>OW388081.2:54277224-55477224 GCA_936449025.2 Sarcophaga subvicina
ATAGAGTGACATGTCTTACAAGTCTTGCGTATAAAAACTACTTTTACATCCCACCACACCGTTGGAGGTAAAAACCTACTCTGAAAACATACCCTAAAGACATTCACTGAAATCAAAAAACTTTCCTTGTGACATAGTGTTCGAACTCGGTTTGAACACATAAATTATTTAACAAAAAAATAATTATTTAACAAAAAAAATAATTTTTATGTTAAAAAATAATTTTTATGTTAAATAACATAAGTGTGTTAATTACACTTAAACATAATTTCCAACGGAATACCTCCAAAAATTTGCACAGAATTTCCATAATTTCCAAAGGAATGTCTCCAAGTATACTGTTAATTCAGGCGCTTTAGTGAAACAGAAGGTTAATAGATAATAAAACCTACAATCAGAATTTACTTTAAATCTTACAATAAGATCATCCACAACATATTTCTCATTTATTTTTAACTGTGCAAATCTCTTATAAAAATAAAACAAATAAAAAAGAATGTTAATAAAACAAACAGAATTCAAATAAAATAAAGTAAAAAAAATTATATATTTTATACTTACCTAAAAACTATAAATTTGTACTTACCATGTATTAAATTGTAATAAAAAGAAATAAAAATTTGTGCTAGAAAATATAATAAAATTGAAACAAACCAATTGTGCTTAAATAATATACATTAAAATATAGATCACCTAAACCTTAACCTGAATTTATACTGTGTTTTTAAAATCAATTATATTTATTTAAATTTTGAACTGAATTTACATTGTGAACATAATTGTATTGAAAAATAAAGTGAATTTATACTTACCTTAGACCTCTGTTGTTGAAATTATTAAGTTAAAAGGCTAATATCCTAAATATCCATCCTGGAAAGAAAGTTTTACCCAAAGAAAAAAAAGGTATGAATTCTCTCAGAATTCTAAGTTCTCCAGAAGTGAAATAATCTAATTTCTCTTTCTGTTTTTTTTTTCAATTATCCAATGATCGTAATTGCTCACAATCAATTACAATCCACAT
This sequence comes from Sarcophaga subvicina, assembly GCA_936449025.2. Classification (NCBI taxonomy): domain Eukaryota; kingdom Metazoa; phylum Arthropoda; class Insecta; order Diptera; family Sarcophagidae; genus Sarcophaga; species Sarcophaga subvicina. The sequence continues at coordinate 54,278,246 of OW388081.2, forward strand.
CTCGTTCTCATTGAAGGAGATTTAAAGGCAATAAATACCCCATATTGTTCACATAGGAAGATAAGAATTCCATTCGGTGATTTAAAGAGTCCAAAGAAGTGCACCACCTAAGTCTGCTAATTCATACTCAACATATCAACGACCACTCGTCATGAGAAACCCCAGCCGAAAATTTCTGAACTAACAGTTACAGTTGTACCTCTACAGTTAGAGAAATGAGTTGCAAGTTTCCTCTAGGGATTCAAAGCTAGATTTTTTTAAGGAACCTATCTATTCTCTGGACATTACCCATGGCGCTATGATCCCTGGATGCAATCGTCCTGAACATCAACAGTTCGTTGACATAATCTATGGATTCAGAACAAATTCACCACGAAAATTTTTTAGCACTCTTTATGTTCCCTTCATAACTATTGGCCCAGAACTTTTAAATATTCCAATCGTCATCCAATCCATCAGATTTCCCCAGACATTACTTCCAAAGAACAATTAATCTATTTTCCTAGGATTCCTATAAGACATCCTCTTAGGTTCACCGAAGTTCAGGCTTAAGCTGGTCAGACTAAGATCAAACACTCCACTATCCAGTCATCTAGCAAATCAGCTGTTTTAGATAAAGTCATGGCAAATTGTCACTTCCCTTCAGCCGCATTCGGCTTACAACTGGGTAAATGTGGAGGCGGATCCACTTACTAGCACAATCAGAAAAAACGTGTGCGGAAACTCTATCCCGCTTCTATGGATAGCGGAAAGGGAGTTGAAAACGACCGCTGATATCCGAGATGAAGAACGTTAGGTTGGGATACAGGTGCCTTTCAAAACGTTCTAAAAACAGGTGGCTAGTGAAATTACCCTTATCTTAGGTAGATTTCATCGACCACTCAGATCGAGATGGGAAAATTTGACCTAAAAGATGGGAGCTACTTGAAGCAAGGCTCATCAATTTTGTGATAGAGCAATACCCATATCTCCTGCATTAGGCAGTCCAAGAGCATTAAGGTCGTGGATTGTAAAGATGAGGAATTATAATATAATATGGTATATTATAGTATTCGAATAATGGTATATTATAGTATTCGAATAATAAGCTACTTTTTATTAGCACAAGTGGCAATATAAGATCCCATATTTTAGCAAGTAGTAAATTGGATTTGTCAATCACTTCTTTTGTTACACGTAGCGTAACAACTGTGACTTACAGAAACTTTGAGAACGAAAAGAACCTATCATCTATGTACATGCCGTATCAGACTTCTGATGGAACCAAAGAAAATGTCATCTTCTCTTGGGTTGTGATGCCAATGCCAATCTGGAAGTTTTGACATACATAACAGAGGTGAGTCGATTTTGAATTTAATAATTTTTAAAATATATGACATCGGTAATACATCGACTCTAGGTATCGTGTTACGTGATAAGCTCTCTAGCATGGGCACAAATAACACACACAACATGGGAGGTTTGAGAAGCTAGGTTGTTATACTGACTAAAGGATTGTAATGGCCAATTAAGTAAGTATGTAAGAGGTCATTCCATTTAGTGGCATCAGTGTTCGAGTTGGTTCCTTAACAGACATTTTATTGAATTTATTTAAAACTGAACTTCAAGTCACTGAGGTTACGAGGTAGAGAGTTTTCATTATCTTCTGAGACCAGGTATCTCAGTGTTAATTTAGATAGCGAGCTGAACTGGACAAGAATCATCGAAGAAAGAATGAAAAGCGATATATCAATCTAAAAATTCCATAAGTAAATTGTTAGACTTGTTATTATTTATATTTGTGTTGTTCGGTGGAGTGGCTTAGATAAGAGCTCCCAAAGGAGAATCTTGGATAAGTCTCAGCCGATTGTCATTTATGCGGGTCATGACTTCCCTATCGGTTAGTGGTCGGAGACTAGCTAAACTCCTTTGTGAAGTAGTTAAGAGCGTAATGCCAGACCAAGCTTGCGTCTCCCCGCGATTTGGGTATAAACCACAGCCACCGATCTGCTCCCGCAATGAGGCCGCTAAATTTTGGAACATCATATCAAAGACACCGTTAAAGTTCCTATTGTTTCATAAGCTAATTTGCATTATCGCCATAGAAAATTAGAGACACTTGTTAATTTCCAGACATAAGGTTTACCATCATTTAGAAGAATCCTTAACATATTTCATAAGAAAGGGGATGCCCCACTAACATTATTATATCTAGTCTAGTCGAAACCAATAACAACCTAAATAGACTTAAGTCAATTTGAGTTATGTATGCTATCGCATTCTTTTAACAAAATTATTAGTTTATGTGAAATCCCTATTTATCTTAGGTTAGGTTAGGTTAGGTTAGAGGATGTGTACTTGTCAATTTAGACAAGTACAGTACCCGGAGGTCAATTTGACCCATTGTACGTAACGTCCTTAAGAAGGAGACCGGTCCATGTTTGATCTATTATTATTATTTGGTCTATAATCCTTAGGGCCGATGTGACTGGGTTTACCAGCTTTTGGTATAAACACCACAAGCACACCTTTCCAAGCGTCAGGTATATTACACTACCGGAAACAGTCCCTATACACGTTCACCAGCATGCTGAAGCAGAGCCGGAAAGATACCATCCGGACCAGGCGATTTAAAAGGCGCAAAGCTACTTATAGCCCTAGTAACGATATCCTCCAAATCGGGCATCATGCCAGCATTACAGAAGGGATCAGCTACACCCAACGGATTGGTATCTGGATCCACACAATTGGGAAAATGAGTGTTCAGTAGAACCTCCAGGGTTTCTTTTCTCGAAGCTGTCCACGTGCCATCGTTCTTTAGGATGAAGCCTAGGATTGGGGCCCCAGACAGCATCCTACGGAAAGGAGCCACATCGGCAACACTCTCGATACTTGTGTAGAAACTAATTAAGGTGGTTCTCTATGAGCGCTTTATTCCCTCTTATAATCATTAAAACTGGATCTATGTACAGACCAGTCAACATCATTGCCCGATCTCTTAGCCTTTTTAAAGAGTCTCCTAGTACAACAGCGCAGTCTTCGGAGTTTTGCATTCCACCAGGCTGGCTGGCTCCTCTTACCCGGGTAAGTAAAAGGACAAGCATCTCTATAACAAGGCAACAAAATATTCGTCAAAGATCCATGTCGATCATTGATACCAGGAGTGGAATGACCCCTAAGGGCACTAAGTTCCTCCTCCATATTTGATCCAGTCGGTTCTTCTTGGATTCCTAAAAGGTTTTTGAAGGCCACTAGATAGATTAATACTGAAGAATATCAGTTGGTGATCAGAGAAAGAACACTTCTCTGAAACCCTCCAGTCCCTAATCATAAGCCTATCCATGTTAGAGAGCGTAATCTTAACTACAGCAGCCCTAACACGGTTTCTAAAAGTCGTCGTATTACCAACATTACAAATGTTAAGCCTCTTAAGAATAATAAAATTCAGAATCGACTCACCCCTAGTATTTATGCCAGCACTACCCCATTGTGTGTGATGAGCATTGGCATCACAACCTAAGATAAGGCGACATCTTTTCTTCTTCGTATACTCCACCAGTAGTCCAAGTAAGTAATCAGGAGGAGATGCAGCCTCGAACGGCATGTACACAAATGACAGCATCAGATCGATCCCAAGGTCATCTCTGTACGGCACAGTTGTTACGTCACCTGTACAAAAGGAAGGAGTAATTAACGAGTTCAAATTACCCCTAGCTAAAATACCTTCTCACTTGTTTTAGGAACAAGTAACCTATAATCAGGATTGCTCAAACTCAGAATCATATCCCTAAGTATCCAAGGTTCTTGGATAAGAGCGATATCAGCTTCAAGGTGGCTCAGGGTGGTTAGCAGGTTGTGTGAGACGGCTTCGCAGTGATGCAGATTAATCTGCACCACTTTTAGCCTCCTCCGGGTTCCTGGCATTACTTATGTCCAGATGATGGAACTTAAGGTGCGCTAATCCACACAACACCACACCTCCCCCTGCCCCTAGTCACTGAAGTTAAGCCTGATCAATTGCGATCCGAAGATCGCAGCCTTTCTTTCCGCCAGGGTGTTGACAAACTACCCAGAAGCTGGTGTTCAATCCGTCATTCTGCTTCCCAACAAGTTCAGATATACTGTTCACATGCCTAAAAGCAGGCGGGATCCATACCATCACTATTGGACGTAGAGGGAGGTCGGATAGAGGGATCACCTTCAATCGAGCAGCGGGCAGAGTTCCCCAAAGCGCTTTACTGCTTCCACAAGAAACTTTACAGTTCCCTCGTTTTCACAGTCCACTACTTTAATGCCCCTGGACCAACCGATGGAGGATATGTGGCCATTACTGCCATCGCAACTTTCCTCCAACATAAACTCGATGAGCCTTTCCTCAATTATCTCCCATCCTTCAGAAGAGATTTTAGCATCTAAATCTGACCCGAGCTCCCAGGCTCCCCTGTTTCTTAGGACGCTTGGAGCCGGAGGGAGGCATCTCGTTAGATCTGTTCCTCTTCATGCGATCTCCCTTGCGGGAAACCTGCATGGAAGATCTATTCGTCGAAGCGCCCTCCTTCGTCTCCTTCGCCGCCAACCTTACATCATCACAAGCAAGGGGCATGAAGGGGTTAGAAACTACCGCTAATCCTTTATCCATTGAAGAACAAATACCAACACCTTTACTCTTCACAGGAGGTTTGAAGACTCGAGAGGTCTTCTTTACTAAATTTGGGAGCAAGGGTGCAGAACCTTCATGCCCCTTGCTTGTGGCTTGAGAAGTAGAATCAATTGGCTCCACTCTCTCGTTCGCACTTAAGGGTCCATTCTTCTTGCCAGAGTCAGCGTCTCGTGAGAGGGCACTGCCCGGGTATTTGGTCTCAAACAGCGAAACAGTGCCTCTGTGTATAGCCAGCATCTTCTGATCCTTAACAGAAAGGGAATCCACATCACAGCTTGCAGCGCAAGCCCCGCGATACGAATTTCCCTTTTTTATACGAAGCGGAACGTTTCCGCCCAGTTTTACCCCCTTGTCAGACGAGACACTTTTTCCCACGCAGTCCGAAGCAGTAGCTGATTGTACTATTGGGTTCTAGGCATACTGTGTAAAAAGTGCTTCCGTGAAGGGGAAGTCCCCACCTCATTGCTCCCAGCAGCAATCTGGACACGAGTGAAGGGGAGCTTTTCGATGATCGTATTGTCACCGCCTTCATCCGATAGTGGGGAGACAGAGTCTGACTCCACGCACATATCTTCCATTGAAATGGGGATCGACAAAGCAGTCGCCTCACTAAAGGACTCCTCCACAGTCGTAATCCTCAAACCACCTGGGGCGAAATTTCTGACGGTCTCATTGTTGTTAGCAACAATGCTCGCCTGTATTCGCGCACTGAGATGGGACACGTCTAGTCCAGTTTCCAAAGCTGGTTCGTCATCATCGTTTGTCATGTTAAATTTTCTGTTCGGTTCGTTGTCCATATATGTAAGTCCCACGAGTGAGGGGAAAGGAGGTCATTGCCATAGCCCCCGCTAGCATGGCAAGGACTTGGTAGAAAAACCCAATACTCACTGAGGTGCCCAGGCATTTGTGGGACTCCGTTATAATATAGTCGGATTAGACCCCTGACTGCAAACCATCCGATAAGCACGGGTCGCTTAACACTCCGGATTTTTAACCAGGTGGGTTACAATGTTCTTTAAAGAGTTATTAATAACAAATTTTGTCCTAAGTCGTAATGAAGCTCTATTACATTTACACAAAAAAGTGAAAAAGAAGTTTGAAAGAGTAAATACAGGGCAACAGGGCCTTAATTGCAAGAAATTATATTGGATTTATGACTCTATCATTCAGCAAGGGGGCCGAGGTTCGGTGGTTAACTATTACGAGAATCACTTAAACAGATGTACTTATAAAGCATTGTTCACAATTTAACACTCAATATTTTGGAAAAATAAGCAATCATGAATGTCATAATAAAACAATAAGGTAGTCGTTTCTTAGTTATTAGAATACTTTTATCTGATTTTTTAAAGAATTTCAAATATGGTTTTAATATAAACAAAATACTAAATGAATAAAATATTTATTATAAATATACAAAATGTTATATTACAATACTGAAATCCGAAAATAGAAAATTGCTATGTACACTTTATTTTTACCATCTCAATATGTGTGTAAATTAAAAAATGTAATGAAGAAAATATTTAAATTTGTAGACTAATACAATACAGACAAACAAAAACAGCATAATTTTTTTTCCTGTATTTTGGCCGAGATTACATTAAAATTATTTATTTAATCAGGCAGCATTGTAAAAACTTCTTTGTTCATTATAATCATTTAATCATCGTTTGCGATGTGATTTATAAACTGTTGTGCTGAATAAATAATATAGTTCAAGAGTGGATAGAGAGAATTTCAACAAATAGTCCCTGCAGATTATTAAAATTAATTGAATAGTTTAAAATTATGAGTTTTTAACGTCAGTTTACGACAATATTGTTGAAATTATGTCTACACTAATTTCTGATGTGAATAACTACTGCTCTAAATAAACGTTAAGCACATCAGATTAATAAAAACTTTGTGTGCTGAATTAAGGAAAAATAAAATACAACTACCAATTTTTGTTTAAAATAATACTACCAATTGATATCAATTAAAAATGTTTAGTATAAGCGAGATTTGTTGCATGTTTTGTTGTCCACCTTGCCCTGGACCAATTGCGGCTAAATTAGCATTTCAACCTCCTGAACCGACATACAAATTAACTCCTGCTGATGAAGCTAATGTAAAATACAATCTTCATCTTTTTGATCGCGCTGAATGGCAGTTTTCAGAAAGAGACAAATCAAAGGTGGAAGCTTTTTTTACAAGAACATCTCGTGGAAATCTTATTACATGCATATATGTACGTTGTTGTAAAAACGCAAAATATACTTTGCTATTTTCTCATGGCAATGCTGTTGACTTGGGTCAAATGAGCAGCTTTTATATATCATTAGGGTCGCAGTTGAATTGTAATATATTTGGTTACGACTACTCGGGATATGGTATGAGTGGTGGAAAACCATCAGAAAAGAATCTTTATGCTGATATTGAAGCTGCGTGGCAAGCCATGCAAACTAGGTAAACAAAATATTAACTAATCAAATAAGTTAGAAATAACAAAAAGTGTAAATTTCTATATAGATTTAATATTAGCCCTGAAACTATTATTCTCTACGGTCAAAGTATTGGCACCGTTCCTACAGTGGATTTAGCAACTAAACATGAAGTGGGAGCAGTTATCCTCCATTCACCATTAATGTCGGGCCTTAGAGTGGTTTTTCGAAACACAAAACGTACTTGGTTTTTTGATGCATTTCCCAGGTAACGATATTAATAAGTAACATAATTACAGATTACATACTTAAATTTGCAAAGCATTTAATATGGTTTTAAAAATTTACTGATTTTTCGAATGAAACGCAGGTTTTGGGATAAGAAGTGCTAATTTCCAATATACACCCATACCCCACTTTGCGTTGTGGTTACGTTACCAAAAAACACGACGCAAAGTGAATTATGATTTTCTATAACAAACCATGTAAAGATCGAAGTTAGGTTCCACGGTTGCGAATACTTTTTAAGTAGAAAATTGAACAAAATAAACATTTAAAAAACGCAAATAATATAACATTTTATTACATACATACAAAAAAGAAAAGGAAAAATAATTAGCTTCTTTGTAACCAGACACAACCCGTAAAAATTTATAAAAATTTATTATTCTCTTAAAAAAAGCACAACACACTAATTGAAACAGAACTCTAAAATTATAAAAACAAAGTAAAAATAAAACTATTAAAATTGCCTTTATTTTCATTTAGTAAGGGCTGAGTTTTGATGGCATGACGCAATTAGAAACAAAAGTCAAGCCATCTTTTAGAAAAAAAATTTTATTAAAAAAAAATAAAGACGAACCCAAAACAACGCAACTTCGAAAATCTAACAACGCACAGTGAAAATTAGTACGAATACAGCAGCGACGTAACTTCGAAAAAATGCAAAACGAAACGACGCAAAGCGTTGTCTGACATTTTATGATTAATTATAATAAAAAATTTAATGTAATTCATCTTTATATATCCATTTTGAGTATACTTTTGTAATATGTGAGTACTTTAATACTCCAATTAATCAACATAAGATCCCAAATAATGAGTGCTTTAAGCTTTATATACTTTTCCAATGAAAATATGTTTAGCTTTTTTGTAAATTCTTTTATTCATGGGAAAGAAATAAAAAGCAAAACCTTTAACGGCTATTTTTTGAGTTTGAGATCAACGATTCATTTAGCTTTAATCTTCGTATTGAGTTTTTGAGTATTTAATCATAATTTTATATGCTAGTTTAAACGGCCAACGTTGGTGGTTTAAACTTAATCAAGAACTGTCAAAAGTAGTTTGCAAATAATAATAAATAACAATAATCTAACCTCTCAAATCTGAAAAGCAAAAATAACGATTTAAAAATACATATTATAGATCTCAAGAAAATTGAATTAATTTATTATTTCGTAGTACAGCCTTGATTTCTCACTATGATCTTTATTCACGATGGTCGCTAGATTTTTGTTTGTTCTCGGCGTTTATTCATTAATTTGCTTCGAAAACGTAAGTGCTCTCATAAGTTTGCTATAAGACTTTTAGGGAGGTGTTGTTAACATATTTGGTTTCCTTTAAGAAATAGAATATATATAGATAAGTTTTTTTTAGCCGCACTTATACAGTTTTGTCCAATTTTTGTCTTCCATATTTATACATCCGAAATCCCTTTAGGTTGGAATTATTTTGTTGGAAATTATCAAAAAAACAAAAAAGGAATTTTTGCTTCATTAAAAAGTAAGACGTCAAAACTCGACCACTTATTTGAAAATTTTGTGCTATATATAGAAGGATATGAAAAATGTCAATAATTGTAGAAAATGAAGTTGAAAGATTGAGTGAAAACGGTAAATCGGGTAGAAGTATCGAAAAATCGAAACGTGTGCCTTCGAACAGTCAGCTTTGCAAGAAAACGACAAAATGTGACTCTGTCTGCTAACAGAGTTGAGTTGCCAAGATTGCTTACTGATGACGATGTGCTCATCGTAAAGCGAAAAATGATAACCAAAGACGCTAGAACACCAAATATGGCTGCCAAAGTTTTGGGCAAAAGGTAAGTGATCGTACAACAAGAAGAATCTTACACTATTGGATTTGTGGTTATTGTGAGCTTGCACTATTAGACAACAATATGAAGGCCCGGATTAATTTTTGTAAAGCACACAACAACAAAAGTTAAACGTTTCTAGTTTGATGGAATACAAATATGGAATATAGTGGGACATTGGTCCTCTAGTTAAAACAGAGGGCATTATGAATAAGAAGCAGAATTTGTTTACAGAACAGTTCGGACGCTTTTATTTATTTTATTTATTTATTATATTTATTTATTATAATTAACATAACACAACAAGATTTTTACCTTATAAGTTATAGTGCTATGCTTAGGATCAATAAGATATAAAATAATAAAAATTGTGAAATATAAGAAATTAAGTAAAACTAACAAATTAATATAAAAAAACAAATTAATTAAAATTTTAAATTTAAGTAGAAATATAATTTAATAATTAAAGCAGTTTAGGAAAACTAACAATACTACAGAAATAAAAAGAAAAGAAAAAGTAAAAAAAAAATAAAGAATTCTAAAGATATAAAAAAGAAATATTTACAAAAATCGGTATAAGAAAGTAAGGATAAATATTTAACCGATATAATAAACATGCTAAGAACGTAACAAACTTTTCATTAAGAGAACAATTTAAATAACTCCTTTTTGAACGCGTTTGCACTGCCTAACTTTTGGATGCAATTTAGTAGGGAATTCCAGAGACTAATGCTGTGTATAAAGAACTGTCGCTGCGACAGAAGAGTCCTATAATGTTATTGAATAATCTTCATGCCCCGGCAAGACCTAGCAAACTTAATTCGGCCTACTAAATATTCCGGCTGTCCCGTATTAATAATTTTATGGAATAGAATGAGGCATTTAATTTTCAGAAGATTATCAAATTTCACACTAAATATCTGATACGCTAAATGAGAAATATGATCCCGGCGACCTTTAAGAAAGCTTGCTATATTGTTGTATGCCAAGTTTAGTTTCCGGTTGTCATTACTATCGCAGTTTGCAAAAATTTCGCACCCATACAATAGCACAGGAATCAAATAAGTTTTAGCAAGTTGCATACGAATTGCAAAAGGTGTTGAATCAATGACCGCCCATAAATTTCGTAGCATGCTATATATTCTGCCAACAAGGGCACTTATATGGCCAGACCACGATAATCTGTCATTAAATACAATACCCAGATTGGTAGCAGACTTGACATAGTCAATTTTATTTCATCTGATACTCAATCGAGGTATGTCAAATGAAACATTGGTCTTCGAAAGCATTAAACATTTGGACTTTGACATTCGCCGAAGCCCAACATCATCCGCATACATATGAACACGGCAGTCAACCAAAACATCCGGTAGATCATTAATATACATACAGAACAACAGTGGCTCCAGTATTGATCCCTGGGGAACACCTCTACAAATATTAAGCGAATTAGAAATATTCCCATTTGAATGAACCATCACAAATGACAAAATGTTGTTAAATGTATAAAAAAAAGTGTACTTTGTGCAAAAAAGAAGAAATTTAAGGAAGAAAAAAAGAAACTTATTGTTAAAACTCTCATTCTCTCTCTCACTCACTCATTCAATGCATCAGCCATTTTTATGATTAGTGTTTTGTGTTTATTTGCTCATAATATGATTTAATGTTGCATTTACGAACATGTGACAGCTGCAGTGCTGCCAAGGTTTGCATTTATGAACACGATGCTCATAACATGCAGTGCAATGATGCATTTACGAACAGGCCCTTACTCTCAGAGTTTTTGCCACAAATCTGCTGAGAGGAAGTCGCCGAAGAAATACTTTTTGTATTTTGTTTTGATGTCTGGCCTGGGGCCAACATAATACCTACTAGACTACGGCGACTTGAAGGAATATATGCTAGTTTAATACCATAAAGTTGTTTTTAATAAAAAATTAATATATCGAACTTAAAAAACTTTCAATTTGATGTATACACTTTTTACGTACACTAGTCAACACGTATATGTCATTATTATTCTGGTTGTCGTCGCAAGACGACGTCGACTTGCGTCGACAATTTTTATTTGGTATTCTGTTTGTCGTTATTGACAGTTATCGATGACTGTCGACACACATTTGGTATTCTGTAAGTCAATACTGAGTCGATATTGTGTTGTGTCGACTCTGATTTTGTCGACGTCATTTTTGGTAACGACAAGCATTAAAAAATAACTCTTGTGGTGAATTTTTATTGTCTTACGTTTTCCTTCCTTAGCACAATAGCGATATGGATCGCCTTGATACAGTTACACGTCGCCAAATGATTTCTAACAAAAGATTCGGCATTCTGCCCACAGGTACCAGGACATGGGTTTTTACATTTCTCATTAACACATGTCCTGTTCGACGGGCAGTCGGAATCAAACATTCCGGTCGACAACCTTCATAAGGATTGCCAAATTAATCAGGTAAACATTGACAAGATGCAACGCCATTTTGTTGGCGGCATTGAGCATAGGGTCCACAAGGCGATGAATTGCAAGGGTCGACAACTTCAGGTGGATTTTGTTGTATGGGAGAGCATAGCACAAATGGATTACCAGTATAGCCAGACTCACAATAACACATTGGAGTGTGGATATTAATACGACAAACTGCACTTTGACCACAAAGTTCTGAGCAGGGATCCTTACATTTCTGATTAATACAAGTTTGTTGCGAGGGACATTCGGAGTTTTTAACGCATTCAGGGCGGCAATTAGGTGGCCTGAGGTTTGCTTTTGCACTTGTGAAGTTAACAGAGGCACACTTCTAGATAAAACCACCGACTATATTATGCCCAAGGCGATGTTTCAGCTTGGGTTGAATCCGGGATAGGTCACTGTAGAAGGGTGGAATCCTCCAGAGGCAGAAGCGATGACTGTTGCGTCTTTTAGGCTGAGATTTCTGTCATCTTGAAGACTCTTAAGGACGTGTCTGGCTCAGCCACTTTAAATTCTGAATCATTTGTGATCTTCGCTGATAGACATGCTGCCCTGAAAGCTATTGCGTCGGTTTGGTGTAAATTCCGATTTGTTCATGCTTATAAGGAGCATATAAGAATATTTGGACTAGATCGGACTTGCTTCTGCTGGTTTCCGGTAGCGATATACCCAGCAACGAGATAGATGCTTTCGGTAGGTTAGGTTCACTTTCAGAACGATCAATTAGGTTATAATCCATCAATCTACTAACTCTGCGAAATTGTCGGACAGTGAGCCAGCGAGAAGGAGCAGAAGCTTTGGGGGAATCGATCGGGTTGGTATGTATCTAGGAACCCATTCACTCCTATAGACAATGTTAGAACAGAGTTGCTGCTAGATTTAGGTAAATCCATCGTAAGGTTGGTTACTGGGCTACTCACAGGACATTGTGAGGTTAGGTTGCTGACAAAGATACGGATGAGTTGAATTCTCTGTCGAGAGCCAACATTCAGGCTTTCCTGTATTGCGATTAGTCTTACTTTGACGGACATAATCGAATTAGTTATTTAGTGCTCTCTTGTGTATTGATAATGTCTTTATTTACTTTTTCTCCGACTTCCTTCTCTTTCTTTAGTAGTAGTTTATAAAAAATTATACTTCAGTTTTAACCGATGTTCACAGCCTTGAAAAAAATTATTTGTTTAAAAACTTTTATTTAGCGTAAGAAATTGTAATAATGAAATTGAGATCTTAAAATATAAATAAGTGAAATTTAAAAAATTTAATACGCAGAGTTTCTTTCCTAAATATTTGCGTACTATTATTTTTATAATTTTTTTCTTACACTGTTTATATGCTTTGATATGTAGTGCCTGATTTTACTATTACTTAATTGGCCATTAATATTTATTTAATTATTTATTATTAATCATAGCACAACAAGATAATAATCTTATAAATGAAAGTGCAAATCATTGATTATATGAGTAATGAATTGTTTGAAGTACAGTAGAAATAAAAATGAATAAGAATAAGAACATGTTTTAACCTCAGGAAATAGCAATCGATACAAAAAAAATTAGGATAAGAAAATGAGTATATGTAAAAAACTAAATTAGGAAAAATACAAATATAAAGAAAAATACAAACAAAGAAAAATATATACATATAATGAGATACAATGAAACTTAAATAATAAATTAGAAAAATGAAAATAATTAATCACTAATAAAAATAAAGAGTAAAAATGTATAAAACAATCAAAATATATTACAAACTACTTAAACAGAATGTATAGCTCCTTTTTGAACTTAGTTGCATTGCCTATGTTCTGAATATAATTAGGAAGTGCATTCCAAAGACTGATGGTGTGTATAAAGAACTGTCGTTTCGACAAAAGAGTCCTATGCCTTAATTGGATAATTTTCCTACCGCTTTTGGATCTAGCAAATCTGATCCTGCTAAATAAGTATACTGTCTGTTTCAAAGTAATAATCTTATGGAGGAGAATTAGGCGTTTAATATTCAATAGATTATCAAAATGAATACCACATATCTGGTAAGAAAATTGTGATATATGGTCTCGACGTCCCTTAATAAATACATATCTGGCTATGTTATTATAAGCCAAGTTGAGTTTCCGCCTATCATCCGTATCACAGTTTGCGAAAATTTCCGATCCGTTTAAAAGAACCGGAATCAAAAACGTTTTAGCCAGTTGCAGGCGTATGGCAAAAGGAGTCGAATTTATAACAGCCCATAAGTTCCTAAGGATATCGTAAAGTTTACCAACGATGACGTTAATGTGGTTAGATCACGTTAGCCAACCATTAAAGATAACACCCAGATTAGATGCCGATTCAACAAAATCAATTTTATTCCCCCTGATAATAATTTCCGGCACATCAAATGCTCTCTTAGACCTGGAGAGCAATAAACATTTAGATTTCGAGGGATTTATACAAACTCCATTAGCACTAGCCCAGTTGTCAATTTTCCGTAAATCATCGTTGATCGTATCTACACATAGTCGGATATTATCAATACAAGCGCTCCTATAAAGCTGAACGTCATTAGCGTACATATGTACGCTATAATTATCCAAAACATCAGGTAGGTCGTTAATGTATATACAGAACAAAAGAGGCCCTAAAATTGATCCCTGAGGAATACCTCTTCTAACGTGTACCGAATTCGAGATGTTGCCGTTTAGGTAAACTCGTTGTGATCTGTTCATGAGATAGGAACGTATAAGGCTACAAGCTGAATTAGAAAAATGAAAGGGGGTCTGTAGCTTCCTCAATAATATTCTGTGATCAACTGTATCAAGAGCCTTAGAGTGATCCAAAAAAACCAAAAACGCTATGTAATTTTCATCCAGTTTCAACCTGAGGTCATCAATTACCTTGACTAAAGCAGTAGTGCAGCTCATAGCTTTCATAAATCCCGACTGCTTATCAGATAAAAAATTATTACTCGTGAGATAATCGTTCATTTGTCTAGCTATGAGGTTTTCCATAACTTTGGACAGGAATGGAAGAATGGCAATTGGCCTGAATTCATTGTTAGATTTAGAATGGGAATGATTTTCGACTGTTTCCTTTCATCAGGGAAAGAGGACATAGTTAAGACTGAATTGAATACATGAGTAAAATACAGTAAAAGTCTAGGTGACAAAGCTTTCAAAAACAGAGGATCTAAGTCATCAGAACCAACCGCATTCGATTTCACAGAAGATAAGCATTCCAAAACCTCGAGCTGACTAACACAACGAAAACTAAAGGGGTTTTCTAGCGGAACAAAACAAAGGTCATCATATATGTTACTGTCTGGGGTAGGAACATTAATATTAACAAATTTGTCATTTTTGTCCAATACCAATATCGCTGATTACCTTCCATTTCGCTCTGTTATCTAATGCGG
Organism: Sarcophaga subvicina; assembly: GCA_936449025.2. Lineage (NCBI taxonomy): Eukaryota > Metazoa > Arthropoda > Insecta > Diptera > Sarcophagidae > Sarcophaga > Sarcophaga subvicina. The sequence continues at coordinate 54,293,275 of OW388081.2, forward strand.
AAGCGAACTTCCTGCCGTAAAACAATGTTTTTGCAATTTTAATGTGGTTGGTAACCTCACTACGAGCGGCTTTATGAACGGCTTTCAGATCATCCGTTCTGAATCTCTTCCATCGCCGATAGGCAATGTCGCGCTTATCAATTAATGCTTTAATTTCAGTATTAAACCACGGTTGGTTTTTGGCTTTAACAAGTTTTGTTTTGACAGGAACACAACTGTCATATAGCAGACGAACATTCTCCTTTACGACGTTGAAGAGGTCGCATAAGAAGGGATCGCCATACGGAAAATTTTGAGGTTGCTAATTTCGAATCTGATGTAAAATTTTTCAAATTCAAAATGACGGATCCAATATGTCTACCTAAATTTCAAATTTGCATGAAAATATGGCACGAGGTTGCTAATTTCGAATCTGAGGTAAAATATAAATACAAAATGGCGGATCCAATATTCAATTATAAAATTTCTTCTGATTTCAGAGGGTAAAATTGTTAAAAAACAAACTTTTTTGTCTAAAGCCTTTTAAAAAATTAAAAACTAAGTGAAAACTTTTGTAGAAACTATTTATTTTTTTACATTTTAATAAAATTATTTTAAAAAAATGTTTTGAACAGTTTAGGCCTACAAAAAATGTTAGTTGTCAGAAAATGCAAAAAAATGTAACGTGAAATTGGCAAAAATAAACTCAAAACTCTTCATTTAACACGTTTTTAATTGTGTTAACGTTACCAAATTCGCCCATTTTTTAAAAGCTTATTCAAAACTCAATTATCAGATAAAAAATTTAATTAAAGGTGGTATGAGTATGTGTATGAGTTTTTTTCGCAAAAACTTATTTTTTAACAACATCTTTCTGTAAACTATTAAGCACTCGCTATCACATTTGTTTTCCATATTTAATTTAAATTTATGTTTGTTTCAACCAAATCACACTGTATATACTGCCTTTAAACTTTGCGTGCAAACAATAATTTTGTACACCCGCTAAACAGTCATCGTTATTTTTTTTTTCAAAATTCGACATTATTGGCTTCGATATGTCCTTTATCAGAAGTCGACGTAGTCTAGTAGGTAGTGTGTTGGCTTATTAGACGTAAAGCCAGGGTTTGAGCCCCAGCCCAGCCCGATTGCGCGTTAGAGCTTTGCGATCTAGTACACTGCGGAAGCCAGACGTGGTTTACTGTGGGCCAACTCCTCCCACTCCTTGCGCACTACTGCGAGAACAGTTCTTGGTTTCAAGCGCCCAATCCAACGAAACCAATGCACTATAGGTAATTTTACCCTTTTTTGCGGCAAAAAAATCATTTTTCTAATTTTCAAGAATGCTTTGCTTTGGTATTTGATAAAGAACATACATACGTACATAATTGGTCATTACAACCCTTCAGTCAGAATTACGACCTAGTTTCTCACACCACTTATGTTGTGTGTGTTAATTTTTATACATGAGTAGTGGGACCTACAGCGACTCCGAACGACAGATTTTTGAGAAACTTTTCATGGCAATTTTATTTACTCAGAGTTTTTGCCAGAAATCTGCTGAGAGGAAGTCGCCGAAGAAATACTTTTTGTATTTTATTTTGATGCCTGGCCTGGAGCTCGATCCCTGGCTTTTCGTCTAATAAGCCAACACACTACCTACTAGACCACGGCGACGAAGTATTTAAGATAAATGATTCAGTAATAGAAAAGGTTGAGCATGTAAAATACCTAGGTTTTATAATTAACAAAAAACTAAACTTAAATGAATACATCGATTATACATGTAAGAAAATTGGCACGAAAATTGGTTTCCTGAAGAGAATTAGAAAAAGAATTTCAAAATCTACAGCAATAAGATATAACCATAATTAAACCGCACTTTGAATACGGTTCCATTATATTGTATACATGCAGTACCGCAATTCAACTGACAAGAATGCAGAAACTTCAAAATAAAGCTATGAGGGTAATATTAAAATGCGATCGGTATACGCTACGCTACGTATACGCTACGATTTGAAATGAATGAATATAAAACAAAAATTACAGTTTAACACCTCAATGTTTGTTAGGAAAATTAAGAAAGGTGACTCGCCTACATACCTGTGCTAGCAGATTTAATATGTGGGAGAAAACCAACCATATATGCTGAGGAATGCAGACGACTTTCGAATTCTAAGAGTGAAGTCGACCCAGATGCAGAAAACGTTGTTTTATACAATTTATTACCACGAATATTAAAAATGAAGTAAATGAAAATATTTTTAAACGAAAATGTATCAATTTTGTATTATTCAATGATTTGTAATTATTTTGTATAATTTGAAAATCTAAAGTATTTTTAATACTTATAAATAAAAAAAAGTTAAGCAAAAACCAGATAAAGATCCTGATATCATAATTAAGTTTATCATATCATAATTAAAAGTCCTTACGACAGAAACTTCGTGCTGAAATCCATAGCCAATTATTTGAAGTCCAAGAGAGATGTTTTACGTCTGATTAGTATCGGTTATGATAGTTCGGTTCCATTTTATGCAAATGAAAATCTGACACCGGTGAGTCATTGTATATAATATATCTGCATCATTCGTCAATAGAGCAATGCTCAAATTAAACAAGTTTTAATTAAACGCAGTGGCAACGACGGGCTTCGTTTTTTTATATGTATGTATATGATGATTGTTTATATGTACTGAGTGTCATCTATTTTAAATTTATTAATTTGTAAACAAGAAAAATGGAGGGTAAATTAACTGAAAACACTCGTCTTGTGTTCTTTTGATTATTTTCGTAGGCCTTCACAGCACAAAATATCACGTATGTAAACTCATTAATTTGTAATTAATGCCATAAATTCTCTTAAAATTACAATTTGATTTTATATTTTTCCCACAAATGTTGTTGTTCGCTTGTTTGTTGTTTACCACAACAGCTGATCAAAACAAAAAACCAGTCGAATAAAACGTATTGTGTGTAACTTGCAATAAAAACGGCATAGAATGCAATAATCGCGTGTAACGCAAGGCGCATGAAACGGATGGTATGGACTTTCGGCTTTACAAATAAAATTAAAATCTCAACTAATGAAAGGAATACCGCATACCAGGTGGAAAAGCTATAAAACGACTGAATTTTACAATATTTTTAAAGCACGTAGGAGAGACACAATTCTAAAAATAAGAGGTGCAAAATCGAGTTTCTTTGCTAGTAAATTCCGGTCGAATATCTGCACCAGGAGAAAATGGAGTCATATCCAATCATTGGGAATACTAAATAGCAGTAAAATATCCAATGAAATGGTTGATGTAAATCAACTCAGCTTAGATTTTTCGAATATACCAGTAATTAATGCTGACCTGTAGTATTACAACTCATCTGATGCCTTTTCTACAACTAATTCAATCAGGTGATGTTCAGCTATACATTAGGTGCTTGCCGTCTAATTAAATTGTATAGGCAAAATAAATTGTGACCTGGATAATGTGTTTCAATAGGCGTCGATTAGTGGTCTTTGCCTCAATCCGAGGAAATTGAACGCTGAATTCTCATATAAAATTTGTAATACATCTTTTGAAAATTTGTTAAAATGCCGTACTCTGGTATACCTACAAAAAATCGTCTATATTAGGAAACTCCATTATTTGTTCAATAGATTAGTTTTCTCGAGATCTAATAGAGGCTTGAAACTTAATATCGTTAAATACCGTAAACAAATATCTGAGAGATAGACGCCTTTTGCACGTTGAAATTAGTTTCGAAACAAGTTTGAAAAACTTTTTTGCATTTTCTTTTAAACTTTCTTTCGCTTTTGCACGTAAAAAATTAATTTCACAAATTTTGTTTTCTTTTATCGCATCATTCTGCTGTTTTTGACAGTTATAACTTTATTTGGCATTGTGATTTAGGTTCAAACAACACCGAACAATTCTTTAAAAATGAAATTGTATGGATATTATTATTTTTTAATATATTTACCTTATTTATTGATTTTTATAAATTAAAAAATAAAATTATATTCTTTTTGATTTTTATTTTTTCATTTTTATAATTAATTGTTTGGTACTAAAATTTTTCTTTTGCAAATATTTTGATTTCAAACAAAATAAACAAAAAGTAATGTTATTTGAAATAAGGAACATTTATATTAACACGTTGACTGACTGCCCACCACGAGATAATTCATAGTTGGCTCCTCAGAACGGAACGCAATCTACGAGTTATCTCGTACTCATTAAACCACTTTTTCTCCTAAAAAAACATAATTTTTATTTTTGATGATACCTACGATCTAAAAATAGAGTTTTTTAAGTAATATAATAGCGGTTTTCACTCTTGGTAGTAAAGTACCCTTGTACGTTTGGTAAGTATGGTATACCTACCAGTAGTATAAATACTACATTTACATCAACGCAACAACGAAATGCATTCATTTCAAATATACAACGCTCTGTTAAATTTACCATGAAAAAAGGTCTAGTATATAAGCTTGGTAAATATAAAACTAAACAGCTGATCGTCTATCCGCCAAAATAGTAACAAAAAATATCAATAATCAGCTGTTTAAATAAGTTTACCATGGTATATTTCTTATACCATGTGAGTTTACAATAGATGAAAAAAAGATGCTCGCGCTTTGTTGTCGAAAGTAGGAGTAAATATAACAGAGTATTAAATATACAACAAAGAGTGAAAACCGCTAATGTAAAAAATCAAATGTCATTTTTGGCCAGTTTTCCGAAAATTGCCGCGACAGTCAGCATGTTAACTTCACTATGCGAAACAAAAAATAAAAGAAAATGTGAAATCAAATACAACTTTGTGTATGTACGAATAAAGAACAAAGCAAGTTTTGCGAGTACATGAAATTGTGAAATCACCCCCGCTCGTTTTTCCCCTCTCTCCTACAAACCTCTCTCGTACAAACAAATTTCAACGTGCAAAAGGCGTCATACTTTCACACTAATGCAATTCGTCTCTCGAATGAACTCCCGAACAACATACAGTCATTAAGCAATGCTAAGCAATACAAGACTGCAATAATTAGACTCTTTAATGAACAATAATGCCCAAATGTAATTAATTAATCATATTTTTTAATATAATAATTTTTATTTTTAATCATATTTATTATTTAGAATTATTTTTAAGACTATTATTTTTTTAATTTCTCAAACTTTGTTATGTCTATATTCTTAGCATTACTGTTAAACAAGATAATATCTTGTTGTACTGTATTTACGTTTGAATAAATAAACAAATAAATAAAAAGAATACAATATGGCTAAAAAAAAAATATAAAATGTAAGATTCAAAGTATTAAGATATGTATAAAAAAGTAACAAATAAATGAATGCAAATCATAAACAGGTTTACAAGTATAAAAAATATAACGACCATATTTGTGCAAAATTAATAAAGGATCAGATCATTTAAGAAATTATATATTAAGATAATAATGTTACACACATACATAAATATACATGAAATGTACCTTCAATGAAGAAATATGGACAAAGTAAACAAGTGCTTTTGCATTTTTTATAGAAAAATCTGAGTATTACTGACAACAGATTACTCATTAGCAACGTTCCACCTACTGGGTAATTTCAAATATAAAGAGAGGATATATGTATGTTATTTTAAAGTGAAAGTAATTTCAAATATAAAGAGATGTATGTTAAAAGGAAAAACGAGTTCCATTCTAAGATCGTACTAAGTATGTAATTTTATAAATCGTTTGAAACATTTTTTTATAGTTTATTTAATAATTAGATAAATCTCAAATCATTTGTATGTCTTGTAAATTTTGTAACCATATTTTTATTTATTTTTTTTATTTTCATAAAATGGACAGCATTGACAAAGTTTCTAAAGTTAAATCACCTGTTTTAGTCATTCATGGCACAGATGACGAGGTAATAGACTTTTCACATGGCATAGGTATTTATGAGAGGTGTCCGAAAGCCGTTGAGCCACTTTGGGTGGAGGTAAGTAATCTTAAAATGCTATTTAGAGACAAAATAATCTTAGAAATATTAACCTAAATATTGTAAAAGCATTATGTGCCACAAAATTATTGTGGTATATAAAAAAGATCTAAAAATGCAAAACATGTAACATATACATTTATGCCTTTAAGGGGCTCACCACCGAACGTCTTAATGATGTCATATGCCGATGATTGTACTATCTAGTCAACAGGCGTAAATATTGATGACATATCGCCAGGATAACGCACTATCTGGTCACCAAAAAAGCTATTTAACTAAACTGCTCTTGCTTTGACACCATTTCTTTGCGATACTTAAGGTCAAACCTTACAGACAGCACAAAATAATATCTTAAGTAAAACGAAAATTGTAATAGAAAATTACTCCCCACTTATCATATCCGATGGGAGTTCCCCCGTTTTTATACTGACATCCTGGATGTTGTCTTAATTGAGGTGAACCGTTTGCCAGAAACAAGCTTTGCAATTTCAGATAAAGGGACTCAATTACTCAGAAGAACGCGGACAATCCTCGCACAGCTGAGGACTGTCTGGTTGACTATTCTCAACTGTTATAAACTGCCATTGACCGTTTGTCTGGCCTGTTATCAAAGCCCACAAGACACGGTTTACCTATTTAGCTATCCCTTCAGGCTCACTGGCTTGTGGGGGGTGGCACAGTTTTTCTAACTAGCAATCCTGTCATATATTATCAATTAACAGTTAAAACTATCATATATAATCACACCATCTTTAGGCATATTAATTATTCTTTCGTCTATTTAAAATAGAGACACTTTCGAATACAGCAATTCAACAAACAATAATCACATGCTCAGCAGTACGAACTAAGCAACATTAAATATTTTGCAAGAGTTTTTTCCATTGTAATAATTTAACAAACGTTTTCACTTAGAACGTGAGTTTTTGCAAAAAATTCTGAATGCATCAAATAGGTTGAGATCTGTTCCTGATCAGAAGTTGTCCGTTTATTACATATTTTAGACTTCAAACAATATATAACATTCCATTTTTTTTTGTTAGATTCGATGTTATTTACATAAAACTATTTGTTATATACGGGCATGTTCTGAAAAACCCCAAGAGGGTGTTCTGGCGAACGCAAATCGCTAAAAAAAAATTTATACGATTCGAAATCGCCAAATAGGTGTTCTGGAAAACGCTCAACGCTAAAAATTTGCGATTTTAAATCACAAAAGTATATTGCAGTGAACTGATGAAAATATGTTCAAGCAGAACTTCTTAACAAAAAATGCGATTTCAAATCACAAGAGGATATTGTAGTGAACTGGTGTAATATGTTAAAGGAAAACTTCTTGAGATAAAATGATAACAATATTACACTTTTCTAAATAAAAATACCAAGCTAAAAACTTGCTTTATTTTTAACCAATTTTTTGCATCATTTGTTTACTTAAATTGGTGATTTAAACGCACGTAGTAAAACATATGGCTGTAGCGCATATGCTGAATCGGCCAGCAACCAGTAACCACGGTCTCCATTCGAATATTTTTATAACTAAAATTCATTGGCGTTACTTAAATTCCACACAAATTCCACAGCTCGTATCCTCATTTAGTGGTCACAAATCTACATGCACAGTAATCACTTTGATTGTTTAAAATTCTAAAAATAACCTTCATATAGAAGTACTTACAATTAACACATTTAAACTATAATACCCCTTTCTAATAATAATAAAGTTCCTTACATGGGTGGCGTCTACCGACCCAATTACTCATGGAATTTTAAACTTTTGATAGAAATGCATTTTTGATGCATTCGCTCGCTCCGGAACGTCTAATGGGTTAAAATAATCCCTCAGGGAACGTCCTTTTAATTTTTCTTTTCTGGTTTGCAGCTTTTTTAAACAAATTATGTTTAATAAAAAACCTGTAGGCATTTTTTTATTTATATTTTTGATTTTGATGATTTGATTTTTATTTGTAATTCTAAAATATATGTTTTATTTTTTTCATAAGCGACTTCGAAAAATCGAAGATCGCAAGTAAAACGCGCGAGTTTCAGAACACCCTGAAATAAATTTTGCGTTAGTAACAACAATTCTAACAATTATTTGACGATTTGATGTTGACAAATGATGTAACTATGTCCAATTTAAAATCATTCTTTATTTTTGTTCTTGTTTTGTGTTAGTTAAGCGGGAGTAAATTAATTATAAAATGTAAATAAAAAACCCCCAGCAAGTTTTTTCTCTTTTTTATTATAGCATCAATAACCAAAAGCTCGAACTCTTTATTTTTCCGTTGTTCTTGCCCTTTCTGAGTCAGTGATCATATCATACAATTTTTAGTTAAAACATGAGACTATATGTACTTACATCCACACATACATAATTGGTGATTACAACCCTTCGGTCAGGATTACGAACTAGCTTCTCACACCACTTATGTTGTGTGTTAATTTTATACCTGAGTGTCCGGTCCTTACAGTCGACTCCGAACAACAGATTTTTGAGAAACTTTTTCATGGCAATTTTTTTTACATAATTGGTCATTACCACCCTTCAGTCAGGATTACGCCCTAGCTTCTCAGACCACTTATGTTGTGTGTGTTAATTGTATACCTGGGTGGCCGGACCTACAGTTTTAAAGTCGACTCCGAACGACAGATTTTTGAGGAACTTTTTCATGGCATTTTTTTTTTACTCACAGTTTTTTCATATTTCGTTTTGTTCGAGATGTCACACCTAGGGTTTGAACCCTGGCCTCAAGTCTAACATGCCAACACACTACCTACTAGACCAGGGCGACTACTAGTACTTAGGGCAATTAAAGTAATCTATTATTATAGTCGTAAATTAGTGAAAACAATTGCATTCACATTTGTAATCAAACAACCTACATATATTTGGCGTAAACACTTAATTTTTGGTTATTAAGTTGATTGATTCCCATCAGTTTTGCCAGAATAAGGGAAATCCCTATATGTAGGTATTTTCAATGCTAAAACAGAAGCGTAGAGGAAGTCGGAAAGATTTTTCATATTTGCCTAAATGTAGGGATTTTGTTCATTATTTTTGAAAGAAACGCAGAAAAAGGATCTTAATAATACTTTCTGTTAAAAATTCGTTCTCCCAAAAATCGCTAAAAATATATTACTTAAAACATTTTTGTAGTTTAAAAAGTTGACGCCACTAATATGAAATTATTTTTTTCTAGATATTGCATGTTCAATGATATTGTTACGTTTTTACCCTTTTAAAAACGTTTAAAATATGAGTTTAAAAATAAATTTGTGTTTAGTTTTAAATCAGTTCTATATTGTTCGCACATTTCGTGTGCCATCTTTGGCAACTTTATTTAAACAACAACAATTTGCTTTATTTGTTATTCTTCTTTACACTCTTCCGCGTACACACTAACAATTGTCCGTTAGAACTTTACACACGGAGTTCTTCAAACCACAATTATTCTCTTCACACGCAACGCGTCTTCACACAAGTCTGACTGAATTCTTTCTGATCTGTTGCTTGCTTTGTCTTGCCTTTTTTACCGCAGGGTAAACAGGCTGATGGATGCTCTTGAAGGAGAATGACTTTGCCTTCGCGAAATCTCTATAAATGTAAACATGTTGTTTTCGTTATTGTTGTTTGTGTATTTTGTTTACGTTTGTCCTTGCAGTGTCGTAGTTGCCTGTTTGTTGACTTTGTTTATTGTTGATCATGTAAACAAGTCCATTGTTTTGTTTTTGTAGCTTTTGTTTATCATTTTAATAACACCATTTCCATTTTCGTAGCAATATTTTAAGTAAAGTGCAATTTGTATTATATATACAAAACAGTAGAAAAGACTGCATTGCTTTCGAATAGTATTATTGTTTCTATACCTGAGTTAAAACAAATTTCTAATTTAGTTTAGTCAGTTCAGTCAAAATACACCCAGCTAATGACATAGTGTAGGTTGTGAGTTTTGTTGAATAGAACTCAAAAATATTTTTTTTATATTTCTCGAATACTCCATACTTATTTTATTTGACAAAAACGGTATTTTTAATCTTTTCACACAAAATTATTGATTACTCAAACATTTTTTAACCTATTTTCAAAATCCAGTTTTTTAAAAACGGGAGAGATGAGCTTCTATAACGGTATACATAAACGTATAGTTCAAACTTACATGTTATGAGTTTTGATCGGGTGAACTTGAAAAAAATTATTTTTTCTTATTTTTTCAGGTTTAGCTGTTCTTAATCGCCAAATTAAATAAAAAAAATATGAAATAAGTGATGACATTCTGAAAGTGCAGTATCTTGTGAAGAGATTGACACATCGTTTGATAAAAGCGGACAAAAATTACCGTAGTTCTTATGTAAATAGTATAACAGTAGTGTTATTTTTTTTGAAGTCGCCGTGGTGTAGTAGGTAGTGTGTTGGCTTACTATTCGTAAAGCCCGGGTTCGTATCCCAGGTCAGACATCAAAAATGAAATATAAAAAAAAAAAAAATATTTCTTCGGCGACTTCCTCTCAGCAGATTTCTGGCAAAAACTCTGAGAGTAAAATAAACTGCCATGAAAAAGTTTCTCAAAATTCTGTCGTTCGGAGTCGACGTTAAACTGTAGGTCCCGCCACTCACGTATAAAATTAACGCACACAACATGAGTGGTGTGAGAAGCTAGGCCGTAATCCTGACTGAAGGGTTGTAATGGCCAATTATGTATGTATGTATGTTATTTTTTATATATGCCACCTTATCAAATGAACTTTCAGTTCAAAAATTTTAAAAATTTTTATGGGACTTGATTGTTTACCGCAAAATGTGTCAATTTCACATTTGGGCGACTACCAGAAGTCGGCTAATATTTGTGTTTTTTGCAAATATTATTTCGCTTTGCGCAAACATTCGCGAACTTCTGGTGGGCGCTCAAATGTGAAATTGACACATTCTCCCACAAACAATCAAGATCCATCAAAAATTCTAAGAATTTTTTAACTGAAAGTTCATTGGAAAAAAAATATATGTGAAAAATATAACACGACTGTTATACTCTTTAAATAATAACTACGGTAATTTTTGTTCCATTTTATCAAACGAAGTGTCAATCTCTTCACAAGAGAACGCCCTTAAAGAATGTCACCATTTATTTTATATTTTTTAATTAAAGTTTTCTACTATGAATGGACAAACTTGTAAAATTATGAATTATATCAACTTTACTTCATCAAACCTCGTAGAATATTAAGTCGAATAATATATATATGTATACTTTTTTAAAGGCCCATCTCTCAAGTTTAAATTTGTGAAATTGGTTCAGAAATGTTTGTGTAATAAATAAATTTGTGCGTAAAGTCCAAAATAACAGTTTTTGTCAATAAAACAAGTTTGGACGGTTCAATAGTTCTACTCAACAAAACTCACAACCTACACTATATCATTAGTTGGTTGTATTTCATTTTTTTATTTTGTCGTAGTGTAATTTTAAAATAACATTTGGGCAATTCACACGACTTTATATGGTGTATGTTGTATTGAATACATTTGTTTGTTTGTGAACGCTCAATGCTATGCTGTATTGTGTATCTCGTGGCATTCAAACAATTTGATAGCCCGAAACCAACACAACTTTTTAAAAACATATGAAAACATATACACATTTTTTTCATTCACACAATTTGATAGCACGAAACCAATACAACTTTTAAAAACATGGAAAAAATGTGTATAAGTGTATCGGATTTTTATATGAAAAATATATCATATTTATAATATATAATCATACACTGTTGTATGTTCTTCCAACAATACAATGAATACAACGATACAACGGCTTGTGTGAATTGACCAACTTTTTTACCTGAACTTCGTTAAAATTATTATTTTAATTTTTAGTTCCAAAGAATTATTTTAATTTTTTCAATAGAACTACGATATTAAGATATATTTTTATATATATTTTGAAATGAAAATACCTTTATTTTTATACCTGAATTAAATGGAAGTTTTTAATTTTAGTTGCAAAGAAGTATTTTAAGCAACCACTTTTAATTAAAATTATCGTTTAAAAATTTAGTTCAAAACTATAACTATATACTTATGTCTCTTAATGAAAAAGAAATCTTTTATAGCCTTAATAGAATAAATTTATAAAAGTGAATAATCATTTTTATATTTTAACTATTATATATTTTACTATTTTGTTATTAAAGCTTTAACATACAAATGCAAATAAAATTAATTTTAGAAACTATGAATATTGTTTGAATATATATATCTTATTTTTTGATTTTTGTAGCGAAAATATTTTGATGTGTAGGGAAAAATTGAATTTTTTTTTATCAAGCGTAGGCGTTTTTTCCGGCAACACTGACTCCCATGCACAAAGAAGGTCGTAAAACAGCAAACGTAATGACTAGAAATTATTGACATAATTAGTTTTGAGAGGAGCGTGCTGATTACTTAATGAATCATGCCATCCGGTACTAGTGCCGTGGATGGTTTTGTCCTGGCTATCGTCGCCTCTTTGTCAGAGTTCGAGAAGGAAGATTTGTTTATTATTTATTTTTATATTATTTACATTTATATTATTCTCATTTTTGACTTCGCTTGGTTCATTAGACACTTGTAGACCCTTGTATAGCAGACATCTCTTCATTGCGGCTTTATTTAATCTAAAATCGCCAGCATTCTTGAGGTAGTATGGCTGAATTTCGTTTATATACGATAATTGTTGTGTTAAATATTCCGGTGCATTTCCTGTTTTCATCTTGTATATATGTATATAGATACGTATTTAGTTGTACTCTTTGTCTAATGTTAAGCCATTGCAGTATCCAATACAATTTATTGGTGTATATCTATTACATTTTATTATTGTTCTCATAGCTTTATTTTGTAGTCTTTGTAGTCCTTCTATTTGACCATTAGTACAGCACGTATATAATATTCTTGAACCGAATTCAAAATGTGGTTTAATAATTGAGTTATATATATTTATCGCAGTTAATGTTGATATTTTTTTTTTATTCTTCTAAAGAAGTTAAATTTAGCAATATTTTTACAAATATAATCTACATATATGGTCTTTAAAATTCATCTCATTGTCTATTATAAAACCGAGATATTTAATTTTTTTCACTTTTTCTATAATTTCATTATTAATCCCCATATCTGAGTTGTTATTCATATTTATTTCCATAATTTTTGTTTAATCTTCGTTGAGTTTTAATTTATTCATTTTAAGCCATTTACATTATCAAGATCATACTTTAAGTTTATTTGGCATTCTTCATCCGTTTCCGACATATTAAATATAAGAGTATCGTCCGCATATAACACTATTTCACATTTTTGTAAGACTTTAGGCATGTCATTAGGTAGGTAGGTAGAGGTGGCTGCCCATCCAAGAAAAAATTTTGGATGGACTGACTTAGGCCGCATTGGGCCCATTGTGCTACCACAGTCATCCGTTATCCCCTAGTCCTGAAACCATTCGGAGCTCCTGATGAAGCGATTCAGGCTGCCAATGTCAATCCGTGACAGTTCCTCCAGATCATCCATGGAGTAAGTACCCAAGTACTTCCTTCTCCTTAGAGCCGGGCATGTACCCAGCAGATGAGGGACAGTCTCCTCTTCTTCCTCATCTCTGCAGCTTCTGCAGAAGTCGTTAGCAAGGTGTCCAAGACCAATGCGCCTCGCATGCGTACCCATAATGCAATGCCCCGTAATGACACCGACAACTACACTGAGCGCGCCTCTTTGGAGATTAAGTAGACTCATTGTGCGCCCCTCATCCAGCCTTAGCCAGATTTTACGAGCCGTTCTACCCGTGTCCGAGGCCGCCCACTTGTCGTTGACGGAATCGACGATCGCATTATCAATTATGAGCTTGCAGGTCCTCATATGTATGCCCAGATTCGAGAACTCATCGGTGAGTTCGATGGTCGTGCCCCGCCTGGCAAGTTCATCAGTTCTACAGTTACCCGGAGTTGGAGTTCATCACATTAAAACTCAGAGGCTTGATAGCCGCCTGGCTATCAGAAAGTATGGTGACCCTTCCGTCCCCAATAATACTCGCCGCAGCCTGTATGGCCACCACCTCCGCCTGAAAGACACTGCAGTGGTCTGGTGTCTTATAGACTGAGCTATTCCAACCGATTCCGAAAAAATCCACTGCCAACCGCTCCGTTCAGCTTAGAACCATCGGTGTAGATTTGTACGGAGTCTCTAAACAGGTAGGTCACACCACCCTTCCAGGCCCCGTTGTCCGGAACCGATGTCCTGAATCTCCTCGTGAAGTCGTACCGCGGTGTCATTTAGTTACTGCTCCTGACAGCTCCACCTTCCTCAGGATCCTTGCGTCGGCTATATTCGAGTTATGCCACTATCCAGTCGCCCAGTGACGTTTACTTATTTTAGCAGCCACTCCCCTACAGAAAAGGTCAAGCGGAAAGAGGCCCAAAATTATCTCAAGTGCCGACGTAGGTGTAGTGCGCAAGGCACCACTAATGATAATACAGGCAGGTCTCTGCAGTCGCTGTATTAGTTTCGAATTAGTCTTCTTTTCAAGGGATTCCCACCAAACTAGGCATCCATAGGTCAAGATAGGTCTGACCACCGCTGTGTAGATCCAGTGTGTCATCCTAGGTCCGATGCCCCATTTTCCCCCAACACTGCTACAAGCATACAGGGCAATGGAAGCCTTTTTAATTCTGTTAATGATATTCGATTTCCAAGACAGCTTCCTACCCAGAATGAGTCCTAGAAAGCGTGCCTCCTGTTTGAGTTTCAGTTTCGTCCCGTTCAGTTTTAATGGACGAAAAGTCGGTGGCTTGTACCTCCTCGTGAAGAGTACTACTTCCGTTTTCACCGGGTTAACACCCAATCCACGATCAGATGCCCACACGCAAACACTCCTCAGAGCCAGTTGCTTCCTATCTCTGATAGTGTCGACAAATCTTCCGACAATGTCATCCGCATATGCAATTGCCTCATATCCATTTTGTTCCAGTATCACTAGTAGCTCATTCATCACCAGATTCCACAAAAGAGGAGAGAGTACTCCACCTTGTGGAGTTCCCCTCCCTATAGCCCTGGTCGTCTCTGAGCCCCCAAGTGCGGGGTAGAGACGTAGTAGGTGCGGAGTAGAGACGGGGTAAGCATGTCATTAATATATATTATAAATAGCAAAGCACCTTGTATAGATCCTTGTGGAACCCCATATTCATTTGTTATTTCACTCGAGTTTACGTTATTTACTTTAGTTATTTGTTTTCTATTTGTCAGATAAGACTTAAACCAATTCAATTCATATCCCGTACTCCATAGTTGTATAATTTTTGGTATCAGAATGTCTCTATCTATCGTTTCAAAGGCTCTTCGAAAATCAAGAAATATTGCCATTATTTTATTATTTTTGCTAATGTTTCTCGATCTATTGATAACGCATGAATATCGTTTTCTAAACCCCGATTGATATTTAGATAAAATATTATTTTCCATGTATTGTTCGAGGTGTTTTTTTACTATTTTTTCAAGAATTTTTTTCGGAAATTTGGATGAAGCTTAATTATTCTGTCTGTTGATATATTCCACTTGTCCGCTCTTAGGATCACAGTCTTCAAGGTCTTTTCCACTTTTATGACACGCACTAATGGTGACTCCAGACGTAAGTCTTCCTTAAAGGCGATTCGTAAAGCTGTACAAGTTTACGCACGCTCAGTCTCTTGTTCTATGAAGTCGTCTGGCTTTTCAGCAGTCACTACTATTGGAATGTGATCCGATGTCAGGGCATCATTTTTTTTATCCAGCTGTTGTATGCCAGCAGCGGCGAGAGACGATAGTGGTGGCCGTTATTCTAATTGGTGTATTCTTGTTAATTGCAAAATTGTGTCCCCTTGTATCGTTATCCAGTTGGGAAAACCAGATGTCATGGTGGGCGTTTATAAGGTAACCCTATTATAACCCTGTAACGGGTGTTCAATATTAGGGTGGTAGTGGTTATGAACGCTGTTTGCTGGGGGTATTTATACGTTGAGGATTGGCAGGATGCCTTTATCAATATTCCCAGTACCTTAGGATCTGGCACCGGCGGTAATAACAAAAAATGTTAATAATATTTAGCAAGAAATTGGGTTTTAAACCATTTTTATGGAAAAAATTATAGTTTGATATACAGTGGACAGCAAAAATCTAGGTAACCCCATTTGTAAGCAATTTTGTACGGTGTGACAGTGAAAATACACCCGAGTAACTACTAGGGATGCCAATCGGGAAATCCCGTATCACAAAATCCCGGGAAATAATTCACTGAAATAATTCATTTTCTTAGGATAGCGAGAAAAGTAAATGAGAATAGTCGAATAAATTTCCAAAAATAAAAACGTTTATTTATTACTTATAAAATGTTAAAACAAAAACAAGAATTCATGATAAAGGAACTTTTTTTATACTTAAGAACATGGCGCTCAGTGTATATACTTTATAAAGTAAGAAAAAGGTTGAGTCTACGGCATTGTTTTTTATTTAATATTACATTAAACAACACCCATGTAGTTGTTCAAGTGTATCATGCAACAATTAAGTGAATATTCTATATCACTCGACATCGAACTGAATAAGAACCCAACTTTCATTGTTAACAAGTTAAACGTTGCCCTCGAAGTCCAATAAAATCTGTTAATACAGCTGATGGTTTAGATAATCAACTTTCTAAAGAAATAGATTTGATTGAATCACGAGGTGTTAGAGGTGAATAGTTATATCTTGCATAGAGTTATCTTGAAACCATTTTGCCCACAAGTGCAGATTGCGCAAAATGTTTTTCAGCGAAAGATGTTTTTGTTCGAATAAATTAAGGCTCTTCGATGAAATATTAGAGTCTTTAATCTTTTTAAAAAATTACTTAAAACAATGAATATAATAATAATAATTAATATATACATTAGAGATGAGCGATCCAGTGATTTTTGAAGAACGTTGTTCTCAGTGAACGTGATTTGTTAATCACTGTTCTTTAAAACAGTGATTGTGATCACAGTATTCCAAAAGAAAACAATAATGACAATAACGTATTTTATTAAGTCGTAAGAAACAGACAACTAGATATATACTACGAAAAGACTACTCAACAAAATGAAAGTGGTGTCATCAACGTTATTATTTTTAATGTAATTTTTTTTTATATGAAGTTTGACAATTAAGTTTCACAGAAAGTTCATGTATAAAAGACAAAAGTAAATAATCAGCATCATCTAATAGTAATTCTGCCTCGCTCAAAATAAAATGAAAGAAATTTGAGTATGTAACAATTTTGAAAGAACGACATTATTAGTAACTGTTATTTGGCAATTTCAATCGCTGTAGTTACCAGTGAATTATCAATCACCGTGATTAAATCACAGTTTTGAAAATATCGCTCATCTCTAATATAAATATATTTTGGACACTAAATAGTGTTCTTAAAAGGGTAGGTATTTGTTTCTTCACTTATGTGTTTGTACATATATGTATGTATGTAGAAACAGATGAATTATTTTTGTTAATTTACGCTTTTTTGTTACTTTTTGTTTTTTTTTTATTTTATAACATGTGTATTGGGATAAAGATCAAACCTTAATGAAATTTTTAATAAAGCAATTGTTTTTAGCTTTTTTATTAAGTGAAAATTCCGAGATCCCTGGATATTTGGGTATTTTTCGATCCCGAAAAATCCCGGGATTTCGGGATCGGGATTTCGAAATCCGTAATCCTGGGATTTTTAAAAATCAATCCCGTTTGGCATCCCCAGTAACTACATAGTCTAAGTTGTTCAGTTAGTTGAGTAGATCTAAAAATACTTTTTTATTTCTCGAACCCTCCAAACTTGTTTAATTTAACAAAAACTTTTTTGATCTATTCACACAAAATTATTGATTGCCCAAATATATTTGAACACATTTTAAAAATTCAAAGTTATTCAGAAAGGGGAGAGATTAACCCGAAAGTCCATACCATCCGTTTCATGTGACCTTGCGTTCTTGCATTCTATGCCGTTTTTTTTTATTGCAAGTTGCACACAATGCGTTTTATGCGACTGGTTTCTTGTTTTGATCAGCTGTTGTGGTAAACTAATTAGCAATTTTGGGAAAATTGGAAAATGAAATTGTGATTTTAAAAGAATTTATGAAATTAATTACATGTTTATGAATTTACTTATAATTAGATATTTTATGCTGCTAAGGCCTACGAAAGGCTTCTAAAGAACGCAAGACAAGTGTTTTCAGTTAATTTATCCTCCATTTTTCTTGTTTACAAATTAATAAATTCAAAAGAGATGACACTCAGTACATAAAAACAATCGATAACTAGTATATGTTTTTATTAATATTTTTATAATCCAAAAAAAAAAATGCGAAAATAGTAATGCACTATTTATATTTATCTAAACATATTTATCGAAACCATTCACAATAGAATATAAGTTGTCATCTCTAGTACTACAAAACAGATGATATTTTTTTAGCAATGCATGAGTCGCATAGAAAAGTAGAAAGTAAAATTCTATGCCTCTATGTATTCCATGCATTTTCTTCTGTAACTTGTCGCAAACAACTAAACGAATTCTACTTTTTCAGTATGCATGTAACGCAAGGTCGCATGGAACGAATAGTATGGACTTTCGGCTTTAGCCTTTAAAACGGTATATATAAACATTTTGTGCAAACTTAGTATATGTTATGAGTTTTGATGGGGTAAACTTAGAAAATATAATTTTTACCCTTGTTTTTTCAAGTTTGGCCATTCTTAATTGCAAAATTTAATTAAAAACTGTAAAACAAGTGGTGACATTCTTAAAGAGCATTTTCTTGTGAAGAGATTGACACTTTGTTTGATAAAATCGGACAAAAATTAAAGTTGTTATTATATAGATTATATCAGCTGAGTTATAATTTTTATATATACATATATTGTTTTATCAAGCTAAAAATTTTCAAAATTTTTAATGGATCTTGATTGTTTACCGGAGAATTTGCGCTTTGCACGTTTGAACCACTACCAGAAATAGTCTAATATTTGCGTAAAACGCATTATTATTTCGCTTTGCGCAAACATTAGCCAACTTCCGGTAGTTGGTCCGACGGAAAATTGACACATTTTTCAATAAACACTTAAGATCCATCAAAAAATTTTAACTTAAAGTTAATTTGATAAGACAATATATTGTTACGAAAATGGAATGGTGTTATCAAAATGATAAACAAAAGCTACAAAAACAAAGCAATGGACTTGTTTACATGATGAACGAATAAACAAAAATATAGTAACATCAGTATAAAAAAGGGGATAAATAAAGTAAACAAACAGGCAACAACAACACCTCAAGGACAAACTTAAATAAAATACATCAACGAGAGAGAGAGATTTCGCGAAGTCATTCTCCTTCAAGACCATTCATCAGAGCTCTTCAAGAGCATTCATCGCAGGGTGAGATATAAAAGGCAAGACGAAGTAGGCAACGGGAAGAGAAAGAATTCAGTCAGAACCAGTGTAAAGAAGAATAACAAATAAAGCAAATTGTTGTTGTTTAAATCAAGTTCCCAAACGTGGCACACGGAATTGTGCGAACAATAAAGAAATGATTTAAAAATAAACACAAACTCCAATTCGAGATGGGGAGAAGGCTTTGAAACTAATTTTGACGTTAAAAGGTGTCACAGCCGAGATTCTAGAAACCATGCCAGCCAGCTGCAGAAACAACTACAATGACTTAATAGTGGCATTACAGCGTAAATTCGGCGACGAGCACAAAAGGGAACTGCACCGTTTGGAGTTAAGGTGCCGTGCGCAAAAGGCTAACGAGTCACTTCAAGCCTTTGCAATGGAGGTCGAGAGCTTAGTGCAGCTAATACCCAGGACAAAACCACCCGTTGATAGACAACTTTAAAACCGAGGCGTTTGTTAATGGTATACGTGACCTAGACATCATACTAGCTGTATGTTCCACATAGAAGACAACCTTTACAGAGACCGCGGCCTTTGCACTAGCCCACGATTTCTAGACCACAAGTAAGCAAAGTGCGAAAAGCGGAAGTCGTGGAGGAAGAGGAATGCCTTTTAAATAAATTTAAAGAAATTATGAAGCAAGTTTCGGAGAAAAATGGACAGAAGGCCAAAATTAAGTATTTTAATTGTGGAAAGGGCGGTCATTTCCAAAGGAACTGCAAATCGCCACGCAAAAAATTTCGATCCGTCTCACCAGCAACGAATAATAAACGAGCGAACTACCAACCATCTTCAGAAGAGTCCCCGTTAAACTAAAACGAGCTAGCACTGAGGGTTAGCTCCCACAAGCAAGGGCCCCACAATCTCCATATCAGTGATGCAGCAAAACAACAACAACCTTACGGCGTGCGGGTACATAAACGGCAGACAACACACCTTCACTATAGGCACGGATGCGACGCAGTCTATCATCAGGCCAGATGTAGGGAAGGGGAATTGTGAGACACTTAGTAATATAAGACTACGGACAGCTACTGGAGAGTCTGCCACCGTCCACGGAAAAACTGAGGCGAAGGCGACTATAGCCAACATCAGCGTAAGCCACGTCTTTATTGTTGCCGATATTGCTGACGAGGTTATAATTGGTGCCGATTTCATGATAGCCCATGGCATCAATTTGAACATGGGGCAACAGATAATGAGTTGGCGAAATGTGGGGATACCTCTTGACGTGGGATACAAGCATCAAATGCACGCCAGAAGGATGGTTGCTGTGGAACAAAAAAAATTTCCACCTCAGAGTAAATCAGTGATATGGGCACGTGTGCAGGGAGATTGTGAGGAAAACCGCTTGTGGGTTGTTGAACCAGAAGAAATTCAGACGGACTTGTTATCAGCAAAGGCCCTCGTCAAATCTATTAAATCATTATTTATGAACTAACAATAAGTATTCAAATCTTAAATCTATAGTTAATAAATGTTAATGTCCAGCCAATGCCAGACAAAAATCTAGTTTTCAACTCTTATAAAAATAGAAAATAAAAATAAAGCGCAGTATTTCTAAGTTGGTCATCTAAGAGCGATGGTATCCCTCCTTCTCAAGCGGGTATGTCCACGATGTTGTAAGATGTTTCGAGCGAGAGGATTTGGATGTGTGTCCAGCTTCTTTAAATACTTAATCACGTGTTTTGATATTTCGTTTTTGACCAGTGGGACATCAAGATCTTTATGGATGTTGCTGTTTTTTATATACCAAGGAGCACCAGTTATCATTCGTAGGATTTTATTTTGACGGCGTTGAAGTTTTTCAATATTAGAGGCAGAAGCTGTGCCCCATAACTGGATACCATAACACCATATTGGCTTAAATATTGACTTGTAGATTAAAAGTTTGCAGTCAAGCCGAAGGACGGAGTTTCTACCGATAAGCCAATTAATTTGAGCTGCTTTCAGTTTCATTTGGGTCAATTTTGCATCGATGTGATGTTTCCATGTGAGACGTCTATCCAAGTGGATACCGAGATATTTAACATGAGTGTGTTGTGGCACCATCTGGTTATTAATACTGATGGACGGACATGTTTCTTTTCGTAGGGTAAAGGTTATGTGGACGCATTTCTGTTCGTTGATTTTAATTCCCCACTGATTAGCCCATATCTCGTCTTGGGTTACATGGTGCTGTAATTGATTTGAGGCGTCTTGTGGATTTGTATGTGTGCAAAGAAAAGCTGTGTCATCAGCAAAATTTAATGTGTGTATAGTACTGCTTGTTGGTATATCTGTAGTGTATAACAAGTACAAGATAGGACCTAGGATACTACCTTGTGGGACGCCAGCCTTTATTAGTTGTGGGCTACTTAAATAATCACCTTCTTTAATTATGAACTGTCGATCTATAATGTATTTTTCGAATAGGTTGAAGTGGTTTATTGGCAAGATTTGCTTCAATTTTGTCAACAGGCCTTCATGCCACACTTTGTCGAAAGCTTGAGATACGTCAATGCAAAGAGCTGAGGAATATTTCTTTTCTTCAAACGTTTTCCGTATGACCTGCACCAATCGGTGTGTTTGCTCATTGGTACTATGTTCTCGTCTAAAGCCAAATTGATGATTAGGAATACAGTTTTTTTGATCCAAAATAGGTGTCAGCTTGTTGACAACAACAATTTCTCTAACAAATAGTTGGTAATAGACTTATTGGCCTATAAGATTCCACTTTCGAAGGATCTTTTCCAGGCTTAGGAATTATTTTTAGTAAAGCAACTTTCCATGCTGGCGGATAGTATTCAAGTCGCAAAATCGCGTTAAAAATATAGAAAATGATTTTCTTTGCTATACGGGGCAACTCAATAATCATCTTGTTGCTGACTCGATCAATTCCAGGAGCTTTCTTAACGTTCAAATTGTCAATAGGATTTACAATATCTTTGAATTGAAATGTTATTTTTACAGGTGGTCGAGCCACAACAGGTGGTAATTCACTCGTGTCAATATTTGAATTGGGAGTAAAAACATTTTTTAGGTGACTAACAAACAGGTTACCTTTTTCAGTATCACTTCTCGCCCAACTTCCTCTGGGATCACGCAGTGGGGGAATTGCCATTATGGGTCTTTTTAAATTTTTAGCTACACGCCATAACGAATAATATGACTGTTCTGTTGCATCTAGACTTTGCAAAAATTTTCTTAGAGACGCTTCTCTTTGCGTTTGTAATAATTTTCTGAGCTGGCTTGTACAATTTTTTAATCTTGCTTTAAGCTGTGGCGATCTGTGCAATTGTCATTCTCTTCTAGCTTTTCTTTTTTCGTTGTTCTATATCTGTCGAAAAAACTTTGGTGCATCTGACGATAGGAGGAAGAAGCATTAGCTTGCTTCATTTGTTCATTCAGGCTACAAATAGCAGTATCAATATCCCTTGGAGTTCTTAGCAATAGGTCTTCTGTACAATGGGTGCTAATATATTTTTTGTACTTTAGCCAATTTATGCGTTTGGCAAAAAATAAATCGTCTGCTTCAATTTGCAGAGGGGTGCAAACGGTGATGATTGTGGGTGAATGATCTGAAGATAAATCCAGTGAAGCTTCAGTTTGGATAAGTTCAACGGGTATATTTTTTGCTATGCCGAAGTCAATAACATCGGGTATTTTTTGCTGGTCAGTTTGCCAATAAGTTGGTTTCCCAGTTGAAATAATATTCAAATCCTTTTTGGAAATGGTATCATACAAAGTACGACCTCTTGGACTAATTAGACGAGAGTCCCAGAATGTATGTTTGGCATTATAATCGCCAGCCGCTATGAAACAAGGACCCAATGATTTAAAGTAGTTAAGATACAGATTTTCTGTTATCGAAAATCTGGGCGGAAAATATACAGAGGAAATAACGAGTTTGTGATAAAAATTTTCAATACAAATATTTGTCGCTTGGAGATAATTTTCAGAAAGTCCGTAAATAATGTTTAATACGTGATTTGATTAGTATTGCTGAGCCACCACATGATCTATCTCTCGGGTCGTTGGTATCATAAAAAGAGTAACCGTGTATTTGAAAAAAGCTTCTAGATATCATGTGGGTCTCAGAAATCAACATGACATCTATTTTTTCGTTAATTAGAAAACATTCTAATTCGTTTTTATGTTGGCGAATGCCGTTTGCGTTCCAGAAACATATTCTTAAAGAGTTCATGGCCTGCTTAGTATGGCTTGCAGAAGCGAAGCCTGCAGTTTTTGCATTTCCTGCATCATACTACTCATACTCGTCATGAGGTGATTCATCGTTTGTAAAAGTTTTTCCATCATCCCTTCTAGACGGCTGAATTTGGAATTTGTTTGTTCGTTAGTTGGTGTCTCTTTTTGCGCTGTTAGCTGATTAGATTTCAAAATGTTGGCATACGAAAATTGGCTGGTGACTGCTTGTGCTTGTGGCGGATTACTTAGAGTAGGTATTTTTGTTGGCTGAGCAGGGGTGGATACAGTTTTGTAGGCCGTGGAACTTTTAACAACGTCAAAAATAGGGCAACCCCTATAGTTGGCAGTTACCGAACAGAAAATAGTCCCGGTGAGAGTGCTAAATATATCAGGCCATGAAAAAGTCATCTGTAAAAACTCCGTGGTGGGTCAATGTGCTCCAGTAGAGGCGGTAATAAACAGCGAGCAATTACCGGAACCTGCCGAAATGCCAGCCAAGGACCAACAGGAATTTGGTGTAAGTGTAGAGAAATTGGTAGCAGGTCTAGCAGCTCCCGAGAGAAATAAAGCCAAAAAGCTGTTAAAGAGGTATGCTTGCGCTTTCGCCACGAGCTCACCGTGGGGCTCACCTATAGTATTAGTTAAGAAGAAAGATGGCAGTACAAGATTCTGCGTAGACTACAGGAAGCTGAATGATGTTACTAAATAGGACAGTTACTCGCTACCGAGAATTGACGACACGCTAGCCGGAACGAAGTGGTTCTCTACATTAGACCTGCAAAGCGGGTATTGACAGGTGGAGATTGTAGACAAGGACAAAACTGCATCAGTGTGAACGGCGGCTTATGGAACCTGTACTAAAGGGACTACATTGGAAGACGTGCCTGGTGTACCCCGATGACATCATAGTGATGGGCAGAACTTTCAACGAACACCTCAAGAACTTGGCCGAAGTTCAGCAACGAATATCAATGGCTGGACTCAAATTAAGCATAAAGAAATGTGCATTCTTCCAAAGACAAGTGAAATATTTGGGACATCTAGTTACAGCAGGTGGCATATCCACGAATGAAGATAAAATACGATCAGTAAAGGACTGGCCTCATCGCCAGAATCTTCATGAATTACGCAGTTTTTTGGGACTATGCATATACTACAGACGCTTTGTGCCTAACTTTGCTAGCGTGGCTGCAAGCTTGCATGAGCTCACCAAGAAATCAAAAGTGTATCAATGGGCTGAGGCACAAAAAAGGCATTCCAGACACTAAAAGATCTATTGTGTGCAGCACCAGTTTTGACGTATCCAATCCCAGGGGAAAAATTCGTTTTGGACAGTAATGCTAGCGGACATGGTATTGGTGGTGTACTTTCCCAAGTGGTCAATCGTACAGACAGAGCTTAGGCTACTATAGTCGCACACTGTCAAAGCCTGAACGGAACTATATCCGACGTGAGCTACTTGCAGTGACGCAATGCATAAAACATTACCATAAGTACCTGTATGGCCAACATTTTCTGCTAAGGACTGGTGATTCCGTAATGAGATGGCTGCTGCAATTCAAGAACCCTGAAGGACAGTTAGCACGTTGGATTGAGCTCCTCCAGACTTACGACTTCAGCATTGAACACGAAGGAGGCATTAAACATGGGAATGCTGATGCTCTCTCACGCCGACCTTGTAATTTGGAATGTAAACATTGCGTGAAAGCGAGATGAAGGAATCCATCGTTGATATCCAGCTAACACAGATCCAAGCCAAAGAAGACTGGTCCGAAGCATAAAAAAGTGACCCAATATTGGCGAAGATTGTAGCGGCTAAGGAAGAGGACAAACGGCCTACCTGAAATGAGATATCAGCAGAAGGTCCTCTTACAAAAGCATATTGGGCGCAATGGGACAGTTTAAAAGTGATAAACGAGTGCTTATATCGACATTGGGAAAGCGCTGATGGCAAGACCTCATCTAATCTAATAGTAGTGCCTTCCTCCAAAATGAATGAAGTCTTAAATGAGTTCCATAATGGAACTAGCGTAGGACACCTTGGGGTGACAAAGACGCTGGAAAGACTAAAACAACGTTTTTATTGTGTATGCCGCTACGGGGTTCCAATAGAGCTACATTCCGATCAAGGCCGAAAATTCGAGTCAGTCGTATTCAAGGAAATGTGTGAGGTATACGGTATTAAGATCACCCGCCAATGTTAATTTTGGGACTGAGATAAAACTGCCTGGTGACTTAGAGTTTGGTGTTAAGCCCGCCACAGAGAGGGATACCACATACACTGGAAAACAAGAAAATCTAAATGAACTTCGTGAGTTTGTGCGCACACGTATAAAAAGATCAGCGTTAGAATGAAAGCCAGGTATGATCGTGCAGCAAATACGAAGGGCTTCCATGACGGACAACTGGTTCTACTTTACAACCCAAAGCGGAAGAAAGGATTATCTCACAAGCTACAAAATAGCTGGGATGGACCTTATAAAATAATTAAAAGGTTAAATTATGTCGTGTACAGGATACAGAAAGCTAACAGCCCCCGATACAAAATGAAGGTCTTACACTGGCGAAATATGGGAGAAGAGATAATGAGCCTATTTGGGACGAACAGCCTTAAGTGGGCGGCAGTGTTACGAAAATGGAAATTGTGTTATTAAAATGGTATACATTTTATTTGCCATCTACGAATTCATATTTTAAACCTTTTTAAAAGAGTAAAAACGTGGCAATATATATATAAAAATATGACTCAGCTGTTATATTCTTTAAATACTATAATTTTTGTCCGATTTTATCAAACAAAGTGTCAATCTCTTCACAAGAAAATTCTCTTTAATAATGTCACAACTTGTTTTATAGGTTTTAATTAAATTTTGCAATTACGAATGGTCAAACTTGAAAAAATAGGGATAAAATCATAGTTTCCAAGTTTACCCCATCAAAACTCATAACATATAAGTTTGAACAAAATGTTTATGTATACCATTTTAAAGGCTAATCTCTCCCCTTTCTGAAAAACTTTGGATTTTTTAAATATTTGGTTAACCAAATGTATGAAAAAATAAAAAAAAAATTTTTTGTCAAATAAAACATGTTTGGAGAGTTCGAGAAATATAGAAAAAGTATATTTGAGTTCTACTCAACTAACAGAACAGCTTAGACTAGGTAGTTACTCGGGTGTATTTAACTTTTTGTATTTTGTCGCATAGTTTAATTTGTAAAAATAATTTATGTTATATTTATTTTATTAACCCTTTCATGCCCGATGTTGCCTATAGGCAACATTGTACATTTTTGTTCATAAATTCCGTAATTTTTAATTTTTTAAAAAAATTTTTTTTTGCAAACAAGCTTGGTTAAAAACGTGTAAAACCAGAATACGTAGGACTCTGAATTTAATATCACTTCATATTTAGGCCATGACTAACAAACACATGTCCTTAAAAAATTTTAGCTCTGGCCCAAAAAATTCGGGCATGAAAGGGTTAATTTATTTCGATTTTATAACAATACAAAAAATTTTGTGTTTTTCACAAACTATAAGAAAAATAAGAACATCTTTCTATTGACTCTATATTTTTGCACCGCATGGATAGATGCATGTCGGAGCTAGGTGTGGACAGTTCGGAATTTATTGGGGAAATAATGAATAAGGGAGAGTATTTAAACATTATAAAGAATGCTGCTAACGTGAAGATGTGGTTTGCTTACCAAAGGCCCCACAGGCTTAATACTGTTCCACAAAATTCTGATACGAATGGAATGGTGTCAAATATTAAGAGAGAAAAAATACTGATCCTAAGAATTCCATTGATCTTAAGGAATATCCTACTAAACATTAGGTATAATATTTTAATACAAATAGGCTTTGAATTTTAAATTTACTCTTGAGTTCTTCTTGGAGGCACCTATACTTTTGTTGTGCAAAAATTGGAGTTAACAGAAAGTTTTTCTTATTTTTCTTATGGTTTGTGAAAAATATTAAAAAAATGTTACTTTAAAAAAGAAATAAATTAATAAAATAAACATAAAAGAAACAAAAATTGTTTTTACAAGTTATTACTTAAAATTCATAAAATTGCTTACATATAGACTGTCCTATATATATATATATATATGTTTTGCTTTTTAGGGAGCTGGGCACAACGATGTTGAACTCCACTCTCAGTATTTTGAGCGATTGAAGAAGTTCTTAACAGTTGAATTGGTAAAATGACAATTAAAATCGTCGGCAGAAGTCTCCAATAGAACACCGCAAGCACCCGAATCTACTACGGCTATAGATTATCAAGCCACTTCCACTTCTGCCCTTCCAACTTTGAAAGAATCTCATGGTGCTTCAACTTCCCTAACAACATCCCAATCACCAGTGACATCTTCAAAATCGGATAAAATTGAAAAGGATGGTAAGTTAATATTACGTTTTTAAATAATTTATTTAGTTATTATTTTATTGTAGAAAATTTTCAAGTGTAGAACTATATTTTTTTTTCTTCACATACAGTTTGTCAAGAAAATATTTTCTGGTAGCAAAACATTATCGGTTTTGCTTTTTGCACTAGTTATTTTGTATCTTAGTTTTTTACTGGGATTACATTACTTTTTATCAAACAAAGAATATTTTTATGTCTTAAAATAAAATTAAATTTAAAACAAATAATTATGATATAAAAGTGCTCTATGCCGTATAACAAATAATAACAAAGGCATGGTGTAGAAATCAATATTTTGCATTGACACTAATGTCATTATGTCCCGTATCTCTACTTTTAATTCTGAGTTTTTGGACTATTTCTGTTCTCACTGATCTTACAGGGTCACTCAGATTGGAGTTTTACCGTTCGCTTATTTTGATTTCTAGAGCAATTTAAAATATCTTATATTTTTTGTCGTGTTATTGAAAAATATCCATTGTCTCAAGATTTTTGAACAAAGAAATTAAAAGCTACCACATCCTCTCCAAAATTAATATCTCTAAACACGGTAATTTTTCCGAAATAATAAAAATACTTTCCGCTTTGAGCTATATGTAATAGGGACGCAAAACGGAATTGAATTTTAAGAATCCCAGGGTTCGAGTAGTTCTCGAGATTTCGAGATTTTTTGGGATTTGATTTATTCACGACAATAAGGTTGTGAGGGGCAAAGTTATCATTTTGTCTATTTGGTATGATTCAGCAGATGTCCAAAAGACATATTTTAAAACCAAATTACCAAAACCAATAATGGCTTGTCCGTTTTTTCTTGGGACATATGTGTCCCAAAGTGAAAAGTAATTGCTTCTAGTATTTTAGATAGTAATATCCATTTTTTTTAATAAAATGAAATACTTGCTACAATAAAGTATATGAAATTTTAAAAATTTAGTGGCGCACAGCTTCATTACATTGTGTCTCTTAAATTTTGTCATGTGCCTATATAGTATATATATTATTGTTTGCTGTTTTTGAGGGCATCTTGTACTTCTTCATTGTTGAAAAATAAAGGTTTCTAGGTATATCTTCAAACCGACGATTTAGCATAACGTTTGATACACGAGATATCCTCCTGGATAAGTTTTATGCAATTATAGAATTAATTTTTCTAATATTTCTTGTACGGGGCTATCAAATTTTGTGGTTAAAAGGAATACATCTGAATTAGGAAAAACGTTCGAAATCTAAGCTCTCTGGCAAATTGTAAATGTTGAATGTTCGGGTAATTTTTGCTGTTCGAATATCGTAACTTTGATTTCCACATTAGATACACCTCGGTCATCTTGTTTTAGAAGCCTTTGATTTATCTATCTTCGTCGTCACTATAGTCTCCTATCAATATATGCTAAACTTTATTGTCGTTGGATTTAATAACCACGTTCTCTACAAAGCGTAATCTACAATACCAAAAGTAAGTAAATAAATTTAATAGTAAGGAATCGTAAATTTTGTTTGTAAGCAGAAAAGTGCCTTTATGCACTATAGGGACACCGATGTCCCTTAGCGTTTACAATAATTTTTTTAAGTTTTCAACACTAATTACTCTTCATATTTATTAAAAAAAAAGAAAATATATCCGCCAAGCAATAAATAGTTTATAATATGTATAGTGACAAATGAAATTTATATATTAAAATACAAAATATTCTAATCTCACGCTCAAAAAACTGTCAACTGCAAGTGACCATATATAAAGAATGACTGTTCGAATACACCCGGCTATAGATAGGAAACATAAATACGCACCTTTTAAGTAATAAAAGTATTATAACAAATACTCGGTTTTTAGTTATTCAGATTTTTGAAAATATGTGTTTGGTATCCTTGTCCTTGTGGTCGTTAAAGGTTGTGTATCACAAATATGTGTGTATAAAAAAAATTGAAACAAAAAATTAAATAATCAATCCTGCATTCATTAAAACATACACGCATTCATTAAAATTAAATTAAATTAAGTATTTTTTAATTTCCTTTATCGCCTTAAGGCGAATGGTTTCACTTGTAAACCTGTTTATACGGAAAACAAGAGCAATATTGCGTGTTTTCGTGTGAAATCATTCGTCTTACAAGATCAGGCCTTAAAGACGCCTGATTTGCACCAGACCGACGCAATGTCCCTTAGGGCAGCCTGACTGTCAACTAAGATCATGTAAGATTCCGAATCCGAAGCGGGGCCACCAGCTATGGCCTCAATAGCCTTCAAGCAAAATTTTCAACCCACCAGAATAACTACATCATCGGCGAATGATACGCCCTTAAAGCCTCTACCTTCCAGAAGCCTCAAACCAACATTAGAAACCCAGAGCCACAAAAGAGGGATAAACCCGCCCTGCGGTGTACCCCTGGTTGCACGCTTGACTATAGAACATCCACCAAGATTCGATTGGATTAGTCTATTACCCAACATGTGGGTGATAAACCGCACCAGAAAATCTGGAGTATGTATATCCTTAAGTGAATTCGCATTAGGAGAAGTGGTAACATTATTGAAGGCCCCCTCAATATCTAGGAAAGCCGACAGTGCCCCTAGCCAAATTCGCCTCAACAAAACCTGTATCATCATGAAGAGCGCTCTCAATCGATTTACCCTTAATATAAGCATGTTGCGATCTACTCAGCAGAGACCGGTCCATGTTTGCCCTCAAATATAGATCGATAAGTCTCTCCAAAGCTTTTAAAAGAAATGATGAGAGCGATATCGGTCTATAATCCTTAGGGCCGATGTGACTGGATTTACCTGCTTTTGGTATAAACACCACAAGCATATCTTTTCAATTGTCAGGTATATTACACCACCGGAGACAGTCCTTATACACGTCCACCAGATATTCGTGTAATATATCACCAGCATGCTGAAGCAGAGCCGGAAAGATATCATCCGCACCAGGCGACTTAAATGGCTCAAAGCTACTTATAGCTCATTTGACACTATCCCTGGTAATGATATCCTCCAAGTCGGGCATCATACCAGCATTACAGACGGGATCAGCTACACGCAACGGATAGCTATCCGGTCCACACAATTGGGAAAATGGGTGTTCAATACAACCTCGAGGGTTTCTTTCTCGAAGCTGTCCACGTGCCATCGTTCTTTTGGACGAAGCCTAGGATTTTGGGGTCCCTAAACAGCATCCTACGGAAATAAGCCACTTCGGCAACATCCTCGATGCTCGCGCAGGAACCCATCCAGGTGGTTCTCTTTGAGCGCTTTCTTTCCCTTTTATAATCATTAAAACTGGATCTATATGCAGACCAGTCAACATCCTTGCCCGACCTTTTAGCCTTATTAAAGTCTCCTAGTACAACAGCGGAGTCTCCGGAGTTCCGCATTCCACCAAGCTGGCTGGCTCCTCTTACCCGGGTAAAGAAGGGGACAAGCATCTATATAACAAGACAACAAAATATCCGTCAAAGGTCCAACTCGATCATTGATGCCAGGAGTGGAGCGACCCCTGAGACCCCTAAGTTCCTCCTCCACAGCCTACTCATATCTAATCCAGTCGGTTCTTCTTGGATTCCTAAACGTCTTATGAAAGCCTCTAGATAGATTAATACTGAAGGATCTCAGTTGGTGATCAGAGAAAGAACACTCATCTGAAACCCTTCAGTCCTTAATCATATACCTATCTATGTTAGAGAGCGTAATGTCAATTACCGCCTTCCTAACACGAATTCTAAAAGTCGGCGTGTTACCAATGTTACAAATGTTAAGCCTATTAAGAATAATAAAATTCAGAATCGCCTAGTATTTATGTCAGCATTGCCCATTGGGTGATATGAGCATTGATATCACAACCCAAGACAAGGCGACATCTTTTCCTCTTCGCATACTCCACCAGTAGTCCAATTAAGTCATCAGGAGGAGATGCGGTCTCATACGGCATATACACAAATGAAAGCATCAGATCGATCCCACGGTCATCTCTGTACGCCACAGTTGTTACGTCAAAAATGGTAGGAGTGATTAACAAGTCCAAATTACCCCTAGCTAAAATACCTTCTCACTTGTTTTAGGAACAAGTAACCTATAATCAGGATCGCTCAAACCTGGAATCCTATCCCTAAGGAACCAAGGTTCTTGGATAAGAGCGATATCAACTTCAAGGCGCGAAGGGTGGTTAGCAGGTTGTGGGAGGCGGCTTCGCAGTGATGCAGATTAATCTGCACCACTTTTAGCCTTCTCAGGGTTCCTGGCATCACCTATGTCCGGATGCGAAATATTAAGTGGACTAACCCACGCAGCACTACGCCACCCTTTGCCCCTAGCCACTGAAGTGAAGTCTGATCAATTGTGATCCGAAGATCGCATCCTTTTTACCATCACTAGTCAGGGAGTTGACAACTACCCACGAGCTGATGTTCGCTACGTCATTTTGCTTTCCAATAAGTTTAGGCATGCTATTCTTACTTACTTACTTAATTGGCCATTAACAACCCGATTAACGAACACATCCTTCCAGGCGCCTCTGATTCTTGCCACGCCAGTTGGTCACACCAATCGACGACAGGGCTTTCTCGATTTTGTCCTTCCAACGTCGTCCTCTTCGCCGACTTCCACATATCCCCGCATCAAATTTTATATTTTTTTTATTATTGAATATTTCTTAATGAAATTTACAATAGTTTTCAAATCTTAAAGCTAGTTTTGAAGGTTAATAGTTAGCACCAGCGTGTTAACTATATATTGTATTCAAATCTTATAATAATACTACATTAAAAATTAGGGTCAGTGCAGCCGTCGAGCAAGGTTCAATGTGTCACTTCGTTTTAACCTCCGATGGCCGTCGAATTGAAGCAGATCCATTGCCAATGCGTTGGGGTGAATCGTTAATTTACCGACGTATTTTATGGCAAATTTTTTAATTTCTTTCTGAATTGTAGGAATGTTGAGATCTCTATGGATATTGTCGTTACGAATATACCATGGAGCGCAGATAATTTGTCGTAAAAGCTTGGACTGTCTTCTTTGTAATTTCAAAACGTTAAACGCGCAAGCACTGCCCGAAAGCTGAATGCCGTTGGTCCATATTGGCTTTATAATGCATTTGTATAAAAGAACCTTGTAAAAATGCGGTGTCGTCTGCATAATATGCATAATATGGGACACCTGCAGAGATCTTTTTTGTTGTAGAGAGTTCGTCCTTCAATTTGACCTTAAAAGTTCTATCAGTTAAATAGCTTTTAAGAAGTTTGTGTTTGTTTTTGGGGAGCAGTCGTGTTATTTTGCTGAGTAGACCATCATGCCAAATCTTATCGAATGCTTGTAAGATGTCGATAAAAAGAGCTGAACAATATTGTTTCTTTGGAAATGCCGATCTAATTATAGTGACGATCCTATGAACCTGCTCAATGGTACCGTGATTAGCTTGAAATCCAAACTAATGTTCGGGGATAATTTGCCGTTCGTCGAGGAACGTGGCTAAGCTTTGGAGAAGAATTTTTTCGAACACTTTTGATAATATTGATAGGAAGCTAATAGGTCTATATGATGTAATTTGACTAGCTTCTTTTCCCGGCTTGAGAATCATAACAATTGTAGATATCCTCCGAGATAGTGGGAAGTATCCAATTCTTAACATTGCATTAAATATGAATAGTACAATTCTTATAGCAATAGTGGGTAAGTTGATTAACATTGAGTCTGTAATGCCATCGGGGCCCTGCCGACTTTTTCACGTCAAGGCTTTTAAAAGCGGCCTGTACATGAGAAAGCCGGAGTTTTATAGGGGCGTTAACAATATTACTTATGTTTGGTGGGCAGATATGAGAATTAATGTCGTGTGGTGTGAAGATATTCTCCAGGTGATTTGCAAAAGCGTTAACTTTTTCGATAGAGGTCTTTGATAGGACATCATCGCCGGAGCATCCTCGTCCATTCGAACGACATGGCCGAGTCAGCGCAGCCGCCGGCTATTAATTCGCTGCACACCGTCTATGTCGTTGAGGAGCTCATACAGCTTACTGTTGGATCGGATGCGGAAAACATTGCCAACTCGCACTGGACCGAAGATCTTATTACATAGGACTTTTCTCTCAAATACTCTCAAGGCTGCTGCATCAGTGCTTAATAAGGTCCATGCCACTGCGCCATAAAGAAGCACGGGTAGGATGAGCCTCTTGTAGAGTATTAGTTTTGTCGTACGAGAGAGGTCTCTGCTACTCAATTGCCTATTGAGACCATAGTAGCACATGTTTGCAAGAGTGATCCCGCGCTTGATCTCCAGACTGACATCATTTTTGGTGGTAACGGCGGAGCCAAGATAAATAAATTCATTGACTTAAAAGTATAGTTATCAGCCGTAATCTGAGAATCAATACGCCGTACGTCTCTACTTGTCGATAACATATGCTTTGTTTTGCCCTCATTTACTGCCAGACCCATCTTAGTAGACTCCCTAAAGGAGAGCAGTAACATCTCGCTTGGTACGCCCTATGATGTCAATGTCGTCAGCGTACGCAAGCAACTGGACACTTTTTTAAAAATAGTGCCATTGCGATGCACTCCCGCCTTTCGCAGTACACTCTCCATGACGAAATTGAAGAGGTCGCATGATAAGTGGTCGCCTTGTCTGAAACCTCGCACGGTACTAAAAGGTTCGGAGAGGTCCTTTCCTACCTTGACGGAGCTGCAGGAATTGCTCAACGTCATTC
Source organism: Sarcophaga subvicina (assembly GCA_936449025.2). Lineage (NCBI taxonomy): Eukaryota > Metazoa > Arthropoda > Insecta > Diptera > Sarcophagidae > Sarcophaga > Sarcophaga subvicina. The sequence goes on from OW388081.2 coordinate 54,328,023, forward strand.
TGCATAGCCTTATCAACTTCGCAGGTATACCGTGCTCAGACATTGTGGCAAAAACACGATCCCTTATGGGGCTATCGAAGGCTGCCTTATAGTCGACAGAAAGATGGCTTGTGTCGACTTGTTTTTGGTGGGTCTTTTCCAAGATTTGGCGTAGTGTGAAGATCTGGTCGATGGTAGACTTGCCAGGTCTGAAGCCGCACTCATAAGGTCCAATCAGTGTTTTGACGAGTGACTTCAGTCGTTCACACAATGCGCCTATAAGAGCCTTATATGCGATAGGGAGAAGGCTTATACCCCTGTAGTTGGCGCATATCGTAGGGTCTCCCTTTTTCAGGACAGGACAGAGGACACTGAGGGTCCAATCGTTGGGCATACTTTCCTCTAGCCATATTTTGTAAATAAGCTGGTGCATGCGCCTTACCAACTCATTACATCCGGTCTTAAACAATTCAACGGGGAGCCTGCCGCTTTATTGGTTTTAAGACCCATAATCGCGACTTTGACCTCTTCATGGCGAGGCGGCGGAATCTCCACACCGTCATCATCGATTGAGTTTGGAACATCATCTCTAAAGGCGGTATTGATGTCGTCATCGCCTTGTAGCAGAGTAGAGAAGTGTTTCTTCCACAACCTCAGCATCCCGTGCGGATCTGTAACCAAGTTTCCATTCTCATCTTTGCAGGAAGACGCTCCGGGCTTATAGCCCTCGGTTAGACGCTTAACCTTTTGATAGAATTTTCGAGCGTCATTCTTGCGTCTGAAAACCCGTCTCTCATCCCTTCTCTATGGTTCTCGACAATGGCTCGTGTAGCTGCTGACTGCAACGTTTTCTTGTATGCGGCGTTTTTCGCTGCAGCTGCCTCGCGACACTCCTCATCGTACCAGTGACTTCGTCGGGATGGGCGCTCGAAACCAAGGACTGTTTCTGCAGCATTGTGCAAGGAGTGGGAGATGTTGGCCCACAGTCCACCAATGTCGCTGAGGTTAGATGGGGAACGACGGAGCTTATCCGAGAGTTGAGCCTCAGCTGTCCTTTGTGATCGCAGCTTCTTAACGTCCAGCTTTCGCAATGCACTAGAGCGCGCAGACCTCGAGGCGCTAATGCGTAATCGAAACTTGGCTGCGACAATGTAGTGGTTCGAGCCGATGAATGTGCGTACATCTATTACACTGGATACGTGCCTTCCGTCAATCACAATATGATCAATCTTATTGGACGTTGATCGATCGGGGACATCCAAGTGGCCTTGTGAATGTCGAAATGCTGTAACTTGATGCTAGACTCCCTTGTTTCTTAGGATGCTTAGACCCGGAGGGAGGCACCTCGTCAGATCTGAGGGTTACTCTCTATTGCGATGCGAAAAGAAAATAGTACGTAATCGAACAATTGGTACTCTTTATTGCGCTTTCGTATTTTCCATACGCATCTAATTTTTTCCCTTGCGCAAATGTGGCATCATTCTCAACTAATTTTGCGAAAGCTTTTGCTTAAGCGATGCAGAGTACCAAATTGTCATCTTAACGCATTTAATGTTCGCATCGAATTTGCTTTCGAATCGCAATAGAAAGTAACACCCTGTTTCTCTGCATGTAATTTCCCTTGCGGGAAACCTACATGGCAGACTTATCTGTTGAAGTGACATCCTTCGCCTCCAACCTTACATGCTTCTTTTGGGATAAAGGATTAGCGGGCTTTACTCCAGTTTGGAGCAAGATTGCGGAATTTTCATGTTCCTTCCTTGCGGCTTGAAAAGTAGATGCAATTGGCTATACGCTCCCTTTCGTACTCAAGTGTCCATTCTTCTTGCCAGAGTCAGTCCCTCGTGAGAAGACACTGCCCGGGTATTTGGTCGCATACCGCGAAACAGTGCCTCTGTGTCGAGTCAACATCTTCTGCTCCTTAACAGAGAGGGAATCCACATCACAACTTGCAAATCTCCTCAATACAGTGCAAGCCTTGCGATACGAATTCCTCTCTTTATACAAAGCGGAACGTTTCCGCCCAGTTTTACCCCCTTGTCAGACGAGATACTTTTTCCCACGCAGTCCGAATCAGTAGCTGATTGCACTATTGGGTTCGAAGCATTCTGTCTAACAAGTGGGTTCCTTGAAGGGGGAAGTCACCACCTCATTGCTCCCAGTAGCAATCTGAATACGAGTGAAAGGGAGCCTTTTGATGATCGTATTGTCACCGTCTTTATCCAATAGTGGGGAGGCAGAGTCTGACTCCACGCACAACAATTATTGCCTGAATTTGCAGAATGAGGTGGGACGCGTCTAGTCCAGTTCTAAATGCCAGTTCGTCATCATTGTTCGTCATGTTCAAGTTTTTGTTTAGTTCGTTTTCCATATAAGTCCGACGAGTGAGGGAGAAAGGAGGTCAATCATGCCATAGCCCCCGCTAGCATGACAAGGACTTCGTAGAAAACCTAAATTATATAAATTTACAATCCCGGAAATCACGGGACAAGTTTTAAGAAATCCTGGGATTTTTGGAAATCCTTCGATTTTCAGCATTTCCCGATTGACATCCCTAATTTGTACTCCTTAACTAAAAGATTTTGAAGCCCAATTTCTTCATTAACAACTTACAAATATAAATGTTTATATCGAATACGGTAGTTGAAATTCGACAGTGGTCGGAGAAAATTGCTTGACTGATCACAATCCAGCTAACATCGCTACCAGAGGATGCGACGTCCAATAATTAAAGAAATCGATCTGGTTTGAGGACGCCCATTCTTATTAAATGACAGTTCTTCCTGGTCTGTTAACAATCACTTCTAGTTAACAGAGGATCAAAAAATATTAGAGACGAGAAAGGCAAATATATTTCTTGCAGTAGAGGATCCACCATGACCAATTACGTATGTATGTATGATATAAACGCTCGATCCGGGAGACCTTCAGTTTTTCAATCAGTCCGGAATGTTTGGTCCCAATGGGATTAAAAAACATTGTATATTAAAGGATTGAAAGTTCAGTCAATCCTAGCGATTGTTCTCAATAACATATAATTATATCTTATATACGAGTATGTTTATTGTATACAAGTTTAGACATAAGAACTGTTAGATTTAAGGAAATGAATTGAAAATAAACATTGATGTTTTGGTTGAAAATAAATACTTAAAAGTTTAGGTTGCCTATCAATTCGTTATTTTCGGTCTTTTTTAATGATTCAGTTTCGCACTAATTTCCACCACTAGCACTAATATATGTAGTAATATACCATATTTAAATTATAATTTAATTAATTTAAATTAATCATAAAAATTAGTGTAATTAAACAAACTTTTTATCTAAAGTCCATCCATTGTAATGAGGTTGATTCGTCTCACTGTTTATTTTAAAGTCACTCTAGCACTTGTTATTAACACAAGCGTTGGAAGCAAGTTGTAATTAAAAAATTGAGCCAGTTCATTATTGACGTTCAATAGCAATTTTTTAAAACTAAGTTTTCGAGAAAATTGGTACTCCAAGCAAGTAGTAAATAAATATAAAATACGTTTCAACATTTACATACATATATCTATTAATAAATACAAAATAAATTAACTAAGCCTTTCAATTGCAACCGCAGTTTAATTTTTTATGTTTATTTCAGCAATTCCATCAACAAGTCCTGTAAATTCTAAGGAGTTATCGGAAAAATTTCTCTAGCACAAATTATATGGCTCCGTCGCCAATTTCAACCAAAAAGGAATAAACAACTCTTTCGGCAACTCAGATAATAATCAACAATCAGTTAAAAATGCAACACCTATTAAAAACTTGTGTTTGAAGAAAAATTCTTCCACTGATGTTAAAGGACCTAAAATGGAGAAATTTGTTGACCGGATACAACACCATCCTTTAGCTCCAACATTACCAACACATTCTCCTTTACTTACAGATGATTCTACTATTCAACTATTCAGTAAGGCTAAGCTGTCTGCAAGATACATTAATAATTCAAACAATTTATTATATTCGAAATCGTCTAATGTGAAAGATGATTGTTCTAAGACTGTCATTGATAAATTTGTAAAATCTCAGTCAACAATAACTTCGTCATCAAAATTATTATGTCATTGTGAAAAAAGTTGTTTGGAATCTTCTACTTATTTAAACAAGTCCAAAAAAAATACACTCGATTCTTTTGTAGGAAAACGGTTAGTGCCTACACGAAATGCCGCAACAAGCCCTCATTTGGATATAAGAAAACTTGATAGTCTGACAAAACTTTGCCCATCACAAAAAAATATAGCAGGTGAAAAACTAAATGATACAAAAAAATGGAACAATAGAGTAGAAACAGTTGAAACAAATAAAAAGCCGTTAGAAAAGAACTACTCCTTAGAAGATACAAAGTCTTTTAAACAATTGAAGTCAACTCGTTCACTATCGCCAAAACCTCCTCTATACAATCAATATACGATGTTGCTTTCTGACTTTAACCATGATTCCAAAGATGTAAAATTGTCTGATTCAAGCATAGAGGCGAAACAACAAATTAATAAAATATGTCGCTCAGAACAGTCGTCGCCAAATGTACTTGATGGTTCAGAAAATAAATTTACTTACAAAGGGCTAACAAATCGTAGTAAAAGTTGTTTGGGAGGAAACGTATTTTTTGACCCTTGGTTAAGGAACGCATGTTCAACTAATATTTCAACATCGACTGTTAAAAATGATAGAGATAGAGAGTCTCTAGAAAATTTAAAAAAAGAGAACAGTAAGGACCCATGGATTAAAAGATCGGATGAACGATATAGTTTAAAAACAGACGGCAATGAATTTTTTCAACAGTATAAATCATTTTCAACATCAAAATTTGATGTTAAGTCAAACACATGTTTGCTAAATAGTTCTAAAGTAGTATATTTATTAAAGGAAGATGTAAAATCGTCACCAATAATCGAAGTAAAAAAGCAATTGCAATCTGCCCCCACTTCACCACTTTTTTTGACAGGTACTGGAAATAATTTAACTTCATCCTCTAGCTGTATTAGTAATCAGTTTAATATTGGCGAAAATACTCCTACACGTTCAGCCAGTTTCTCCCCTGCAAGAATTAAAGATGGTTATAACCCTTTTAGCAATTATATTTTATCTGATTATATTCCTTGCTCGCCTCCACCGTCTATATCAGTTGCCTCAGCAGTTATTAATAACCAAAATGTGAATAAATTTGCTAATTATGAATCCTTAAACGTATATAACCCCAATTTTTTAAATACAAGACATAGTTTTTCTTCCGTTTCGGAACAAAATAAAACTGAGGAATTACAACTTAATATCAGACGCCTTTCAGATCAAATGCGTAAAAAGGAATCAATAATTGTCAATTCAATTAAAGCGTACTCGAGTGATCGTAATGCAGAAAGTAATAAGAATGATAAAAGAAAACAAGATATTTACAATAAGAACATTACAAAAGCTCGGGAAATAACAAATCGTGCAGATTTTTCAGAATATCTGGAACAATTTAGATGCAGTGAAGCGAAAAAGGCTGTTATTGATAGAAAAGATAATTTCAAAATATCCAATTCATTAAATAACGAGTCAAGAAATATTGAAATAAGACAAAAAAATAAACCACAACAATCAGCGAACAGTCCTTTGGAAACTACCTGTTAAAAAATCTGAATCAAAAATCCAGGGCAAAAAATCGAATGAAAGTCTACTTAATATTTAGCAATCACGTTACCGCATTTAGGCAAAATTCTTAGTAAAGACCGGTCGGTATTTTCAAAATGTTGTACAAGAATGTATTTTAATGTCAGAAATAAGTTTTTATTTAAACTGCTATGATTATCAAAAAAAAAGAAAAATATTATATAATTAGATATAATCAATATTAAAAACAGTCATACTTATGTTTTTTCGTGTCATTAAAATGAATATGTAATATAAATTAAATGTTAGTATTCACTCAACATTTCATAAAAGTAATACTCTAATCTAAAATAGATCGGCTTTAGCCTAAAGCACATTATCTAGTAAAGCATTTTAAGTTATTTACATTTCTTTGCATTTATTAATATTTTAGGTTCATCTTTGCAAATGTACATTGTAGGTAATAAATATAAGAATCACGAATACAAAAATCTTAAAATTTTGATATTTTACTATCACTTGTGTTCTTTTGTATATTTAAATGTATAAATCAAAACAAAAATATGCATAAAATAGACTTTAACAGGTAAATTATCGTTATCAATTTAAAATCAATTTTGATAATGACTTATTATGACTTCATAAAATTTATTTGTAATTATACATAAACAAACAGAAATTGAAAGAAACAAAGTAATGTATTCCCTGAAAAAATATGTATCTGAATTTTCGTTTGTTTGTATATTAAAATATTTACATTTGTTTTTAAATACATTTATAAATAATACTAAAAATATACTTATTTTATATATATTTTAAAAATATATAAATAATGTTTATGAATTTTATATTTTCAAAATTAACAGGAGATTATAGACATTTTTCTATGGAGGATACTATAGCATATAGAATTCATCTGAGAGCGATAGACTGGATGACGTTAAGAAAGTACGTACAGGTACAGGTTCCCAACAGACAATATGTTTGGTAACTCTAATGAGAGTAGACATGGCGGCTTATGTATGTATATGCCGATAGACATGAGATATTAAATTTTATGATTGTTCTCGTGTTCTTCAACTTACCTACCTACCATGTGTATGTAAATAGGAGGTCAAGGAATATTCACCACATGGAGGAGATGTTTACACATATCGGGGATGCAGCAAAAGTTGTGCGCCTTACATAGACGTGGAATATTTAACAGTGTAATATCGGAGTTGAAGCGAAATTTTATTCACTCTGGTGCCCTTCTGGAGAATGATTACAGTATACAGTATGGTATTTGTTACGGGTATTAGTCTAATATATAGTGTGTTAATTTATTAGACGTCAGGTCGTGGTTCAAAACCCAGGCCAGACATTTCAAACAAAAAGAAATATAAAAAAAATTTCTTCGGCGACTTCCTCTCACAAGATTTCTGACAACTCTAAGAGTAAATAAAATTGTCATAAAAAGTTTCTCTGTTTGTCGGACTCAACATTAGCCTGGATGTCCTGCTGCTAATGGATAAAATTAGCAAACAGTATGAATAGTGTGACTAGCAAGGGTGTAATCGTGACTAATTAATTAAGTAATTTGCTACCGGCCATCCCTAGTAAATAGAACATATTTGTCAGATGAAAATCTTTGAATTTAATTTGGTTTCCCAATTCGTTCTAATTGAGTTACATGATGGCTACAAATGGTTGCGGGACATTATCAATAACATTTTATTATCAATTTTGTCTGAAAATATGTACAAAAAATCCTTCACATAATTTTTGTCCAGTTAGTATACCTCAACGGGCAACGATAATTACTCGCACTTTAGATAAAGATTGCGTTAAAGAAGTAATCCAAATAATAACGCTCTGTAAATATCAACAGAAAACAGGATAATGGATTTTAACAGGTTTAAGCCCATCACGAGTAGTAGCACTATAAGATGGTGTTCTATCAGCATAATTCATTCCGTAGGAAAATAAGAAAACTAAGTATTAAATACTCAATCGAAATATTTAAACTTTTGTTTTCTTAATTTTGTAATATTCTAAAAATTTTCGTTTGAATTGAATCAGGCCGAATTCAATAAGGTGCACGGCGAATTCATATAAGGTGGTGTTATTAGCCCATGTGAGTGCTTTTTTCAGTCCGCATAAATGTCAAACATATTGTTTGCGTACAGTGAGCAAAAAAAAAAGTTGTACCCCCGTATTTATTATTTTTTTAAATTTGTTTTTTAAATTTTTTTTGAAATACGGATTGATTTGCGCTACCACTAGTTATACTTCAGGGTGATACTGGGAACTATAAGAGCAGATTCTACGATAAAGGTTGTGCCAGTACATTAAGAATATTTAAATCCTAATATATATTATAAATCTTTCTGTAAGTCTGTTTTTTTGTTTGTTTGTTAGCCAATCACGCCTGAAAGCCTGAACCGATTTTCCTGAAATTTGGGATATAGATCGAGCTTTTATCGGTGCAGGTTATAGGCTATAAATCTTGACCAAAAGGGGAGAAAAATGGGCAAAAATTAGTACTTTTATGCATAAATGCTGTATTTTATATGTTTTATAGGTAATTTTTAACGATTTAGCTTGGTTAAGTTTCCCAAATAGCTATTGGAGGTGTTCCGTTTCTAAACTTGAACCAAAAAGGGGCCAAAAACGGTCGAATTTAGTGCATAGCCAATCACGCATGAACTCCTGGACCGAATTTCTTGAAATTTGGGATATTGATTGAGCTTTTGTCGGTGCAGGTTATAGACAATAAATCTTTTAAAATTTTTGACCAAAAGGGGAGAAAAATGGGACAAAGGGAGAAAAAATGGGCAAAAATTAGTACTTTTTTGCATAAATGCTGTATTTTATCTGTTTTATAGGTAATTTTTCGCGATTTAGCTTGGTTAAGTTTCCCAAATAGCTATTGGAGGTGTTCCGTTTCTAAAGTTAAACCAAAAGGGGTCCAAAAAGGGGCGAAAAACGGGCAAATTGAGTGCATTTATATTTAGGACTTAGAGTATTCAAAAAACTGGGTTGTTAAACCGGTTTCCGAATAATTTGAAAAATTGCATTTTTTTAAAAACCGGTTTCGAAACCGATAAACCGGTTTTTATTTATTGTTATTTTTAATGCAAAAATGACCCAATAATAATTTTTTTTAAATTTAAAGAAAAATGTATACAATAGGGTGTCCCATGGCCACCTTGTTTGTAGAAATACCTCCCAAACGATGCCTGTTAATGCACTGATTACGAGAAAAAAATATTTTTTATGTTGTGTTTTTTAACTTTTCACGAGAACGTTTTAAAGTTTTGAATTTCAATACAAAACAATTGAAAATCACATTTAAAAATATTTTTTACAATTCTAAATTGATTTTTATAAAAAATTGACAAACTACATAACCCGCGCAACGCCGGGTACAATTTGCTAGTAAATTATAAAAATGTGTAAAATACAAATATAAAAGGAAATAAAAAATAAAGAAACAAAGGAATGTATATACAGTGAGCAAAAAAATATGTACACTTATTATAAAAAACTAACAAATATATTACTCGACAGGATTTTGTTCAAAATAAGTTTCTAGACAATCCGGTTGTTTGTAAAGCCGTCACATAAACCACCATAGTTTCAATTTTTATGTGAGCGCTTTTTTTCTAGAACAATTTTGTATGGTAAATAGTATTATCTAATTCGAAGAATTGAGCCGGAGATTCCGGTTTGGTGGAATCTATTCTATTGGGACTAATAAGTTAATGAAACTTAAAGAATAATATTCCCTGAATGAAGAACTATAAAAAATTCTATAGAATTTTTTAAGGTACAAATTAATTTGTATTCTGAAATGAAAATCTATTAAAAAGTACAAGCATTGTTAGTTTTTACGTTCTGTTACTTATAGGTGGGTTTAATGTATTTCCATAGCAACAAATTCAAAAACTCCCGGCGGTCATGTGATCCGCTTGTTTGTCCTAGAAAAGGGTAAGAAGGAAATTAAAAAAAATCGGAGAGTTTAAACCCTTAAATAAACGCTTCCGCAAGAGCTGAAAGTCGGGGAGAGGATGCTCTGTCGTCTCCAAATCCTCTTAAATTTTATATATCCTGCCACAAACTATGAAAAAATATTTCTTTCGACAATTTCATCTCAGCAGTCTTCTGGCAAAAACTCGGGGGATGAAATAAAATTGCCATGAAAAATGTACGTCCTTCGTAGTCGACATTAAACTGTATGTCTCTCCGATTATGGTTAAAATTAACACACATAATATGTGTGGTGATAAATGGCTAGAGGCTAGTTACGATCTGTTTATTAGGCAACGTAACAGAAACTCTTTTTCTGGAATAATCCTTATAAACCACTCGCGACACACCAGGCCGACCCTGCGTATTCTAGGCCGCTTGACTGTCGAAAATCTTGTCATTAGAAGAAGCGAGGTCAGTTGCGGTTTCAAGAGCCTTCAAAAATCTCCGCCTAAAAACACTGTACTTATTGCACATTCAGTCTATAATGCAGCTTTATTACGTTGATTTCTTCAGGCGTCTAGCACTACGCCTCAGACAACATTTGTCAAATGGAGCCAGACAAAGAATAGTCTCAAAAGTAAAAGCTCCACGCCATTTAATTTCGGTGCACTGATGATTTCAATCGTATTTTATCCAGAGCAAATAAGTTCCGTCTTATTGGTTTTATTCCCAGACTTCATTTCGCAGCAGCCCCCAGTTGCATCGTTATTGATGGGAAAAACTATCTATTTATATGTTGAATAATGAACCGAACCACACAATTGTGAAAGTCGGCACACAAAAGAAAGTAACCAAAGTGGCTCTCTGCCCGCTTTATTTCCCTTTTATATAATTAAAACTAGATTCTTAAGCAGCCCAGTTAGAATTATCATCCCTTCCTTTCGTTATTTAAAAAAAATCATCAATGCCATGAGAAGAACGACCTTTTAGGGATCTAAGTTCATTTTCCACAGCTTTCTCAAACATTACCCTGTCAGTCTTTCTGGTTCCTGAAAGGCATCTGAGTATCAAAATATAAATTCATGTTAAAGGTTGTAAGATTAAACAGAAACACTTATTCGACACCCTCCTATCACAAATCATCCGAAAAGTGGATGTACCAACAGTACTAGTAGTAAGACCTAAAGTAATGAAATCGATAATAGTCTTACTGTACTGTAGAGGTTGTTTCCCCATTGTGTATTATGGGCATATTAACCCATGACGAAATGACATTTCCTTATCATCAGAAGTCGTGTAAGATGACAGATCACTACATCCACATAAGGCATGTAAACGAATGACAACATTAATTTGGCCCCAGAGTGCGCATAAACTACTGTTAAACCGTTACCTTTATAAAAGAAAATAGAAGAGATTACTAAATCCAACTCACTGCTAACTAAAATAAGGAATCTTGCCTTATCGCATGTAACTGGAACAAATGGCTTATAATTAGAATCCCTCAGAACCAGGATCCTGTTTCTCAAGTCCCAAAATTTAATTCTACATCCAAAATCTACGCTGCGCAGGACATGGAAGATATATGCCCCTATTGCCGTTCTCAACTCAACTCACTTTGGTCGTCTGCCAGTCAACCCAACTTTCACTCAACCAAATTATTTTTTGATATTGCGGAACTCAACGATTTTTCGTTGTAATTGTTATAGTGTTGCCGATATGAAATTTCAATTTCATGTTGGTAACACCATGAAATTTATTTGGAAATAGAAGAAATGTAAACGAAAAATAAGTTAAAATAAAGTTTTTGTATAAATAAAAGTAAATTAAAGATGGATTTAAGTGTGGATTTATTTTACATTACATTTACATTAATATAAATGTTCTTCGTATACGCAGAAAATAACGTGATGATTCACATCCTCTTGAACTACCCAGTGCTAAGTAAGAAATGTCCCATGTGTAATTTTTAAAAGCTGTTGTTTATTTCATAGTTTTTATAAGTATTTTTCTCCAAATTCTTAATGTTTTTTAAAAGTTTAACTTGTGTTATTTGCTTTCTCAAAAGTTCTAAGCGCTCTTGTTCTATTGATTTTTTTCTTAGAGGGTACATTTAATATCTCAGGTGCATTTGTAATGACTTGTTCCGCGTCGAGATTTTGAGGAGACGCAAAAGCGCGACTGGTTTTCGGAGCAATATTATCAACATCGAAAGTGTGTCCACATGGAGCTACTTGGTCATTTAGTGATAACAGCTGGGATACGCAATCCTCTATGTTAAGGGGAATTTCTTGTGAATGCCCACCTCCTGTTGCTTGATTGTTTTTATAATTAGCAAGTTTTTTTTACTTGCTTTGTAGTGAATCCAAACTTATACGGAGTAAAAATTCTAATAAAATGTCTATTTACAATATTTTAGATGCTGTATACTTACACGTTGCCATTCGGAGGGGGTTCTTGCAGGTGGACCCAAGCTATTCAATTCTGTAGAAAATCCTTCCCACGCTTCCTTGCACTGATTTTTGGTCATCCCAAATTTTTGCTTTCCTTTAGAAATTTCTTTATTATTTTCCACCAACTTCACAAGTCGCTCAAATTTTTTCTGGTTTATTTTAAGCAGAAAGAAACTTACTTACGATTTTTCCATTTTTATCTTTTTTTCTATTATTTTTAAAAAGAAAATGTATTAAATATATAAGTGAACTCTATAACTGAGAGAGACTCAACTACTAATAAGCAGTTGTCTATATTTAACGTTTTTGTCAACCAAACTCATACAAAGTGGTGAACCGCAATACCATAAAACAACTAATAAATTAACCTCACAACCAAAAAGTCAACCGCGTTTAAGTTGAGAATGGCAATACCGATTTCTGAAAGACGACCAAACTACTACAAAAGTTGTCAACCGCAATAGGGGCAATACTTTGGGACGGCTTCATGGTGATGCAAAGTAAATAGCACCATTCTTGTTATTTATCATCACTACAGTTAGGATGTTGGATCGGCAGATGAGCCATGCAGCATAAAGCTTTCACTCTTTTTGCCCTCAACTATATAGATTGGGAGATCGCCTTAAATTAAGCTTCTGTCTATATTTCTCTAAGTCAACGAAGAACTTTTTCATCATTTTCATACACTGCACCCTTAAACCCTTAACTTAGCATTACTTTCATCACAAATTTTTCCTATTATAAATTCAATGAATTTTATCTTAACCAGGTTCCACATTTCATAGCCTCCATTAGCATGATAATGAGTAAAGACTTATTACCCACTGAGATGCCCCTATATAAATTAGGCTCTGTTAGATTATAGTCGGATTAGACCTACTTATTTGCTTAATCGGCCATTAACAACCCGATTAACGGATTTCGGTCTACCATAACGCATTCATCCAAGCGCCTCTACTTCTTGCACGCCTTCGCCAGTTGGTCTCCAATCGATGACAGGGTTTCCTCGATTTGGTCCTTCCAACGCAAACAAGATTGTCCTCTTCACCGACTTCCGCAAATACCCGCATCAAATACTAGTCTCGCCGGAGCATCCTATATAGCCGAGCCAGCACAACGCTGCACAACGTCCTTGTCGTTGAAGAGCTCATACGGCGTATTGTTTCATCGGATGTGGATCCAACAACTCGCACTGGACCGAAGATCATCCATTGCTCCAAGCTCAGACATTGCGTCACAAACACGATCCCTTATGAGGATATAGAAGGCTGCCTTATAGTCGACAAAAAGTTGGTTAGTGTCGACTTTTTTCGTGGGTCTTCTCCAGGATTTCACGTAGAGAAGATATGCTCGATGGTGGACTTGCCAGCTCTGAAGCCGCACTGATAAGGTCCAATCAGTGTTTTGACGAGTCGCTCCAGTCGTTCACACTATACGCCCGTAATAACCTTATATGCGATAGGGTCTCCCTCTTTCAGGGCACTGAGGTTCCAATTGTTGTAAATAAACTGATGCATGTGCCCTATCAAGTCATTACCTCTGGTCTTAAACAATTTAACGAGGATTAGGACCTGCAGTCTTATTGTTCTTAAGACGCATAATCGCAACTTTTACCTCTTCATGGCTAGGCGGCGGAGTCTCCACGCCGTCATCATCAATCGGGTTCGGCACATCATCTCTAAAGGCGGTATTGGTGTCGTCATCGCCTCATAGCAGAATAGAGAATTGTTTCCTCAGTAACCTTAGCACCCCCTGCGATTCTGTTACCAGGTTTCCATTCTCATCTTTACAGGAAAACGCTCCGGGCTAAACACCTTCGGTTAGGCGCTTAACCTTTTAATATAATTTTCCAGCGTCATTCCTACATCTGTACATTTCGACTTCCTCACGCTCTAGACTTTCCTGTTCCCTCTTATTGCGTCTGAAAAGGCGTGTCTCAGCCCTTCTCTCTCTATAGGACTGTTTCCGAAGTAGTGAGGGATGGTGGCCCACAGTCCGCCAACCTCGCTGAGGTTAAATGGAGAACGGTGGAGTTTATTCGAGAGTTGAGCGGAGAACCCCTCAACTATCACATGTGATCGCAGCTTCTTGATGTCCAACTTCCACAATGTACTAGATCACGCAGACATCGAGACACTAATGCCCAATCGAAATTTGGCTGCGACAAGCTAGTGGACCGCGTCGATATTTGGACCTCTGGACGTGCGCACTTCTAGCACAATGGAGACGCGCCTTCAATCACAATGTGATCCATCTTGTTGGATGTTGATCAATCGGGGGACATCCAAGTGGCCTCATGAATGCCGAGGTGCTGAAACTTGGTGCTACATACTGTCATGTTACGCGCAGCGGCGAAATTGATCAGCCTCATACCATTGGAAGCAGTGGTCGTGTGGAGGCTGAACTGACCGACAGTGGGGCCAAAGATCTCCGAGGACGATTTTGGCGTCATGGGCCGGGCACTTATCATATATATCCTAGAGCTTAGTGTAGAAGGCATCTTTAACCACATCGTCCTTTTCTCCCGTCGGGGCATAAGCACAAATAAGACTGATGTTATACAATTTTGCCCTGATGCGAATTGTGACTACTCTTTCGTTAACAGGAGTGAACCCAGAGACAAGCTGAAGCCTCTTATTAACCACAATTCCGCATTCCCATGACACCTGAGTATATCTCACAAGATGCAAGCCTTTGCATCCTTGTCCTATCCATCGCATTTCCTGTATGGCATATAAACGCGATAACATATGACACTCTAGATGAGATTTGTGAAAAATACACGTGATTTGACTGTCTGAAAAGATCAAGAACGTCATCAATCCGAATCGGTCTTCTCAGAGTATAGAAGCAACATATTGATAGCGGTACTTTTAAGCAACCACGTCACAAGATTGTAACTCAGGGTGGAGTGTATATAACTCAGATATTGTATTTAGTTTTTCCATAAAAATAAAATACAATACATTTTCCCAAACGCTTGTTTGATTAGGAACCAAATCGGAGCGTATATTTTAACAACGTAATTGACAAGCAGTTGCATATTCTTTGGATTAAGGTACTTACGTAAACTCTGAGTAGACGATTAGCAAAGGTAAGCCATCTCGAGTGCTCAATTTTTCCAGGTTTACGGTTTGCCAGCTCTGGACTACAATGACCAGTTTGTACAGCTTTACATATCTCATAAAGAAATTTTTGATCCGTACTTAGTTGATCGACCACATTTTTCGGCAAATCAGGCAAATTACCAGCCACCGCACAAAAAGACACCGTTGATTCATTATCACAAGTAGCTAACTGTTTTCCAATAAGTCCACAATATGCTCTAGGTCCCGAAGTGCAACCATCTAAAGTCAAGAATAAATGACGAAGGGGTAACTCATTGGCATGGAGCATACAAACACACCATTGTAGCGGTCTCTTCAAATACTCCTCCAAATATTGAAATTACGTCACTCTTCGAACCGGTATTGGTTGCAGTTCCGTCACATCCAATGCAAATCACGTCATCTAAATTCCAACCTTTATCTTCTAATAAAGTTGTGATCGAAGTTAGAATGCCCTTTGCAGTGCCACGACTTGGCGTTGTGTGACCCAAATAAACTGATTCAGGTTCTACTAAAATTGAGGTGTGCGATCTCCTATTTTCTCATTTGTCAGAGTCCTGTCTTTTCGTCCATCAAAGTAAATGCTTTTAATAGCAATACCTCCAGTCTCTTTTGAATTTTCTTTCCGGACTTTAGATACAGCTCTGTGTATTTTGTTTTTATCAATTACCAGAGTTAAATTTTCGGTAGAAATTAAGCCGAAGTCAGTCAAAACCGCAGAAGCAACAGCAGCAGCAGAACGAGTCGATAAACCGTATCTATCACAGACCTTACCAACTGTTGGCAAGGGTAATGTATTCCGATTTTTTCCGGAATTTTCTTTTTATAAAAAAAAATCGTTATAAATGGTGTACGTTATAAACGAACTCCACTGTGTCTAGTAAATTTCTAGTCACCAGTAAAGTGTTGTTGTTATACATAGTCGTGGCATATTTAGTTTAGGTGTCGAAATTAAGGATAGCGAAATATAATCATGAAAATAACTACTTTTCAAAACTTTGAAGATTGGTAGAAGATATAGTTACATTTTATTTTTAAAATCATTTTGGTTATCTACGATCAATTACGCAAATTTTAGGTGTCTTGCGTTAGGGAATGACCATGATGTAGCTAACTACCAAATTAACAAAATTTCACAAGGTACCCCGCCATCTACAAATGATTAAATTGCATTAGGTTAAATTTAACGAACAACAATCATTGAGCTGACGACCCACGCTATCCCAGCTGTAAGAATACATATCCCGCGTAACACCTATGCCAGCATGCTCAAAATTGTTCCTCGCCAGCTAAACTTTACAGTATCGACGAATTATTCCAAATTTTTACAGGAGTAGTCCTGTATAGCATTAATAAAAAATTGCCTTTCAGACATTTGTTTCCGTTACCTTATGGCGTTTATCCTGTAGCCCCTGTTAGTTCTAGAAAATTGAAGCTTGCTAAATAAATAATTTGGTTCCCTCATATAGATAATCTTGTGTAGGAAAATCAGCATACGATATTTCAAAAGGTTTTCCAGTGACATATTGTAGATTATACTATATCTACTGCGTCTAAAAATATATCTTGCTGTTATTATAAGTTATGTTAAGTTTATTTTTGCTAACAGGGTCCAAACCCGTAAAGAGCTCGCACCCATACAAGAGGGTAGGAACTAGATATGTTTCCGCCAAGAGCATACATATATTAAACGGTGTAAATGATTGAGTCATACAGAGATTACTCAGCATATCATACGTCTTCCCACAAATAGTAGTAGTAATACCTAAGTTTTTGGCACATTGTACCAATGCTATGGGCGAGTCCCCGACAACTAATGGTGGCAGTAGATCTAGCAAAAGGCCAACTTTATCAATTATGATAGCCTTTGATTTATTCGCATTTAAGCAAAGACCATTTGCAGTAGCCCATTTAAATATATTGTCGAGGTTCTGGTTTAGTCTCAATATACAATTGTCGATGTCAGATTTAATACAGCTAACGTAGAGTTGGACGTCATCGTTTGAATTCCGCAGTGAGTAATACGAGAATAGCAGTGGGTCGAGAATTGAACCCTGTGGTACACCCCTTCGCACCGGGCTGCTGAATGATTTTACATCACCATAGTGTACTGTCTGACTTCTCTTATACAGGTATGTAAGTAATAGCTTTACTGCTGATGTTGAAAATGTAAAGGTATTTTTTAACTTGTGACAAAGAATGTCATGATCAACAGTATCGAAAGCTTTCGAGTGATCTAGAAGTACCAGAAAAGACAACATGTTTTGATCCATTTTTGACCTGAACTCCTCTACAACATCCACTAAAACCGTAACGCAGCTGTGTTTAGGTCTGAAACCAGATTGTCTGCTAGTTAGTAGTGAGTTGTTATATAAGTATTTACGGATTTGATCATGGACTATACGTTCAAAAATCTTGGACAAGTATGGAAGTATTGCAATTGGTCTGTAACTTTTGTCAGGTTTTGGTATGGGGATAATCTTCATTACTATATTCTTTCAATCTGCAGAACTACATAAATTCATGAACAATATCATTCTTCTACTGAACGAAACACTTCTAAAACCAAATCACTACTTTGAGATGCCAGGGTACAAAGTACACATAAAAGGCAGAATTTCTCATGGAGTAGGTATTGCATTACATCAGTTGGAACTGTGCTAAGTCCGACACTGCTGGTGAGATCTGCTATTTAATCACCAATATAATAATAATTATTACATTTATTATACATCTAACCCCATTAGATTTCCTCAAAATCTCACCTACAAACAGGCATCGACGATTGACCTTCTATTATCTAACTCTAAGTTACAATTCGCCATAATCTAGTAGAAGTCGCCGTAGTCTAGTAGGTAGTGCGTTGGCTTATTAGACGTAAGGTCACGGTTCAAACCCCAGGTCAGACATCAAAACGAAATATGAACAAATTTTTCTTCGGCGACTTCCTCTCAGCAGATTTCTGGTGAAAAATCTGAGAGTGAATAAAATTGCCATAAAAAGTTACTCAAAAATCTGTCGTTCGGAGTCGACTTTAAACCGTAGGTCTGGCTACTTAGGAATACAATTAATACACACAACATAAGTGGTCTGAGATGTTAGGTGGTAATCCTGATTGAAGCGGTGTAATGACCAATTATATATGTGTATGTAAGCTACAATTCACTGATTTAATAACTTACCCATATAATTTACATTCAGATCATGTTCCAATACTTTTTTCTATCCACGAGAATATTACTCATACAGAAAAATCTTATCTAGACGTCCGCACTGCAAATTGGAATAAAATGAACATTTCTTTAAATTCAGAAATAACATCGTCCGAATTACTCAATGTTAATGTTACTTTTACAAATATTAAGGAATTCACTGACTTCACAAGAGCTTCTTGTTTTGACTCAATTCTCCTTAAACTCAAAAGAGTCCATAACTACAATTTAAATGAAATCTTCAAATATCTGATAGAAACAAGAAACAAAGTGAAAGTTCCAACGCAGCATTGATCCAAACCATTGAACAAATAAGCCAGCTTGCTATACTAAGGGATATTTATTATCCATAAACATATATTATGGCCAGTGTCTAGTTTTGCGATCGCAAGTAGCCTGACACATCTGATGGTAAGTGTCAGTAAATTAGAAATGAGTATCGGCCCATAAAGATTAGCAGCTTTCGTCTATTGTCACCTATGGCTCTGGTTTGAAGATATATACACATATATACATTGCTAAATGAAAATTTGCCATGTTATTAGCCCATGTGAGTGCTTTTTTCAGTCCGCATAAATGTCAAACATATTGTTTGCGTACAGTGAGCAAAAAAAAAGTTGTACCCCCGTATTTATTATTTTTTTAAATTTGTTTTTTAAAATTTTTTTGAAATACGGATTGATTTGCGCTACCACTAGTTATACTTCAGGGTGATACTGGGAACTATAAGCGCAGATTCTACGATAAAGGTTGTGCCAGTACATTAAGAATATTTAAATCCTAATATATATTATAAATCTTTCTGTAAGTCTGTTTTTTTGTTTGTTTGTTAGCCAATCACGCCTGAAAGCCTGAACCGATTTTCCTGAAATTTGGGATATAGATCGAGCTTTTATCGGTGCAGGTTATAGGCTATAAATCTTGACCAAAAGGGGAGAAAAATGGGCAAAAATTAGTACTTTTATGCATAAATGCTGTATTTTATATGTTTTATAGGTAATTTTTAACGATTTAGCTTGGTTAAGTTTCCCAAATAGCTATTGGAGGTGTTCCGTTTCTAAACTTGAACCAAAAAGGGGCCAAAAACGGTCGAATTTAGTGCATAGCCAATCACGCATGAACTCCTGGACCGAATTTCTTGAAATTTGGGATATTGATTGAGCTTTTGTCGGTGCAGGTTATAGACAATAAATCTTTTAAAATTTTTGACCAAAAGGGGAGAAAAATGGGACAAAGGGAGAAAAAATGGGCAAAAATTAGTACTTTTTTGCATAAATGCTGTATTTTATCTGTTTTATAGGTAATTTTTCGCGATTTAGCTTGGTTAAGTTTCCCAAATAGCTATTGGAGGTGTTCCGTTTCTAAAGTTAAACCAAAAGGGGTCCAAAAAGGGGCGAAAAACGGGCAAATTGAGTGCATTTATATTTAGGACTTAGAGTATTCAAAAAACTGGGTTGTTAAACCGGTTTCCGAATAATTTGAAAAATTGCATTTTTTTAAAAACCGGTTTCGAAACCGATAAACCGGTTTTTATTTATTGTTATTTTTAATGCAAAAATGACCCAATAATAATTTTTTTTAAATTTAAAGAAAAATGTATACAATAGGGTGTCCCATGGCCACCTTGTTTGTAGAAATACCTCCCAAACGATGCCTGTTAATGCACTGATTACGAGAAAAAAATATTTTTTATGTTGTGTTTTTTAACTTTTCACGAGAACGTTTTAAAGTTTTGAATTTCAATACAAAACAATTGAAAATCACATTTAAAAATATTTTTTACAATTCTAAATTGATTTTTATAAAAAATTGACAAACTACATAACCCGCGCAACGCCGGGTACAATTTGCTAGTAAATTATAAAAATGTGTAAAATACAAATATAAAAGGAAATAAAAAATAAAGAAACAAAGGAATGTATATACAGTGAGCAAAAAAATATGTACACTTATTATAAAAAACTAACAAATATATTACTCGACAGGATTTTGTTCAAAATAAGTTTCTAGACAATCCGGTTGTTTGTAAAGCCGTCACATAAACCACCATAGTTTCAATTTTTATGTGAGCGCTTTTTTTCTAGAACAATTTTGTATGGTAAATAGTATTATCTAATTCGAAGAATTGAGCCGGAGATTCCGGTTTGGTGGAATCTATTCTATTGGGACTAATAAGTTAATGAAACTTAAAGAATAATATTCCGTGAATGAAGAACTATAAAAAATTCTATAGAATTTTTTAAGGTACAAATTAATTTGTATTCTGAAATGAAAATCTATTAAAAAGTACAAGCATTGTTAGTTTTTACGTTCTGTTACTTATAGGTGGGTTTAATGTATTTCCATAGCAACAAATTCAAAAACTCCCGGCGGTCATGTGATCCGCTTGTTTGTCCTAGAAAAGGGTAAGAAGGAAATTAAAAAAAATCGGAGAGTTTAAACCCTTAAATAAACGCTTCCGCAAGAGCTGAAAGTCGGGGAGAGGATGCTATGTCGTCTCCAAATCCTCTTAAATTTTATATATCCTGCCACAAACTATGAAAAAATATTTCTTTCGACAATTTCATCTCAGCAGTCTTCTGGCAAAAACTCGGGGGATGAAATAAAATTGCCATGAAAAATGTACGTCCTTCGTAGTCGACATTAAACTGTATGTCTCTCCGATTATGGTTAAAATTAACACACATAATATGTGTGGTGATAAATGGCTAGAGGCTAGTTACGATCTATTTATTAGGCAACGTAACAGAAACTCTTTTTCTGGAATAATCCTTATAAACCACTCGCGACACACACCAGGCCGACCCTGCGTATTCTAGGCCGCTTGACTGTCGAAAATCTTGTCATTAGAAGAAGCGAGGTCAGTTGCGGTTTCAAGAGCCTTCAAAAATCTCCGCCTAAAAACACTGTACTTATTGCACATTCAGTCTATAATGCAGCTTTATTACGTTGATTTCTTCAGGCGTCTAGCACTACGCCTCAGACAACATTTGTCAAATGGAGCCAGACAAAGAATAGTCTCAAAAGTAAAAGCTCCACGCCATTTAATTTCGGTGCACTGATGATTTCAATCGTATTTTATCCAGAGCAAATAAGTTCCGTCTTATTGGTTTTGTTCCCAGACTTCATTTCGCAGCAGCCCCCAGTTGCATCGTTATTGATGGGAAAAACTATCTATTTATATGTTGAATAATGAACCGAACCACACAATTGTGAAAGTCGGCACACAAAAGAAAGTAACCAAAGTGGCTCTCTGCCCGCTTTATTTCCCTTTTATATAATTAAAACTAGATTCTTAAGCAGCCCAGTTAGAATTATCATCCCTTCCTTTCGTTATTTAAAAAAAATCATCAATGCCATGAGAAGAACGACCTTTTAGGGATCTAAGTTCATTTTCCACAGCTTTCTCAAACATTACCCTGTCAGTCTTTCTGGTTCCTGAAAGGCATCTGAGTATCAAAATATAAATTCATGTTAAAGGTTGTAAGATTAAACAGAAACACTTATTCGACACCCTCCTATCACAAATCATCCGAAAAGTGGATGTACCAACAGTACTAGTAGTAAGACCTAAAGTAATGAAATCGATAATAGTCTTACTGTACTGTAGAGGTTGTTTCCCCATTGTGTATTATGGGCATATTAACCCATGACGAAATGACATTTCCTTATCATCAGAAGTCGTGTAAGATGACAGATCACTACATCCACATAAGGCATGTAAACGAATGACAACATTAATTTGGCCCCAGAGTGCGCATAAACTACTGTTAAACCGTTACCTTTATCAAAGAAAATAGAAGAGATTACTAAATCCAACTCACTGCTAACTAAAATAAGGAATCTTGCCTTATCGCATGTAACTGGAACAAATGGCTTATAATTAGAATCCCTCAGAACCAGGATCCTGTTTCTCAAGTCCCAAAATTTAATTCTACATCCAAAATCTACGCTGCGCAGGACATGGAAGATATATGCCCCTATTGCCGTTCTCAACTCAACTCACTTTGGTCGTCTGCCAGTCAACCCAACTTTCACTCAACCAAATTATTTTTTGATATTGCGGAACTCAACGATTTTTCGTTGTAATTGTTATAGTGTTGCCGATATGAAATTTCAATTTCATGTTGGTAACACCATGAAATTTATTTGTAAATAGAAGAAATGTAAACGAAAAATAAGTTAAAATAAAGTTTTTGTATAAATAAAAGTAAATTAAAGATGGATTTAAGTGTGGATTTATTTTACATTACATTTACATTAATATAAATGTTCTTCGTATACGCAGAAAATAACGTGATGATTCACATCCTCTTGAACTACCCAGTGCTAAGTAAGAAATGTCCCATGTGTAATTTTTAAAAGCTGTTGTTTATTTCATAGTTTTTATAAGTATTTTTCTCCAAATTCGTAATGTTTTTTAAAAGTTTAACTTGTGTTATTTGCTTTCTCAAAAGTTCTAAGCGCTCTTGTTCTATTGATTTTTTTCTTAGAGGGTACATTTAATATTTCAGGTGCATTTGTAATGACTTGTTCCGCGTCGAGATTTTGAGGAGACGCAAAAGCGCGACTGGTTTTCGGAGCAATATTATCAACATCGAAAGTGTGTCCACATGGAGCTACTTGGTCATTTAGTGATAACAGCTGGGATACGCAATCCTCTATGTTAAGGGGAATTTCTTGTGAATGCCCACCTCCTGTTGCTTGATTGTTTTTATAATTAGCAAGTTTTTTTTACTTGCTTTGTAGTGAATCCAAACTTATACGGAGTAAAAATTCTAATAAAATGTCTATTTACAATATTTTAGATGCTGTATACTTACACGTTGCCATTCGGAGGGGGTTCTTGCAGGTGGACCCAAGCTATTCAATTCTGTAGAAAATCCTTCCCACGCTTCCTTGCACTGATTTTTGGTCATCCCAAATTTTTGCTTTCCTTTAGAAATTTCTTTATTATTTTCCACCAACTTCACAAGTCGCTCAAATTTTTTCTGGTTTATTTTAAGCAGAAAGAAACTTACTTACGATTTTTCCATTTTTATCTTTTTTTCTATTATTTTTAAAAAGAAAATGTATTAAATATATAAGTGAACTCTATAACTGAGAGAGACTCAACTACTAATAAGCAGTTGTCTATATTTAACGTTTTTGTCAACCAAACTCATACAAAGTGGTGAACCGCAATACCATAAAACACAACTAATAAATTAACCTCACAACCAAAAAGTCAACCGCGTTTAAGTTGAGAATGGCAATACCGATTTCTGAAAGACGACCAAACTACT
Organism: Sarcophaga subvicina; assembly: GCA_936449025.2. NCBI lineage: Eukaryota > Metazoa > Arthropoda > Insecta > Diptera > Sarcophagidae > Sarcophaga > Sarcophaga subvicina. Next base: position 54,351,635 of record OW388081.2, read on the forward strand.
ACAAAAGTTGTCAACCGCAATAGGGGCAATACTTTGGGACGGCTTCATGGTGATGCAAAGTAAATAGCACCATTCTTGTTATTTATCATCACTACAGTTAGGATGTTGGATCGGCAGATGAGCCATGCAGCATAAAGCTTTCACTCTTTTTGCCCTCAACTATATAGATTGGGAGATCGCCTTAAATTAAGCTTCTGTCTATATTTCTCTAAGTCAACGAAGAACTTTTTCATCATTTTCATACACTGCACCCTTAAACCCTTAACTTAGCATTACTTTCATCACAAATTTTTCCTATTATAAATTCAATGAATTTTATCTTAACCAGGTTCCACATTTCATAGCCTCCATTAGCATGATAATGAGTAAAGACTTATTACCCACTGAGATGCCCCTATATAAATTAGGCTCTGTTAGATTATAGTCGGATTAGACCTACTTATTTGCTTAATCGGCCATTAACAACCCGATTAACGGATTTCGGTCTACCATAACGCATTCATCCAAGCGCCTCTACTTCTTGCACGCCTTCGCCAGTTGGTCTCCAATCGAAGACAGGGTTTCCTCGATTTGGTCCTTCCAACGCAAACAAGATTGTCCTCTTCACCGACTTCCGCAAATACCCGCATCAAATACTAGTCTCGCCGGAGCATCCTATATAGCCGAGCCAGCACAACGCTGCACAACGTCCTTGTCGTTGAAGAGCTCATACGGCGTATTGTTTCATCGGATGTGGATCCAACAACTCGCACTGGACCGAAGATCATCCATTGCTCCAAGCTCAGACATTGCGTCACAAACACGATCCCTTATGAGGATATAGAAGGCTGCCTTATAGTCGACAAAAAGTTGGTTAGTGTCGACTTTTTTCGTGGGTCTTCTCCAGGATTTCACGTAGAGAAGATATGCTCGATGGTGGACTTGCCAGCTCTGAAGCCGCACTGATAAGGTCCAATCAGTGTTTTGACGAGTCGCTCCAGTCGTTCACACTATACGCCCGTAATAACCTTATATGCGATAGGGTCTCCCTCTTTCAGGGCACTGAGGTTCCAATTGTTGTAAATAAACTGATGCATGTGCCCTATCAAGTCATTACCTCTGGTCTTAAACAATTTAACGAGGATTAGGACCTGCAGTCTTATTGTTCTTAAGACGCATAATCGCAACTTTTACCTCTTCATGGCTAGGCGGCGGAGTCTCCACGCCGTCATCATCAATCGGGTTCGGCACATCATCTCTAAAGGCGGTATTGGTGTCGTCATCGCCTCATAGCAGAATAGAGAATTGTTTCCTCAGTAACCTTAGCACCCCCTGCGATTCTGTTACCAGGTTTCCATTCTCATCTTTACAGGAAAACGCTCCGGGCTAAACACCTTCGGTTAGGCGCTTAACCTTTTAATATAATTTTCCAGCGTCATTCCTACATCTGTACATTTCGACTTCCTCACGCTCTAGACTTTCCTGTTCCCTCTTATTGCGTCTGAAAAGGCGTGTCTCAGCCCTTCTCTCTCTATAGGACTGTTTCCGAAGTAGTGAGGGATGGTGGCCCACAGTCCGCCAACCTCGCTGAGGTTAAATGGAGAACGGTGGAGTTTATTCGAGAGTTGAGCGGAGAACCCCTCAACTATCACATGTGATCGCAGCTTCTTGATGTCCAACTTCCACAATGTACTAGATCACGCAGACATCGAGACACTAATGCCCAATCGAAATTTGGCTGCGACAAGCTAGTGGACCGCGTCGATATTTGGACCTCTGAACGTGCGCACTTCTAGCACAATGGAGACGCGCCTTCAATCACAATGTGATCCATCTTGTTGGATGTTGATCAATCGGGGGACATCCAAGTGGCCTCATGAATGCCGAGGTGCTGAAACTTGGTGCTACATACTGTCATGTTACGCGCAGCGGCGAAATTGATCAGCCTCATACCATTGGAAGCAGTGGTCGTGTGGAGGCTGAACTGACCGACAGTGGGGCCAAAGATCTCCGAGGACGATTTTGGCGTCATGGGCCGGGCACTTATCATATATATCCTAGAGCTTAGTGTAGAAGGCATCTTTAACCACATCGTCCTTTTCTCCCGTCGGGGCATAAGCACAAATAAGACTGATGTTATACAATTTTGCCCTGATGCGAATTGTGACTACTCTTTCGTTAACAGGAGTGAACCCAGAGACAAGCTGAAGCCTCTTATTAACCACAATTCCGCATTCCCATGACACCTGAGTATATCTCACAAGATGCAAGCCTTTGCATCCTTGTCCTATCCATCGCATTTCCTGTATGGCATATAAACGCGATAACATATGACACTCTAGATGAGATTTGTGAAAAATACACGTGATTTAACTGTCTGAAAAGATCAAGAACGTCATCAATCCGAATCGGTCTTCTCAGAGTATAGAAGCAACATATTGATAGCGGTACTTTTAAGCAACCACGTCACAAGATTGTAACTCAGGGTGGAGTGTATATAACTCAGATATTGTATTTAGTTTTTCCATAAAAATAAAATACAATACATTTTCCCAAACGCTTGTTTGATTAGGAACCAAATCGGAGCGTATATTTTAACAACGTAATTGACAAGCAGTTGCATATTCTTTGGATTAAGGTACTTACGTAAACTCTGAGTAGACGATTAGCAAAGGTAAGCCATCTCGAGTGCTCAATTTTTCCAGGTTTACGGTTTGCCAGCTCTGGACTACAATGACCAGTTTGTACAGCTTTACATATCTCATAAAGAAATTTTTGATCCGTACTTAGTTGATCGACCACATTTTTCGGCAAATCAGGCAAATTACCAGCCACCGCACAAAAAGACACCGTTGATTCATTATCACAAGTAGCTAACTGTTTTCCAATAAGTCCACAATATGCTCTAGGTCCCGAAGTGCAACCATCTAAAGTCAAGAATAAATGACGAAGGGGTAACTCATTGGCATGGAGCATACAAACACACCATTGTAGCGGTCTCTTCAAATACTCCTCCAAATATTGAAATTACGTCACTCTTCCAACCGGTATTGGTTGCAGTTCCGTCACATCCAATGCAAATCACGTCATCTAAATTCCAACCTTTATCTTCTAATAAAGTTGTGATCGAAGTTAGAATGCCCTTTGCAGTGCCACGACTTGGCGTTGTGTGACCCAAATAAACTGATTCAGGTTCTACTAAAATTGAGGTGTGCGATCTCCTATTTTCTCATTTGTCAGAGTCCTGTCTTTTCGTCCATCAAAGTAAATGCTTTTAATAGCAATACCTCCAGTCTCTTTTGAATTTTCTTTCCGGACTTTAGATACAGCTCTGTGTATTTTGTTTTTATCAATTACCAGAGTTAAATTTTCGGTAGAAATTAAGCCGAAGTCAGTCAAAACCGCAGAAGCAACAGCAGCAGCAGAACGAGTCGATAAACCGTATCTATCACAGACCTTACCAACTGTTGGCAAGGGTAATGTATTCCGATTTTTTCCGGAATTTTCTTTTTATAAAAAAAATCGTTATAAATGGTGTACGTTATAAACGAACTCCACTGTGTCTAGTAAATTTCTAGTCACCAGTAAAGTGTTGTTGTTATACATAGTCGTGGCATATTTAGTTTAGGTGTCGAAATTAAGGATAGCGAAATATAATCATGAAAATAACAATTTTTTAAACTTTGAAGATTGGTAGAAGATATAGTTTCATTTTATTTCTAAAATCATTTTGGTTATCTACGATCAATTACGCAAATTTTAGGTGTCTTGCGTTAGGGAATGACCATGATGTAGCTAACTACCAAATTAACAAAATTTCACAAGGTACCCCGCCATCTACAAATGATTAAATTGCATTAGGTTAAATTTAACGAACAACAATCATTGAGCTGACGACCCACGCTATCCCAGCTGTAAGAATACATATCCCGCGTAACACCTATGCCAGCATGCTCAAAATTGTTCCTCGCCAGCTAAACTTTACAGTATCGACGAATTATTCCAAATTTTTACAGGAGTAGTCCTGTATAGCATTAATAAAAAATTGCCTTTCAGACATTTGTTTCCGTTACCTTATGGCGTTTATCCTGTAGCCCCTGTTAGTTCTAGAAAATTGAAGCTTGCTAAATAAATAATTTGGTTCCCTCATATAGATAATCTTGTGTAGGAAAATCAGCATACGATATTTCAAAAGGTTTTCCAGTGACATATTGTAGATTATACTATATCTACTGCGTCTAAAAATATATCTTGCTATGTTATTATAAGTTATGTTAAGTTTATTTTTGCTAACAGGGTCCAAACCCGTAAAGAGCTCGCACCCATACAAGAGGGTAGGAACTAGATATGTTTCCGCCAAGAGCATACATATATTAAACGGTGTAAATGATTGAGTCATACAGAGATTACTCAGCATATCATACGTCTTCCCACAAATAGTAGTAGTAATACCTAAGTTTTTGGCACATTGTACCAATGCTATGGGCGAGTCCCCGACAACTAATGGTGGCAGTAGATCTAGCAAAAGGCCAACTTTATCAATTATGATAGCCTTTGATTTATTCGCATTTAAGCAAAGACCATTTGCAGTAGCCCATTTAAATATATTGTCGAGGTTCTGGTTTAGTCTCAATATACAATTGTCGATGTCAGATTTAATACAGCTAACGTAGAGTTGGACGTCATCGTTTGAATTCCGCAGTGAGTAATACGAGAATAGCAGTGGGTCGAGAATTGAACCCTGTGGTACACCCCTTCGCACCGGGCTGCTGAATGATTTTACATCACCATAGTGTACTGTCTGACTTCTCTTATACAGGTATGTAAGTAATAGCTTTACTGCTGATGTTGAAAATGTAAAGGTATTTTTTAACTTGTGACAAAGAATGTCATGATCAACAGTATCGAAAGCTTTCGAGTGATCTAGAAGTACCAGAAAAGACAACATGTTTTGATCCATTTTTGACCTGAACTCCTCTACAACATCCACTAAAACCGTAACGCAGCTGTGTTTAGGTCTGAAACCAGATTGTCTGCTAGTTAGTAGTGAGTTGTTATATAAGTATTTACGGATTTGATCATGGACTATACGTTCAAAAATCTTGGACAAGTATGGAAGTATTGCAATTGGTCTGTAACTTTTGTCAGGTTTTGGTATGGGGATAATCTTCATTACTATATTCTTTCAATCTGCAGAACTACATAAATTCATGAACAATATCATTCTTCTACTGAACGAAACACTTCTAAAACCAAATCACTACTTTGAGATGCCAGGGTACAAAGTACACATAAAAGGCAGAATTTCTCATGGAGTAGGTATTGCATTACATCAGTTGGAACTGTGCTAAGTCCGACACTGCTGGTGAGATCTGCTATTTAATCACCAATATAATAATAATTATTACATTTATTATACATCTAACCCCATTAGATTTCCTCAAAATCTCACCTACAAACAGGCATCGACGATTGAACTTCTATTATCTAACTCTAAGTTACAATTCGCCATAATCTAGTAGAAGTCGCCGTAGTCTAGTAGGTAGTGCGTTGGCTTATTAGACGTAAGGTCACGGTTCAAACCCCAGGTCAGACATCAAAACGAAATATGAACAAATTTTTCTTCGGCGACTTCCTCTCAGCAGATTTCTGGTGAAAAATCTGAGAGTGAATAAAATTGCCATAAAAAGTTTCTCAAAAATCTGTCGTTCGGAGTCGACTTTAAACCGTAGGTCTGGCTACTTAGGAATACAATTAATACACACAACATAAGTGGTCTGAGATGTTAGGTGGTAATCCTGATTGAAGCGGTGTAATGACCAATTATATATGTGTATGTAAGCTACAATTCACTGATTTAATAACTTACCCATATAATTTACATTCAGATCATGTTCCAATACTATCCACGAGAATATTACTCATACAGAAAAATCTTATCTAGACGTCCGCACTGCAAATTGGAATAAAATGAACATTTCTTTAAATTCAGAAATAACATCGTCCGAATTACTCAATGTTAATGTTACTTTTACAAATATTAAGGAATTCACTGACTTCACAAGAGCTTCTTGTTTTGACTCAATTCTCCTTAAACTCAAAAGAGTCCATAACTACAATTTAAATGAAATCTTCAAATATCTGATAGAAACAAGAAACAAAGTGAAAGTTCCAACGCAGCATTGATCCAAACCATTGAACAAATAAGCCAGCTTGCTATACTAAGGGATATTTATTATCCATAAACATATATTATGGCCAGTGTCTAGTTTTGCGATCGCAAGTAGCCTGACACATCTGATGGTAAGTGTCAGTAAATTAGAAATGAGTATCGGCCCATAAAGATTAGCAGCTTTCGTCTATTGTCACCTATGGCTCTGGTTTGAAGATATATACACATATATACATTGCTAAATGAAAATTTGCCATGTTATTAGCCCATGTGAGTGCTTTTTTCAGTCCGCATAAATGTCAAACATATTGTTTGCGTACAGTGAGCAAAAAAAAAGTTGTACCCCCGTATTTATTATTTTTTTAAATTTGTTTTTTAAAATTTTTTTGAAATACGGATTGATTTGCGCTACCACTAGTTATACTTCAGGGTGATACTGGGAACTATAAGAGCAGATTCTACGATAAAGGTTGTGCCAGTACATTAAGAATATTTAAATCCTAATATATATTATAAATCTTTCTGTAAGTCTGTTTTTTTGTTTGTTTGTTAGCCAATCACGCCTGAAAGCCTGAACCGATTTTCCTGAAATTTGGGATATAGATCGAGCTTTTATCGGTGCAGGTTATAGGCTATAAATCTTGACCAAAAGGGGAGAAAAATGGGCAAAAATTAGTACTTTTATGCATAAATGCTGTATTTTATATGTTTTATAGGTAATTTTTAACGATTTAGCTTGGTTAAGTTTCCCAAATAGCTATTGGAGGTGTTCCGTTTCTAAACTTGAACCAAAAAGGGGCCAAAAACGGTCGAATTTAGTGCATAGCCAATCACGCATGAACTCCTGGACCGAATTTCTTGAAATTTGGGATATTGATTGAGCTTTTGTCGGTGCAGGTTATAGACAATAAATCTTTTAAAATTTTTGACCAAAAGGGGAGAAAAATGGGACAAAGGGAGAAAAAATGGGCAAAAATTAGTACTTTTTTGCATAAATGCTGTATTTTATCTGTTTTATAGGTAATTTTTCGCGATTTAGCTTGGTTAAGTTTCCCAAATAGCTATTGGAGGTGTTCCGTTTCTAAAGTTAAACCAAAAGGGGTCCAAAAAGGGGCGAAAAACGGGCAAATTGAGTGCATTTATATTTAGGACTTAGAGTATTCAAAAAACTGGGTTGTTAAACCGGTTTCCGAATAATTTGAAAAATTGCATTTTTTTAAAAACCGGTTTCGAAACCGATAAACCGGTTTTTATTTATTGTTATTTTTAATGCAAAAATGACCCAATAATAATTTTTTTTAAATTTAAAGAAAAATGTATACAATAGGGTGTCCCATGGCCACCTTGTTTGTAGAAATACCTCCCAAACGATGCCTGTTAATGCACTGATTACGAGAAAAAAATATTTTTTATGTTGTGTTTTTTAACTTTTCACGAGAACGTTTTAAAGTTTTGAATTTCAATACAAAACAATTGAAAATCACATTTAAAAATATTTTTTACAATTCTAAATTGATTTTTATAAAAAATTGACAAACTACATAACCCGCGCAACGCCGGGTACAATTTGCTAGTAAATTATAAAAATGTGTAAAATACAAATATAAAAGGAAATAAAAAATAAAGAAACAAAGGAATGTATATACAGTGAGCAAAAAAATATGTACACTTATTATAAAAAACTAACAAATATATTACTCGACAGGATTTTGTTCAAAATAAGTTTCTAGACAATCCGGTTGTTTGTAAAGCCGTCACATAAACCACCATAGTTTCAATTTTTATGTGAGCGCTTTTTTTCTAGAACAATTTTGTATGGTAAATAGTATTATCTAATTCGAAGAATTGAGCCGGAGATTCCGGTTTGGTGGAATCTATTCTATTGGGACTAATAAGTTAATGAAACTTAAAGAATAATATTCCGTGAATGAAGAACTATAAAAAATTCTATAGAATTTTTTAAGGTACAAATTAATTTGTATTCTGAAATGAAAATCTATTAAAAAGTACAAGCATTGTTAGTTTTTACGTTCTGTTACTTATAGGTGGGTTTAATGTATTTCCATAGCAACAAATTCAAAAACTCCCGGCGGTCATGTGATCCGCTTGTTTGTCCTAGAAAAGGGTAAGAAGGAAATTAAAAAAAATCGGAGAGTTTAAACCCTTAAATAAACGCTTCCGCAAGAGCTGAAAGTCGGGGAGAGGATGCTATGTCGTCTCCAAATCCTCTTAAATTTTATATATCCTGCCACAAACTATGAAAAAATATTTCTTTCGACAATTTCATCTCAGCAGTCTTCTGGCAAAAACTCGGGGGATGAAATAAAATTGCCATGAAAAATGTACGTCCTTCGTAGTCGACATTAAACTGTATGTCTCTCCGATTATGGTTAAAATTAACACACATAATATGTGTGGTGATAAATGGCTAGAGGCTAGTTACGATCTATTTATTAGGCAACGTAACAGAAACTCTTTTTCTGGAATAATCCTTATAAACCACTCGCGACACACACCAGGCCGACCCTGCGTATTCTAGGCCGCTTGACTGTCGAAAATCTTGTCATTAGAAGAAGCGAGGTCAGTTGCGGTTTCAAGAGCCTTCAAAAATCTCCGCCTAAAAACACTGTACTTATTGCACATTCAGTCTATAATGCAGCTTTATTACGTTGATTTCTTCAGGCGTCTAGCACTACGCCTCAGACAACATTTGTCAAATGGAGCCAGACAAAGAATAGTCTCAAAAGTAAAAGCTCCACGCCATTTAATTTCGGTGCACTGATGATTTCAATCGTATTTTATCCAGAGCAAATAAGTTCCGTCTTATTGGTTTTGTTCCCAGACTTCATTTCGCAGCAGCCCCCAGTTGCATCGTTATTGATGGGAAAAACTATCTATTTATATGTTGAATAATGAACCGAACCACACAATTGTGAAAGTCGGCACACAAAAGAAAGTAACCAAAGTGGCTCTCTGCCCGCTTTATTTCCCTTTTATATAATTAAAACTAGATTCTTAAGCAGCCCAGTTAGAATTATCATCCCTTCCTTTCGTTATTTAAAAAAAATCATCAATGCCATGAGAAGAACGACCTTTTAGGGATCTAAGTTCATTTTCCACAGCTTTCTCAAACATTACCCTGTCAGTCTTTCTGGTTCCTGAAAGGCATCTGAGTATCAAAATATAAATTCATGTTAAAGGTTGTAAGATTAAACAGAAACACTTATTCGACACCCTCCTATCACAAATCATCCGAAAAGTGGATGTACCAACAGTACTAGTAGTAAGACCTAAAGTAATGAAATCGATAATAGTCTTACTGTACTGTAGAGGTTGTTTCCCCATTGTGTATTATGGGCATATTAACCCATGACGAAATGACATTTCCTTATCATCAGAAGTCGTGTAAGATGACAGATCACTACATCCACATAAGGCATGTAAACGAATGACAACATTAATTTGGCCCCAGAGTGCGCATAAACTACTGTTAAACCGTTACCTTTATCAAAGAAAATAGAAGAGATTACTAAATCCAACTCACTGCTAACTAAAATAAGGAATCTTGCCTTATCGCATGTAACTGGAACAAATGGCTTATAATTAGAATCCCTCAGAACCAGGATCCTGTTTCTCAAGTCCCAAAATTTAATTCTACATCCAAAATCTACGCTGCGCAGGACATGGAAGATATATGCCCCTATTGCCGTTCTCAACTCAACTCACTTTGGTCGTCTGCCAGTCAACCCAACTTTCACTCAACCAAATTATTTTTTGATATTGCGGAACTCAACGATTTTTCGTTGTAATTGTTATAGTGTTGCCGATATGAAATTTCAATTTCATGTTGGTAACACCATGAAATTTATTTGTAAATAGAAGAAATGTAAACGAAAAATAAGTTAAAATAAAGTTTTTGTATAAATAAAAGTAAATTAAAGATGGATTTAAGTGTGGATTTATTTTACATTACATTTACATTAATATAAATGTTCTTCGTATACGCAGAAAATAACGTGATGATTCACATCCTCTTGAACTACCCAGTGCTAAGTAAGAAATGTCCCATGTGTAATTTTTAAAAGCTGTTGTTTATTTCATAGTTTTTATAAGTATTTTTCTCCAAATTCGTAATGTTTTTTAAAAGTTTAACTTGTGTTATTTGCTTTCTCAAAAGTTCTAAGCGCTCTTGTTCTATTGATTTTTTTCTTAGAGGGTACATTTAATATTTCAGGTGCATTTGTAATGACTTGTTCCGCGTCGAGATTTTGAGGAGACGCAAAAGCGCGACTGGTTTTCGGAGCAATATTATCAACATCGAAAGTGTGTCCACATGGAGCTACTTGGTCATTTAGTGATAACAGCTGGGATACGCAATCCTCTATGTTAAGGGGAATTTCTTGTGAATGCCCACCTCCTGTTGCTTGATTGTTTTTATAATTAGCAAGTTTTTTTTACTTGCTTTGTAGTGAATCCAAACTTATACGGAGTAAAAATTCTAATAAAATGTCTATTTACAATATTTTAGATGCTGTATACTTACACGTTGCCATTCGGAGGGGGTTCTTGCAGGTGGACCCAAGCTATTCAATTCTGTAGAAAATCCTTCCCACGCTTCCTTGCACTGATTTTTGGTCATCCCAAATTTTTGCTTTCCTTTAGAAATTTCTTTATTATTTTCCACCAACTTCACAAGTCGCTCAAATTTTTTCTGGTTTATTTTAAGCAGAAAGAAACTTACTTACGATTTTTCCATTTTTATCTTTTTTTCTATTATTTTTAAAAAGAAAATGTATTAAATATATAAGTGAACTCTATAACTGAGAGAGACTCAACTACTAATAAGCAGTTGTCAACCAAACTCATACAAAGTGGTGAACCGCAATACCATAAAACACAACTAATAAATTAACCTCACAACCAAAAAGTCAACCGCGTTTAAGTTGAGAATGGCAATACCGATTTCTGAAAGACGACCAAACTACTACAAAAGTTGTCAACCGCAATAGGGGCAATACTTTGGGACGGCTTCATGGTGATGCAAAGTAAATAGCACCATTCTTGTTATTTATCATCACTACAGTTAGGATGTTGGATCGGCAGATGAGTCATGCAGCATAAAGCTTTCACTCTTTTTGCCCTCAACTATATAGATTGGGAGATCGCCTTAAATTAAGCTTCTGTCTATATTTCTCTAAGTCAACGAAGAACTTTTTCATCATTTTCATACACTGCACCCTTAAACCCTTAACTTAGCATTACTTTCATCACAAATTTTTCCTATTATAAATTCAATGAATTTTATCTTAACCAGGTTCCACATTTCATAGCCTCCATTAGCATGATAATGAGTAAAGACTTATTACCCACTGAGATGCCCCTATATAAATTAGGCTCTGTTAGATTATAGTCGGATTAGACCTACTTATTTGCTTAATCGGCCATTAACAACCCGATTAACGGATTTCGGTCTACCATAACGCATTCATCCAAGCGCCTCTACTTCTTGCACGCCTTCGCCAGTTGGTCTCCAATCGAAGACAGGGTTTCCTCGATTTGGTCCTTCCAACGCAAACAAGATTGTCCTCTTCACCGACTTCCGCAAATACCCGCATCAAATACTAGTCTCGCCGGAGCATCCTATATAGCCGAGCCAGCACAACGCTGCACAACGTCCTTGTCGTTGAAGAGCTCATACGGCGTATTGTTTCATCGGATGTGGATTCAACAACTCGCACTGGACCGAAGATCATCCATTGCTCCAAGCTCAGACATTGCGTCACAAACACGATCCCTTATGAGGATATAGAAGGCTGCCTTATAGTCGACAAAAAGTTGGTTAGTGTCGACTTTTTTCGTGGGTCTTCTCCAGGATTTCACGTAGAGAAGATATGCTCGATGGTGGACTTGCCAGCTCTGAAGCCGCACTGATAAGGTCCAATCAGTGTTTTGATGAGTCGCTCCAGTCGTTCACACTATACGCCCGTAATAACCTTATATGCGATAGGGTCTCCCTCTTTCAGGGCACTGAGGTTCCAATTGTTGTAAATAAACTGATGCATGTGCCCTATCAAGTCATTACCTCTGGTCTTAAACAATTTAACGAGGATTAGGACCTGCAGTCTTATTGTTCTTAAGACGCATAATCGCAACTTTTACCTCTTCATGGCTAGGCGGCGGAGTCTCCACGCCGTCATCATCAATCGGGTTCGGCACATCATCTCTAAAGGCGGTATTGGTGTCGTCATCGCCTCATAGCAGAATAGAGAATTGTTTCCTCAGTAACCTTAGCACCCCCTGCGATTCTGTTACCAGGTTTCCATTCTCATCTTTACAGGAAAACGCTCCGGGCTAAACACCTTCGGTTAGGCGCTTAACCTTTTAATATAATTTTCCAGCGTCATTCCTACATCTGTACATTTCGACTTCCTCACGCTCTAGACTTTCCTGTTCCCTCTTATTGCGTCTGAAAAGGCGTGTCTCAGCCCTTCTCTCTCTATAGGACTGTTTCCGAAGTAGTGAGGGATGGTGGCCCACAGTCCGCCAACCTCGCTGAGGTTAAATGGAGAACGGTGGAGTTTATTCGAGAGTTGAGCGGAGAACCCCTCAACTATCACATGTGATCGCAGCTTCTTGATGTCCAACTTCCACAATGTACTAGATCACGCAGACATCGAGACACTAATGCCCAATCGAAATTTGGCTGCGACAAGCTAGTGGACCGCGTCGATATTTGGACCTCTGAACGTGCGCACTTCTAGCACAATGGAGACGCGCCTTCAATCACAATGTGATCCATCTTGTTGGATGTTGATCAATCGGGGGACATCCAAGTGGCCTCATGAATGCCGAGGTGCTGAAACTTGGTGCTACATACTGTCATGTTACGCGCAGCGGCGAAATTGATCAGCCTCATACCATTGGAAGCAGTGGTCGTGTGGAGGCTGAACTGACCGACAGTGGGGCCAAAGATCTCCGAGGACGATTTTGGCGTCATGGGCCGGGCACTTATCATATATATCCTAGAGCTTAGTGTAGAAGGCATCTTTAACCACATCGTCCTTTTCTCCCGTCGGGGCATAAGCACAAATAAGACTGATGTTATACAATTTTGCCCTGATGCGAATTGTGACTACTCTTTCGTTAACAGGAGTGAACCCAGAGACAAGCTGAAGCCTCTTATTAACCACAATTCCGCATTCCCATGACACCTGAGTATATCTCACAAGATGCAAGCCTTTGCATCCTTGTCCTATCCATCGCATTTCCTGTATGGCATATAAACGCGATAACATATGACACTCTAGATGAGATTTGTGAAAAATACACGTGATTTGACTGTCTGAAAAGATCAAGAACGTCATCAATCCGAATCGGTCTTCTCAGAGTATAGAAGCAACATATTGATAGCGGTACTTTTAAGCAACCACGTCACAAGATTGTAACTCAGGGTGGAGTGTATATAACTCAGATATTGTATTTAGTTTTTCCATAAAAATAAAATACAATACATTTTCCCAAACGCTTGTTTGATTAGGAACCAAATCGGAGCGTATATTTTAACAACGTAATTGACAAGCAGTTGCATATTCTTTGGATTAAGGTACTTACGTAAACTCTGAGTAGACGATTAGCAAAGGTAAGCCATCTCGAGTGCTCAATTTTTCCAGGTTTACGGTTTGCCAGCTCTGGACTACAATGACCAGTTTGTACAGCTTTACATATCTCATAAAGAAATTTTTGATCCGTACTTAGTTGATCGACCACATTTTTCGGCAAATCAGGCAAATTACCAGCCACCGCACAAAAAGACACCGTTGATTCATTATCACAAGTAGCTAACTGTTTTCCAATAAGTCCACAATATGCTCTAGGTCCCGAAGTGCAACCATCTAAAGTCAAGAATAAATGACGAAGGGGTAACTCATTGGCATGGAGCATACAAACACACCATTGTAGCGGTCTCTTCAAATACTCCTCCAAATATTGAAATTACGTCACTCTTCCAACCGGTATTGGTTGCAGTTCCGTCACATCCAATGCAAATCACGTCATCTAAATTCCAACCTTTATCTTCTAATAAAGTTGTGATCGAAGTTAGAATGCCCTTTGCAGTGCCACGACTTGGTGTTGTGTGACCCAAATAAACTGATTCAGGTTCTACTAAAATTGAGGTGTGCGATCTCCTATTTTCTCATTTGTCAGAGTCCTGTCTTTTCGTCCATCAAAGTAAATGCTTTTAATAGCAATACCTCCAGTCTCTTTTGAATTTTCTTTCCGGACTTTAGATACAGCTCTGTGTATTTTGTTTTTATCAATTACCAGAGTTAAATTTTCGGTAGAAATTAAGCCGAAGTCAGTCAAAACCGCAGAAGCAACAGCAGCAGCAGAACGAGTCGATAAACCGTATCTATCACAGACCTTACCAACTGTTGGCAAGGGTAATGTATTCCGATTTTTTCCGGAATTTTCTTTTTATAAAAAAAAATCGTTATAAATGGTGTACGTTATAAACGAACTCCACTGTGTCTAGTAAATTTCTAGTCACCAGTAAAGTGTTGTTGTTATACATAGTCGTGGCATATTTAGTTTAGGTGTCGAAATTAAGGATAGCGAAATATAATCATGAAAATAACAATTTTTTAAACTTTGAAGATTGGTAGAAGATATAGTTTCATTTTATTTTTAAAATCATTTTGGTTATCTACGATCAATTACGCAAATTTTAGGTGTCTTGCGTTAGGGAATGACCATGATGTAGCTAACTACCAAATTAACAAAATTTCACAAGGTACCCCGCCATCTACAAATGATTAAATTGCATTAGGTTAAATTTAACGAACAACAATCATTGAGCTGACGACCCACGCTATCCCAGCTGTAAGAATACATATCCCGCGTAACACCTATGCCAGCATGCTCAAAATTGTTCCTCGCCAGCTAAACTTTACAGTATCGACGAATTATTCCAAATTTTTACAGGAGTAGTCCTGTATAGCATTAATAAAAAATTGCCTTTCAGACATTTGTTTCCGTTACCTTATGGCGTTTATCCTGTAGCCCCTGTTAGTTCTAGAAAATTGAAGCTTGCTAAATAAATAATTTGGTTCCCTCATATAGATAATCTTGTGTAGGAAAATCAGCATACGATATTTCAAAAGGTTTTCCAGTGACATATTGTAGATTATACTATATCTACTGCGTCTAAAAATATATCTTGCTATGTTATTATAAGTTATGTTAAGTTTATTTTTGCTAACAGGGTCCAAACCCGTAAAGAGCTCGCACCCATACAAGAGGGTAGGAACTAGATATGTTTCCGCCAAGAGCATACATATATTAAACGGTGTAAATGATTGAGTCATACAGAGATTACTCAGCATATCATACGTCTTCCCACAAATAGTAGTAGTAATACCTAAGTTTTTGGCACATTGTACCAATGCTATGGGCGAGTCCCCGACAACTAATGGTGGCAGTAGATCTAGCAAAAGGCCAACTTTATCAATTATGATAGCCTTTGATTTATTCGCATTTAAGCAAAGACCATTTGCAGTAGCCCATTTAAATATATTGTCGAGGTTCTGGTTTAGTCTCAATATACAATTGTCGATGTCAGATTTAATACAGCTAACGTAGAGTTGGACGTCATCGTTTGAATTCCGCAGTGAGTAATACGAGAATAGCAGTGGGTCGAGAATTGAACCCTGTGGTACACCCCTTCGCACCGGGCTGCTAAATGGTTTTACATCACCATAGTGTACTGTCTGACTTCTCTTATACAGGTATGTAAGTAATAGCGTTACTGCTGATGTTGAAAATGTAAAGGTATTTTTTAACTTGTGACAAAGAATATCATGATCAACAGTATCGAAAGCTTTCGAGTGATCTAGAAGTACCAGAAAAGACAACATGTTTTGATCCATTTTTGACCTCAACTCCTCTACAACATCCACTAAAACCGTAACGCAGCTGTGTTTAGGTCTGAAACCAGATTGTCTGCTAGTTAGTAGTGAGTTGTTATATAAGTATTTACGGATTTGATCATGGACTATACGTTCAAAAATCTTGGACAAGTATGGAAGTATTGCAATTGGTCTGTAACTTTTGTCAGGTTTTGGTATGGGGATAATCTTCATTACTATATTCTTTCAATCTGCAGAACTACATAAATTCATGAACAATATCATTCTTCTACTGAACGAAACACTTCTAAAACCAAATCACTACTTTGAGATGCCAGGGTACAAAGTACACATAAAAGGCAGAATTTCTCATGGAGTAGGTATTGCATTACATCAGTTGGAACTGTGCTAAGTCCGACACTGCTGGTGAGATCTGCTATTTAATCACCAATATAATAATAATTATTACATTTATTATACATCTAACCCCATTAGATTTCCTCAAAATCTCACCTACAAACAGGCATCGACGATTGACCTTCTATTATCTAACTCTAAGTTACAATTCGCCATAATCTAGTAGAAGTCGCCGTAGTCTAGTAGGTAGTGCGTTGGCTTATTAGACGTAAGGTCACGGTTCAAACCCCAGGTCAGACATCAAAACGAAATATGAAAAAATTTTTCTTCGGCGACTTCCTCTCAGCAGATTTCTGGTGAAAAATCTGAGAGTGAATAAAATTGCCATAAAAAGTTTCTCAAAAATCTGTCGTTCGGAGTCGACTTTAAACCGTAGGTCTGGCTACTTAGGAATACAATTAATACACACAACATAAGTGGTCTGAGATGTTAGGTGGTAATCCTGATTGAAGCGGTGTAATGACCAATTATATATGTGTATGTAAGCTACAATTCACTGATTTAATAACTTACCCATATAATTTACATTCAGATCATGTTCCAATACTTTTTTCTATCCACGAGAATATTACTCATACAGAAAAATCTTTTCTAGACGTCCGCACTGCAAATTGGAATAAAATGAACATTTCTTTAAATTCAGAAATAACATCGTCCGAATTACTCAATGTTAATGTTACTTTTACAAATATTAAGGAATTCACTGACTTCACAAGAGCTTCTTGTTTTGACTCAATTCTCCTTAAACTCAAAAGAGTCCATAACTACAATTTAAATGAAATCTTCAAATATCTGATAGAAACAAGAAACAAAGTGAAAGTTCCAACGCAGCATTGATCCAAACCATTGAACAAATAAGCCAGCTTGCTATACTAAGGGATATTTATTATCCATAAACATATATTATGGCCAGTGTCTAGTTTTGCGATCGCAAGTAGCCTGACACATCTGATGGTAAGTGTCAGTAAATTAGAAATGAGTATCGGCCCATAAAGATTAGCAGCTTTCGTCTATTGTCACCTATGGCTCTGGTTTGAAGATATATACACATATATACATTGCTAAATGAAAATTTGCCATGTTATTAGCCCATGTGAGTGCTTTTTTCAGTCCGCATAAATGTCAAACATATTGTTTGCGTACAGTGAGCAAAAAAAAAGTTGTACCCCCGTATTTATTATTTTTTTAAATTTGTTTTTTAAAATTTTTTTGAAATACGGATTGATTTGCGCTACCACTAGTTATACTTCAGGGTGATACTGGGAACTATAAGAGCAGATTCTACGATAAAGGTTGTGCCAGTACATTAAGAATATTTAAATCCTAATATATATTATAAATCTTTCTGTAAGTCTGTTTTTTTGTTTGTTTGTTAGCCAATCACGCCTGAAAGCCTGAACCGATTTTCCTGAAATTTGGGATATAGATCGAGCTTTTATCGGTGCAGGTTATAAGCTATAAATCTTGACCAAAAGGGGAGAAAAATGGGCAAAAATTAGTACTTTTATGCATAAATGCTGTATTTTATATGTTTTATAGGTAATTTTTAACGATTTAGCTTGGTTAAGTTTCCCAAATAGCTATTGGAGGTGTTCCGTTTCTAAACTTTAACCAAAAAGGGGCCAAAAACGGTCGAATTTAGTGCATAGCCAATCACGCATGAACTCCTGGACCGAATTTCTTGAAATTTGGGATATTGATTGAGCTTTTGTCGGTGCAGGTTATAGACAATAAATCTTTTAAAATTTTTGACCAAAAGGGGAGAAAAATGGGACAAAGGGAGAAAAAATGGGCAAAAATTAGTACTTTTTTGCATAAATGCTGTATTTTATCTGTTTTATAGGTAATTTTTCGCGATTTAGCTTGGTTAAGTTTCCCAAATAGCTATTGGAGGTGTTCCGTTTCTAAAGTTAAACCAAAAGGGGTCCAAAAAGGGGCGAAAAACGGGCAAATTGAGTGCATTTATATTTAGGACTTAGAGTATTCAAAAAACTGGGTTGTTAAACCGGTTTCCGAATAATTTGAAAAATTGCATTTTTTAAGAAACCGGTTTCGAAACCGATAAACCGGTTTTTATTTATTGTTATTTTTAATGCAAAAATGACCCAATAATAATTTTTTTTAAATTTAAAGAAAAATGTATACAATAGGGTGTCCCATGGCCACCTTGTTTGTAGAAATACCTCCCAAACGATGCCTGTTAATGCACTGATTACGAGAAAAAAATATTTTTTATGTTGTGTTTTTTAACTTTTCACGAGAACGTTTTAAAGTTTTGAATTTCAATACAAAACAATTGAAAATCACATTTAAAAATATTTTTTACAATTCTAAATTGATTTTTATAAAAAATTGACAAACTACATAACCCGCGCAACGCCGGGTACAATTTGCTAGTAAATTATAAAAATGTGTAAAATACAAATATAAAAGGAAATAAAAAATAAAGAAACAAAGGAATGTATATACAGTGAGCAAAAAAATATGTACACTTATTATAAAAAACTAACAAATATATTACTCGACAGGATTTTGTTCAAAATAACTTTCTAGACAATCCGGTTGTTTGTAAAGCCGTCACATAAACCACCATAGTTTCAATTTTTATGTGAGCGCTTTTTTTCTAGAACAATTTTGTATGGTAAATAGTATTATCTAATTCGAAGAATTGAGCCGGAGATTCCGGTTTGGTGGAATCTATTCTATTGGGACTAATGAGTTAATGAAACTTAAAGAATAATATTCCGTGAATGAAGAACTATAAAAAATTCTATAGAATTTTTTAAGGTACAAATTAATTTGTATTCTGAAATGAAAATCTATTAAAAAGTACAAGCATTGTTAGTTTTTACGTTCTGTTACTTATAGGTGGGTTTAATGTCTTTCCATAGCAACAAATTCAAAAACTCCCGGCGGTCATGTGATCCGCTTGTTTGTCCTAGAAAAGGGTAAGAAGGAAATTAAAAAAAATCGGAGAGTTTAAACCCTTAAATAAACGCTTCCGCAAGAGCTGAAAGTCGGGGAGAGGATGCTCTGTCGTCTCCAAATCCTCTTAAATTTTATATATCCTGCCACAAACTATGAAAAAATATTTCTTTCGACAATTTCATCTCAGCAGTCTTCTGGCAAAAACTCGGGGGATGAAATAAAATTGCCATGAAAAATGTACGTCCTTCGTAGTCGACATTAAACTGTATGTCTCTCCGATTATGGTTAAAATTAACACACATAATATGTGTGGTGATAAATGGCTAGAGGCTAGTTACGATCTATTTATTAGGCAACGTAACAGAAACTCTTTTTCTGGAATAATCCTTATAAACCACTCGCGACACACACCAGGCCGACCCTGCGTATTCTAGGCCGCTTGACTGTCGAAAATCTTGTCATTAGAAGAAGCGAGGTCAGTTGCGGTTTCAAGAGCCTTCAAAAATCTCCGCCTAAAAACACTGTACTTATTGCACATTCAGTCTATAATGCAGCTTTATTACGTTGATTTCTTCAGGCGTCTAGCACTACGCCTCAGACAACATTTGTCAAATGGAGCCAGACAAAGAATAGTCTCAAAAGCAAAAGCTCCACGCCATTTAATTTCGGTGCACTGATGATTTCAATCTTGTATTTTATCCAGAGCAAATAAGTTCCGTCTTATTGGTTTTGTTCCCAGACTTCATTTCGCAGCAGCCCCCAGTTGCATCGTTATTGATGGGAAAAACTATCTATTTATATGTTGAA
The DNA here is from genome assembly GCA_936449025.2 of Sarcophaga subvicina. NCBI lineage: Eukaryota > Metazoa > Arthropoda > Insecta > Diptera > Sarcophagidae > Sarcophaga > Sarcophaga subvicina. The sequence continues at coordinate 54,371,843 of OW388081.2, forward strand.
TAATGAACCGAACCACACAATTGTGAAAGTCGGCACACAAAAGAAAGTAACCAAAGTGGCTCTCTGCCCGCTTTATTTCCCTTTTATATAATTAAAACTAGATTCTTAAGCAGCCCAGTTAGAATTATCATCCCTTCCTTTCGTTATTTAAAAAAAATCATCAATGCCATGAGAAGAACGACCTTTTAGGGATCTAAGTTCATTTTCCACAGCTTTCTCAAACATTACCCTGTCAGTCTTTCTGGTTCCTGAAAGGCATCTGAGTATCAAAATATAAATTCATGTTAAAGGTTGTAAGATTAAACAGAAACACTTATTCGACACCCTCCTATCACAAATCATCCGAAAAGTGGATGTACCAACAGTACTAGTAGTAAGACCTAAAGTAATGAAATCGATAATAGTCTTACTGTACTGTAGAGGTTGTTTCCCCATTGTGTATTATGGGCATATTAAGCCATGACGAAATGACATTTCCTTATCATCAGAAGTCGTGTAAGATGACAGATCACTACATCCACATAAGGCATGTAAACGAATGACAACATTAATTTGGCCCCAGAGTGCGCATAAACTACTGTTAAACCGTTACCTTTATAAAAGAAAATAGAAGAGATTACTAAATCCAACTCACTGCTAACTAAAATAAGGAATCTTGCCTTATCGCATGTAACTGGAACAAATGGCTTATAATTAGAATCCCTCAGAACCAGGATCCTGTTTCTCAAGTCCCAAAATTTAATTCTACATCCAAAATCTACGCTGCGCAGGACATGGAAGATATATGCCCCTATTGCCGTTCTCAACTCAACTCACTTTGGTCGTCTGCCAGTCAACCCAACTTTCACTCAACCAAATTATTTTTTGATATTGCGGAACTCAACGATTTTTCGTTGTAATTGTTATAGTGTTGCCGATATGAAATTTCAATTTCATGTTGGTAACACCATGAAATTTATTTGGAAATAGAAGAAATGTAAACGAAAAATAAGTTAAAATAAAGTTTTTGTATAAATAAAAGTAAATTAAAGATGGATTTAAGTGTGGATTTATTTTACATTACATTTACATTAATATAAATGTTCTTCGTATACGCAGAAAATAACGTGATGATTCACATCCTCTTGAACTACCCAGTGCTAAGTAAGAAATGTCCCATGTGTAATTTTTAAAAGCTGTTGTTTATTTCATAGTTTTTATAAGTATTTTTCTCCAAATTCGTAATGTTTTTTAAAAGTTTAACTTGTGTTATTTGCTTTCTCAAAAGTTCTAAGCGCTCTTGTTCTATTGATTTTTTTCTTAGAGGGTACATTTAATATTTCAGGTGCATTTGTAATGACTTGTTCCGCGTCGAGATTTTGAGGAGACGCAAAAGCGCGACTGGTTTTCGGAGCAATATTATCAACATCGAAAGTGTGTCCACATGGAGCTACTTGGTCATTTAGTGATAACAGCTGGGATACGCAATCCTCTATGTTAAGGGGAATTTCTTGTGAATGCCCACCTCCTGTTGCTTGATTGTTTTTATAATTAGCAAGTTTTTTTTACTTGCTTTGTAGTGAATCCAAACTTATACGGAGTAAAAATTCTAATAAAATGTCTATTTACAATATTTTAGATGCTGTATACTTACACGTTGCCATTCGGAGGGGGTTCTTGCAGGTGGACCCAAGCTATTCAATTCTGTAGAAAATCCTTCCCACGCTTCCTTGCACTGATTTTTGGTCATCCCAAATTTTTGCTTTCCTTTAGAAATTTCTTTATTATTTTCCACCAACTTCACAAGTCGCTCAAATTTTTTCTGGTTTATTTTAAGCAGAAAGAAACTTACTTACGATTTTTCCATTTTTATCTTTTTTTCTATTATTTTTAAAAAGAAAATGTATTAAATATATAAGTGAACTCTATAACTGAGAGAGACTCAACTACTAATAAGCAGTTGTCTATATTTAACGTTTTTGTCAACCAAACTCATACAAAGTGGTGAACCGCAATACCATAAAACACAACTAATAAATTAACCTCACAACCAAAAAGTCAACCGCGTTTAAGTTGAGAATGGCAATACCGATTTCTGAAAGACGACCAAACTACTACAAAAGTTGTCAACCGCAATAGGGGCAATACTTTGGGACGGCTTCATGGTGATGCAAAGTAAATAGCACCATTCTTGTTATTTATCATCACTACAGTTAGGATGTTGGATCGGCAGATGAGTCATGCAGCATAAAGCTTTCACTCTTTTTGCCCTCAACTATATAGATTGGGAGATCGCCTTAAATTAAGCTTCTGTCTATATTTCTCTAAGTCAACGAAGAACTTTTTCATCATTTTCATACACTGCACCCTTAAACCCTTAACTTAGCATTACTTTCATCACAAATTTTTCCTATTATAAATTCAATGAATTTTATCTTAACCAGGTTCCACATTTCATAGCCTCCATTAGCATGATAATGAGTAAAGACTTATTACCCACTGAGATGCCCCTATATAAATTAGGCTCTGTTAGATTATAGTCGGATTAGACCTACTTATTTGCTTAATCGGCCATTAACAACCCGATTAACGGATTTCGGTCTACCATAACGCATTCATCCAAGCGCCTCTACTTCTTGCACGCCTTCCCCAGTTGGTCTCCAATCGATGACAGGGTTTCCTCGATTTGGTCCTTCCAACGCAAACAAGATTGTCCTCTTCACCGACTTCCGCAAATACCCGCATCAAATACTAGTCTCGCCGGAGCATCCTATATAGCCGAGCCAGCACAACGCTGCACAACGTCCTTGTCGTTGAAGAGCTCATACGGCGTATTGTTTCATCGGATGTGGATCCAACAACTCGCACTGGACCGAAGATCATCCATTGCTCCAAGCTCAGACATTGCGTCACAAACACGATCCCTTATGAGGATATAGAAGGCTGCCTTATAGTCGACAAAAAGTTGGTTAGTGTCGACTTTTTTCGTGGGTCTTCTCCAGGATTTCACGTAGAGAAGATATGCTCGATGGTGGACTTGCCAGCTCTGAAGCCGCACTGATAAGGTCCAATCAGTGTTTTGACGAGTCGCTCCAGTCGTTCACACTATACGCCCGTAATAACCTTATATGCGATAGGCCCTCTTTCAGGGCACTGAGGTTCCAATTGTTGTAAATAAACTGATGCATGTGCCCTATCAAGTCATTACCTCTGGTCTTAAACAATTTAACGAGGATTAGGACCTGCAGTCTTATTGTTCTTAAGACGCATAATCGCAACTTTTACCTCTTCATGGCTAGGCGGCGGAGTCTCCACGCCGTCATCATCAATCGGGTTCGGCACATCATCTCTAAAGGCGGTATTGGTGTCGTCATCGCCTCATAGCAGAATAGAGAATTGTTTCCTCAGTAACCTTAGCACCCCCTGCGATTCTGTTACCAGGTTTCCATTCTCATCTTTACAGGAAAACGCTCCGGGCTAAACACCTTCGGTTAGGCGCTTAACCTTTTAATATAATTTTCCAGCGTCATTCCTACATCTGTACATTTCGACTTCCTCACGCTCTAGACTTTCCTGTTCCCTCTTATTGCGTCTGAAAAGGCGTGTCTCAGCCCTTCTCTCTCTATAGGACTGTTTCCGAAGTAGTGAGGGATGGTGGCCCACAGTCCGCCAACCTCGCTGAGGTTAAATGGAGAACGGTGGAGTTTATTCGAGAGTTGAGCGGAGAACCCCTCAACTATCACATGTGATCGCAGCTTCTTGATGTCCAACTTCCACAATGTACTAGATCACGCAGACATCGAGACACTAATGCCCAATCGAAATTTGGCTGCGACAAGCTAGTGGACCGCGTCGATATTTGGACCTCTGAACGTGCGCACTTCTAGCACAATGGAGACGCGCCTTCAATCACAATGTGATCCATCTTGTTGGATGTTGATCAATCGGGGGACATCCAAGTGGCCTCATGAATGCCGAGGTGCTGAAACTTGGTGCTACATACTGTCATGTTACGCGCAGCGGCGAAATTGATCAGCCTCATACCATTGGAAGCAGTGGTCGTGTGGAGGCTGAACTGACCGACAGTGGGGCCAAAAATCTCCGAGGACGATTTTGGCGTCATGGGCCGGGCACTTATCATATATATCCTAGAGCTTAGTGTAGAAGGCATCTTTAACCACATCGTCCTTTTCTCCCGTCGGGGCATAAGCACAAATAAGACTGATGTTATACAATTTTGCCCTGATGCGAATTGTGACTACTCTTTCGTTAACAGGAGTGAACCCAGAGACAAGCTGAAGCCTCTTATTAACCACAATTCCGCATTCCCATGACACCTGAGTATATCTCACAAGATGCAAGCCTTTGCATCCTTGTCCTATCCATCGCATTTCCTGTATGGCATATAAACGCGATAACACATGACACTCTAGATGAGATTTGTGAAAAATACACGTGATTTGACTGTCTGAAAAGATCAAGAAAGTCATTAATCCGAATCGGTCTTCTCAGAGTATAGAAGCAACATATTGATAGCGGTACTTTTAAGCAACCACGTCACAAGATTGTAACTCAGGGTGGAGTGTATATAACTCAGATATTGTATTTAGTTTTTCCATAAAAATAAAATACAATACATTTTCCCAAACGCTTGTTTGATTAGGAACCAAATCGGAGCGTATATTTTAACAACGTAATTGACAAGCAGTTGCATATTCTTTGGATTAAGGTACTTACGTAAACTCTGAGTAGACGATTAGCAAAGGTAAGCCATCTCGAGTGCTCAATTTTTCCAGGTTTACGGTTTGCCAGCTCTGGACTACAATGACCAGTTTGTACAGCTTTACATATCTCATAAAGAAATTTTTGATCCGTACTTAGTTGATCGACCACATTTTTCGGCAAATCAGGCAAATTACCAGCCACCGCACAAAAAGACACCGTTGATTCATTATCACAAGTAGCTAACTGTTTTCCAATAAGTCCACAATATGCTCTAGGTCCCGAAGTGCAACCATCTAAAGTCAAGAATAAATGACGAAGGGGTAACTCATTGGCATGGAGCATACAAACACACCATTGTAGCGGTCTCTTCAAATACTCCTCCAAATATTGAAATTACGTCACTCTTCCAACCGGTATTGGTTGCAGTTCCGTCACATCCAATGCAAATCACGTCATCTAAATTCCAACCTTTATCTTCTAATAAAGTTGTGATCGAAGTTAGAATGCCCTTTGCAGTGCCACGACTTGGTGTTGTGTGACCCAAATAAACTGATTCAGGTTCTACTAAAATTGAGGTGTGCGATCTCCTATTTTCTCATTTGTCAGAGTCCTGTCTTTTCGTCCATCAAAGTAAATGCTTTTAATAGCAATACCTCCAGTCTCTTTTGAATTTTTTTCCGGACTTTAGATACAGCTCTGTGTATTTTGTTTTTATCAATTACCAGAGTTAAATTTTCGGTAGAAATTAAGCCGAAGTCAGTCAAAACCGCAGAAGCAACAGCAGCAGCAGAACGAGTCGATAAACCGTATCTATCACAGACCTTACCAACTGTTGGCAAGGGTAATGTATTCCGATTTTTTCCGGAATTTTCTTTTTATAAAAAAAAATCGTTATAAATGGTGTACGTTATAAACGAACTCCACTGTGTCTAGTAAATTTCTAGTCACCAGTAAAGTGTTGTTGTTATACATAGTCGTGGCATATTTAGTTTAGGTGTCGAAATTAAGGATAGCGAAATATAATCATGAAAATAACAATTTTTTAAACTTTGAAGATTGGTAGAAGATATAGTTTCATTTTATTTTTAAAATCATTTTGGTTATCTACGATCAATTACGCAAATTTTAGGTGTCTTGCGTTAGGGAATGACCATGATGTAGCTAACTACCAAATTAACAAAATTTCACAAGGTACCCCGCCATCTACAAATGATTAAATTGCATTAGGTTAAATTTAACGAACAACAATCATTGAGCTGACGACCCACGCTATCCCAGCTGTAAGAATACATATCCCGCGTAACACCTATGCCAGCATGCTCAAAATTGTTCCTCGCCAGCTAAACTTTACAGTATCGACGAATTATTCCAAATTTTTACAGGAGTAGTCCTGTATAGCATTAATAAAAAATTGCCTTTCAGACATTTGTTTCCGTTACCTTATGGCGTTTATCCTGTACCCCCTGTTAGTTCTAGAAAATTGAAGCTTGCTAAATAAATAATTTGGTTCCCTCATATAGATAATCTTGTGTAGGAAAATCAGCATACGATATTTCAAAAGGTTTTCCAGTGACATATTGTAGATTATACTATATCTACTGCGTCTAAAAATATATCTTGCTATGTTATTATAAGTTATGTTAAGTTTATTTTTGCTAACAGGGTCCAAACCCGTAAAGAGCTCGCACCCATACAAGAGGGTAGGAACTAGATATGTTTCCGCCAAGAGCATACATATATTAAACGGTGTAAATGATTGAGTCATACAGAGATTACTCAGCATATCATACGTCTTCCCACAAATAGTAGTAGTAATACCTAAGTTTTTGGCACATTGTACCAATGCTATGGGCGAGTCCCCGACAACTAATGGTGGCAGTAGATCTAGCAAAAGGCCAACTTTATCAATTATGATAGCCTTTGATTTATTCGCATTTAAGCAAAGACCATTTGCAGTAGCCCATTTAAATATATTGTCGAGGTTCTGGTTTAGTCTCAATATACAATTGTCGATGTCAGATTTAATACAGCTAACGTAGAGTTGGACGTCATCGTTTGAATTCCGCAGTGAGTAATACGAGAATAGCAGTGGGTCGAGAATTGAACCCTGTGGTACACCCCTTCGCACCGGGCTGCTAAATGGTTTTACATCACCATAGTGTACTGTCTGACTTCTCTTATACAGGTATGTAAGTAATAGCGTTACTGCTGATGTTGAAAATGTAAAGGTATTTTTTAACTTGTGACAAAGAATATCATGATCAACAGTATCGAAAGCTTTCGAGTGATCTAGAAGTACCAGAAAAGACAACATGTTTTGATCCATTTTTGACCTCAACTCCTCTACAACATCCACTAAAACCGTAACGCAGCTGTGTTTAGGTCTGAAACCAGATTGTCTGCTAGTTAGTAGTGAGTTGTTATATAAGTATTTACGGATTTGATCATGGACTATACGTTCAAAAATCTTGGACAAGTATGGAAGTATTGCAATTGGTCTGTAACTTTTGTCAGGTTTTGGTATGGGGATAATCTTCATTACTATATTCTTTCAATCTGCAGAACTACATAAATTCATGAACAATATCATTCTTCTACTGAACGAAACACTTCTAAAACCAAATCACTACTTTGAGATGCCAGGGTACAAAGTACACATAAAAGGCAGAATTTCTCATGGAGTAGGTATTGCATTACATCAGTTGGAACTGTGCTAAGTCCGACACTGCTGGTGAGATCTGCTATTTAATCACCAATATAATAATAATTATTACATTTATTATACATCTAACCCCATTAGATTTCCTCAAAATCTCACCTACAAACAGGCATCGACGATTGACCTTCTATTATCTAACTCTAAGTTACAATTCGCCATAATCTAGTAGAAGTCGCCGTAGTCTAGTAGGTAGTGCGTTGGCTTATTAGACGTAAGGTCACGGTTCAAACCCCAGGTCAGACATCAAAACGAAATATGAAAAAATTTTTCTTCGGCGACTTCCTCTCAGCAGATTTCTGGTGAAAAATCTGAGAGTGAATAAAATTGCCATAAAAAGTTTCTCAAAAATCTGTCGTTCGGAGTCGACTTTAAACCGTAGGTCTGGCTACTTAGGAATACAATTAATACACACAACATAAGTGGTCTGAGATGTTAGGTGGTAATCCTGATAGAAGCGGTGTAATGACCAATTATATATGTGTATGTAAGCTACAATTCACTGATTTAATAACTTACCCATATAATTTACATTCAGATCATGTTCCAATACTTTTTTCTATCCACGAGAATATTACTCATACAGAAAAATCTTATCTAGACGTCCGCACTGCAAATTGGAATAAAATGAACATTTCTTTAAATTCAGAAATAACATCGTCCGAATTACTCAATGTTAATGTTACTTTTACAAATATTAAGGAATTCACTGACTTCACAAGAGCTTCTTGTTTTGACTCAATTCTCCTTAAACTCAAAAGAGTCCATAACTACAATTTAAATGAAATCTTCAAATATCTGATAGAAACAAGAAACAAAGTGAAAGTTCCAACGCAGCATTGATCCAAACCATTGAACAAATAAGCCAGCTTGCTATACTAAGGGATATTTATTATCCATAAACATATATTATGGCCAGTGTCTAGTTTTGCGATCGCAAGTAGCCTGACACATCTGATGGTAAGTGTCAGTAAATTAGAAATGAGTATCGGCCCATAAAGCAGCAGCTTTCGTCTATTGTCACCTATGGCTCTGGTTTGAAGATATATGCACATATATACATTGCTAAATGAAAATTTGCCATACATTTTTAATTGGAGCAATTTATACGAAATCAAGAATGTTTCATTCTCTTTGCACCAAAGTTTTGAGATTATCAATGTGGAAGATAATAAAGCTCCTTCTTTAGCACACTACTTCAAATTAAAATTCCAAGAAGTACGCGAAGTTTTCGTACTTTTGTAAATTATGTTTTCAATGTTCTTCTACATTGCGAAGAAAAATTTTTTATATCTGATTTTATGTGAAAAACGTTTAAAAACAATACGAACGAAATGAATACGAACAATATTCCTCACTGAAATTCTGTTTGAGCTTCATTTTTCAGAAGACGATCAAATTCGGAAGGTTTGATTATTAAATAATTATTTTAATTTTATTATTTTTTATCTCTATAGATAAAACTACAATAGGTACATTTAGAGTCAAGTTTTTATTGCTCCTAATTATTTATTTATTTATTAATTACAATACAATTACAAATTATATTTTAATTATATAGGAGCGGAGTAACTTGACCATATGTTCGGGGGGTAATGTTACAGACCAGAGCCTCTGCTGGGAATTGAACACACGACCCTCACGCTAATAGTCTAGCACACTACCGACTAGACTACCATGCCCCTAATTATATTTTCCGCTTCATTGTCAGATAAGGTTTACCTTTTATATTTCGGTATTTGTTGTGTAGATTTGTTGATAGTGTTGCAATCTTGACATTTTTGAGGTTATACGTACTCAGAACGTTTTGACATACGAGCGCTATTTGTGTTGTTTACAGTAACTTAAAAGATTCATCTCGCCCAAAAAATGGAATTAAATCGTAAACATTTTCGTGCGATTATTTTTTACAACTTTCGACGTGGATTAACTCAACAACAGTGCATCGATGAACTTAATTCAATTTTTGGCGATGAAGCTCCATCAAGGACCAGTGTTTATCGATGGTATGGTGAATTCAACCGAGGTCGTAGTTCACTCCAAGACGAATTTCGTGAAGGTCGTCCAAAATCAGTTGTTGTTCCGGAAACCATTGATGCTGTGCGCCAACTGATATTGCAAGATCGTCATGTGACCTATCGTGACATTGAGACAACCTTAGGCATTAGTGGGACCAGCATACATTCAATATTGCATGAACATTTGACTGTCAAAAAAATTTGTTCGCGTTGGATCCCACACAATTTGTCAATCGCTCAAAAAAGGCTCGTGTCGATTGGCCGAAAGAAATGCTCCAAAAATACGATCGCGGTTCTTCGAAACACGTCTATGACATCGTGACAGGTGGTGAATCGTGGATTTACGCGTATGAGCCCGAAAGTAAACAGCAGTCGATGTATGGGGTTTCAAGATGAGTCAAATCCAACAAAAGTTGCTCGCGCACGAAGCACTTCCAAGCAAATGATCGCCTGTTTTTTCTGAAAAACTGGACATGTCGCAATCGTACTACTAGAACAACGCAGAACAGTCAATTCTGAGTGGTACACAACCATTTGTTTGTCAGTTGTCTTCCAAGTAATCAGCAAAACCAACCGCCGAAGATGGATCACTGTTCACCACGACAATACGAGCTCTCACACATCGACTCAAACAACTGCATTTTTGAGCACTCAAAACATCGATTTGATGAGTCATCCGCCGTATAGTCCTGACTTGGCACCGAAGGACTTCCTTTTATTAAAATATAATATAATAATAATAATATAATAATAATAAAATGAGAGGTCAACGGTTGATGCGTTCAGAATACATGTTTTGGAGATACCTCAATCAGAGTGGCAAAAGTGCTTCGACAATTGGTTCAAACGCATGCAAAAGTGTATAGATCTTAATGGGGAATATTTTGAAAAACAATAAAGCGATTTTCGATGATTAATATTTGTTTTTGTTCTCTAATCCCGAAATTAAAAGGCAACCCTCATATAACTTCAAAATTTTTGTCAACTTGATTGTCATTCAAATCGAAATCATCTTCTAAATTATATTCTACTTCTTTCGTTTAACAAGCAAATTTTTATTTCGGGATCAGTAATGTACACCCTTAAATAAATATAATATTATTCAAATTGTAAATAATTTTGCAAATCGATAAATAAATTCTAATAAAAAGGTTTAATTGAGGCATACCTTAACATTGACACTCTGTTGTCGTATAACACGACAATCAGCTGATTTACGGCTCACTTTTTTTTATCAGTCGAATGAAAATCAATGCGAACAATAACGTAAGCATTTTAATACAAAATTGCGGCTTTCTAATTTGTTTTTCTTATGCTTATACGAACAGAAGTGTCAAAATCAGGCACTTGTTATTTCATTGTCGTGTGTGGGAAAACAAAGCACAATTTTGTAAAAAAAAAAAATATAAGAAGCTAAAAATAAAAAATGGAAAATAGGTGGTAAGTAAATGCTATTATAATTATTTCCAAAAAGTTTAAAATTAAACTTTTAACAGTTTTATCAGCAAAAAATCATGCTATCGACAATTGCGAGCTCTTGTCGAGTATATGGAATACCAGATTTTGCTCAAAGAACTGTCGTTTACGGAAACAGTAAAATGACGACAGAGGCACTAGTAAAAAATGTAACTCCTTGGGACGTTGTTAAATGGAAAAAGGTATGTTTATATATTAATAATATTATTCGTTATATAAATTTATAGAACTGGGCTGCCTGTAGCTATAGTTATACCAGCCAGGCTAAATAAAGAAAAAAACAACTCGCAATCTAATAACCAAGCAATATCTTTCCGAGACACATTACATACACCACACAAACCACCCCAAGTCAAAATACACTACCGACTGAACTCCGTGATGCTCAACACTATATTCATTCATCGACATTTGAGAATATAGAACTTACACCACACAAACCACCTCAAAGCCAATATACACTGCGTAACTTTATTGATACACAACACAATGTCAACAAACCAACATACATACATTAAAACATACACCGCACCAATCACGCCAAAAACTAGGAAGTGACAGTGAGTTACTTGGTTGTTCTTCAGCCAGAAAAATAAAACAACAGAGCAAATATCGCTCATCGGGAACAAATTTAAGTAAGCGAATTGTTAATCGTAGCAACTAAGGGACACACTGAAGACACAAAACCCTTATTAAAAATCACAAGCGAAGTTGTTGTGGCCGTATCAAGAATTGCAGATGGGGTTGAAAAACTTGCTGACCGTTTTCCAAAATAGTTCCTTATTAAAAATAAAAAACCGTTACTATTTGTTCCTTACCTAATTACATTTACCTCATAATATATTAAACAGAGTTTATTTAATTTTTAAGTTTTCATATTTTATTTTTTGTTGTATTAGTTTTATTTCATTTTGCGGTTTGTATGTTTTAAGTTTCATTGTATAAATCTAATATTGATGTTGAATAATACTATGATTATAATAATAGTAATAATAATAATAATTTTTGAAGGCGCCGTAGTCTAGTAGGTAGTGTGTTGACTTATATAGGTAAAGCCAGGATTCGAGCCCCAGGCCAGACAGCAAAACAAAAATATTCCTTCGACGACTTCTTCTCAGCAAATTTCTGGCAAAAACTCTGAGAGTAAATAAAATTGTCATGAAAAAGTTTCTTAAAAAATCTGTCGTTCGGAGTCGGCTTTAAACTGTAGGTCCCACCACTCATGTATAAAATTAACACACACAACATAAGTGGTGTAAGAAACTAGGACGTTGTACAATGGGTCAATTTGACCTCTGGGTACTGTACTTGTCTTAATTGACAAGTACACGTTCTCTAACCTAACCTAACCTAATAATAATAATAGCAATAATAATAACAATAATTTTAAATAATTATGAAGTGATATGAATGAATTAATGTTATAATACTAATAATCAAAAAATAAAAATAATTTATTATATAGGGTGCGTTCGTAAATTCAGCAAATTTGTGCACCACTGCGGCAGTAATGCCAAGTTTTGTTGCTAATGCGTGATCAACTGTTGCAGATGCTTGCTACTGCACAATAACTAAACAGAATTTGCTTTTTGGAACGTTCTGCAAAAATTAAAAAAAATTTTTCTCAAAATTAACAATAACAATTATTATTGAAAATTTAGACGGTGGACCTGAGAGCTTTCTATTAAATTATAATAAAAAAGAATAAGGAAAAGAATGAAAAGACTTCTGATTATTAAAAATCAATTAAAACTAAAAAGAAGGCATATTCCTAAAATAAGAAATTACTTTGAAGTAATAAACCGGTATCAAGATGATGTATTCTACAGCCATTTTCTTATTTGTTCCTTTGTCATTTCAAAGTCCGGCTTGAGTTCTTTAATTTTTAATAAGATTTTTCCCCACAATACTGACTTCTTCTTTCTCCCTTCTTGGAACTCCGACTCCATATCCAGTCTAGTTCGTATTATTAATTTTTGTATGTTGAATGTGAAATCTTCCTCGTAACTAAAAACATAAATAATTAAAATTTTCTATTACAATATCGGTTAAATTTTATTACTTTTCCAATTTTCTGCAAATAAAGCTAAATTTTCTTCTGTTTAATAACTTTTATTTCACGAAACTACAATGTTGCAACTGAAATCAAACTGTTGCTAAATTTGCAAAAATTTGCGACAGCATTGCCATTTGTCTGCAAAAAGAAAACGTTCGACGCAAGTCAGTGCTGCCAAGTATTGCATTTTTGAACATTTGATTTTTATTATGCTGCAATGTTGCACAACTACTGCATCTACGAACGTACCCATATTTAAATATTTCTACGTATAGCAACTCTAGTTTCCTCTCCACCATCATCCACGTCAATGCTGTTTACGTCGCTATTGCTTCGAATTTCACTATAACACTTATACCTAATGCACATATTGTGTAATGCTCAACACGAGTTTATAATTTTCGTCGCATTGATGCATCATAGTTTGAACCGGGATACCTGGCATCAACATATCTAATACTTATTTCATGGTCACCAATCTATCAAACCAAATTATTTTTGGTAATTAAATTTTAGGTTAAAGGAAAAGTACTCACCATCATTGCGTTTATACTATAATAACGCTGTAACCAGAACCAAGAACCGTAAGTATATTGAGAGCTTAATGTTAGGACGATTTTTTGTGCTCCGAAAACCAGGATAACATGTGTCCTTTATCACCGTCAAACAAGCAGTCTTTTTGGTTCTGTTTTATATTGTTACGAAAATGGAAATGGTGCTACATCGTTTAACACTAAAATGATAAACAAAATCTACAAAAATAAAAACAATGGACTTGTTTACATCACAAAATACAGTTTACATGATCAACAAATAAACAAAAATATAGCAACAACATCAGTATAAAAATGGGATAAACAAGTAAACAAACAGGCAACAACAACACTGCAAGGCGAAACGTAAACAAAATACACAGACAACAATAACGTAAACAACATGTTTACATTTATAGAGATTTCGCTAGGGCGAAGTCATTCTCCTTCAAGAGCATTCATCAGACATATTACCCTGCGATATAAAAGGCAAGACAAAGCAAGCAACACAGTCAGTAAAAATTCAGTCAGTCTTGTATGAAGACACGTTGCATGTGAAGAGGATAATCGTGGTTTGAAGATCTCCATTATAAAGATCTGCCGAACAATTGTTAGTGTTTACGCCAAAAGAGCTACACTCTTACTCGCTCAAAGTAAATTATTTTTGTTTACATCGAGTTGTGATTAGAATTTATCTTAAACTAAACACAAATTAATTTTTTTATTTGCAATCTACAAACTCATATTTTAAACGTTTTTAAAAGGGTAGAAGCTTAACAATTGGTGTCAGAAGTGGGATTGCAAAATTTAATAAAAAAAATTATAAAAATAAATGGATAAAAACACATTTCAAATTAAACCCTCCGAACTAAGAGTAGAAAGGCTCAAACAAGAATTGGTTAAATTACCGCTGCCAACAATGGGCATGAAGAATGAACTCCAAAGGGGTTAAAGGAAGAACTTCGGCATTGTGTCATTGATATCGATACTTACGAGTTCGAAGGCGAGGAGGAACGAGAGTTACAGGCCCCTGCAACCCCCAGCAATATCGACATAAATTCGGTGTTAGCCGCTATAATGGAAAAAATGCAAGTATTAACGGAGGGACAAGAAGCTTCTAGAGCCGAAAATCAAAAACTCCTAGCTGAATCTCGAAAAAATAGTGAACAAAGGATGGAATAAAATTCAAGCAGCAATTATGGAAAAAATTGAGAATAGAGAACAAAAGTTTTTTGTTAAAAATTGAAAATAAACTTAAAACGACAACAGAGAAGTTGCAGGAAATACGTTTCAAATTTGGAAAAAACCGTTGACGAAAACTAGTTATAATGGAGGAAAAGCTCAACAACCCCAGAGCCAGCGTTCGGTACCAGTAGTAATCGTATAGGAAGGTGCCGGTAGGATAAAAACGCCTTGCTTTGATGGTAGCTCACCCCTATACGTGCTTAAATTCCAAATTGAAACAGGCAACAACAACACTGCAAGGACAAACGTAAACAAAATACACAAACAACAATAACATAAATAACATGTTTACATTTATAGAGATTTCGCGAAGGCGAAAGAGCATTCATCAGACTGTTTACCCCGTGATATAAAAGGCAAGGCAAAGCAAGCAACGCAGTCAGTAAAAATTCAGTCAGTCTTGTGTGAAGACACTTTGCATGTGAAGAGAATAATACGCCAAAAGAGTGTGAAGAAGTATAACAAACAAAGTAAATTGTTGTTATTTACATCAAGTGAAGAGTGGCACACAGAATTGTGCGGACAAATCGAACTCATATTTTAAACGTTCTTAAAAGGGTAAAAACGTAACAATATTTTATAAATACTGATTTGTAGGCATATTCAGAACATTAGAATTGTCTCGCAACTGCCTGTGATCTATTTCCTGTTCTGAATCCTCTAAGAAATATTCTGCAATAATTAGATCCATTTTTAATTTAACACTTTATTTTAAAAATTTCACTTCAATACAAGTTTTTGTTTATTTTTTTTGTTTGTTTATCTTTTTATTGTCAAATTCAAAAAAACAGCACACGGTTGTATTTTTTATTGTGGAATTTATATATAGAAGCATTTTTTCTCATATATTGATTTATTATTATTGTGGCAACCCTAAGTATTTACTTGTTTTACGTTAATAACGTAAAGTAAAACGAATGATAAAACGTATAGATAGTTTCAGAAGAGATAGCAAGAGTTTATAGACCATAAGTTTCTATCAGTAATTTGGTATCATTTCTATCAGTAATGGAATTTCCAATTGTCTGATCACTGTTCAAATCACTAATTTTTTGTTTCGCATTTTATTCAAATTGATCCTTATGTACATATATATATATACATTTAATTCAAATGATTTCGTTTATTGGTTTTTAATTTGAAATTTCATTAAATTAATTTTAATTTAATATTAAATAGACTTAATAATATTAATTACCTTATTCAAAATAATGTAATTAATAATTACTATAATATCAATAAATAATAATATTAATAATACAATTAATTATCTTATTCAAAATAATATAATTAATGATTAATATATCAATAAATAATAATGTTAATTATATCGTTTATTATAAATGATGATATAATAATAATAATATAAATGATAAATATAAATATATAAATAATAAAAATGATAAATACAAATTTTCGAACTATGTTGTTTGTTGTAAATACTGTCAAGTTCATTTAGCACACAGTTGTATTCTTCATTTTGGAATTTATATATGTAAATAAGCGCTTTTTCTCATATATTTGCGAGAAAAGTCAATATGTCGAATGATACTGTGAGTGTAAGTTTTTCGGCATCGTAGGTCAGGCTGTATGTTTATTTATTTATTTGCTTACAAGAACTTTAAGAATGTTATTATTTTATAGCTCAGTAGGATATACACAAATTACATTAGTCATTAGTATTCCCTAAATTATAGTGCAATTGTTTTATAAAGTATATAACTAATACACAAAAAGGCAATAATTATATTTCACACAAAATTTCTAAAATAAAAAAAATTACAAAATTTAAAAAAAATTAAAGGTAATATAATTGTTTTTTTCTTTTTTCTTTTTAAATATTTGAGGACATATAGTCAAAAAGTTCTTAAAACTGCTCTTTCTCGAAATGTTTTTAATAGACATTGGTAAGGAGTTCCACAAATTAATTGCGTTGATAAAAACAATACGCTAGTATTGATGTAAGTGTATCTGGGTATAATTAGAGTTGTATATCTAGTGGATCTGCCAAATACAAGCTTCTCAAAGAGATACGGTGGTTTCTTTCGATAAAGAAGATTACGTAAAAATATAATATTTCGCATCTGAAGGTAGTCGATTAAGTCACAGCCCATTCTATAAGTGTAATTCAAGAACTGTAGTACCCTTTAACTATGATTAAAGTCTCGTCAGAGCGAAACGAAAAATTCTCCGATAATGTTGAGAATACTCGTCTTGAAAAAGAAATCACATTCGTATTTTTATTCAAAGAATACACTGGAATTTTTACCTTGAGAAAGGGCAAATACTGGTCGTTTAAAGCATTTACATTTGTTAGTTTGGCAATTTACAATTACAATTTTTGGGAAGTACTATTACAAAATATATATAGTATAAAAATGCATGTTTAAATAATAATTTTTATACCTAAAATATATGTATTTTCTAAAAAAAACCAACACGCAATGTATGGTTCTTACTCACAACTGCCTACTTTTACAAACATTTTACTCTCTTTATCTCGAGTATGCTCGTTTTCGCTGGAAAATAATTAAGCAAGCAGAAAAAGTTTTTGAAACATAATTAAACAATTATGGTTATGCATTCAATAGTCTTTTATCACGCATAGAACATACATTATATTTTCATTCTACGCGTGTAGGAATAAGCCAAAGGTTTTAATCATGGAAAAAATGGAAAATGGTGCAACTTTTGCCAAAAAGGATCAATGATTAGGTAAAAAATGTAAAGTAGGGAAATTTACTATTTTTCGAGCCAAAAACAACCGTCAAACACTTCGAAATGGATAGTTTTCAAACATTGAAAATTTGTTAAACTAGCGGTTTATTAATGTACGAAATAAAATCTTCCGGAAAATAGATTAATGCTGAAAGAAAACAGCTTTATTCTAACTTTACTGAAAGTAGCCACGACTTTAATTCCAACGATGTGAGGTTCCGAAAATTCAAAAAGAAGTATTCTCATTTTTTTACATATTTTTTTACATATTAGCGAAACTTCAACTACAAAATCCTGTTAGTATTGGCAGACATAAACGAACTCGTTATATAAAACAGGCAGCTGTTCAATGCAAATGAGTTATGTGTATTTTGGAAAGATTTTCCTTAAATATATATGGTATTAAAAACCTTTAAGTTTTCAATATATAACATGCCATGCTACAAAACAGAAGAGTAACAACTCTAGTTAGACTTTTGTAGTGTGTTGGTCACACTTATCCAATGTTGTGTGTTGGTTACTTTTGTGCTACTTAAAAATGCATTTGATACATTCCCCAATAATATATAACTGCACGAGGTATCAAATTGCATTATAAAAATTTTTAGTATGTAATAATTTATGTAAAGAAATTAGACTTAAGAAAGTAATATAAATAGCTGTAAATTGATTGATAAAATTAGAATAATAGAAAAATAAAATGATGATCACAACGGCTCTTTAGCTGATAAAGAGTCTTTTTTATTCTCACCCAAACTGCGACTTATTAGCCATACCCAAGCGGCGTGCTCGCCTTAATAATAAGTAAACCAGGACAGACATAAAACTGACCGACAATTAAAATACAAACACATACATTACATTTATTACATGGCGCTCCATGGTGATCCAAAACGACAAAAATTTTTGTCCCGCTGATCCTGCCCTTTATTACAAAATGAAAGTTTTTATAACAAGTATGCTAATCCTATAGAATTAAAAATTAATGATAAGGTTTTATTGAAAAAAAAAAGAATGCTACTACAAATTTTACAATATTTGATGTTAATGTGACTATTTACAATGAGAAAAGAATGGGGAAAAAATGTTCATAAGAATAGACAGAGAAAAATAATAATGTATTATTATTATATTAAAAGAAATGAATTGTAAATTTAAAGATATTATATTTTTTTCTATAAAACGGATGAAATCCCTATTAACCTACAGATATATTTATAATAATCAATATATTTATACTTATATAAAAAAATTTTTAATGAATTTTGTTAAAGTAAGAATAGCAGAAATTGTGAAAATATTATTATTATGCATTTAATTTTAATTATAGTTTTAAGTTTAGTAATAATATAATGTTAGTTACAAAAAAAAATATAAAAATTACTATGACCCATGGAATATACATATATACGAACGTGTAGATTCCATTATATTGAAATCATTAGTAAGATGATATACAGAAGAAACTATTCAGGCTAAAAGAATAGAACTACAAGAATTAGAAAACAAATCCATACAAATACTGGAAAATAATGCAGTAAGAGAACAGCAAAGACAACTACATACCTTGAAATTTAGAGAAAAGAAAGAAAGAGCATTAGAAATATTACAGAGTCACGAAGATAAATTGAAAATTCAAGCATTAGAAGAAGAGATAGAAAATTCCCCCATTGACTGAAGAAAATTTGAAAATTTGAAGAACTAGCACCAATTTCGAAATTGCTAACAGTATTCAATGGTACAAAAGGTGAATTAAACATTTTCATAGCAAATATCGAAGTACTGAAAGATACATTACCTTCAACTATACACATTTCAGTTTTCAATTTTGTATATAATAGTGTTTTCACAGCAAAAGTTAAAACCTGATTTTAGCATTAAAACCATATTCAGCTGATTTTGCGTTCACACTGCAAGTTTTCTTAAATCTGGTTTTAAATTCATGACATTTATGACTGCGCAACAGCTGTTTTTGTTTTGTTTTTATCTTTTTTGTTTATTTATGATTTGTTAGTTTTCGGGGTGGGTTTTTATTATTTTATTTTGGTAGAAGTTGATGATATTTTGGTTGAATAATAGAATAATTTTGAAAGGAGATGAACCATTTTATTACGGAAACGTAATTCATAACTATTGTATTTGGTGACACCTTTCATCGATCGTCACTAACTTAGTATTTAACCAATTTAGAGGTACATATATTCACAAATTCCTGAAACAAAAAGTTATGAGTATATATTTTGTTATATTTTTCTTTTTACTCACCTTTTGCACATGGAACTTTTTCATTGTGAAGGGAAATTGCTTATAGTTCGATTAATAATGAAAATATTACCGAATTTTAACTTTTTCATTCAAGAAATTAATAAATATTGGTAATATACACAAATATCTGCGAGAAAAAAATTTTATGAGCAATATGTCTTATTTCATCTTGATATATTTAGCTTCTTACTTACCTTTTGCACAGGAAACTATATTCATTGTGAGCAAAAATCACACACATTTCAACTAATAATTAAATATTTACAAGTTTTTAAAATTTTCATTGAAGAAATTAAAAATATTCAAAATTTTCCCTTTTTTAACACAAAATAGATGTTGTTTATATTTATTTATTTATTTACAGTTGTTTTTGTTTTTATTTTGTTTTTTCAGCTGTTTCCAGCATTTCAGAGCTGGTAGCTCTGATTTAATAATCAAAACAAGGTTGTATTTCATAAAAACAACTTAAAACCAATTCAAAAAAAGGTTTTAAGTTGGTTTTAACACAATAATTTTGTATG
The DNA here is from genome assembly GCA_936449025.2 of Sarcophaga subvicina. Taxonomy (NCBI): domain Eukaryota; kingdom Metazoa; phylum Arthropoda; class Insecta; order Diptera; family Sarcophagidae; genus Sarcophaga; species Sarcophaga subvicina. The sequence continues at coordinate 54,392,095 of OW388081.2, forward strand.
ATAAAATCAGGTTTTATTTTTGGTGTTAACGTTAAAACCAACTTTTGCGTTAAAACCACTCGGTGTGAAAACACTATAAAACTAAAATTTCAAATAAAGTGCTAACCAAATTAAGACAAGTATTAGTTCCTACTGACATAGACTCCTTAATTTCAACTTTAAAAGAAACTTATAAAACAAAGAAGTCACCAAAGAGCATTGTTGCCATTTCTTCTTGAGTGAGCGTCAAGTTGCCCGCGGCTCGCAGAAGTAGGAACTTCGCTTGCTTCACAGCGACTTACCACAGTCCTCCGAAGCGCGGCGCCCGAGGTGGTATGAAGCTGAACCTCACCCTGGACAACGCTGCGTATGACACGACGGCCTGTCGACTCCTGTCCAGCGCCTGTTGAAGCTCCTTGAGGACTCGGCTGGCTCCGACGAAGTTCGTCGCGTTGTCGCAATACACCTCTCTCGGAAGACATCTTCTTGCAGCAAACCTTTTAAACGATAAAAGAAAGAAATCAGTAAATAAATCAGACACTAACTCTAAATGCACCGCCTTAGATGGGAAACACACGAAGTCATTTTGCTTCGGTAATAAAAGTGGGAACTTTGCATCATATGGCAAACTTGCATTAAGCAATCTCCCACCTACCCTTAAACGTGAAAATGTTCTCTTTTCTTCAGTTCCCAATAACTTTTGGTTCTCTGTTAATTCAAAATGTTCATTAACAGGCCATTTGGAACTGTCATTTAGTTAGAAATCGGATCCTCTTATCACAATGTCAGCTGGATTCTCTTTAGTAGGTACGTGGCGCCACGAAACTTGGTGACCTTGTACGCTGAATGAAGTTTCAGGCACATTTGATTGCCCATTCCTGGCCAACAGACTCATGAACAAACTTTTCGTGGTCACATAGAGATCTTCAAGCTCGAATCCATCGTCATTATCGGGATCCAAATAATCCACTTCTGACTGGAGCTCCATTGCTTGGTCAACATATGTTTTTACAATATCGAATCGACATTCGAACTCTATAGGATTAAAAGAAATAGTCCTATCTACAATAGATTGTCGAATTCTGTCGATATTTTTAATGACCTTCGCTTTCTTCGCGAGTAATTTCTCCAAGTTTTCCGCTCTGGAAGGAGAATCTTGGCGTTTAGAGCGTCTACTAGTCATTATTATATTTGTTTATTCAAAAATCCCTCAAAACAAGAAGTTAAAATTGACCAAAGTAAATTATTGGTCGAATTATATTCGAATTTATGCAATTGTTTTGGAAATAATTTAATTGATGTACCTCCGTATACAATATTCGAAATTTCCGATTCCAATACTTAAGTGGCGTTAATTGAGTCACGAGTAAAAAGAAAAGAAAAGAAACAAAAGCAACACAAATGGTATGCTGAATGTTTTCTCACTAACAAAGAGAACAAATTGTTAGTGTAAATACGTATTAACTTAACGATATTAACACTCGCGGTTCTGTGCACTTTTAAGGGTGGGTTTCTTTTAAAATTCATAAAGGAAAATATTTATACATATATAAAATTGCAGATTGTATATAAAATTATAAATAAATGTATTGTTTCAATACTTTAAAAATGTGAAATATATTTTATTGTGTTCTGCTCTTCAAGCGACTATGAAATTTTTGATTAAGTTACAAAAAATCTCTTAAATTTGATTAAATTACAAATTTAAGGAAAAAACACAAATATATTTCACACTTTTTACCTCCAGAGAGCCTGATATACTCCCCTTAATTTCTTCTGATCGGCACAGAATACAGTTGCAATGGGACATCTGGGCAGATTTCCTTTCCTGGAGTTGTCCAACGATGTATTGTTTTCGTTTGTGTAGTGTATTTTTATGTTCTGTGTAATATCTTGAAATTTATGTTACACTATGAGCACTTTTTGTATCTGTAATTCTTGTTACACTGTTGGTAAGTACATATGTACATATATATGTTACACTTTCTGTATTTCTATTTTTTCTTTTGTATATTTTACTTTTAATTATTTTTTTGTTTGTTTGTTCTATTTTCTCTGCACTTACGTATGTATGTTTGTATGGTTCCACAACATTAATGTGCCAAAATGTGGTCCGGCACTGCCTGTATTGTTATTTTTGTTTTTATATATTTTTCTGTATGTTTCTTTGTTATTTTTCTATTTTATTTCACTGTACTGTATTTTAGTATGTCTTATTCATTCTAAATGGTTATTAAACTTAAAATTAACTTAACATTAGGGTAGTTCAATATTACTTAGAATGTAATAAATAGGCAAATAAATAAGCAACGGTTAGTTACTGAATAGATTTACACAGTTAGAATTAAGTATATAGAAATGTTAAGATTAAGTAAAAAGTGAAGTAATAAAGTGAGTTGATAATAATAATCACACTCGTTCGGTCCTTTTTATTTCGTTTCGTTTTGGTCTTCGCGGTCATTGTTTTAAGTGTCCCATTTTAAGATTAAATTAAACAATTTATAATTAAACAATTTATATAATAAATATTAAAGAAGATGGTATATTATACAACCGTGAAATTGGAAAAGGTGTATTTTTGGCAAATTCAATAATTCCTAAAAATGGATACAAACATATAGTTTTAAACGTTACTGACTAAACCATAAAATTAGAAAATTTAAAAGTAGAAACTATCCCTTTAAGAAATGTTGATACATACAAAACAAGTGATGATAAACCAGATACGAAATATGATGAGGAATAATTTAAGAAAGTGTTAAATGAATGCAACATTGAGAAGAACGACGAGAAAGCAAAGAAGGAGTTGTTAGAGATATTAAAAAATACCAACATATATTTCATTTAGAAGGTGAATACCTGACAACCAATAATTTTTACAATCAAACTATTCAATTAAATGACAAAAATCCAGTTTATATAAAGAACTATCGATTACCACAAACGCATATAGAGGAAATAAATAACCAAGTAAAAAGTTTATTGAAACAAAAAATAATAGAGCCATCCACAAGTCCTTACAACGCTCCAATCTTATTGGTACCTAAGAAAGGACAAAGTGATATAAAAAATGGAGACTAGTCGTTGATTTTAGGAAACTCAATGGCAAAATAGTTAATGACAAATTTCCACTAACACGTTTGGATGATGTTCTAGATAGACTAGGAAGAGCTAAATATTTTTCCACATTGGACATGACAAGTTCCCTTCATCAAATTGAGCTCGATCAGCAGTCAAGACCATTTACAGCATTTTCAACAACTAATGATCACTACCAATATACAAGATTACCTTTTGGACTAAAGATATCTTCAAATAGTTTTCAGAGGATGCTAACGATAGTACTAGCTTGACTAGAATCCGAAGCATTCTTGTATGTTGATGATATAATAGTTTTTGAATGTAGTTTGAAACATCACAACAATAATTTGCGCAACGTTTTCGATAGATTATATATATATAATTTAAAATTGAATGCGAGCAAATGCTATTTTTTTAAATCAGAAGTTATATATTTGGGACATTTGATAACATCGAATGGTATTAAACCTACTCCTAAGAATACTGATGACGTAAGAAGATTTATAGCATTTTGTAACTATTATAGAAGATTCATCAAAGATTTTGCGAATATTGCAAATTGTTTGAATGATTTATTAAATAAGGAACAAAATTTGAATGGACGGAAGAACGTCATAATGCGTTTGAAATACTGAAGAACAAACTTATTGAACCACCTATTTTGCAATATCCAAACTGTGAGAAAACATTCATTCTGACGACAGATTTTGTACTAGGCGCAGTTTTGTCACAGGGTCCAATAGGAAATGATTTACCAATATCATATGCAAGTAGGACTTTAAACAAACACGAAAAGAATAAACCTGTGATTGAGAAAGAATTGTTAGGCATACATATATTGGGGCATACAATTCTTTAGACCGCATTTATATGGTAGAAAATTCACAGTTGTGACAGATCATAGGCCTTTGATTTCACTATTTTCGCATAAAAACCCTAAATTAACAAGGATAAGACTGGAACTTTCTGACTACCACTTTGAAATAATACACAAGAAGGGAATAAACAACACTAATGCCGATGGATTATCAAGGATAGAAATTGATTCTACTGTTTAATGTTTGATGTTGTGCTGGTTCGTTTTTTAATTGTTCCTTTAATTTTGTTTGAAATAAAATGTTTTTGGTTTTGTTGTTTTTATAATTTTAATTTGTATTATTTATTTAATTCAATATGTATGTAGTTCTTATGTTATTTTATTTACAAAATTGTTTTGTTTTAATTTAATTTGTTTAATTTCAATTTATGTTTTTGTTATATTGTTTTTGTTCACAATTTTTACTATTTAATGTTCTATTTATTTGCAAAAAAAGGTCTCAATATTTGTTTTATATTTGTTTAAAAAATGTTTAGTGTTTAACAAAAAAGAAACTAGAGTGATTTTATGCAAAATTACTTTAATGTTAAGTAGTAATGAAAAGAATGTTAAAAGAATGCAAGAGACAACAAAGCATAAAAAAGAACCGCTACCTAATATTCGACAGGGTGTTCTCTCATATAATGTTAAACGTTGAACATTCCGGCCCCCCATGACTTGGTGAAGTTTACCACAGATTTTGAACAGGTCCTATTTGTGGGTTGTGGATTGGTAAGTTGTTGACAGATATGGCATCATGATGTACGTTAACGTATACTGCAAGAAAATTTCCAATGTTTGGGGTGTTGAGATTGTTGGGATGCCATACCTGTAAGTATAAAATTAGAACAATATTAGTGTATGTAAATGGTTAGGGGTTATATTAATTTGCAAACAAAACCACAATTTTTGTTATTGGTCTGGTGATTACTCCATTTTTGGTTTTGATATCTACAACTCTACAGTTTTGGTCAGGTCCAAGATATGTTTTGATGATTCGACCCATTTGCCATTCATTGGGTGGCAAGTTGTTGTTTTTGATGACTACCAGATCGTTGATTTTAACGTTGTCCCTTTGAATCTTCCATTTATATCTGCGTTGAAGTTCAATCAAGTATTCGGACTTCCATCTTTGGCAAAATGAGTGGTAGATGACCCTTAGGCGTTTCCAGCGGTTGATGAGATTCAGATTTTCGTTGCTTACATCTGGTTCAGCTGGGGTCAATAATGCACTACCAATAAGGAAGTGTCCAGGGGTCAATGGATTAAGATATCTCTTCAAATGTGAATTTCATGTTCGGTATCATCTTTTTGAGGTGCGTTTTGAATGATTTTACACCGGCTTCCCAAAGGCCGCACATGTGTGGGGCTCCTGGTGGGATAAATTTCCAATTAAGATTTTGATGACTAAAATGATGGGTCACTTGATTTTGAAGAGATTTTATGAATTCTATACGGTCTTTTCTTAGTAGTTCTGCTGCTCCGACGAAATTTCCTCCATTGTCTGAGTAAATGAGTGCGGGACATCCACGTCTTCCTATGAAGCGGGAAAATGCTGCTAAGAACGATTGGGTCGATAAATCACTTGCTGCTTCAAGATGTACAGCTTTTGTGGCGAAGCATACAAATATGCAAATATACCCTTTTGTAATAAGACAAGCTCGGCCTGTAAAATTTTTGATGTCAAAAGGTCCTGCGTAGTCTAATCCAGTTGTAGCAAAGGGTCTTGATAATGTTGTACGTTCTGGTGGTAATGAAGCCATGATTTGATTTTGCGTCTGTTTTTTGTACAAAACACACGTTTTACAGTTGTAAATTACGCTTTTGACCAAGGGTTTCAATCTGAATATCCAATATTCTGTGCGTAGGACTCGAACCATTAGTTGCTTTTCTCCATGAAGGGTAATTTTATGTGTAAATTCCACTAGTAGCTGTGATAGCTTCGAGTTATGAGGTAGCAATATTGGGTAGCGTTCATTGTACGTTAATGCAGGTGATTGCGCTAGTCGCCCATTGGCTCTAATAATGCCATGGTGATCCATGAAAGGATTTAAGGTCAAAAGACTGCTGGTTGGGGATATTTTCTGCTTGAGTTTCAAATGTTTGTGCTCATCTGGAAAATGATTTTGTTGCGTCCATATGATGAGTCGATGTTTGACGAAATCTATTTCTTCTCGGGTGATTTCTGCTGAAGATACGCGAAGATGGGTTCGGTTGCTTCCAGTATTTCTCCATAATCATATGACATAAGCGAGTACTCGATAAGCTCGTGATAGGTCTGAAAATCGATTTAATGGGTCTTCGCGTGTTGTGTTTGTAAATGCTTTTACAGTTTTAGCTTCTAGATTTGTGTCACCTGTTTGTGTTGGTATCGGCCATTGATTTTTAGGCAATTTTAACCTGGAGGGTCCAAACCACCATAAGTTGTTGTTTTCCAGTTCTTGTGGAGTACATTCTCGGCTGGCTACATCTGCTGGGTTATCCTTTGAGTCGATATGTTGCCAATTTTGATTTCCAACCTTATCCAGGATTTCAGAAACACGATTTCCAACGAAAGTGTTCCATGAGCAAGGGGGTTTCTTTAACCAGGACAGCACGATTGTTGAGTCAGTCCAATAATATTCCTTGATATTTTGAATTTGAAGATTTGGTATAAGTCCACATGCAAGATTTGTCAATAATACGGATCCACATAGTTCTAAGCGGGGCAAAGATATTTGCTTAATGGGAGCTACACGGGTCTTTGAAGCCAGAAGAAATGTGAATACTGAGTTTTCTGCTTGTATTCGAACATAAAGATTCGCAGAATAGGCTTTTTCTGAAGCGTCACTGAAACCGTGAATTTCCACATTACAATTCGGGCTAAATTGGATCCAACGGCGAATTTTCAATATGTTTATTGTCGGGCAGTTTTTTATGAATTTTTGCCACTGTAAACAAGTCAAGGGTTTTAATATGTCATCCCAGTCGACTTTATCCAACCAAATCTGTTGCATAATTAGTTTTGCTTCAACTATTATTGGAGCTATCCATCCACAAGGGTCAAAGAATTTGGCAATTGTCGATAAAACTTCTCTTTTCGTGTAGTTTTCTTTTAATTTGACATCTGGTGCTGTAAAAGTAAATGCGTCTGAAGAAATGTTCCATTTGATCCCAAGAGTTTTTGTTCCAGTGCTTTCTGACAAATTTAACCAATCGAGAGGTAGTAGGGTCTCATTTGGTAAGTCTTGTATAACTCGTGGGTCATTTGATGTCCATTTCATCAGGTCAAATCCAGCAGATTTTAGAACTGTTGTAAGTTCTTTTCTTGATTTGATGGCGTCATTTAATGTGTGACCACCTGCTAAAACATCATCCACATACATGTTTTGTTGTAGAGTTTTTGATGCGAGAGGGTGAGTTGATGTTACATCTTCAGCTAGTTGAAGAAGGGTTCTAATGGCCAGGAACGGTGCGCAATTGACTCCAAAAGTCACTGTCAGGAGTTCGTAATCCTCAATTGGGTCCTTTTCTGATTGCCGAAATAATATCCTTTGATATTTGGTTTGATTCGGATCAATGAGTATCTGTCGATACATTTTTGTGATATCTGCGTTGTACACAAAACGGAAGAATCTCCACTTCAATATCAGAAGCACCAAGTCCTGTTGAAGTATGGGTCCTGGATGCAATATGTCATTCAAACTCTTCTTGTTTGAAGACGGGATCGAAGCGTTGAAAACTACTCTAAGTTTCGTTGTCAGCCTTTCGGGTTTTATTACTGCATGATGTGGCAGGTAATAATTTGGGTTTGTGTTGATTTTCAGGGGAGAAATTTTCCTCATATGTCCTAACTCGAGGTACTCAACAATTACTTGGTCGTATTGTTTTTTGAGTTCGGGTTTCTGGCTAAGTATGCGTTCCATCCTCAATAACTGTGCCATAGCTATGTTTCTCGAAGTTCCTATTTCTTCGCTATTTTTAAAGGGTAGGGTAACGATATACCTTCCTGTGTCGTTTCTTCGTGTTGTCGACATGAAGTTGTTCTCGCAAAATGTATCCTCATCTGACCTCAAAACCCGTTTTGGGGTTTCCTCCACCTCCCAAAAGCGTGTGAGGATTCGGTCAAGGGACGTAGTGTTGAGTAATGACACTGTTGTACTAGGTTGTGTCGTTGTTGAAATTGGTCCCCCCACAATCCAGCCAAATACTGTTTTTTGTGCCAAAAGGGATCCAATAGACCGCATCGGTGTGTTCATGCAATATATTGAGTGGCCCAAGTCGAGGCCTATAAGCAAGTCGATGGGTCTGCTTTGATTGAATTGAGGATCTGCAAGTTCTAATTTAGCAGTCTCATTGAAATGTTGCAAATCTAAAGTCTGTGGTGGTAAATTAGATGGAAGAGTCTTTAGGACTGGTGCCCAGACTTCTAATTTAAATTGTGAATCCACCTTGGAGCAAAGATTGAATAAATTAAATAAGTCTCTGAAACTGTTTGACTCAAGCCTGTAACATGAACTAAATTTCGTTTGGTGGGCAAATTTATTCGATTTTTCAACTTTTCTGACATAAAAGTTGATTGTGAGCCAGGGTCGATGATTGCTCTTGCCTGGTACTTTTCGCCTCTAGTTTCGATCAGTACAATTGCAGTAAATAACAAGGTTTCTTTCTCATTGGGAGATTGATCGAGATGTTTGCTCTCTTGCAGTGTCAAGGAAGTGATATTTGGTATGGAGAAGTTTGATGCTGATGTGGACTGTATATTGGGGTTTTGTGCTGCGATGCTCCTGCTAGATTGGGTCGCGTCACAATTCGGAACTAAAGTATGGGATTCTGATCCCTTATGTAACAAAGTGTTATGTCTTTGTCGACATAGTCTACAACTGAATTTACTTTTACAGTCCTTAACACTGTGGTCAATAGAGAGGCAATTGTAACATGAATTTGTGACCTTTACAATGTGAATTCTGTCGTTAACGTTCTTCTCTAAGAACATGGGGCAAGACCACAAATGGTGAGACTCCTTACAATGTTGGCATTCGTAATTTGAGTCATTTTTCTGTGCCCTATTTGTGTTTAAAGGTTTTATATTTTTCGACCCAGTTTCATTTTGGGTTGTGTTTATGTGAAAGTTGTGAACTCGTTTTGGCCTAGATTTCAAATTATCTCTTCTCGATTGTTCTAATTTTGAATTCGATTGTGTGATGGCCGCTATGGATTCTAGAGTCTTAGAATTGTGCGTCAAGAAAGTATTGAATTCTTCCCAAGTCGGAACTTTTGTAATTTCCTTAAGTGAATTTTCAAATTCCTTTAAAAGAGTCCGAGGGAGCTTTGTTGAGCAAATGTATACCAGGAATGGGTCCCATGTGTCAAATAAAATTTTTAATTGTTCATTTACTTGGATCCGATTATTCTCGTATTGGGCTACAAGGTTTTTCCAGGCTATGTCGAAACCTTGATTGGTCAATGGGGCATTTGAAACTATATTCCTAGCATCTCCTCCAATCTTATGTATTAGATCAAAAAGTTTCTCAATTTTACTAAGTCTAGAATTATTTATGTATAATGCTGTAAAAAGATCGCGGAAAGTAGGCCATGTCACAAAATCTCCATAAAATGTGTCCGTATCGCAAGGTGGTAACCGCACAAATGAGATGTCATGATTTTCCTGTGCTTGATTTTCAACAGCAGAAATCCGCTCTTCTTTCTTTAGACTCGATAGGGCTTGAATTTCTGCATTAATTGACCCTAAACACGTTTTGTAGGCAGAAAAACCTTTTTTATAACGATCACGAAGCTTATCTTTATCGATGGGTTTTTCTTTAGAATCTTTGTTTGTGTCCCTACACTCTCCATATGTCCTTTTGACTTGGGCCCATAGAGAATCGAGTTCGACCCGAAGTACCTCAAGAGAGTGAATGTTGTTTTCGGCCGCACTTTGTGTGTACTCTATTTCAAAGTCCAAGAGGTCATTTGTACAATTTACAAATTTATCGAGTGCCATTGTTTACCGATGAATCAAATTTTAAAAACGATCAAAATAAGAGTCAAATTGAAACAAAAAAGTCCCTGCTAGCGATTTCACAACAAGAATTATCAAAAATAATAATTAATTCCCCGATTGGTTATTAATTTGGGTGTATTTTGTTTCCCCAGTAAATTACTAAAAGAAGTATAGGTGGTAACCCTTTTCGTTTTTCTACTTCTCTTTCTTCTTTTACTCAACCGCGACAAAAAATTATAAGAGCTTATACTTGTAATCAAGAGTTTGTGTCTCTCTTTATTGTCTTATTTTTATTATTTTTAGTACGTACTTATCGTTGTTGGGTCTTTTTTGTTCTGCCACTGCACTTGTGGATTGTATTTTTTCCAAAGAAATTAAACTGTTTTTAAACCGTTATGTATTTTGTGTGACTTTTAATATTCTTCAATTTTTAAGGAATTTTTGTTCTTGTAAAATACACTGCACTATATACGGTTCGAAGTGACCAAAAAATGTTTAATGTTTGATGTTGTGCTGGTTCGTTTTTTAATTGTTCCTTTAATTTTGTTTGAAATAAAATGTTTTTGGTTTTGTTGTTTTTATAATTTTAATTTGTATTATTTATTTAATTCAATATGTATGTAGTTCTAATTTAATTTGTTTAATTTCAATTTATGTTTTTGTTATATTGTTTTTGTTCACAATTTTTACTATTTAATGTTCTATTTATTTGCAAAAAAAAGTCACAATATTTGTTTTGTATTTGTTTAAAAAATGTTTAGTGTTTAACAAAAAAGAAGGTCACACTTGGTCTAATGCCGAAACTGGAGTGATTTTATGCAAAATTACTTTAATGTTAAGTAGTAATGAAAAGAATGGTAAAAGAATGCAAGAGACAACAAAGCATAAAAAAGAACCGCTACCTAATATTCGACAGGGTGTTCTCTCACATAATGTTAAACGTTGAACATCTACTACCCTAAAGAGTATGATACCATTTGAAAATGACGAAAAGGTAAAGAAAACACTAGTAATTACAAGAGGTATGAGTAAAAAGTCATCAGAAAAGAATATTATAAAGGATAAAAATGTTATGAGTTAATCTCATAAGGGGACTGATCAACTCAATATGTGGGATTGCACGTCAATAAATGATATAAAGCGCGCAATGAAATTAAAATTTGTATTAGAAAAAAGGCCAGAAAATGATGTAAAAGAATTATATAAACATATAGTAGAATATTATAAAATGAATAATTAAACACGTGTTAGATGTAGCGATAATCCAAATTATTTAGGTACTCTTTTGGAGAAACTATCATAATATTTAAAAAATACAAGAAACAAGAAATTTGGAATCGAGAGAAATGATGCAATATTTGATATAATACCCGCGGATGAATTTAAAACCAAATATAACGAAGCAAACAAAAATAATAAAGAAGACATAATTATATTACTATACAGAAAACCCCAGAATATAACGAATGTATATAGAAGACAAGAACTGACAAAATTATACCACGATACACCCCAAGGAAGACATTTCGGAGGGAAGAAAACTTTACTAAAAGGTTAGAGATACGCCAATAGATAGTTTAGAAACTATAGTAATTGATACTGTAAATCCTTTACGTCCAATAAACAATTTTAGGTATATTTTAACTATGCAATGCGAATTAACGAAATACATAGTTGCATGTCCCATAGAGACGAAAGAAGCAAAAACAATAGCCAAAGCACTAGTAGAGAATTCAATACTTAAATATGGTTTGTTTAGCACACTAAAATCAGACAACGGTACAGAATTTAGAAATTAATTGTTAAGGGAAGTATGTGAGTTATTAAAAATTTAACAAAAATTTTCCACACCATATCATCATGAGACATTGGGTACAGTGGAGAGAAATCATAGGGTTCTTAATGAATACTTTTTGTCATTTGTACAAGATTGGGATAAATGGATCCCTTACTATACCTTTGCGTACAATATAACCCCTCATGTAGATACTGAATATTCACCTTTTGAACTCATTTTTGGAAAATTACCAAGTTTATCCGGAGATGAAGTCATGAATCATCCTAAAATTTACAATTATGAAAATTATGCTAATGAACTCAAGACTAGACTAAAACATGCTTTGGAAAGTGCCAAAAAGTTGATAGAGCCTGTAAAAAACAAAAGAAGTATGGACTCATTAAATAACACGAACAACATAGAACTAAAAGTAGGCGACTTAGTTTTGGTCAAGGCTGGAAATAGAAGAAAATATGAACCACCTTATGATGGACCATATGAAGTAATAGATATAGATGATTCAAATGTATTAATTAAGATAAAAACAAATATAAAAGCAATTCATAAAAACAGACTAAAAAAATTTAAAGTATAAAAAAATAGTAATACACGTAATAGCCCATTTACACTACAGCGAAATCTAGTACTTATGAAATTTCGAGCCAAATCTAGTTGATTTTAACTAGATTTCCCATACAAAACAAAATCTACTTATTTAGTAGATTTCGGCAAAATCTACTCAAAATCTAGTAAAAATAGAAATGCAACTATGTGTTTTGCCAAAGAGTACTTAAAAATACTCAATTTATACCTACAATTTAACCCTAATCAAGTCAACATGTGCCTCTCCGACACATATTTCACTTTGTCATACCTGAATTCCTACTTTCAATTGTTTTATTTAGAATTTACAAATTTCAAGCAATAAATTAATTTCTTTTTATTTTTTATTTTGTTTCAATCAAAAATGTTCTTAATCAAGTCAAAATGTGTCTATGAGGCACATATGGGAACGCTAACTATTACTTCTATTGTTGGTGAACAACAAAATAAAATATAATAAAGAGTTATAATGAGGTGTAATGAGTTACGAAGAGTTCTGGCACCCATTATTTGCCGTAGTCTTCTAAAATTAAATAAAAATAATTTGTCCAATGTTCGGGCCATACAACACGAGGATGAATTCTCAAACCAGCCAAGGCAGACAGATATGCGACGTAGATGTTATATGTGTCCATCGAGCATATGCAGAATGTGTAAGCAGTCTTGCAGTATTTACCACAAAAATACTTGCAACGAGCATTGTTCAAAAGTTCTAGTTTGTTAAAATGCGAAAATAAATAAATAATATTTCATTTATGTAACTGAGAAGAAAAAATTTAATAAAATAAAAATAAGTTAACAAAATTAATACATAAATTCTTTGTATGTGCCTCTGGGACACATTTTGACTGGATTTGTAAAAATGTTTCCTGACTTGATTAGGGTTTGTTTACGCTGGTCGCTCTAGATCAGGGTTCGTCAAAAATTTTTTGGTTATGTGTTAGTGAGTAAGAGAGAGAAAATAAGTTGAGAGAATTTATTTATTTACAGCCATAGGAAAGTGTTAGTAATATATGCTATTTTTATTTTCATTTCATCAGCATACATAAGTAAAGCTATATAACTTTGGCTTAATAATTTTAGATAAATAAAAATAAAATAAAAAAATCCATTTTTTATTAAAAGAACATAAAGCTATCCATCTTTGGCTTAAAAATTAGGCCATGTTTTTTAGATAAATAAAAATTTTTTATTAAAAGAAAAAAAGCGAACATTCCAAAGCATTTAAAAAAATTATACTATGCGACAAAAAAAAAAAAAACTGAAATAACAGAACATTTTTAACATAAAATATTTTTTGAGTGTTATGCTGAAATAAAATGATAAAGCATCCGCTGCACATGTGTTCTTGTCGCAGTCTGATCGACAACTAAATGAAAAAACACAAGAATGCGTGTGAGTTCTCTTTGCACAACTGTGCTATGAAATGGTAAACTATGCTCTGGATATAAGTTAATTGTGTTAATACGCTTATGTGGATTATAAAATGAAAAGAGAAGAAAATAAAAAAAGGATTGATTCGTTATTCTCGATTAACCCCCAAACCCGAAGGTACGTCTAATTAATTATTTGGTTAATTAATTGTGTATTTTTCAAATACATTTGTTATTTTTCTCTTTCGACTTAAATTAAAATATTTTGTTTAATTTACCCTGCAACCCCCGGAAACAGGGTTAAACTAAAATATTATTATTTTATTTTAAATTTCAGTCAGCTGTTTTTGTTATTAAAACGAAATCTTGCTACTGTCAAATAAATCCAGTGTAAACGATCCAGATTTTGAGCAAGATTTGAAATCTAATCTACTAGATTTCGCTGTAGCGTAAATGGGCTATAAAATAATTCTTAGAACCCTTAAAAATAAATTTAATAATACATATATACTGACATTAAAATTATAATTCATAAGTATTCAAAAAAATTATCCAATTTGAATTGCATACATTTTTCTTAAGAGCGGAGGTGTAGTGTGTTGGTCACACTTATCCACTGTTGTGTGTTTACGTTTGTGCTACTTAAAAATTAATTTGATACATTCCCCAATAATATAAACAAAACTGTCAATGACCAACAAATTATGACGGCACGAGGTATCAAATTGCATTATACAAATTTTTAGTATGTAATAATTGAAAAGTAGCAAAATGCTGACCATGCACTCTCTAAGTTAAGTAAAAACTAAATTATAAGTATTAATATGTAAAGAAATTAGACTTATGAAATTAATATAAATAGCTGTAAATTGATTGATAAAATTAGAATAAAATTGATGATCATAACGGCTCTTTAGCTGATAAAGAGTATTTTTTATTCTCACCCAAACTGCGGCTTAATAATAAGCAAACCAGGACAGATATAAAACTGACCGACAATTAAATACAAATACATACATTACATTTATTACACTTTGTTAAAAAAAGAGTGTTGTGCTACAAATGTCGGAATAGAAATGTGATGATGAACATATATATTAACACATAACATATATAATTGGTCATTACAATCCTTCAGTCAGGATTACGACCTAGCTTCTCACACAACTTATGTTGTGTGCGTTAATTTTATACATGAGTGGCGGGACCTACAGTTTAAAGTCGACGCCGAACGACGGATTTTTGTGGAAATTTTCATGGCGATTTTTTTGTGCTCAGAGTTTTTCCAGAAATCTGCTGAGAGGAAGTCTCCGAAGAAATATATTTTCACATTTTCGTTTTTACGCCTGACCTGAGGTTTGGAATGCTGCCTTACGTCTAATAAGCACAGAATAGAAACAAGAGTTTGACGTTTAACTTTCCATGGAGAAAGAGACAGCAAATATTACCAAAAAATATTTCTGTCTCTCTCTGATTGCAACTCTGTTTTGTTTATTTATGTTTTTTTAGTTTTCGGGGTGGTTTTTTATATTGGCGAGAGTAATAAAAAATGTAATTTTTGTCTAAAACTATTAATAAATAATAAAAACAACTAATAATAATACAAATTTTTAACTTTTTTTTTCAAGAAATTAAAAAATATTGGCAACTTTCAGCAAGAAAATTTTTTTATGAGCAGTACGTCTTATTTTGATCTTGTAATATTTAGCTTCTTAATTACCTCTTGCACAAGAAACTATATTCATTGTGACCGAAAATCACACACATTTCGATTAATATTTAAATATTTAAGAATCTTTAAACTTTTCATTGAAGAAATTAAGAAATATTCCAAATTTTCCCTTTTTTAACACAAAATAAATGTTTATTTACATTTAGTTTTTCGACTTTAACCGCCAGTTTTCACTCTGTATATTGTTGCTTCTAACACATTTGATTCGCAAAACATTAAAATATTTTTTTTCTCCCTCTACGAGGTAGGTTAAAGTGCTGCTTTGAGCGTTTTTAAACGTCAAAGGTTTCAATTCTGTGTATATTCTGTGCTAATAAGCTAGACTACGGCGACTACGAAACTAAATGTATAAAATAAATTTGATAAAAATTACAATGTTAGCCTTTTCGTGAGCTGTTTTTGGTGTCACTTAGAATTACAAATTTTTGTTTTTATCAGATTCGTCCCTAACAGAACAGAAGAAGTTCGGATTTCCCGCAAGGGAAATCACATGAAGAGTAACAGATCTGACAAGATGCCTCCTTCCGGCTCAAAGCGTCCTAGAAAACATGGGAGCCTGGAAACTAACCCTTCCCTTCAATTGGCTTTCATCGACAGGTCAATTTAGATGGTAAAATCTCTTGTGAAAGATGGGAACTAATTGAGGAAAGGTTCATCAAGTTTATGATGGAGGAAAATTGTGTCGAGAGAAATGCCCGCATATCCCCCATCGGTTGGGCCAAAGGCATCAAGGTAGTTCACTGCGAAAAGGAGAGAACTGGCAAGTTCCTTGTGGAAGCAGTGAAGCGCCTTGGCGAACTCCGGCGCTTGATTAGAAGTAATCCCTCAATCGGACATCCCTCTGCGCCCAATAGTGTCGGTATTGGTCCCGCCTACTTTCAGGCGGGTGAATGGCATACGTGAACCTATTGGGAAACAAAATGACGGATTGAACACCAGTTCGTGGATAGTTGTCAACTCCCTGACTGGTGATGGTAAAAGGAAAGGCTGTGATCTTCGGATCGCTATTGATCAGACATCACTTCAGTGGCTAAGGGAAAAGGGTGGCGTAGAATTGTGTGAGTTGGCACGCCTAACATTCCGTCATCCGCATATAGGTGATGCCAAGGAGCCGAAGGAGGCTAAAAGTGGTGCAGCTTAACCTGCATCACTACGAAGCCGCCTCACACAACCTGATACCACCGTACGCCGCCCAGGAACCTTGGATCCTTAAGGATATGATTCTTTTTAGCGATCCTGATTATAGGTTACTTGTTGTGTACTTGTGAAAACGTAAGAACCTGTATTTTGGCTAATAGTGAGTTGGATTTGTTAATCACTCCTTCCTTTTGTACAGGTAACGTAACAACTGTGGCCTACAAAGATGACCTTGGGATTGAACTGCTGCTGTCATTTGTGTACATTCCGTTCGAGGCTGCATCTCCTCCTGATGACTTAATTGGACTACTGGTGGAGAATACGATGAAGAAAAGATGTCGGCTTATCTTGGGTTGAGATGCCAATGCTCATCACACACAATGGGGTAGTGCTGGCATAAATACTAGGGGTGAGTCGATTCTGAATTTTATTATTCTTAATAGGCTTAACATTTGTAATGTTGGTAATACGACGACTTTTATCAATCGTGTTGGGATGCTGTAGTTGAGATTACGCTCTCTAACATGGATAGGCCTACGATTAGAAACTGGACGATTTCAGAGGAGTGTTCTTTCTCTGATCACCAACTGATATCCTTCAGTATTAATCTATCTAGTAGCTTTCAAAAGCCTTTTAGGAATCCAAGAAGAACCGACTGGATCAAATGTGGAGGAGGAACTTAGGGCCCTTAGGGGTCATTCCACTCCTGGCATCAATGATCGAGTTGGATCTTTGACGAATATTTTGTTGTCTTCTTATAGAGTTGATTGTTCCCTTACTTACCCGGGTAAGAGGAGGCAGCCAGCCTGGTGGAATGCGGAATTCCAAGGACTCCGCCGTTGTACTATAAGACTCTTTAATTAGGCTAGAAGGTCGGGCGAGGATGTTGACTGGTCTGCATATAGATCTAGTTTTAATGAGTAAAAAGGGAAATAAAGCGCTCAAAAAGAACCACCTGGATGAGTTTCTGCACAAGTATCGATAATGTTGGCGATGTGGCTCGATTCCGTAGGATGATGTCTAGGGACCCCAAAATCCTAGGCTTCGTCCAAATGAACGATTGCACGTGGACAGCTTCGAGAAAGAAACCCTCGAGGTTGTATTGAACACTCATTTTCCCAATTGTTTGGACCGGATAGCTATCCGTTGCGTGTAGCTGATACCGTCTGTAATGCTGGCATAATGCCCGACTTGGAGGATATCATTACCAGGGATAAGGTCAAGTGGGCTATAAGTAGCTTTGAGCCTTTAAATCGCCTGGTCCGAATGGTATCTTTCTGGCTCTGCTTCAGCATGCTGGTGATATATTACACGAATATCTGGTGGACGTTTATAAGGACTGTTTCCGGTGGTGGAATATACCTGACGGTTGGAAAGATGTGCTTGTGGTGTTTATATCAAAAGCTGGTAAATTATATTACCAGACCGATATCGCTCTCATCCTTTTTTTGAAAGCTTTGGAGAGACTTATCGATCTATATTTGAGGTCAAACATGGACCGGTCTCTGTTGAGTAGGTCGCAACATGCTTATATTAAGGGTAAGTCGGTTGAGATCATCCGACACATCACTCTTCATGATGTGACAGGTTTTATTGAGGCGAATTTGGCTAGGGGTGAGTACACACTGTCGGCTTTCCTAGGTATTGAGGGGGGATTCAATAATGTTACCACTTCTTCCATTGAGAACTCACAACTTGTGCGGTTTATCACCCATATTTTGGGTAATAGACTAATCCGATAAAATCTGGGTGGTACTATCCCCGCTCTCGTGGCTCCTGGTGGGTAATGTTGGTTAAATGAGTTTGGAAAATAGAGGCTTTAAGGTTGTGGCATACGCCGATGATCTGGTTATTCTTGTAGGTGGAAAGTTTTTGTCGATGGTGGGGGAACTGATCGAGTTTGGTCTTGGAATTTTATCCTCTTGTAATCTGTGGTCTGGGTATAAATCCCAATAAGACAGACCTCGTCTTGTTCTCGCGTAAGCAAACCTTCAAGTTACCGAACAAGGTAAGTTACAAGGTGGTCTTCTGAAGTCAAGTACTTGGACAGCAAGCTGAAGTGAAAAAAAAAACACCGAGGAAAGAATGAAGAAGGGACTGAATGCTCTCTATCAGTGTAGGAATTCCATAGGTAAGAGCCTAGGGTCATTCGCTGGATATATCTGGTGAGTGTTGGACTGGTTATTACTTATGGTTGTGTTGTTTGGTGGAGTGCCTTAGATAAGAGTTTTCAGCGGAAAATCTTGGATTAGTTTCTGAGTATTGCCTCCTTGGAGGAAGAGTTGCCCTCAGGCTGCTTTTGACACTATGATCTGCCTGACTCCGCTTGATTTATGTCAAGCAGCATACAGCGCGAAGTGCCATCCGTCGAAGGGAATCGGTCTGCTGGAAACAGCGCTCGATAGGTCACTCCAGAGTTCTGAACGTCGTCTTTCCTGAGGGGAGGTACAGTCTTTCGGAAAAAACCACCGACTATATTGTGTCTGGTTTGAGGATACTCAAGCCGGATAGGGCACAATGGAATGGTGGGGTACTTCAGGGGCAGGAAGGTATATCCATCTTCACAGATGGTAGGTTAGGTTCGCTTTCTGGGAGCGATTTAATAGTTGGTCGTGATCCCCCAATCTGGGAATTGGATGGGTCAGGGGCAAGAGCAGAGGCATTGGGAATATGGATCACGCTGTTATGTTTGTAGGTGCCTGTGCCTTGTTATAGGCAGTGAACAGGTGTGCTACTGAGTTTGGATAAGTTTAAGGTTGGTAATTGGATTTATTACAGGACACTGCGAGATTAAGTCACTAACAGGGATCTGTAACAGATGAGATGAGAAGTGCAAGGGCTTCATTAGTGTAGTCGTACTCTCTCTTGCATGTTTGTGTTAGTGTTTGTTAGTGTTGTTGTTTGTTAGTGATGGTGTTAGTTGGTCTGTGTAAATCCCCCGCTTCCTTATTCTCCCCTTTCTTACTTCCTCTCCTTTTTTACCATCCCCTCTATTATCCTCTCACTTAAAGGACGTTTTTGTACAATGGGTCAACTTGATCTCCGGGTACTGTACTTGTCAAGTATACGTTCTCTAATGTAACCTAACCTTAAGAAGGAGCAAAGTTTTTGCGTATTCCAAATCATTTTTTTAATTTCAATTTAAATAAAATATACCACATTGTTTCAGCGTACACTAGCGCGTTAAACCTTCGAATTTTTAGCATTTTTGTTTTGTAGAGCATAGCGATTTCAAATCACAAAAGCAAGCGACATATTCACTCCTATTCTGCATTTCGAGTGAAGATTTTATTTATTTATTGCAGGTCATAAAGGTTTCAGCTGCATTATGTCAAAAAAATTGAACTTGATACAATGTACTACGGGAATATGTATACTTTCAACTTTCGCTTCTTTACTATCGACTCACTATACGTTGAGCTCCTATTCCAATTGTAACGTGCCTATTATTGGCTCCATGTCTGGTTATATAAAAATATATATACTATATATAAAATAAAGTAATATGCCTTATTTCTATGGAAAAATTATGAATAAATATGAAAACTATCACCTCCGCCTCAACAGGATTCCTAACATTGGAATAGTTTCGCCGCAAATATCACTTTTTTGTGTTTTGACCCTTCTTAATCAACTCCAGCATCCCGGGAGTGTTTATTTAATTGAAATTGTCACAATATTTCTTAATATTTTAGCTATTAAAACACTGTTTGCACTTAATTATTCCTTTATAAACTTTTTTATAATATTAAAAAAATTTTCTTTTCCTTTTTCATGTTCCGCAGCAGAAGCAGCTGTCTTGAATATACTTTTCTTTTACTTTTTTCCTTCGGTTTAATCGTAACTTAGAATGCTAATTTTTGATCAGTACTTAATTGAGTGCGGAGACGTAATCGAAACGCAGAGTAAAAGTGATTGTTATGTTTTATAGTTAGGGATAATAACGCAAGAAATATCTAAATCCATTTCTTTATAAGCGGAATTTTAAAATACATACCAACATCTGCGAAACAAATAAAATTTATTACAAAAATTTAATTATTACAGAACAAGGTTATGGGATAAAGATTAAAATTTTTTCACATGACAATTCAGTAATGATAATTCAAAACGTAACATTATAAAAATAAAATGTCTCTATTGCAGCAATCTTTATGTTAGAGAGCACAGTCAAGGATGTCAGAAAAGGAGAAGTTAAAAACCTCTATCTCTTAACGGCAAGAGCAGGACACTGACAAATGATGTGAAAGATAGTCTCATCCTCCTCCTCAAAACCTCAGCTCTTGCAGAAGCCGGAATGCTAAGTCTTTCGATATGCCTACCAAAAGGACAGTGGCCCGTGAGAATCACCATTGTAGGATGGAGGGCCATGCGATTTAAGGACATAAATGAGCCGGTAGTCTTCCTGTCCATACTTATCCAACAGATTCTAGCGTACCTTCCTACTGCTTACAAGATTGAGCCTCTTCGTAAAACGGGTGGGCAATATCCAAATTAACTGAGGTAACCGGAATACCTATACCCCGTAATACATCGGGGACTGCGAGCTCCGTACCGGCTTCGACCAGCTCGTCAGTAATGCAACTTCCCACGATATCCCTATGTCTAGGAACCTATAAAATATCCTCTGCATTCATGGACATGGACGGACGTGGAAACAACTTTCCCTGGCTGAACGTCCGAGTAAATCAAGAGATTTCGTAGCCCTATCAATAATGTTGTCCCTCCATGAGAGCTTGGGATCAAAAAAGACCCCAGATACTTATTCCTCTTGGATGAGGAGAGTTGTACCCCATTTGGGTACCTTATAAAAAGTTTTAATGTCGCTTTGCAAGGATTCAAATGGCCAGATCATCAGCATTACCGTATATCTTAAAGTCATGCTGCTGCAGATCTTTTAACAATTTCCCTACTACGATGTCCCAAAGCAAGAATAAGAAAACACCACCTTGTGGTATGCATCCGTTCACCTCTTGCTATAAGAACCTCACCTGGAGAGAATAGGAATCACTTTTTATTTCTTTATGTCAATATATAATTGTATACTTAATGACTAACACTATTCTATTCTAATACAACAAAAAGAAAACGTTAATTAACAATTTAAAAATATAGTTAGGTTTTTATTAATACTTCATTACTCTCAGAGAAGTCAATTACTTGGTAACATACGTTGAAGGTTTTCCAAGAACCTCGAAAAGAATCATTATTAGCATAATCCAATCTATAATATTTTGGTTATAAAAATACAAAATTACGTGGTGGCCTCACAAGAACATTGAATTTCAGTTGACTAAGCAGGAACTCTGAATCAAAATCACCTCGAATTAAACCCAGAACAAATAGTGGATAGACATAGATAGACAACATAGATCGATGACGTTGGCAGTTTAATCAAATCAAGTCTACTATGAAAGCAGTTAGTATTTTCCCAAGAAGTTTAGGAATAGTATTAATTTTAGCTATATATCCGATCTAATGCCATTTTTAAATAAAGAAATGACGTATGATTTTTTCCACACTATCTCTTAACACGATTTAAGAGATATGTTGAACATTGCAATAAGGGGCCCAGCTAGTAATGATGTACAATTTTTAAGTATGCAACTCGGTATACCATCAGAACCTGGACTAAACGTACTTTTTAGCGAAATTAAATTCGAAAGAACAGTATCAACATTAATAAACGGAAAGGATAAGATGTTTCAGTATCATAAAAAGAAAACGTTGGGGAGCCATATTTTAAAAGTTTGGGGGAACCAGAAGAACGACGCATTATGTGGCATTTACCCTGAAAAGCTGGCCAAAAAGGCAAAAATGAATTTAAAGAAATTTAAGAAACTGATTCTGCATTATATATATATATATATACATTTTCACGACTTTAAGTTTAGATTTGTAGATTTCAGACGATGTTAAAGTCAGGAAAGTGAAGAATGTTAAATGCGTTTTTGGTGTTTTTTTGAAGTTTTAATAGGTTTATATGATATTTTTTGTGGCTAAACGAATAGAGGTTTTATATTGATTTTTTTATTTGAAAGGTATGAGCAACTGCTACTTTCAGTTTTATATATATATATATCTCATATATTAATGTTGAAATTATTTGTCCAAAATTTAAAAATAATAAAAATTTCACATTTTTTACCCTACCCAAAAAAAGATAAGGATTTTAAAGGTGAAAGTAGTTTTTAGTAGTTTAATGTTATATACCACAAGAAAATATGAACTCTCTACATTCAGGAACAAAAAAAAAAGTTTGCGCAAATTTACGCAATTATTTTTGGCGATTTTTTGAAAATTTTACTTATTTTGAAAAATTAAAAAAATTAGACGCAGTGTTATAAAGCCATAGGCAATGGCGTACGAATTATGCGAGGAAATTCAGTAGAAGCGATACCAATCGAGATGTCCTGAATAGGTTACTTTTAAGCAGTGACCCCTTTATAAGCTGCAGTACACAAAAATCGCGAAGGAATAGAAAAGCATTTTCATCAGATACTATTAAATTACTCCTTCTTGACATTGATGATGAAAATGATAACGATTTTAACGATTGTTGTTAGTTTCACTTTTTAAGTATTTTTAAGTTAAGTATTAAATAATGTAAAATAAATATTATGAATAAATATTAATTATCATAGAAGTTTAAAAACTTAATTACATATGTACTTATATCGACTATTATAACAATATGAGATGTATGTTTGATTTCTTAGTGGACCGTATGTGGTACCTAGGGGCACTTATGATCCGATCGTTATAAAATGTGATCATAAATGATTCACATTCATATTAAACATGTTCATGTCGAATTTCATCGAGGTAATAACATTTTTAAGCCAAACATAGATGCTAAACATATTTTCTTAAGGGGCCCTATTTTGGACCAAGGGGCAATTATGGACCGACCATAACAAAATTTGGTAACATGATTTAGATACAAAATACACGTTCATACCGAATTTCATCACGATACCGATGTTGTTAAGCCATTTATAAGCGCAAACGTGAATTTCTAAAGGGGACTTTATATGGGGACTAGGGTCAAATGTGACCCGATTTTCACCCAACTTTACACCATTTCTTAGTTCACAGAACTGATCCATGTTAAATTGTATCATGATTGTTGCATAATTACCATAATTATGTGTAAATAAGTGCAATTTCGAGGGGAATTTGTATGGGGGCTAGGCGAAATCACGGACCGATTTCAATCAAAATCAGTTGGGTTCATCCTTGGGCCTAATTATCACTAACACTATCAAAAAATTCCAGCCATTAACTCTTAAACACTTCTATTAATTTTGGCCAGCTTTTCAGGCAAAATGTCCCTCTGTGCGACGCTTCGAATTTACGAACTTGTAAAAAGATTTTAGATTAGATTTTACCCGACGTATGTAATTTTTGTAGGCAAATTTGTTAGTAATGTTATATGTTCAGTAATGACCAATTACGTATGTGTGTGCTATATTTAGATCTTGCTAAAGCATAATTTCGATAGTCAACAGATAAGCCTGTTCTCTTATATTTCATATCATATTTATTTTTCTTATTTTTAATGCTTATTAAGTGTCGATTATTCCATGGTGGACCTTTATTGCAGCATACTTTAATTTTAGATATAGCTAAACTAATGGCACTGTGTAAAATGGCACAGAAATTAGATACAATATTATCAAAGTTATTACTAGTCAGTACGGAATCCCAGTTAACATTAGATAGCATGCTATTAAGTTCAGTGTAATTAGTGCGAGAAAAGAAAATAATATTTATTATGATTAACAATTTATTTGTTTGATCAATGATAACGATCCTCAGGTGAAGTTACAGGTTCAGAACGTATAACGGTACATACCCAAGTCAAGTTTTTCGCCAAAGTCATTACAAACGGAATTAATTTGATTCAAGGATTAGTCAAAAATATAATCCAAGAAGTCATTATACTTTATTAGGATTAAGTTATGCACATTATCTGTATATATCCATGACATTAAAGATAGAGTAAAGTCTCTGTAGTGTAGACTAGTGCAAAATATAAATAATTATATTTAAATCAACCTATGTTAATGATCATTATAAAATGTATCGTTATAACTAAACAAACAATATTTGATACATATTAAAAACGAAACTAGTTTGTTAATACATACATATTTATAACGGTACTTAAATTCTTAATTAATTAACTTAATTGTTACAATTAGCTCTTAAGATTATTTTGTAATTGGTTTGGATTATTCAATAAAGAACTTGTGAAGAATAAACAGCAGTCTTCTACTAGAAAAACAGTATTACCTTGAAACTGGAAATAGTATAGTTAGAACTCGCTGGAACATTAGAAGCAAGTGATATCAACTTTTAATCTCCTCAGTTTGACTACTACGGCGACAAATTCAATATCATCAGAATGAGTTGTAATAATTTTGGATGGATGTAAAGAAGAGAACACCACCTTCTCTACTTCAATTGCAATTGTATTTATATGTCTGATAACTCTCAGTCGCCGTGGTCTAGTAAGTCGTGTGTTGGCTTATTAGACGTGAGGCGTCGGTTCAAACCCCAGGTCAGGCATCTCCAACTAAACGAAATATGACAAAATATTTCTTCGGCTCCTCTCAGCAGATTTCTGGCAAAAACTCTGAGAGTAAATAAAATTGCCATGAAAAGTTTTTAAAAAATCTGTCGTTCGGAGTCGACTTTAAACTATAGGTCCCACCACTCATATTTGTACATATATTTTAATTTTTTTATTCATTTATTTATTTATTGTTAATCATAGCACAACAAGATAATAATCTTATAAATGAAAGTGCTATGGGAGTAGATCAAATAGGAAAAAGTAATAACAAATCATTGATTATATGAGTGTTTCAGGGGGAATAGGGGTAAGAGTCCAAAATAATATATTTTAATTTTGAGCCAAGAAAATATACACAAAAGGGTATTAGAAAAAATATATAAATGTTTCTAAATAAAAAACATTACCTTGTTGTTTGGGGGTTGATCGAGAGAATATAATTAATTATTTTCTTTTATTTTCTCTTTTCTTTTCTTCTTATAATCCACATACTTTAAGCGTACTTACACTACTTAAGACTACTGACTTAAAATTAAGGTGACCAGCGTAAACACCCCACCCCCTTGCAAGGGTGCAACAAGGAGTTACCTGGCCAAATAGGAATAAAAAGAACAAAATTCAAGTCAATAACAATTCAATTCAAAGGGTATCAATAGATAAAAAATAAATAAAAAATTCATTAGGTACAAAATTCATTTAATTTACAATTCAGTTAAAGAGTTACTTATTTACTAAGAGCAATTAATTTAAAGGAAGACAATTCATTTCAAAAGAGAAAAAAAAGGGGAACGAAAGTCGTTATCTGCTTAACACGTTTATCACAATTGTGACACCAGTCGAATTCGGTGTCGCAACCACATTATTGTTATTCCCGTTGTTGCGAGGCTGGCAGGAACATTCATGAGCTTGGCTGCGGGTTGTGCTCTTACTATTGCTTTGTCGTTGACCAACCCTTTTGTTATTATTGGTTGGCTTACTATCGCCTCTTCGATGGAAGTGCAACATCGTATGGTGTTTTCCGCGATTTCACATTTCACATTTTTGAAGTGTGTGTTGGCCTTTACATAAAGGACACTTCGCGATGGTACGTTTCGCTACTTCATCCAGACTTTAACTTTCCGATCGTTCGACGGTAAATCTCCTGGGTGCGGCTTCGGACATCTATAAATAAACGGACAAAAACAAACAGGGAAAAAAGAAAGAACGAGTTAGTTCTGACTAGTGTTAGGGAGTAATACGAGCTTAACAATAGGCCGTGTTAGAACGCCATTGGCAGTTCGAACGTCAGCCACTCGTACTTTCGAATCCGATCCTACATAAACGCGCGAGATACGACCGAGTTTCCATTCGCTCGGAGGCAAGTTGTCGTGTCGAATAACAACAAAATCGTCAACCGCGAAATCGCGTTGGGGACATTTCCATTTGTTGCGCTTATGGAGTTCAACTAAGTACTCGTCCTTCCAGCGACCCGCAAACAAATGGTGCAGAACCTTCAATTTTCGCCACCTATTAGCGTAGTTGAGAGATTCCAATGACAAATCAGGTTCAGGGGGTGAAAGGATAGCACTTCCCACAAGGAAATGACCGGGGATTAAGGGGTTAATGTCCGAAGGGTTATCCGTCATGGGACAGAGTGGACGCGAATTCAAGCAAGCTTCTATTCTTGCCAGCATTGTAGTGAATTCTTCAAAAGTAAGCTTCTGAGCATTAGATATTTTCCGCAGGTGAGTTTTAAAACTTTTCACACCAGCTTCCCAGAGGCCACCCATATGTGGGGCTCCAGGAGGAATGAAATGCCATTCGACTGATTGAAAAACGTTCTCCGATATAATTTTATGCTTCAATTCAGTAAAGAACTTAGCTTGGTCCCTTTTCATCATATTAGCTGCGCCAACGAACGCTGTTCCATTATCCGAATAAATATGTTCGGGGCAACTTCGTCTGGAGGAAAAACGAGTAAATGCTGCCAGGAAACAGTCTGTCGACATTTCATTGGTAGCTTCCAAATGAATTGCCTTTGTGGCCAAACACACAGACACCAGCACATATCCTTTAGTGACTCGGCAACCACGTCCAATATAGGATTTAATTTCAAAAGGTCCAGCGCAATCTAGACCAGTATGGGTGGAAGGACGAGTCAACGTCGTTCATTCTGGGGGTAGCGCAGCCATAATTTGCTGACGCAAACTCTTCCGGTGGATCGTACAAATCTTACAGTTATGAATAACTGTTCGAATTAGGGTTTTAAGCCTAGGGACCCAAAATTCCTGCCGCATGAGGCGCAGCATTAAAGACATCTTCGCATGTAATGAGCACTTATGATGATGCTCCAAATATAATCGGGTAAAATGACCATTGTAGGGGAGTAATTTGGGGAAGCGTTCGTCGTACGTCAAAGTCGGTGATCGAGAGAGTCTTCCATTAACTCTCAAGAAGCCATTCGAGTCGATAAAGGGGTTGAAGGTCAATAAAGAGGTCTTACGAGGCAAAGTAGTTCTCTCATTCAAAATTGAGTATTCGGGGAAGTGTGAACTTTGACACAAAATAATTAATCGACGCTTCACGAAACTGATTTTATTTATTTATTTTTTATTTATTTATTTATTTAAGTCTATGGAATATCCTTACAGACTATTACATTTTATATTTCAATTCATTAAATTTTACATTTATATTTCAATTCAATATTATAATTTCAATTCAAAAAATAAGTTAAAAAAGAGACATCATTGAAAATATTAATTAAATGTATTTAATTGTAAAATTATATCCTTTTTAATGGATTCCATACTTTTATTAAAATCTATATGATGATACAGTCTATTAAAATCATTACAGATTCTACGAAATGGATCGAAGTTCGCGTAGTTAACTGCGTAATATTTTATATTTAAGAAATTATGGTATCTGGACGGACGAACAGGTACTTTTATGGAAAGTTTTTCTAGAAGAAATTGCGAGTTGATAACACCATTAAACAGCTTCAGAAGAAAGATAGCATTTAGCATTTTACGACGGCTTTTTAAAGTTGGTAATTTAATGAGTGCTAGGCGTTTTTCATAAGGTGGTAACCTTTCATTAGGATCCCATCCATTCCCTAAACCACGAAGACAAAATAATAAGAACTGTTTTTGAACTGATTCAATTTTATCAGAGTGTACAGCGTATTGAGGGTCCCATATTACAGATCCATATTCAAGAATTGGGCTAACCAGTGTGGTAAACAATTGCTTAGTAACATAAGGATCAGAAAACTCTTTAGCCCATCGTTTGAGTAAGTCCTATTGACAAATATTTCCGAGATAACTTATGGGTTTTATAGGCGGAATGGTAAAACCGGAAAACGTAGGACAATACTCGCAACGCGCGAGACAAGTCTGAAAATCGGAACAAAATTTCCTCAGTGAACGTTGTCGTATTGACGTTCACTCGAACCACACATGTTTCAAGCTGGGTACAGGGCCTGAATGACGATTTCGGCCATTCAGACCGTGGAAGACTTAGCCAAGTAGGGCCCTTCTACCAGATGTCAGAATTGACGAGTTCCCTGGCTGTTATACCTCGACTAGCCAGGTCAGCAGGGTTATGATGAGATTCCCCATGATTCCAATTATCGATGCCAATAGTATCCAAAACATACGAAACTCTATTCGCCACAAAAGTTGGCCAATGGCACGGGTGTTTCTGAAACCAGGACAGAACTATTGTCGAGTCTGTCCCATAAAAAGCTTTCGCATTGGTAAAATGCAGCTCTGTGAGGAGTGAATGTACCATTTTTGCCAACAGAGGTGCACCGCAGAGCTCCAAACGGGGTAAGATTTGCACCTTTACTGGCGCAACTTTTGTCTTGGCAGCGAGCAAATGAGTGAATATTTCACCTGACGGGGTTTTGATTCTGCTATAAATGGTGGCAGCATATGCTTTCTCAGAAGCATCACAAAATGCATGAAGTTGTACTTCATACTCAGGGTTAAAATTAACCCAGCGGGGGATGTTAATCCTGTCGATGAACGAGTAATCATTCGCGCCACCTGTGTAACGTCACGGGTTTCTAACAATCGTCCCATTCGGTTTTGTCCTTCCAAATTTGTTGCATAAGTATTTTAGCGACAATTATTCTGTGTGCTAGCCACCCAACAGGGTCAAATACCTTGGCTATTTGAGAAAGGACAGAACGTTTGGTGACTTGGGTAATATCGGACGTTGGAGATGGCTTGAAGAAGAATGTGTCCAAGCTCGCGTTCCAACGTAAACCCAACGTTTTAGCAGTACTAGCATCTGAAAATTTTAAAAAATTGGAATCCAATAAATGTTCGGGGGTAAGTCTCGAATAAGACTTTGTTCGTTCGAAGTCCATTTCCGCAACGAGAAACCAGCCGACTTCAAAACGTGAATTAATTCATCGCGATTATGAATTGCCTCTTCAATAGAAAGTGCACCCGACAAAATATCGTCCACGTACATTTGAGTACGCAAAATGGTGGACGCAGAAGGGTAGATTTACTCACAGTCGCTAGCTAATTGGTGCAACGTTCTAATTACCAAATAAGGAGCACAGTTCACTCCGAATGTCACTGTTCTCAATTCATAATCCTCTATATCCCCCTCGGGGTTTCGACGATATAGTATTCGTTGAAAATGTGACTGATCCGGTCTGATCAGTATCTGCCTATACATTTTCTCTATGTCAGAATTAAAAACGTATCTTAACAGTCTCCAACGCAAAATCAGTATAGTTAAGTTAGACTGTAAGATTGGTCCCGGGTGTAGGACATTGTTAAGGCTAACACCGTTTAAGGACGGGCTTGAGGCATTAAATACTACACGAAGTTTAGTGGCAGTACTATCGGGTTTAAAAACTGCGTGATGTGAGAAGTAATTAGAGTTGGGAGAATTAGCCAAATCCGCGCTGATTTTTGTCATATGACCTAAGGTAAAATACTCCTCAATAACCGAGTCATGCTGACTCTTAACTTCCGGGGATTTCAGTAATCTCGCTTCATTCCTTATGAACTGCGAGAGAGCTATTCTTCGGGAGAACCCAAGGTTCAAACTGGTAGGAAATTCGGACCTAAAGGGTAGGGTGACCACATAACATTCCTCCCTATTTCTAGTGGTGGCACGACGGTACAAGTCCTCACAAAATTTGTCCTCAGCCGTAATTCTCTTAAATTTGGGAACTTCCTCCACTTCCCAAAATCAAGTGATTTGGTCGTTCAAGTCCAAATGACTGAAAAATGACACGATAGAATGCGGCTGAGAATGCGGCTAAGGACACATCCAAAGACGGTCTTCTGGGCTATAAGAGAACCCTTAGGGTCCCTTTTTACGTCGGTCAACATAATTTGCAAATATACGTCTGCTCCCAATAGTAGATCCATATGGCAGCATTTGAGATCCGAAGCAGGGATTTCGGACAAATCGAAATCAATTGTGTCTTTCAGTGAACAGGTAGGCAGACGACCAGTAAGTTGCTCGATTACATATGCATCTGTTTTCAAGTGAAACTTTGGGTCAATAGAGGAGCCCAAGGAAATCGAGCAGATTTTAGTGGAGTTGGCTGCTATCGCTCCGTTCAAGCCGAGTATCGCAGCAGCAGCGGCAGAGAATGTTGGTAGATCCAACTTTCTCTGAAGTCCCTTCGAGACAAAGGTGGCCTGAGAGGCAGGGTCAATCAGTGCTCTAGCAGAATATCTTACGTCGTTGAGCATGATTTCTACTACAGTCGTGGCCGGCAAGACTGTAGAATACGGGGTGGACTGTAGTTGTGTCGAACATCTTGGTATCCTCAGCATTCTCTAGGTCTTCATAACTATCGCGGAAGACCTCCCACAAACGGACTAATTCTTGCCGATGGATGTTCAGAGAATAAACGGAATATCCCTCCTTCGGAATAGCCCGAACGAAGGTTTCAAAATCCGCTAGGCGGTTGAAATTTTTACCGAAATTTCTTAAATTCCGTTCCATTTTCGTATGAGTTAGGGACAAGTCAAGTCAATAAATTATAAAAGGACTTTAAAAAAATAGGATTACAAAAAATTTCCGTAAAAAAGGAAACCAAAGAAATCGCGACACGTCACGAGAAGTTCGCAATATTCCGATACGATTGTTCAGGAAAAAAAACGATTTTATTAATTTATATTATTATTATTATTATTTTATTATCGAAAACTCGAAAAAGTGAAAAAAAGTATTTCAA
Source organism: Sarcophaga subvicina (assembly GCA_936449025.2). Classification (NCBI taxonomy): domain Eukaryota; kingdom Metazoa; phylum Arthropoda; class Insecta; order Diptera; family Sarcophagidae; genus Sarcophaga; species Sarcophaga subvicina. The sequence goes on from OW388081.2 coordinate 54,423,396, forward strand.
ACAAAGTTATTCACCAAATATTGGTTAAAAATAATAATAATATTTAAAATATAAAATGAATAAATAGATGAGTATTTGAAAAAATATATAAAATAAATAAAAGTAATAAAATTACTAAAAAAAAAGATACGAATAAATTTGGTTGAGTGTAAGAATATAAGTAATGGCCCATAATCATAGTCAAACACTAAAGTCGGTTCTTTTTAAAAACAACTTAAATATTTAAACCTGTTACTAACTGTTTCTTAACTATAGTGACAATTAATAATGGTTTTAAGTTGAATCAGCTTTAAGTGGGTGATTAGTATAGGGTACGTTCGTAAATGCAGTAGTTATGCAACATTGCAGCATAATAAAAATCAAATGTTCAAAAATGCAATACTTGGCAGCAGTGACTTGCGTCGAACGTTTTTTTTTTGCAGACAAATGGCAATGCTGTCGCAAATTTTTGCAAATTTAGCAACAGTTTGATTTCAGTTGCAATAGTTCGCGGTAAACCATTTGTTCGACAACATTGAAGTTTCGTGAAATATAAGTTATTAAACAAAAGAAAATTTTGCTTTATTTGCAGAAAAATGGAAAAATAATAAAATTTAACCGATATTGTTATAGAAAATTTTAATTATTTATATTTTTAGTTACGAGGAAGATTTCACATTCAACATACAAAAATTAATAATACGAACTAGACTGGATATGGAGTCGGTCTTCCAAGAAGGGAGAAAGAAGAAGTCAATATTGTGGGGAAAAAACTTATTAAAAATTAAAGAAATCAAACCGGACTTTGAAATGACAAAAAAAACAAATAAGAAAATGGCTGTAGAATACATCATCTTGATACCAGTTTATTACTTCAAAGTAATTTTTTTTTTAGGAATATGCCTTCTTTTTAGTTTTATTTGATTTTTAATATCCAGAAGTCTTTTAATTTTTTTCCTTTTCTTTTTTATTATAATTGAATAGGTCCACAGTCTAAATTTTCAATAATATTTGCTATTGTTAATTTAGAGAACATTTTTTTAATTTTTGCATAACGTTATAAAAAGCAAATTCTGTTTAGTTATTGTGCAGTAACAAGCATCTGCAACAGCTGATCACGCATTAGCAACAAAACTTGGCATTACTGCCCCAGTGGTGCAAAAATTTGCTGAATTTACGAACGCACCCATAATGTTTGAAATTTTGCATACAAACAGGTATACATATTGTATAAGTGGCATCTCTGAACAGCTGATGCAAGAAAAGCGCTAAAAAATAAACAAAATATAAATTGTTATTTTGAAAAAGAAAAATAATAAAAAATTAATCGGGGGAAAATAAACTATTATCTCAATGGAAAATTTAGAAAAGGTATGTACATAGATCTAATGTTCTTACATTTATGGAGTTTTACATACTTATGTATCATTGATTTATAAATTGTCAACAGGATCAAAAGAAAAGGGAGCGAGAAGCAAACTGGAACACCAGCGAACACAATTTATAAAAAAATAATATAATAAAATATAATATAATATATAATAAAATATTTATAAAAAATTTAACACAATTCATACAACTTTTGTTTTTGGTTTGTTTTGATTTTGTACCTTTTGATAAATGACAAACAGCTGATAGAGTTAAAAGGATGTTAACTTTGTTAAAAATAACTTCAGCTTGTTTTAAGTATAAAACTGACTTTAGCGGAAAAAGTAAGCTTTTTATCGTCTATAGTAGCTGAAAAGTAGACATTTTAATAAATGATGCTTAAAGTATACTTTTTTGATGACTATGATTATGGCCCAATTTCTTTAGTTCACTGCTGAATTACCGATAAAAAAAAACGCAAAAAGGTAAAGTTAATAATGAAGATTGACAACACGCGCAGAAAGCAGTAAACTGCCCTACAAGAACAGTGACAGTCATTTGAGTGGCCATTTGACTGTCACTACTGATGGAAATATACATCATCGCGTAGAACATAGTTTCTATCAGTTTCTTAAGGCAAATGGACAAAACTGTTGGAAACATTTGTGTACATGTGATTTTTCATCTCCCCTGCACTTATGAATTCTATCGTCTTTAAAACATATATCTGAGCTGCTCACTCTTTTGTTTTTTACCAATCAAGGGTGATAGAAATGTAAGTCAGGGTTGGTCAATCATACTTGATGTACATATCCATCACTGTTGACTAGTCATACTTGATGAATATATCCGTCAAATCTGACCGGTATAACTTTTATATAAAACTCGATTTTTATGTTATTTTTCTTATAAAATGTATTTGTTTTTATTTTTATTTATTATACTAAGGTTTATTTTTTAAATATTTTTTTGCTTCAGTCTGTGGTGGCTCCTTTCTACGGCTTTTCTGATACTTTTTTCAAAGTCTAAGGACCCTTGCAGATTGAAAACTTCTGAAATTTGTAGAAGATATATATATATATATTTATTCAGTACATATGCTGATATATAAATAATGTCTTTTTCATAATTTATATATAAAAATATGGACATACCTCGTATAACTTTTTGAAATAGCGAAAGCTTAGCAAGCGCTTGTTTCCCCCAACTTCCTTCCCAATTATATTTTTCCAGCAGGTCATCAGTTAACACTGCACGAATGACACTCCTGACATCCTCAGATGTGCCTTTCAATTTATTAAAGTATGTAATCTGTAAAGAAATATCATTATTAAATAGTTTAAAAAAGAAATAATTTGACTTTTTTACCATTGCTTGGCAAAACTCTGGAGATTCTAACGTCTGCTCTACCTCACCCACCGCTTCGGTTGATTTCAGTGGAAGCATGCTGGCTACTTCGTCCAGATGCTTATCCTGCTTTTCACTAGTCATGCGACACACAGAATTCTCGATCTTTTTGATGGCTACCTTACATTCCATCAACACCTTGTACTGGGCCAAGGCTTCGGGCTTTGACAAAATCTGTTAAAATATTTGTTCTTTAAATAGTAATAAAAGAAGGCTAATAATACTTACGCTTGTCTCTAGGTTCTCCAATTTATTGGCAATCTCTTTTTGGTTGGAGACTATTGTGCACTGACCATTGCATAATAGTTGTTTGCATAAACGAAATAAGAAAATAATAATATTAGATTTCGGAACATGCATATCGATGGCTTAATATAAAAAGGCCTAACTCAATTTTATTCAAAATAAGGTCTTTTGTTTATTCTGGTAGACAAATGACAGATACACAAAAAAAAATAAAAATTTTTTAAATGAGAGATTAAATGTATCGCTGTTTCTTATTAAAAATTGTATTAAAATTTTTGTTGTATCTAAAATTTTACGAATTTCAGTAAGTTTTTTCCTTCTCCTGTAAAGTAACCAAAAATCTTTTTTATATTAAGCCATCGATATGTATATATAATAAGGAGAAATTATTTTTTATTTAAAATAAATCATAATTACATATTTACAGTTTCTTCAATCTTCTCGAGGCGAGATGAAATATTTTTTAACATTTCCAAAATGTCTTAAATAAAAAAAAGAAATATTAATTTAATCCAATGATAATAAGAAAAATAACTTCACCTTCATTTTTTGCGGCTGCTGTTGACGTTGATGGTAGGTCGTCAGTGCGATTTAAGGCATATGATGTCCTCGGTAGGATTGACTGGTTTGCTAAATAGTTAAATTTATTAAGATTTACATATGTAAATATTTGTACATTGTTTTTTACTTACCAATCATTTCTTGGGTTTCAAATATATTTTGGAAATCCATGTAATTATAAAAAATGGGTACATTATTATTTAATAATGCCAGTGAATATGTGCCGAAAAAATTAGTGAGAAAATTCGTGAAAAAGGTGGTGAAGAAGGGGAATAAGAAGAAACTTATCTTTCCTTTTAATTACAAAAGTTTCAGTACTTAAATTACTACCAACGACTATCCCTAGATCACTGAATGACTTAAACGGTTCATCGAAATAGTTCTGTCTTTAGAAAAACTTTGCATACAAATTCGTCTACATTTACAACATTAACTACTTTAATTGGTCCTAATTCTTTGCTAAAACAAAAACTATCATTCTCCTTCTTATGGTTAATATTAAAACTTCCTAATTTTGAAACCAAGTTCGAATCCGAATTAAGTCCCTGCCTTTCTTCTAGCCTAAGGAATATCTGCTGCAAAATTCTGTTTGGTTTCTTAACAAGACCTATAATATACTGCATGTAATTTTCGAGTTTGTATGCTGAAAAAGAATCTAAAGGTCCGAATTGTTTAGCACAATCTGCTAAATGTAGTAAACCATGAATGTTGAAACTAACTAATTCATCACCATATAATCTACCGAAAAAGTTTACGAAATCTTCTAATACACTTTGGGAAATAGCTGCCTCTCTAACATGCGACATTTCACTAGACAAAAGCCTTATAGCACAATGTAATAATATCAAATGATAATATTGATCACTACTAACACAATCTTTCAAAATATAAATACCTGTGTATAGTATAAACTGCCTAAATTCAGTGGATTTCCAATTACTAATTTCATCTAAACTCCTAGGTGTACGGCAAAATTCTGATGGAACATACTGACCTATAAAACCAATCTTCTCATTCATACCTGTTGCATTCCTCTTATTGACTAAAAGCTTAAGCAATTTCTTCGTGACTCCTAAATCTACTAAATGCATACCGTCTAACGGAAATTGAGAAACCATTTCAAAACCTGATTCTTCGAATATACTTCGTTTTTCCCTAAACTCTTCTGTATGGTGAAAAGGACTACATCTACATAAATTCAAATGTCATATCTGTTCTTGGAATGCCAACTTCTTTCGAAAAACAAACTCTTCTCTCCTTATATAACCCTTCCTGACAACATTTGGAGCAACCATTTTTGCTATTGTGGGACACTACACCTGTAACCAAAGCCCTAGCTGGAGAATCACAAATAAACAAGCGAACATCGAATCTAAACAACTTTTCGCTATGGCCTACCTTTAAACCTTGGAACCTTGTTTATATTGGAAAATCTAAAAATTTACAAAATTCAAAAACTTTACTTGTCCAGTGAATTACAAATTCTCCAAGTCAGCATGGATGACATGTAAAATTTTTATGACTTATTTCATCAATGTTTTGTTAAAGAGGTAGATTTCAACTGAAAAATTTAAAACTGAAAACTTTGTTATAAGTTTTGGCTTTAGGTTACTGAGCTCTTGACTAAAAAGGGGCTACCGGCAAAAGCCCTTCTGTTAATAGACAATGCCCCTTCACATCCGGCTGAATCCCAATTGATTTCTGGTGACGGATTCATTTGTGCAATGTTTTTGGCACCTAACGTCACATCGTTAATTCAGCAGAAGGACCAGATGGTTCTAAAATAACAATACTGTATTATAGAAACCGTCTCTTGGCATTAGTGGCTGGAAAACAAACAGAATTGTTAGATTCTATTAAGATGTTAACTATAAAAGATGCAATTAATCCGTTGGGCTCAGCATAGAGTAGAATTTCGCAACAAATTTTAAACAATTGGAAAAGTATTTTCAATTTAGTTTCGGACAAAGATTATCCCGATGATAATATTCCCTTAAGTATTTTAAGAAATAAGACAGAAGTAGGAAGTATTGAAATTCAGGATGATACCGACGATGATGGCGATTCGTTTATATTCCAGCCAGAAATTACAGTTAAACCCAAGGAAGCTGTAGAAGCTATTGATAAGGCTTTAATGTGGGCCGAAAATAAGATGGTAGACCAAAGTAACCTTAGAAACCTTAAGAAAAACCTCTGTTAAATTTGGCTAAATAAAAAACTTCCCAAAAAATGACTGATTTTTCCCTTTAAATAAAGATTTAACTTAATTATCCAACGGAAGAAATGTTCCTAATAGTTTTAGTTTATTTTTTGTTGTTTTTGTTAATTAACACGAACTTTTTATATCCTTTATTTTATATTATTATTTTTTTTTTTGGTATTTATCGAATGCAAAGTGAGTTATATACATATGTATATTTAATTTAAATTTTTGTTATTGAAAATTAATTTAAAATAGTGTTTAGCATTTTTACTTATTAAAATGTCATTTTTCATATTAAATAGAAACTTTTTTGTTTTAAATTTGGGTACTCGATAACGTGAACAAACTCGAAAATGTGAACTGCCTTGGTAAAAATTAGTTCACGTTATCGCGAGTTCATTGTATTTAGCTTCTTACTTACCTTTTGCATAAGAAACTATATTCATTGTGACCAAAAACCACACACATTTCGATTAATATTTAAATATTTACAAATTTTTAAATTTTCATTGAAGAAATTAAAAAAATTAAAAATTTTCCCTTTTTTAACCCATTTACAGCCAAACAAAAACTACAACTTAAATTTTTTAAATTTCAATGTTTATTTATTTTTAACAATGCAAAAAAACAGAAACGTAAAAAGAGAAAAAAAAATTAAATTCAGACATTACCAAATTGGTACAATGGCCACTTATGAGTGATATTTCGCAAAACAATTTTTTTCAACGCAGAGTGTTTTTTGCATTTTTGATGTCTGGCCTGGGGCTCGAACCCTGGCCTTTCGTCTAATAAGCCAACACACTACCTACTAGACCACGGCGACTTCGACTTAGGTCGTAATCCTGACTGAAGGGTTGTAATGACCAATTATGTTATGTATGCATGTGTTTTTTGCATTTTTTGCCACTCCAGCGGCTTCTGTTGTGGCAGATGGCACAACGCACACGCTTAGGAAGCTTGAGTAACTCAAAACTTGTAAAAAAATTATCAAAAAAGATTTTGTGGTTGGCAGGATTCACGGTCCATTTTTGTAGCAGCATTTTCACAACCCTAGTACCCAATGTCTCAGAAACAGGTGTAGTTGATTTACCACAATAAATATCAAAGCAGTAACAATATCCAGAGGAACTTGCTGCAACCCAGTTTTTATAACCAAACCGAACAGGTTTACCTCGAATATACTGTTTTGCTGAATGGCGACCGTAATATTTCACCATGGAATCGTCGATAGAAATATGTTCGTGAAAAACACCCCATTGGTTACATTTTCTGATAAGAATAGCAGCAAGTTGACGTACTTTACACATTTTGTCACTAGTTTTTGCAGCGTCGTTAGTAGTATACTTGTGGCCATTGTACCTAAATTGGAACAGCATTATTATATGTTTTCTAAGATCTTATACATTTGTTGTATGAAACTAAAAATGCTTTTCAATGTTTCACTGTTTATTGAATTTTATATTATAATACAAATAACGACTATAAGCCTTAGATAGAAAATACAACTTTTTTTTACCATTGACCGACCTCTACATGTTTGTTGTTAATGAAGTTTAATAGATTATTACAACAATAACAATAAATGCAGTTAAATTGTTTTATTTATTATTTATTCAGAGCAGTTTCCACTATTCAATAATGCAAAAATAAATAAACTAGAGTAAACAGTTTTTTTTATACCGCCTTAATAATTAAGTGTTCCCAAATTGGCACAGTGACCGTAAATGGGTTAACACAAAATAAATGTTTATGTAATGTTTTTGTTATTATTTTGTTTTTATCAGCTGTTTTCAAGATTTCAGAGCCGGTAGCTCTGATTTAGTACATTTAGTACATCAAAACAAAGTTGTATTTCATAAAACCTACTTAAAACCAATTCAAAAAAGGTTTTATTTTGGTTTTAACACAATAATTTTGTATGGTAAAAACAGGTTTTATTTTTGGTTTTAACGTTAAAACCAACTTTTGCGTTAAAACCACTCGGTGTGAAAACACAATTAAGTAATAAATTAGAAAAATTAAAATTATTAATCACAAATAAAAACAAAGAGTAAAAATGTCTAAAACAATCAAAATATGGTAAAAACTACTTAAACAGAATGTATAGCTTCTTTTTGAACTTAGTTGCAGTTCCTATGTTCTGAATATAATTAGGTAGTGCATTCCAAAGACTGATGGTGTGTATAAAGAACTGTCGTTTCGACAAAAGAATCCTATGCCTTAATTGGATAATTTTCCTACCGCGGTTGGATCTAGAAAATATAATCCTGCTAAATAAGTATATTCGCTGTTTCAAAGTAATAATCTTATGGAGGAGAATTAGGCATTTAATATTTAATAGATTATCAAAATTAATACCATATATCTGGTAAGAAAATTATGACATATGGTCTCGACGTCCTTTAATAAATACATATCTGGCTATGTTATTATAAGCCAAGTTGAGTTTCCGCCTATCATCATAAAAATGTATAAAAATTAACGTACACATGTAACGACACGTTTCCGCTTGGGTGCTGGGGTAGATCAGCGGTGTCCAGTGGTTACATAAAAGAACACTTCGTTGAAGTTTTGAAGCTAATTATTAACAATAACTGAAATAACTTCCGTGCTAAGCTAATTTAAAGCTAAATAAAGAAAATATTAAGTTTGAAATTAATTAAAAACCCTGAGCCAGCCAAACAACTATCCGTCAAGTAACTGTGCCGAAAGCGTCAAACGGATCTCAGAACAACAATCAAACGGCATACGCACAGGATGACTGCGATTCCTACTGGCCCGATGAAATTTCCCCGGCACAGTCGTCAAAATACCAAAGGAGGATATCAGAACGACAATCAAACGGCATACGCACAGGATGATTGTGGTTCCTAGTCTTCTACGTGTCCGTCCTCAGCACAGAACAATTGCTGTACAGGCTTCCCAGTCAGTTGCCAATGTTTTGCTGATAGTCAAACTTACACTAGTGGGGACAATCAAACCACTAATGATTTAGTTTATTTTCCCTGTGTCAATGTTATTAAATAAATTAATAAAATCGACCTTACCTATCAGCAACGCATCACCAACTGACTCGCCTGCACAAGCCATGCACATTTTTATTCCCAAAAGTAGCAAATAACAAATCAAACATGATCGAACAACTAGCAACATCAAATGTGTTGCGTCATACTCTACAAATTACCAATGGGAGAGCAAGCAACAATTGAATTGAGCAGAGAGATCTTGTGCGCAGTGTTGCCACAACAAAATTATTTGTCTAACCAAAATTTTAATAAAAAAGAACCAAATTTCCAAAAAATAACCAAAATTATTTTTTATTTATTTCATATTTACATTTCATTGCGGACATTACAGTTAACATTTAATACACAAAAATATTTATTAATAGTAAAAAACAATGAACAAATTAATAAAAATAAATATGAGTAATTCTTTTATATGTTCAAAAAACTTAGATGTAATTACTGGAGGTCAATAAAAATAAAAGTAAATTCAGGTACACAGACTAATAATTACATATACATATGTTTATCACTGTGTTGTTTATAAAATTAAAAATATGTATATTAGTTTTACATTCGTCTTAAGAATCTTCGGGTTTATTATAAGTATAACAACAATTTTAATTGTTTACCGTTTCAGTTTTTTAAAATTATAAATGTTTGTTTCGAACTGTTAGTTTTGTTATTCAATTACCCGAAATTAAATCAAATAAAACGAATATTAATTACTTTTTAAGCATTAAATAATTATTATAAAAAATCAATAAATACATTAAAATATTCTTTTGGCTGACCACACATAATGTTGATCGTTATTGTTTTTGCACAATTCTTTTGCTTGCATTATATTATTAACAGTTTTAATATCTAATTTATTACGAAATTTATTTTTTATTAATTTTAGCAGTGAAAATCTTCCTTCATCAGCAGCTGAGCTGTTCGGCAATGTTATTAAATTAAAAACAAAATCGGTAAGCTCTTCAAAAGATTTTTCTTCTAAGCCATTTTTATAACTACACACATTGTCCCAAAATTCAACAATATCCATTTTAGCTTTTAGATTTAAATTAGAAAATCTTAATAATTTCCATTGAGTAGAAATTTTTTCTTCATTGCCGTTTGCCAAATTTGAAAAAGATGTTAATAAAGGATCTATGGATATTTCTGAAGAGCTTAAAACTTGGTGTGGAGTTATAATTGAAAGATATTTTAAATTTTGTTTGCAAAATCAAAACGTTTTCCAATTTCATCCAAAAGTACAATAAAAAAAGATTGTATGTTTTTTTATTTCATATTTTTTTATTTGAGGTAAATCAGATTCTTGCAAATATTGTTCAGATTTTCTACCTATAAAAATATTTTCAACGTTTAGATAATTATCTTCATCAACAATATTGACTGATTCTAATGAATCTAATTTTTTTACAAAAATACTTTTAGTAAAATTACTCAAAATTAATTTATAATTTAACTCCATTTGGTTATAGATATAAGGCAATCTTATCTTTTCCGATTGGAAATCTTTATTTAAATTATTAATAATATTTAGAATATAAGATAAAAACAAAAAATAAATTTGTATACTGGGATCGACCATTTGGTCCCCTATTTCGCATGGTTTTATTCCATTTACTTCTAAATGGAAAGAAATGAAATATAAATGTAAAGCGCACCACCGTTCAAGTATACGGTTTATTACATTTTCAAGTACAAACCATCTGAAATTCCTAAAATTTTATGTGGTTCACCACTGCAATATTCTTGAAATTCTTTAATTTCTTCGATACGTTTTGGACTGTGGGAAAAAATTAGTAAATATCGCGACAAAGTATTTCAAATTTTTTGGCAGCTTTTTGCAGGCATAGGCAGAACAAAGGTGTAAAGAATGGAAAGTACATTTGATGTAAAATATGTCAACATCATTCCTTAATTTAGCCTGTTTTCCATTAATTTCACCTGCCATTACGTTGGCGCCATCGGTAGCCAAGCCAATTATGTTTTCCAATGGAATATCATGGTCTTTAAACAATTTTTTTACAATATCATAGAGCGACTGTGCGTGTGAATTTTTTATCTGAATTAAACTGACGAATCGGTCGGAAATATTGTTCGTCCGTTTATCCATATACCGTACGACCAAAACCAAACACTTTTTCGTCGATAAATCTGTAGTTTCATTTATTATTAAAAAAACTTGTTTGATTTTAATTTACAAATAATATTATTTTTTGATTTTGTTCCTAAAATCTCACATAAATGCGTAGAGATTTGGTTCTGCCACATGTTATTGATTTTGCAATTTTTGAATCGGGACAGCATTCTACCAATAAATTTGGCAGATTGTCCATTATTGAAAATTACAAATTATGATTGACAGGGAACATGCTTAGTGCAAGCTCTGACTTATGTACCTGCTTTACAATATGTTCATTTTCTAAATTGCAAAATTAATTTATTTTAATTTGGTTTTTTTTCTGCTCCACATTTTGCATGTGAACCCGCACAGATGCATCTTTTCTGAAATAACTTACATGGTTGTTAAGCTTTTTTTCACACGCAATGCAATATCCACATCCATATTTATTTCGGAGCCAAGAAAACTCCTCCAACCATACTGCACGAAATTTTTTTAGGGTTGTTTTTTGACCGACTGTAATAAAATTATATTTTATATTATTTTTAATACTATATTTATTATAAGATTTGCTTTAACCTGCTTTCGTTGTCACTTTCAGATGACAGCTCATTTAAATCATTTTCAACTGCAGATGCTTTTATTAAAAACCTAATTGAAGTGTTAAAAGAATATTGCATTTAATGTATAATTTTCAACTTTATAAATACAGATACTTACTTATTCATTTTCCATTTATTTATTCTTATTTTTGGTGTTTTTTTTACAAAAGCTTCTTCCAACTCAAATTGATTATTAACAACGTATGTAATTATATTTGGACAATATTTTTTTAATTTTGGTAACTTTATTTTTTACAAATCCACTTTTTGTTTTTAAATTTTTTTCGCCACTTAATTTACCCACGCTCTTTTTGATTGAAGCTTTTCATTTTGTACAAAAACAACGATCACCATTTTTGAAATACACATATGCATTTTTTGGTAAGATCGTTTCAGATTATTTGGTTAAGATACAATTTTTGGCAAATGTTAAAAGAGTTATCAAAATATTATGAAGTGTCTACATAATTTCTACACAGTAAAAAATCAAAGAAAAAAATAACATAGTACGTTTACATAAAATAACTATAACGAACAAATCTACATAATTTTTACATTCTAAAAAGAGAACAAAAGAAAATAACAGCATTTTTGATTTGATTCCAAAAAATAACCAATATGAAAAAAAATTCACATGTACACATGGAAAATAAAAATAACCAATTTTGGTTAAAAATAACCAAAACGGCATCACTGCTTGTGCGTACACTGTATGTATGTAACATGAAAGTCGTACAACAACCGTTATAAGAATAACATTTTCTAAAAATAGATCATAAGATCTACTCAGTAATTATATGAAATATTTTAGGCACAATGGGGCCTATTATAAACTTAAACACTAAAATATTACGAAAAAATAATTCCAATGCATTATGTACAAAAGAACTACTCCTAGTAGTGTTAATATTCATACTAATAATAAATGCAGGATAGAATTAAATATATAAATAATTATAGTTATTAGTAAATAATATACACTGATGATTTGGTCGAACCGGTGGACATATGTAAGTAGATATGTGTGGGCAAAAACAAGGTCTCCGCCTTTTGTCGTCACACACAACATAAGTGATGTGAGAAACTAGGTAGTAATCCTGACTAAAGGGTAGTAATGACCAATTATGTATGTATCCAATCCACTGTCAATATCGTTTAATGGAATGCTCAACGGACGAGAACATACTGATGACGTCGATGGCGTAGACGTGCTTTGAGTGCAGTACATTTTAATTTTATTTTCATTGTATCATTTCCCGTAGCAGTACATTTAGCATTTAAACAGTCCATATTGAATTAAAATTATTCAGTTAGGAAAAATTATTCGCTGGGATATTGATTAAAAATTGACGAGCAGATGGCGCAGTACAGAAAATGTAGCAAATGCACAAACCAATACAGTTGGAATACAGAGTAGTGATGTTACAATATTGTAACATATTTAACGATTTAAGTCATCGTCTAATAGTGTTTTCACACCAAAATTTCAAACCTGATTTTAGCATTAAAACCATAATCAGCTGATTTTGCGTTCACACTGCAAGTTTTATTAAAATTGGTTTTAAATTCATGACATTTATGACTGCGAGAAAAAAAATTTATGAGCAATATGCCTTATTTCATCTTGATATATTTACCTTCTGACTTACCTTTTGCACAAGAAACTATATTCATTGTGACCAGCAACCACACACATTTCGATTAATAATTAAATATTTACAAATTTTTAAAATTTTAATTGAAGAAATTAAAAATTTCAAAATTTTTCCTTTTTTAATACAAAATAAATTATTATTTACATTTATTTATTTATTTACAGTTGTTTTTGTTTTTATTTTGTTTTTATCAGCTGTTTTCAAGATTTCAGAGCTGGTAGCTCTGATTTAGTACATCAAAATAAGGTTGTATTTCATAACACCTACTTAAAACCAATTCAAAAAAGGTTTTATTTTGGTTTTAACACAATAACTTTGTATGGTAAAAACAGGTTTAATTTTTGGTTTTAACGTTAAAACCAACTTTTGCGTTAAAACCACTCGGTGTGAAAACACTATAAAACACTTTAGAGTTTTTATGGTGATTGTTAAATTTTATTTACAAAAACTACTTTTAAAATTTTTACGAGCAAAAATGTGCTTTTTATATAGAGAGAAGTGTTTGAAGTAAAAGTCCCGTTTTTGTGTGTTGCCAAAAAAAAGACTTTCTAAAAATGATAAATTTAAGATTGATTCGCAGTGCTGCCACAGTACTCCCTCATTAGACTGAAACCGGCTCATAAAAAATGAAGTGGAATTCGAACCTGACGACCAGAGCGAGTTTTCGAAGTCTGTGCCAGTACAGGATTTGTTTTCTGAGTTGTTGTAGTTTGGGGTCTGTTTGATGTCGAACCTGACTCGGAATTTGTTGTATAATTAGGTGCTATATTTTGAGGTTGAGATTCGAAGCTATTTTTTACTGGATGCAGTTCACCAGTGATGTAAACTGGCTTAAGTCTATCGATCGATATCGTATTTTCATTATTATATATCTTGATTTTGAAAAACTTTTCACGCACTGATAGGGACCTTCGTAAGGATGGGACAAAGATGGGCGAATTGAATCATTACGATCATCCGGATGTTTAAACGTCTTAGTTTCGCCATGCCATACAGTTTGTTGAGGTTGGAAATTTTGCATGGCGCAGCGTTGTTCCAAATACTAGTTCAGCAGGAGAAGTTTTAATGTCTTCTTTGTAAGTTGTTCTTAAACCCAGCAAAATGAGTGGTAAAAATTTTGTCCATCGATTTGGGTCGTGACACAAAATTGCAGCTTTTAGTGTTCTATGCCATCCTTCAATTATGCCATTTGGAGTATGGCGTTTGTTCGAATGCGGTTTATGCCAAGATAACGTGTTAACTCCTTAAAACGATTTGACTCAAATTGTCGTCCTTGGTCACATGTTATGTTTGTTGGGATTCCAAAACGGGCGATCCAACCTGATATAAGAGCTTGAGCTACCGTTGTTGCTGACATATCGACTGTAGGAATTGCCTCCGGCCAACGGCTAAATCTGTCTATTATCGTGAGACAATAGCGGTATCCATCACTCGGAGGAAATGGACCTACTATATCCATGTTTATGTGTGAAAAACGACTGTCGCAGTTTTTATATTGTTGCAGTGATTTTGTGTGACGCATTATTTTTGATCGTTGGCATTGTATGCAACTGCGAGCAAACTCTATACTGTGTCGCCGAACATTTGGCCACACGAACCTGCTTGTCATTAATTTTGCGGTGCCTCGAGTACCAGGGTGTGAAAGGTTATGTGTAGCTTGTAAAAACTTTTTTCGCAAAGCTGTCGTTATAAACGGTCGCACACGTTCTTTTGAAATATCACAATACAGGTGGCTTTCACTCCCTGGAATGGCAAAGACTTTAGTTGTAAGTTATTATGAACTTTACCTTTGAGTAAAGTTCTTCAAAATCAATAGATGGATTATTTGAGACAGATGATATCCTCGAAAGCATATCTGCGTATCTGTAATATCTGTAATGCGGCATTTGCTAGTTGAGATTATTTTTCGAAGGCGGTACTAGTTTCTTCACTCCACGCTAGTTGAGTTCGGTAATTTTTTATGTTACCTGGTATCGTTGTTAACAGAGGTGCTTTTGCTTCAATGGCTTGTGGTATACATCGCCTATAGAAGTTAATGATGGCAATAAATCTCGGTTCTGTGCCTTGTACAGTTGTTATATGGTCGAGAAATGAAATATTAGACTTTCCAAACCACATTTAGCCAAGTTGATAGCTAAGTTATGTTTTGTAAGCGCTCATAAGCAAGTTTAAAATGATGTCGGTGTTCGTCGGGAGACGATTACGCTATGCATAAGTCATCCATGTATGGGAATACGAAGTCAATACCTCTGAAAACGTCATGTAAGAGTCGTTGAAAAGTCTGAGCCGCATTTCGTAGGCCAAACGTCACATAAACGAATTCGAAAAGGCCAAAAAGAGTCGTAATGGCTGTCTTTGGGACGTCATCAGGGTGAACGGGCACTTGGTGAAATGCTTTCTGCAGGTCGATCTTAGAAAATATTGTCTTTCCATACAAAATTGTTGTAAAATCCTGAAGATACAGCAGTAGATAACGATCTGTCACAGTTATTGCATTAAGTGCCCTTTAGTCACCGCATGGCATCCAGCTAACATTGGCTTTTTTGCCATGTGCAATGGGCTAGCCCAGCAGCTATTTGATGGTCTACATATACCGAGTTTAATGAGGTTTTCAAATTCAGCTTGAGCGGCAGACAATTTGTCTGGCGACAAACGCCGCGGACGTGAGAAACCGGTGACTATAGGAGTTCCTTGTTGTGGAAAGTGAGTAAAGTTTGGGAAATATTTTCGAATCTCGACAAACGGTGTAGAAGATTGTAAAATCTTTACTGATGGGTTTTCGCTTTGCGTGAGGATTCCAACAGAGTTGAGGTGGGCTGAGTTGTGTATTAATCTTTTTCGTCTAAGGTCGATGAGCAAACCAAAATGACACAAGAAATCTGCTCCAATAATACGGGAGCTGACATCAGCAAATATGGAAGTCCACAAAAAATCGCGACCAAAACCAAGATTGACTTTGATTATTGCCTCTCCGTAAACCTTACTGAAACGTCAGCTACAGAATCTAAAAGATAACGAATGTTTGTGTCCCTATCAGTAATTTGGAGACGATATGAGATGGCAAGCTCTCTGATTTGTGATGTATTGGTGTCAGTTAGTCATTGTTGTTGGTTGCTGTTTCCAGATGCAAAAGCACACGGTTTTCGACAAGAATGAGCATTTATGCCATATGTTCGATGATACCAGCATGTGTTGCATCGTTGTTGTTGTCATAAACATGGTTTCTAGAACGTGGTCTGTAACGATTGGTGGTATTGCCTGATTCTTCTGGCACAAGTTTCTTTATAACTTTTGTCAGTTGCACAAGTTGCTGTTGTATGGCAGTAATATTATTGCTTTCTGTTGTCTGAGATTATGTTGACTTCTTCGACTGAATTTATATTATGTAGCCCAAGTGTGTCAACAATTGTATTGGCGATGGCCGTTTTGCCGGCTATGTCAACTTTGGCTGCAATTACGGCGGCTTGGGGATGTGGTGGAAGCCGTATTGCCCACAGATCAATGAGAATATTTTCGCTCAATGCGGTTCCAGCCACGCGCCTCATTTCATTCAATACGTGTGAAGGTCTCATGTCCTGTAAAGGCATTTCCGACAAAACGTGTTGTAAGCGTCTTTGCTAACTGTCAGCAAAATGCTCCATTAGCTTTGATTTTATGTATTCGTACTTGTTTTGTCGAGGTGATCGCGTTGTATTCCTGAAGCTGCAAACCAGAATTCAAGAGACATAAAGTAGGATTCGATATTTGTAGAACTCATATTGGGTGGAGTTAAGCGAACAGCCGAAGATACATCCACACTTACGTTGTGTGCTCCATGCTGGGCATCTTCCATTTTGACGTCTTCATTTTTTTCGTTGCCGCCAGCCATTTTCTAATAAATTTTTAAGTAAAAATTTTAATGGTTTATTTTAACTATTTATGTTTAAAATCGTCGGAGTCACCAATTTAACGATTTAAGTTTTCGTCTAAAATACTTTAGAGTTTTTATTATGATTGTTAAATTTTATTTACAAAAACTACTTTTAAAATTCGTACATGCTGCCACATATACATATATTACGTAGAGAGTACGATTGTAATAATCCGTAATGATATTATATTAAAAATATTTCTCCTTCTTATTAGAAAAATTTTAAAAACTAATTTCAGTCGATTTAGGATGGCGGTTTCCATTTCATAGCACAATTGTGCAGAGATAATTCACACATATTGCTTATGCTCTTTTATTTAGTTGTCGATCAGACTGCGACAAGCACACATGTCGACGGGTGATATAATAATTTTTTTTTCAGACTTACACTCAAAAAATGTTTTATTTTAAAAAATACTTGTATTAAAATTGAATGTCTTATATGTGCTTAAAAGATATTTTGATCGTTTTAATAGTTAAGCAAATAATTTAAATGACAAGGAAAGAGAATAACTTTTCATGGGCATAAAGCAATATTTTGGCAAAAATAAAAGGTTGGTTATTAGTAGGTGAGGAAATTTATGAACCAAAATTAAATCCCAGTACATAAATACCTAAAAAACATTCTCTAATTATTAAGTCATAGATGTATAACTTTACGTAAGTAGATGGAATGAAAATCAAAATAACGTATATTACTAACACTTTTCTATGACTGTAAATAAATAAATTCTTTCAACATATTTTCTCTCTTACTCACTAACACAACCAAAAAATTTTTGGTAATGCCTTATTTAGGCAGACAGTAGGAACACCACTTCATATCAAGATGATAACGCAATATAATGACGATGAGACACAATGTAGTTTAATCAGGCAGATCAGTAAAGTCAATGACCTTTCTTTCTGGGAGAAAGTCCATGACGATTTGCTCCCATTATTTCCGCACTGCATTTCTAATAAGAATACAAGTCCCTTTCTTATCCGTAATGGGAGGAACTATCAGCTTGTACCCTTTTCAATTCAGTCCGCGAGCCTTACCATTCAAGACCCATAGTTCTTGCCCCACAACTATATCTTCCCTCCATTGTAGAGTCGGATAAGAAGTGAAGCTGAAGCAGTTTAGGAGTGCTGAAGGTTAATCTGCATTACATTCATCCTCTTTGGCTGCAACGATCGTTGTAGCCATTTCTTCGCTGAACAGGAGGCTTTCATCCAGGTGTTCCCGCTACATGGTCGCAAACCCCTGGTAGAAGTCGTTTTAACAACAAAAGCAATATATAAAAGTCCACTAACCGTACAAGAAATGAAAGACCGAAAATAACACATGTAAGATTCACTTACTAATGCATACATATTTTATAGTTCTTTTCGGCTTCATAATATGAGAAATTTTAAAATGAATCAATCGTTTGTTGTAGTTAAATCTTTTAAAAAAGAACAAGAGTTATTTGGAGAAAATGAATAAAAAGAGAAAACAATAAAAATAATTCATTATTATCACGTATTTTCCGAATGTCCCTGCACGGGCGCCAAAATGGATTTCCTTAATAGTTTTTAATGATATATGGTGTGTAATAAAATGATTACACTATATTAAAATTATCTTAACTTTATTAACAATAAAAATATAAGATTTTATTAACTTGTATTATTAAGGATTTCTTTAACCTCTGATCAGAAAAACGTGGTGTGACGAACAAAAAAGTGTGATTAGCGTTGCCTGATCGTTTTCCATTGATGCAGCTAATTCTCACTATAAACCGCTGTTGTTTTTGGTCAGCCTGCCACAGATATATTAACAATTAAATAATTTATAATTTTAATAATGTAAACCGGACACGAAAATACGGAAAGACCAAATTGCTTTTAATTAAATACGTAATATTCAACTAACTTTTATTTTCAATAATATTTTGTTAATTCTAACATGTGTTTACTTAATTCTAACAGTTGAAGGAATTCAGCAACTGCGTTGCCTATCTATTTATCTTATTCTATGTATTCAATAACCTTATTTTATGTATTCAATAACCTTAAGCCAGAGGTCGGCACCAATAGACCCCGAGAGCCGAACATCTTCAGTTTTTTACACACATAGGACACGAACATCAACCATGTTCGTAAAAATAGAGTAAAAATGCATTCAGATGCTTGTCAGCTTCTAAAGAACAAGGTTTTTTTTTTATTATTTGAAGGCTAGACTTTCTCCTTAGCCTTTGTGTTTTTTTTAATAATAAAAAGAACTCTGTCTTTTCTTAAATTAATTCAGGTTTTATTGAAGCCTCTTGCTTCCTTGAAATTCAATCTTGAACTTAAAACTAAGATTAAACTAGAATGACCAGAAGGTCTTCAATGCTCAAATAACAAAAGAGATTAAATTAATAACTCAAATACACTGTTATACTACAAAAAAACTCAAATTAGGAACTTCATTGTGAATAATAAAAAAAATGATAAAAAGAAAAAGATAATTAGAGTATTCTCTCTACACTGAAGAAAATAATAGAAAATAATATACAAAAGAAATTAAATAAAAATAATAATAGAAAATGATATACAAAGAAATTAAATACAAATAAAGTTGAAGTCGCTTCAACATGCTCCCCCCTGAGAGTGGCAAGAGCATCCTCTCCATACTCCAGACACGATCCATCCAAATGTAGATGCTTGGGCTATTGGAACATCGAGGGACGACTGCTCAATATTTGGCTTTAAAATTCTTCGAGCGACGTCATTACCCAATACTCCGTCAATCTGCTTGCAGGAATCAAAAAATGGATGCGCTAGGGGCTCGTACTGCCTAAAGTGCTGAAGCAATGAAGCATCCAAAATTGGGTTCGGCATATCAACATCCAGTTGTTCCTGTATGTGTAGGTCTACCACAAACTCATCTTCTCTTTCGTGAGGAAAACTTGGCTCCAAGATGAAACGACCGTATACTTCTCCTCGAGATCTTATCGGCCTAAATTCGGGAAGTATTTTAGCCACATCCCACAGGATATAAGAGCGCTCTGCTTGCCTGTCTAACACAAATACTGTGAACATCTTCGCACCCTTAAAATTAAGGTTCACTCTCACGATAGGCTTGATTGGCCAAGATGTCGTGATCGATGTTTGGGTTGACACATCTTCTTTAACTGGAGTTGAAGCCTTCTGACGGTTTGCTCGTGGTGGAGTTTGGGTAGCCTGGCTGACTAACATTCTATTTGGATAACTCGGAGTCTCGGTTGCAGCATTGACGAATACCTTTTTTACGGCCCCTTGTGATGTTACTTTCTTTATAATAATAGTTTCTTCAAGATGAAGTTCATCGGCCAGAGTTGCCAATTTAATGTCCTCTAGGTGAGGGGTCGCGGCTTGCTGAGTTACCACTGGTGTTGTTGGTGAGGTGACTGCAGAATCTTGATCGGCCACAGGTTTCTCACGAAGAGGCTCAGCGGGTACGTCCTTTTTCTTTTCTTCTGGGTGTAAGAGAGTGTGATGAAAAGCATTACAAGGCTGCCCATCAACTATCGCTGCACATCGTTTTGTCGAAGGACACTCATTTCTGAAGTGATTGTAGGCGAGGCAATTAAGGCAAAAACCTTTAGCTCGTGCCGATTTCCAGCGCAAACCAACACTGAGGTCTCTAAAAGGTTTGCAGTACTGCAGGGGATGGTTGACGTGGCAAATGTGACAACGTGGGCGCTTGTTCATCTCCATCTAGGTTGATAATAAAAGAAAGAAATATATACAGTGTTAAAAATACCTAGTGCGATTGAGTT
The DNA here is from genome assembly GCA_936449025.2 of Sarcophaga subvicina. NCBI lineage: Eukaryota > Metazoa > Arthropoda > Insecta > Diptera > Sarcophagidae > Sarcophaga > Sarcophaga subvicina. The sequence continues at coordinate 54,444,233 of OW388081.2, forward strand.
TTCTAATTTTCTATTTTCGTTGGGGAATTTGATACATTATTCATTAGATTTTGGCGGGAGTTTACTTTCTGTATTATTAGTTGGTAGCAAACATAATTTTACAACTGGACGTAAAATTTTACCATTCTTTGTGAGAACTTCAGCAACTCTTATTTTGCCGTCTCGACCATAAATAACGTTGGTAACGCGACCAAGGAGCCACTCGGTAGGTGGTAGAAGGTCTTCTTTGACTATCACAATATCGTTTGGTTTAAGGTTGTCGCGTTCCTTCTGCCATTTAAAACGTTTCTGGAGCTCGGTGATATATTCAGACTTCCAACGTCGAGCAAAAATATGTTGGAGTGCTTTCAATCTTTCCCAACGTTTTAGAAAGGGAACATCCTTGAGTGGGGGTTCAGCAGGTGCTTCTGGTAGTGCTGTAATCGGAGCACCTCGAAGTAAATGTCCTGGGGTCAGAGGTAAAATCTCATTCGGGTTTTCGGTTAGAGGCGAAAGAGGTCGGGAATTTAAAACAGCTTCAATGCGAACTAGAAGCGTATTGAATTCTTCGAAAGTGAAGGACAAGTTGTTGGTCACTTTCTTCAAATGAGACTTCATGCTCTTTACTGCTGCCTCCCAAAGGCCACCCATATGAGGTGCGTATGGCGGTATAAAAGACCAATTAAAGCCCAATGTAGTATACTTCTCAATTAAAGCCTTTTCAGTGGATTTTAGAAAATCATTATGGCTTTTTAGAAGAGCGTAGCTTGCACCGAGGAAGTTTCGGCCGTTGTCCGAGAACATTGTCTTAGGGAGACCTCTGCGTCCGGTAAATCTGTCAAAGCAGGCTAGAAAGGCATCAGTTGATAGATCGGAACAAACTTCTAAATGTACGGCTCGAGTAGAGAAACACACGAACACCGCAGCATAACCTTTAAGGATTTTCGCATTTCTCAGTGTAGAGGATTTAATGCTGAATGGTCCAGCGAAATCGACTCCGGTATATGTGAATGGCAAGGAAAAGTTCACACGTTCTGGGGGGAGTGCGGCCATTATTTGGTGCTGGACCTTATGTTTATAGATCGTACACGTCTTACATTCTCGTATATATTTTCGAACAAGATTTTTTAATCTTGGGATGTAAAATCCCTGACGAATCGCACGTAGCATTATGTGATGTTCAGAGTGAAGCAAAATGCGATGTGTGAAATTAACTAAAAGTTTCGCTAGATGTGATCTTTCTGGAACAATGACTGGATGACGTTCCTCGTAGCTTAAACCTGAATTATTAAGTCTGCCGCCTACTCGTAGAAGGTCGTCCTTATCAATAAAAGGATTTAAGTTGAGTAACCTGCTTTTGCGGCTTAACGGTTTCTTTTCTTTGAGACAATCATATTCACGGTAAAAATACCTCTTCTGAGCGATAGAAATGAGTCGTGTTTTCAATGAGCTAATTTCTTCAGCCGTAATAAACTTTTCGGTTGAAAACGGTTTCTTTAGGACTCGGTTGATAAATCGAAGTCGATAACAAATAACTCGCAGCGCTCTTGGAAATGATGAAAACTCTTCTAGTACATCTGCACACTTATCCTCAAGATGAAGGTTGATGACAGACTTCTTTGTTTCCAAATCGACTGGATCAAAAGTCCGAGGAATTGGCCACAGTGGAGTGGGAAGGTGTAGCCAAGTGGGTCCATGCCACCAGAGTTGATTTTCTGCAAGTTCCTGCGGGGAGCAGCCACGCGTGCCTATATCTGCAGGATTTTCTTCAGTTTTGACATGTTTCCAGTTCTGGGCGCTGGCGATACTAATGATCTGCGCCACTCGATTTGCGATAAACGTCTTTAACGTATAAGGAGGTTTTTGTAACCAACCCAATACTATCGACGAGTCTGTCCATAGAAAAAGTTCATATGACAACTGGCTGTTCGTGACTATATTACGGATGAGCTTAGCAAGCAATAGAGCTCCACACAATTCAAGTTTTGGAACGGTAGTCCGTTTGATTGGAGCCACTTTCGTTTTTGCAACTAGCAAATGACTCTTTATTTGACCTTCTGAGTTTTCTGTTCGAATGTATACCGAACCACAATATGCCTTCTCTGAGGCGTCACAGAAGCCATGTATCTGAATTTTATATCCTGGAGAGAAATCTACCCATCTAGGTATCTTAATGGTTGAAACAAATGGCAAGTTTTTCAAGAATAAATTCCATTTCAGGAGTATGTGTGGAGGTACCCCTTCATCCCAATCGGACTTTTCTTCCCATAATTCTTGCATCAAAGTTTTAGCAATAATAACGACAGGGCCTAGCCAACCTAAAGGGTCAAATAGTCTTGCGATGACCGATAAGATTTTTCGTTTTGTCGCGGATGGGGTACTTTCAATTGGCTCTACAGCATAGTAGAATATGTCGTTAACGCATTCCAGCGTATTCCTAAAGTTTTTATAGAGCTGGCGTCATCCAACTTCAAGAAATCTTCGTCTAGAAGATCCTCCCGGCACAAACTTTCGAGTAGAAACTGGTCGTTTGCAGTCATCTTTTTAAGGGGAAATCCAGCAGATTTCAAGCCTTAATAAGATCATCTTGTTTCAACTTGGCTTCTTCAAGCGTATGTCCACCCGAGAGTATGTCGTCCACGTAAACCTCGTTTTTCAAAATAATCGATGCTTTGGGATATATGTGTTTGCAATCATGTCCTAACTCAAGTAGAGTCCTGATCGCCAAAAAGGGGGCGCAATTGACGCCAAACGTAACTGTTTTAAGTTGAAAAGAATTCACATGTCCATCAATTTTGTCGCGGAATAATATCTGTTGATAGGATCGATCTGCTTTATGTACCAAAATTTGCCTGTACATCTTCTGTATATCTCCTGTGAATACGTATTTGTAATTTCGCCATCGTAAAACAAGCTGCATCAAATCCGCTTGGAGCGTTGGGCCTTGGTACAGTACATCATTCAAGGAAAACCCGCTTCCTGTCTTCTTTGAAGCATTAAATACCACTCGGACCTTGGTAGTTTTGCTCTCTGGCTTGACAACCGCGTGGTGGGGTAGAAAGAACGAAGAAACTTTTTCAGCTTTGGGTTCAAAATGCACAACTGATTCCATATGGTCCAAATCTATGTATTCTTGTAGGACTTCAGCGTACTGCGCTTTCAAAACTGGAGTTCTATCGAGCATTTTTTCCATTCTGTGGTACTGTGCTAGAGCCATATTTCGAGAAGGACCCAAAAAAATCGCATTGGTAAATTGTTCTTTAAAAGGGAGCCGCACTACGTAACGTCCATCAGATTGTCGAATTGTGGTACGTTTATAATAATTTTCACAATAAATGTCGCTTTCCGACTGAATATCTCCTTTTTCCACCTCTTCTACCTCCCAAAACTTCTTTAGCTGTTCATGAAGGACCAGATCGCTACAAGGCGAAACTAATGTGTGAAAAGATTGGATTTTTGTGTCTGGTTCAGGGCCTAATAAATACCACCCGAAGTGAGACTCTCGAGCTTCAAGAGAGTTCCCAATATTCATCTTCACGCCGTTCAAATTTATAAAGGGCAAATAATCGCTACCAATGATCATTTCTATTGCAGCAGGTTTGTAAAAATAGGGATCTGCAAGATGTAAACCTTTTATATCGTCTAAATTTTGGATTAGAATCGGCCGTGAAGGCATAAAATGTGCCAATGTGGATACCACAATCGCTCGGATTTTAATTTTAAAATCGGATATACGAGATTTAACTGTGACATAGCACCTTCCCTTCGAACTTCCTACCACCGTCTCACCGAATCCTGATATTTCGCTACGATGGGGTTCGAGAGGTATCGATAAATTCCGTTGAACACGTTTTAGTATAAAACTCCTAGTTGACCCTGTATCAATTAACGCTCGAACAGTGAATTTTTCGCCTAAATGTTCCACTTGGACCAAAGCTGTTGGTAAAATAGTAGTTCCGCTGTCTTGAGATAGATTAACTTGAATTGACTCTATTTCATTTGCATTAGAAATGGCAGATCTTTCGGGTTGAGAATTGGACGGTTTTGTTTTGTACCGAATACCCGACGCATTAGTTTTTTCATAGTCCTGACGATTCTGTTGAGATGATGTCCTTGGAGCTGGAAATTTTTTCGATTTATCTTCATGAATATGTAACATAGTGTGATGCCTTTTATTACAAATTGTGCAGCTGCTCGCACTCTGACAATTCATCTTAAAATGGGTGGGTGAAAAACAATTCGCACAAATTTTGTTTGCATATACATATTTTATTCTATCTTTGACTGACAAACCCTTAAAATATTTGCAAAACCGTAACGCATGGTTCTGTTTGCATTTCTTGCAACTAAATTTATTTCCTTCGGTTTCAGTATTAGAATAGAAAACTTGAGATTTGGAGGTGTTGTTGTCTCTGCCGGACGTCTTCCTCAAATTTGTAAGAGTTTCCAGCGTTTCAATTCGTTCAGTCAGAAATTGGCTAAGTTGTTGCCAAGTAGGCAATTCCTTGTGGTTACTCAAGGAGTCTTCCCATGCACGTGAAGTTTCTTCTGGGAGCTTTGAAGTACAAATGTGCATAAGGAAGGGGTCATTACTTCCTACTTCAACTTGAAAAGATCTAATAACTGACAAACCATCGTTGACCGTATTTTGAAGAAGCCTTAAAAACTTTAAAGTCTCACTCTGAGGGGCCTGGATGCCATATATCTTCTTGATTTGGTTGTTAATTAAAATTCGCTTATTTTCGTAGCGGTTTTTCAAGGCCTGCCAAGCTAATTCGAAATTAGAATCCACCAACTCATAATCCTTTATGAGGTGGTAGGCCTCCCCCCTCGTTTTGCCAAGCAAATAACATAATTTCTGAGCCGGAGCTACAGAAGGCTCATTTCCAACTACTGCCATGAATATATCTCTAAATGCAGGCCATTTGTCGAAACCTCCTTCAAATGTTTGGATTTCGACTGCTGGTAGCCTAAGCGACGACTGACGAACGGCTGTTCCTTTAGGTTCCGGAGCTTTAGATTTTACCATTTCCATTATTTTTGCCTTCAAAATCTGATACCGCTCACAAGCATCTTCGTATTTCAAAGAAACCTCGTCCTGGAAATCTTCTTCTTCCTTCACATTTTCTTCGCATATGATATATTCTTCAAATGTTTCCACCATCTTCAGCCATCTTCTCTCTAATTCGGACTGCTTTACTTCTAAGAGTGAAATCGTCAAAGTTTCGAGATCGATTTTTTCAAAAGCAGAGCAGAATGTAGCTACTTGCTGAATGTCGTATTTACATTTTCTTTTAGAAACCATTTTCCAAATTGTAAATCGAAAATTTCAAAAAATTTATACTTCACCGAATTTCCTTGAGAAATAACTGACCTTGTGGACCAAAATTAAAAACGTCGTGAAGAAATTCAACGTCTTGCTAAAATCTATCCAAATTTAAAATATTCGCGAAGAATGAAAGCGACGACAAAAAAGTTTAAAAAAGAGTGTTAAATTCCCAAAAACTGTTATCAGATAATATAGCAGTAGTAGTATTTTATTTTTTTTTTTTTCAAATTTAAATTTCCATAAATTCCGATTTATACCACCTTGATTTTATTTTTAAGTTTATCCAAAAAAAAATTTTTTAAATTTTTTTAATATTTTCAATCAAAAATCTAATCGCAAACTTCCCGTAAAATTTTATTGCAATCGTGCTTTAAAATAAATTTTCCAAAAATTACTCACTCTTTTCTCCAAACAAATTTTCAAAGAAATTCGAGCTCACTCTTTGAGTCACCTTTTTCTTTTTAAAATCCCAAAATATTAAACATATAGTTTCTGTGCAATCATTTATTTCAAAATGTTTCTTCACACTTATTCACCACTTGAGGGGCCACCGTGTAAAGTTCTCCAAAAATGACCTCTTGTTGGTTCACCTTTTATTTTAAAATCGAACTTATACACCACTGGTTGGAGCACCCTTTAATTTCTCAAAACGTTTTAAAAAAAAAATGTATTTTCTACAAGTATGTACCTCTAAACAACGCTCGTATCAAATTCTCCAGAAAAAAAAACAGTAAATACTTGAATTGCACAAACTCACCGTTTATCCTATTGTGTTGTTGATACACTAGTTTGTATAATTTATTGTTGTTGTTTCTGGATGTAAATGTTTTTTATGAAATTATTTAAGAATTTGTTTTTTTTTTTTCTTCTGAAGAAATTCAGTGTTTTTTTCTCTATTTATTTTAACACTAGTGTGTTTTTTTGCCTTTTTCTTTTTTTTTCACTTCACGTTTATTTATTTTTATTCAAAAATTAAATTATTTTATTCCAACACCGTTCACTTCTTTTCTTTTACGTATAAAGATGCCGCTATATATCGAATTGCACATAAGAAGTAAGAGAAACGGTTGGAATCGAAACACTTGTTAATAAGTGCGAAGAGTATGACTATTACGAAATTTGCCACTACGCATGTCATAAATAAAACTCCGTTGTTTTTTATCTACTAGTGTTGGTACTTTTCAATAGTGATGGTACGTAGGGGATTTTTGATATTAGTGATATTCCTTAAGGGATTTTATTAAATTTGGAGGTTATGTTCGAATTCTTGTTTGGATATGATTGTGAAGTAATTTTATTAATTTTAACTAATTTTTTAGCACTTTCCAACGAATTTTTACCAAAAATTAAATAATCGCACTAAATATAAATTAATCACTGTACATACCCAATCAATTCCTTTCGATCAATCTAGATGCTTTCTCGCCTAGAAAAATATATTTTCTGAGAGACACTTCTTCCTTCTTGGAATGGCCAGCAACGCCTGGGAGTTTTCTTCTTCGATGGAACGGGATACACACCGAAGATTGTTCTGTAAGCAGCCCTCTTGACTGCTGTTGATGCCTTAGTTGTTGCGATAGAACAACTATTGTAGACACTTCAAACAATTTTGCCGGAGTTGTTACGATAGAACAACTGTTAAAGGCAATCAGTGGACAGGTTTTCCACTAGTTAATCCAATCCTAGCTCCTCTAGGATTTTTTCGAAGGACCAAAATGAAGGCTAGACTTTCTCCTTAGCCTTTGTGTTTTTTTTAATAATAAAAAGAACTCTGTCTTTTCTTAAATTAATTCAGGTTTTATTGAAGCCTCTTGCTTCCTTGAAATTCAATCTTGAACTTAAAACTAAGATTAAACTAGAATGACCAGAAGGTCTTCAATGCTCAAATAACAAAAGAGGTTAAATTAATAACTCAAATACACTGTTATACTACAAAAAAACTCAAATTAGGAACTTCATTGTGAATAATAAAAAAAATGATAAAAAGAAAAAGATAATTAGAGTATTCTCTCTACACTGAAGAAAATAATAGAAAATAATATACAAAAGAAATTAAATAAAAATAATAATAGAAAATGATATACAAAGAAATTAAATACAAATAAAGTTGAAGTCGCTTCAAAAATGTTAACACAATGTTAACACAACCTAAAGTTATCACACAATTTAAAGAGTTTTAGTCGTTACATTAACTTTTCATCTATAAAATAATATTTAGTTTATAAGAGGATTTTTATAAAAAATATTTTTCTTTAGAGGAAAATAGTATTATTATAAAAACCTCTGATTTAATACTTGAGATAACTGAATGTAAAAGAAAAATATATGTAACAATCTTGTACACTCATACATACATATATAATTATAAGTCATATATACACTTTTAAGTAAATACGTAATACACTCATGTATGTATTGTGAAATAATCAAATATATAAATTGGTCTTCTTTAATAAAGACCAGAAATGAGTGCGTTACTAGACATGCTACAAGAAACCTTGAAGTGTTCTGTTAAAAAAATTATTTTTTCGATGACTAATTTTATATTATTTTCTTCGTGGACATCTTTGGTGGAAAAATGCCATGGTAAATTAAGCATCATCTTTAATAGCTTATTTTGACAGAGTTGGATTAATTGGGATTTTGCGAAAACACCTCAGACTGGACAAGCATACAAAATTATAGATTGAAAAATTACTTTAGCCAGGATTATTTTATTATCACGACTTAAAAAGTGATTTACTACCTATTAGAGGATATAACATTGTTTTTGCTAAGTTGAATTTATCAATCTGTTTTTTGATATGTAGTTCATATAATAGTTTTTTATCTAGCAAAACACATAAATATTTAACATTATAACTCCATTGTACATTGGTGCCATTGATTTGAAGTTGAGTTGATGAATAAAAAACTAAATTTCCTCTACGAGTAAAAAATATTGCATTGGTCTTGCATTCATTAATTTTTATTTTCCATATGTGAAAAAAAGTCACAAGCTGCTCTAAAGCTAGTTGTAAATCTATAACAATATTTTGACCATACAGGTGTGATGTATATAAACAAGTGTCGTCAGCATATGCTGGACATTCTACTCTTGTAAGTTGCGGCAGATCGGAACAGTACAAATTATAGAGCAATGGTCCTAGAACCGAGCCCTGTGGAACTCCGGCTGGAATTTTAACTAAATCGGAGCATATATCACTTAAACTTACAAAACAAAATCTATTTTTCGAAAATGACAATGATTTTAATAATGTAAAGTGGAAAACTGTTTTGAATCATTTTATATATTAGGCCGTTATATCACACGGAGTCGAAAGCTTTCTCAATGTCCAAAGTAACCAATACAGTTGAGTTTCCATTTATAAACTCTGAATTAACGTGATTATATGTACGTTTAATTTGATGAACTGTACCATGAAAAGGGGTGAAACCAAACTTTTATTGAGATCCATGAACTTAGTGAGTTTTATTTTAATAATTTTTTCTAACATCTTACTGCGACTGCTGAGGAGACTTATTGGACGATAACTCCGTACCGAATTTGGAAGTTTATTAGGTTTTAAAATGGGTATAACTTGCCGTTTTCTATCCTTTTGGAAAATTTTGTAGTTTTAGACAACAATTAATAATGAAACATAAGTATGTAACGGCAGAAATAGGCAACTGCTTGAGCATAGTGTTTTTAACATCATCGAAACCTGATGCTTTCCCAGTTTTTAAATCTTTTATAATTGTAACAATTTCATTATTATTTACATATTCTTGTGGATTTGTGTTAAAGAAGTTTGGGACTGGTTACTTAAATTTTCAGATACTAAGTGATTTTGTAAGAAATTATTTGCAAGTTGATTCAATTTTTCTTCGTCTGTGTAGTAAGTTGTAGAGTTTTCTTTCAAAGGTGGCATAAGTATACGCGTCTTTCTTAAACACGTTGCTATTTTCCAAAACGGTTTTGAAGCTTTATCTAAATTTTGAATTTTAGTGTTCCACGTTTTATTTCTAAATTTCGAAATTTCACAGCGAATCATTCTATTATAGTTGTTCATAAATTCGAAATCAGAAGCATTTCGGTACCTTAGCAATTACGCCGATAAAAGTTACAATAACTCAATAACTATTTAATATCAGGGGGTAATTTATGTTTTTTCGAATCCTTATTTATTTTAGGAGTTGAAATTTCAATAGCATCGATCATGTGTTTTTTTAAAATACTCTATGCTTACAACAATAACGTCTTTCCTTGTCACCGCATCTACATCACAAGGTAAATGGGAAACTGATTTGTCTAACAAATGCCTATAAAGATTCCAATTGGTCTTTTTGTAGTTATAAGCTAATTGCCCAGAACGTAAGGAATTTATATTTAATTTAAATAACGCAGGAAGGTGGTCCGAACTAAGGTCGTTAATTGTTATGGGGTGGGTTATGCAATGCGGAATATTTGAGACGATCAAGTCTATAACAGAAGGTATTCGGTTTCTATAAGTTTGCGAGCCGGAGTGTAAAATTGTATACGGCAGAATAGACACAGTATCATAGATAATATTTCCCCAAGCATTTGCACGATTACAATTCCCAAATCTGTGTCTACTATTTAGGTCTCCACAAACGATAATACTACCATCAACTAGAAGGAGTCTTCTAATATTTTTTTTTAAATAATCCTTTATTTTCTGAATTTGCGACAAGCCCATAAAATATAAAATATAAATTTATTTTACTATTATCAGATGTCGTTATACAAATTCCAACATTTTCAATATGATTAAAACTGGTTTAAAATTACCTATTTCTTTTTTAATAAGAACTGCAACCCCTCCACCAACACGATCTGATAGATCACGCCGAATGCAATAGTAACCCATCTGACGTATATTAACAGAACGGTTGTCAAGTTTCTGATAAAAAGCATTTAAAAAATCATAAAGTTCTAAATATTTATTTTTAATACTTCTACAGTTCCAGAAAATAATATTTAATTGTTGAATCATTGTGAATAGTTATTTACTATTCAAATATTTAACAGCTAATTGTGTGATAACATGAAATTGTTCTGCTTTAGAATTACATATTTTTAATTTATTTAAAATATCTAGTGTGAGTTGACTTATGTATATCTACAGCAGTAAAGAATATTGTTTCTAGTAAAATTATAAATTTGAGAGGCTGACCACACGTTTGTGGTCATTTCTAGTCTATTGCTTGGTTTAGGTAAATTTGGGAAAAAGTTTTTATCAAATATTGTCGCAGGACCGTTATTATTAGTACATATTCGACTATTTGATTGCCTATTATTTTTTCGATGGATATTTTCTCTTAGATTTAAATACGATTCCCTTACTGGACAATTGAAATCTGTTGCAGAGTGAGTGCCATTGCGGTTTGCACATTTAATTTTTACTTTGTTGGTGCAATCTGTTGTTTCATGTCTGCCTGAACAAATATCACATTTAGTTTTAACCGAACAGGCTTTTTCTCCGTGGCCAAATATTTGGCAATTATTACAGTGAACCAGTTTATTTTTAATTCTTCTTTGATAATCCCATTTTATTACCATATGGAACAGACTTTTTAGATTTTTTTTTTATAATTAACATAACACAACAATATTTTAATCTTATAAGTTATAGTGCTATGCTTAGGATCAATAAGATATTAAACATAAAAAATAATAAAAATTGTGAAACATAAGAAATTAAGTAAAAATAACAAATTAATATAAAAAACAAATTAATTAAAATATTAAATTTAAGTAGATATATAATTTAAAGCAATAAAATGAAAAATAAAGAATTCTAAAGATATAAGAAAGAAATATTTACAAAAATCGGTACAAGAAAGTAAGGAAAAATATTTAACCGATATAATAAACATGCTAAGAACGTAACAAACTTTTCATTAAGAGAACAATTTAAATAACTCATTTTTTAACGCGTTTGGATGTAATTTGGTAGGGAATTCCAGTAGTGTATATAAAAAACTGTCGCTGTGACAGAAGAGTCCTGTAACGTTGTTGAATAATCTTCATGCCCCGGCATGACCTAGCAAACTTTATTCGGTCTACTAAATATTCTGGCTGTCCCGTATTAATAATTTTATGGAATAGAATAAGGCATTTAATTTTCAGAAGATTATCAAATTTCACACTAAATATCTGATGCGCTAAATGAGAAATATGATTCCGGCGACCTTTAAGAAAGACGTATATTGCTATATTGTTGTATGCCAAGTTTAGTTTCCGGTTGTCATTACTATCGCAGTTTGCAAAAATTTCGCACCCATACAATAGCACAGGAATCAAATAAGTTTTAGCAAGTTGCATACGAATTGCAAAAGGTGCTGAATCAATGACCGCCCATAAATTTCATAGCATGCTGTATATTCTGCCAACAAGGGCACTTATATGGCCAGACCACGATAATCTGTCATTAAATACAATACCCAGATTGGTAGCAGACTTGACATAGTCATTATTTCATCTGATACTCAATCGAGGTATGTCAAACGAAACATTGGTCTTCGAAAGCATTAAACATTTGGACTTTGACATTCGCCGAAGCCCAACATCATCCGCATACATATGAACACGGCAGTCAACCAAAACATCCGGTAGATCATTAATATACATACAGAACAACAGTTGCTCCAGTATTGATCCCTGGGGAACACCTCTACAAATATTAAGCGAATCAGAAATATTCCCATTTAAATGAACCCTCTGACATCTGTCCAACAAATAAGAAAAAATTAGACTAGCGACAGAATTAGAAAAATTAAACAGCTTCCGAAGCTTATTCAATAAAATTTTATGATTGACTGTATCGAAAGCCTTTGTGTGATCGAGAAGAACTAAAAACGCTACACTATTTACATCTAGTTCCATTTTGTTTTAATTCGTTTAATTTTACCGAGCCGTTTTCGAAATATGCTATATAAAGAGTATCAACGTACTAATTGTATTTTTTTTATTTTTTTAACGTCTGTGCATTTAAATCTTTTTAAAATCATTTCTCGATTTACTTCTTGGGCAGATTAGTTGTCTAAGTCGTACAGGACAAATTTGAATGGTTTATCATATTTTGATTCGTGTATAGAAAACTGACGGTTATGTTCTTTTAATATATAGCGATTACATTAAATGTTTGTTTTGTTTCACAAAAAATATAGTATTTGGTCATACCAGAGTTTTTAAACATTTTATGAAACTGATCACTATTATGTGAAAGCACTTTAATAGGTGAAATAAATTCTTTAGCAATTGGAATATGCACAGGAGTGTCTATGTTTTTAGCATTGTCATCAGTGTTCAATGCTTGTAACGGAGTCCAATAATTATATCGGCTCATTTTTAAGCCTGACGCATTATCCGTTTCCTTCAAGTCCTTCGGTTTGACACCAGACCGCCTTTTAGAAATTTTTGACAATTTTAATAATTATTCACAAAAGAAATTTACCACAGAGCGCAGATAACGACACGTCAGCCTCAGTCAACAATCGTGAGAGAACTGAAGAAGAAGGTTCATGTCGCTTTTTTAGGTTTCTATTATACATCCAAAGAAATATTACTGTTGGATTCACTAATAACAATGAGAAATAATCTCGGTTTTTGGAAGAATATTTGTCAAATTAAATACGATGTCTTTAGGGATTTGGCGCTGTACATTTTTTCAATATTTTCCACTACATATACATATTTTTAGGTTATACTTGAAAATATTGGGTTCCACTTGAAAATATTACTAACTATAATTACTATTACTTTGGGTTATGCTTATTCTCACAACATACATAAGATAATTGGTCATTACAACCCTTCAGTCAGGATTACGACCTAGTTTCTCACACCACTTATGTTGTGTGTGTTAATTTTATACATGAGTGGTGGGACCTACAGTTTAAAGTCGACTCTGAACGACAGATTTTTGAGAAACTTTTCATGGCAATTTTATTTACTCAGAGTTTTTGCCAGAAATCTGCTGAGAGGAAGTCGCCGAAGATATACTTTTTGTATTTTATTTTTATGTCTGTCCTGGGGCTCGAACCCTGGCTTTTCGTCTAATAAGCCAACACACTACCTACTAGACCACGGCGACTACCACACAGTTGCATTTTAATCATGTTCTCTTTGGGCCGACCTCAGCCTTAAACCTACTTAACATTAGGGTGGTAATAATTTATGGTTACTAAATTCATTATTATTATTTAATTCAATTCTGTCATTATTATTTTAAAAAAAATTATATAATATTTACAAAATAAAAATAAAGTAAAATAAATGCTGAAGTATGATGCAACATTCCGGAAGGACATCTTAAATCAATTGGAAGTTGAGACAGTTTGACCTTACCGTCATCGTCTTCTACAACCTTGACGACCCTCCCGGTCAGCCAATGTTGCGGCGGGCATTTGTTCCCGTGAGCGATTACTACCTGACGTAGCTTCAGGTTGGGCGATTCGCTGGTGCACTCGCCTTAGCTCGCCCAGGACGTAGTCTCGACACCAAGCCTACCAAAATGTCTGCTTGATACCGCATAGCAGTCGTCAACGCTTCCATAACTTGGGTTAGTTAGTTTCTCTTCTATCAGCAGATGAGCTGGAGTTAGCGCCTCTCCGTCGTTGGGGTCTGACGACAGCGGTGCGATGGGCCGACTGTTGAGCACCACTTCTGTTTCTGCGAGCCTCGTCTACAATAGAAACAGAAACAGAAACTTCACCTGCTGCTGCTTCTCAGCCCTCCGAAGTGTGGTGCCCGAGGTGATAAGAAGGTGAACTTCACCCCGGACGACGCTGCGTAAGTTTCGAGGGCGGGTCGACTCCTGTCGAATGTTTGTTGCAGCTGCTTGAGGACGTTGCTGGCTCCTACGAAGTTCGTTACGTTGTCGCATAGCACCTCCTTGGGAAGGCCTCTTCTGGCAGCGAACCTTTTGAAAGATAAAAGAAAAGAATCAGCCGTAAAATTTGATACTAACTCTAAATGCACTGTATTAAATGTGAAACACACGAAGACCGATATATACATTTTCAATGGTGGTCGACAACGAATTCTCAAAAAGACATTAATTGGACCACAAAAGTCTACACCGACGATAAGAAATGGGCAAGTTTTCCATTATTTGGGACATTATTATTGGTTTGTAGTGGAAACAATGTACACACTTGCGAACAATCCTACTGCAATCTGCCTTGGCGTCAATTAACCAGATCCTCTCACTGGCGAGAGCAATGAGTGCCTTTGTGCTAATATGGGAATTCTCGAAATGAAGGTGTAAATAAAGTGTGACAAAGTCATTTTGCTTTGGTAACAAAAGTGGGAATTGTGCATCATATGGCAAATTTGCATTAAGCAATCTCCTACCTACCCTTAATAGTGGAAATGTTCTCTTTTCTTCAGTGAATGTATGAATGAAAGTTATATGTCTCTGTATGTTTGACGGTAAACCAGAGATTTTTGTAATTTAGAAATCTCCTTAGAAAAATTTGATTTCTGGATAACCTTTATAATGCGAACATTTCATTTCCGTTGCAGTAGGTATGCTACTTTGATTTGTCTTTCGCTTCTTCAGACTATCAAAGAACCTCATTACAAAACCTGTTACTCGCAGTAACTTCTTATATGAAGAGTATCTTGATATCATATCCAGTAGACAGTTAAAAGTCCCCCCTACTGCAAGAATTACATTTACTTTTCTCGTTTTCAACAACTTTTGTCTCTCTGTAAATTTTAAATGTTCATTAACAGACCATTTGGAACTGTTGTTTAGTAGAAACAACAGTCCTTCAAACCGTATTGAGTTCTTCAAATCTTGCACATCAGATCCTCTTGACACAATGTCAGCTGGACTGTGTTTAGTAGACACGTGACGCCACGAAACTTGGTCTGACCACTCCTGAAGCTATTCGATACAAAAGTCGTCAAAGAGGAGGAGTCTGCCCAAAAATAAACATTGTCTATTTTGAGATTTACCATACGCCTAATTCTATTCCACAACTTAGCTAGCAGGTGTTCAGCACATAGTTTTGGAGCAACTTTGGACTTAGCCGTAAGTATCGCGAGACAGCTGTGTTTGTCTCGGAGCTTCGAATTGAAGCGTTAGAAAATCCACGAATTTGAATTTTCGATGTTGACGTTATGTGGACGAATCTTGGGACAGTAATTGAATCAACTTCCATTAAATTAGCTTGGAAGTTTTCCCATGAAGAATTCAACCCCAAAGTAATTGATTCATCCCAGTCAAGCTTTTGAATCAAAAGTTCTTGCAATAGGGTCTTTGATTTCGTAACAAGTGGGTATAATAGTCCGAGAGGATCAAATAGTCGAGAAGACACCGATAATACGTTTCTCTTTGTAGCTTTCAAGTCCTAAAACATATTTTCTAAATGAAATTTGAATAATTCATTCTTCGGAACCCAATGTATGCCTAATGCTTTCTGAATCGCTATGTATTAGTTTCTCATTCTGTAGATTATTCAGAAACTCAGGATGGTTTGAAAACCACTTGGTGAGATTAAAACCAGCTGAAGTCAAAATTTCAGTCAACTGATGTCGAATCAGAATTAATTAATAGGCAAAGTCTCTTTGTATATGTCGCTTAAGTGAATCAGACATCTAACGGCTAAAAATGGCACTGAAGCTGTACCATAAGTGACAATATTCAACCGAAAAAGCTTCAACTTATCACGTAGGTTCTCTCGCCAAAGGTCCAATTGAAAATTTCTATCCTTGTCACCAATCATGACAAGGACCGGCGCCAATTAACAAATCAATTTTTTGCGGCTCACAGAAGCAAGGGTCAGCTAATTCAACGTTTGACGGAATACTCAGACTAGCCTACGATCAGGTTGTAGGTTTGTAATTGATTTTAGTACCCAAAACTTTGACGTGAATTTGGTAGAGTTGACACTCGCGGTCACAGTCAAATTGACGCGAGTTTTGGATAATGTATGCCTCCTTTTTTTTCAAACGTAGTAGTTGCGCCAGTTCCTTGATTATCAAATTATGTTGAAAACCGGAATCTAAAAGAGCTCTGGCTGGTATAAGTTGGCCAGAACTACTTCTTACTCTTACCCGAGCTGTCGCTAGAATTATGCGCTCATCTGACGCCGAATAGTTCACAGAAGCGTGAGAAGCCGAAATCTGTTCAGAGTATTTTGTTGAAGCGTTGTTGGAACTTGTATTATATCGGTGAAGTAATGTGTTATGTGAACCATTACATAACCGACACTTTGAAGATGGACACCTGGCAACTGTGTGTCTCTTTTTCAAACATTTAATACATACTGGCACGGATTTTATGAAGTCAAATCGTTTGACTATAGGCTCAGCAGTAAAAGAAGGGCAATTGTTAATCATGTGCTGCTTCGATTTGTAAAATAAGCATTTGTCAACAGATTGTTTTGATTTACTGATGTTTTATTTGTTCTAAAATTAAAATGTTCATTCATAGTTTTATTAACCCTCGACCTTGAACTAGAATACTCGTCAGCATAAATATGCTGGTAACGTCTATTCAGAGCGGCTTCGCAATCTGACCACAATGGGAGCTTATCGAAATTTGTTTTTCCCACTTTGATTTGGTGATTGGATCCACGTTCGACATCATTAGAGGTATTATCGTGGCATTCGTTATTTTATTGTCATCACCAATTGATGACAAAGAATCAAAGAGGCTTGGTGATTACGGGCAAATCAAAATTTTTTGCAATATTATCGAAAAATATCAAGCATTCGTTATCATACACTTTTTTCAAGCTTGCTAATGATTTGGGTAATTCTCCTCAGAGATCTGAAAGGCCTTTATGGCACCCAAGGCCAATTCGGGCAAGCATAAGATCAAGTGATTGAATTTTCCAATATCCGTCAATGTCAGATCATTGTGGACCATGTTCAAATAAGCTCATGAAGTTCTTGTAATCAGAATATTTGCCACTGAACTTAGGGAGCTTCATATTTGGGAGTCTTGAATGGTGAGCTTGTACGCTGAATGAAGTTTCAGGCACTTTAGATTGGCTATTCTTGGCCAACAGACTCATAAACCAACTCTTCGTGGTTACACAGAGATATTTAAGCTCGGCTCTATCATTATTATCGGGATCCAAATTAATCACTTCTGACTGCAGCTTCATTGCTTGGTCAATATATGTTTTCAAAACATCTATAGGATTAAACGAAATAGTCCTATCTACAATAGACTGCCGAATTCTGTCGACGTTCTTAATGACCTTCGCTTTTTTCGTGAGTAATTTCTCACGCTTTCCGCTCTGGAAGGAGAATCTTGGCGTTTAGAGCCCCTACTAGTCATTATGATTTTCGTTTATCCAAAAACAAGAATTTAAAATTGACCAAAGTAAACTATTGGTCGAATTATATTTGAACTTGTTTTGGACAAAAGAATTTAATCGATATTCCTCGGCACACTTTATTCGAATTTTCCGACTCCAATATAGCTATTTCTCTATAAGCAGCGCTAATTGAGTTAAGAATAAGTTACTTGATCTCAGAAAATAAAAAGAAAAACGCTTTACACACAGTCTTCGGTATACAAAATATGCAATTTAACGAGTAAATCGTTAAATAATCGGTTTTTTTTGTAATAAAATTACAAATAATAATAATCGAAAATAAACCTAATTTCGAAGCTAGTTTGAACAATTTTATTAAAATTTGAATTTTGTTACTATTGTGAACGGTCACACTGTAAGCAGATGTAATATGTAAATTATATACAAGTAATATAGGAACCAAAGATCAACAAAAAGTATTAAAAAAGATGAGTAGAATCATACTCATAATTTCTAATACTTATACGCATTCATACTTATTTTAAGATCACAGTCATACTACTCATATTCAAAGTTTGAAGTACTCATCGTACTCATACAATACACATGATGTTACTGATTTTGACTCGCTATGACTCACCATTTACAAGAATCACAAAATAAGTTTGATTCGCGTACGAACACTACAATACTCACTAGAAGGTTGTGTGTTTGCTTTGCTTGCTGTCTTTTTCTGTTTTCTTTTTTTGTAAAAAGACTAAGGCTGTAAATTTTGAATGAATGATTCGAATCACTCGAATCATTTCTGAGCATTATAAGTATTTTTCAAAATTTTAGGAATCTGAATGAGCAGGCGTATGAATCAAACATATTTCGAATGTTATGAGTTTGATGTAAACGTTGTACTCATACTCATTGCAACCTGTACTTATAAATCAATGTTGCAGTAAGTACGAATGAATCAGAGTAGTTGAATTTCAATACTGTTGACACGCTCATACTCGAAATTTCATGAGTAGCGAAAAAACGATTCATTGCTGATCTCTGATAGGAACGAAACACTGATCGAAATAAATATACGAAAATAAAGAAAAGAAGATGGAAAAAAGCAACACAAATGATAAGCTGAATGTTTTCCCACGAATAATGCAAGCGAATTGTTAGTGTAAATGTAGATTAATAACAATAATAATATTAGCACTCGCGAATATATTTCACTAATTAAGACGATTAACGTTGTTTCGATTTACGTCGTCTTAGTTGTTTATAAACAAAAAACGGGGAATCGTAGTTTTATTTAATGTGCTTGTTTTATGTTTCCATGTTTTTGTTTTTTAATGTTTATATGTACATATAGAAAATATTGTTGAACTTGTCAGACACAATAGAGTGACACGATAGTGGGATTTGTACGTAGAGAAACAATTATCCTTATAACAGAAGCGAATTGATAAATTTTTTAAATCTATTCCATTAGAAACGCCTGTGAAAAGCGAGATAAGAAATATCGATGATGAAATAGAAATGTTTATTTCTGATTTTACGGAAAGTTCATCTAATAGTGATTTTTTTACATACAATTAAAAATGATTCATATGAGTTTTTTTTAAATACACACATGCTACATACATACATATTTTTTAAGTATTGAATTACATATTACAATTAATTTAAGTTGATTTGTTTTCTTTTATTTTGTGTTTAATAAGGTTTGTAATTATTTGAAATATATGTATATGAAATAAATTTTTAATGAATTGTTTTTTTTAAATTTTTATTAATAAATGCAAATTCTATTTTATGAGACTAAACTCATATAACTTTTTTAAGTTCCTTGTTAAAAACATACTACTTTGTAGTATGAGCAATATGAAATTCGATTTACGTCGTTTCGATTTACGTCGCCTTTTTTTGCAACCAACTGCGACGTTATTCGAGGGATTACTGTAAATATATGGAATTATAAACAAATATAATGTTTCAAAAATTTTAAAATGTAAAATATATTCTTGTGTTCTGCTTTTAAAGGTTTTTAAAGCGATTAGCAATTTTTTATTTGATTTACAAAAAATCTCTTAAATTTGATTAAACTACAAATTTAAGGATAGAAAAACAAAAACATATTTTACACTTATTGATATGTTCAGTGTAGTGTTCCTTTATGATATTTATGTTACACTGTATATGTATTTTCTTGTTACACTGTTTTGTATTATCAAGTATTTGCATTTTTTTTTTGTATATTTTTGTTTTTATTGATATATTTTTCTGCATTTTTTAATTGCACTTTATTTTCGTATGTTTTGCTTGTTTTATTGTTTAGTTTACATGTATATGTATGTATATAGTTATTTTGTTTTGTGTGCTCTTTTTTAACAATTTTAATTTAAATTTGAATCAACTTTTACAACTCTTTTAATTTTTTAATATAAATTAAAGCAGATTATCAGATTTATTCTTATAACGTATTTTCCGAATGTTCCTGCTCGGGCGCCAAAATGGATTGCCTTAATAGTTTTTAAGGATTAAAAATTAAATAACTTATAATTTTAATAATGTAAACCGGACTCGAAAAGACGATCGTTCTAAATTGTTTGTAATATTCAACTAACTTTTATTTTCAATAATATTTTCTTAGGAATTCAGCAACTCCTTTGCCTATCTATTTATCTTACTCTATGTACTCAATAACCTTATTCTACCTATTCAATAACCTTAAACTTACTTAACATTAGTGTGGTAATAATTTATGGTTACTAAATTCATTATTATTATTTAATTCAATTCAGTTATTATTAATTTAAAAAAATAATATAATATTTATAAAATAGAAATAAAATAAATGCTGAAGTTATGGCGCAACAAAAGTGTTAACTATTATTACCATTAAATTATGTACTAAAATTTTCTTTTGAATAATAAAAATATATTGTTTATAAAATAGAAATTACGTTTTCTAGTAAAAAGTACGTATCAAGTTAGACTACTTTTAACTGTGACCAATTTTCTATTCAACTTTCTGTAACGTTTATATCAACTGTGGTTTAAGGACAACAAGTGAACAAGTTGGATATATGTTTAGTAGTCGAAAGAATTCAAACGTTGAAAGACGAACAAAATCACACGTACACGAATATTTACATCATGTCTTTCATTTACCGTGTGGTAGCGGATTAGAATTCTACCACAGTGGTTTCCTGCTTGTCGTAAAAGGCGACTAAATGGGAGGGCAAAGGTAGAGGGTGCGGATTAAAAGTCTGGCATATACCCGATGACACTGATGCTTCAAGCTAGACAATGCCGCTCAAAGTATTGGACTACCGTAGTATCACGATGACGCCGTAAGAACCAAGAACCGGCATGCGTGTGGGCGCGCTCCCAACGGATGTGAACTATCGGAG
This sequence comes from Sarcophaga subvicina, assembly GCA_936449025.2. Lineage (NCBI taxonomy): Eukaryota > Metazoa > Arthropoda > Insecta > Diptera > Sarcophagidae > Sarcophaga > Sarcophaga subvicina. The sequence goes on from OW388081.2 coordinate 54,465,227, forward strand.
CCTAGTCGTATAGGCATCAGAATTGACATCGGTAAGATTCTGATTATGGTATACTGGATCATACTGCAACATTTGGATTTAATGACATGGGCTGGCAGATGGGGTAATCTGTTACCAATATGGACTGGGGTGAAACCTGGCCTAGACGGCTTACAGGCTAATACACCATCTGTCTCCGTCCCGTTAAAACCTGGCAAGCGTTGGAGAATGATCTTGGACTCGTCCCGTTGAGTTGGAGTGTAGGGGTAGTTAAGAATTTCTTCTGTTTAGCTTCCGGTCTGGCTCTGAACGCAAGCTCTCATGAGTTGGGACCCAACAGAATGAAATACAACTTAACTAACACTTTACATAACTCTACAGGCGCTACTTCTCCAGCCGGCACCGAGGGTGTAAAGGAGACTCAGCAGGACAGCCCTTTCCTGAATCCCTTCCGGAGGGCCTCGAGGTTACTCCACTCACCACCGCTGAAGCAGAACGGCGAGAGATCTCGCTTTTCACCACCGGAGATGCAGAGGAACAAATTTCCTGAAAAAGAGGTGTATGATTTCACCAAACTAGAAGATAGAATTTCGAAGCACATAGATATGATGGGCGGAGGAAGGACGTCCATACACCAGGCGATGCACGATTTAGTGGCTTCTGCTGGGTCATTTCAACTTTGTGTATTACTTTTTATATTGTAATTGATAATTATAATAAACTGAATTAATGAAATAATAAAACCATAAATTAGTACCGCCCTAATATTAAGTAGATATAAGTTCAATGAATACATAGCAATAAGTAATTAGAATAAGCAACGGTGTTGCTGAATTGGAGTAAACGGTTAGAATTAAGTGAATACATATTAGAATAAGAAAATATTATTGAAAATAAATTTAGTTGATAATAATAATCACACTCGTTCGGTCCTTTTTATTTCGTTTCGTTTTGGTCTTCGCGGTCATTGTTTTAAGTGCCCAATTTTAAATATTAAATTATAATTTATTTAATTTAGTATATCCTTAAAAACTATTAAGGAGAATAATAAATAATAGTGATCGTGATCGAAAAGAAATAAAAATACCAAACTCGCGAAAAAAGTTTTATAAGGTATTTAAAATTTACATATGTTCGCGAGTGCTAAAAATTTTATAAATTACTTAAAATTTAAAAAATTACCACAAACTCGAATTAACTAAAACTCCAACAAATAAATCTTATAAGTTAATTAAGATTTACAAAACAATAGAAATCATACAAATCAAATAAACGTAAATGTGCATACAAAACAATAAAACATAAAAAACAAAGTGTTATACAGTGAAATAAAAAAATAATAATAATAGCAAGCAACACAAAATAAAAATAACAACCAATAATACAAAATATATAAAAACAAAAATAACAATATACATATTGGTTATTGTTGTGAAAATATACAAATAAACATACAGAAAAATAAAATAAAATACAAAATAACAAATACAATAGAAACAAAAATAAAATGCAGGGTTCAGAAAAATGCATGTATGAACACATAAATTTAAACATTTATGATAAATGGACACGAGTGTACTTTTCAAACTTTTTGTTTTATGCTCCCTTTTCACAAATGAGTAGCTAAGAATTGTTTTCATTTTAAGCATTCATAAATGAAAACATTTATTTTTTTATGTTGGTACATATTCGCGAATATGAATTGTGAGAAGTAATGCTGTAGTTACCCACACGTAACGTAACGTACCGTAGAAAACGTTCTCTTTTTACCATATGGAGAACAATGTAAACGCTTACCCAAACGTTCTCTCTCGTTAGCAAAACGGAACGATCTGTATAAAACAGAATTCTCCCACGTTTTTACGTGACATTTGAACATGAGAGAGAGAACATGAGAGAGAGAGAGAGCAGTGTTGCCACGAAAAAAAAATATTGTAACCAACATTTGTGAAAAAATCACCAAATAAGAAAAAAATATGATCAAAATTAAATTCGCAGTTTTTTATTTTATTTTTTTCAAATTTAAATTATAATTGAGAAAAAAGAAACAAAAAATAAGAAAACAAAATTATAGTCTCATAATTAATTAATTTTAACTAACAAATCAAAAGCTATTTTTATAAGAAAAATAATAACCAAATCCGGAATAATCTACCCATTGAACAAAAAACGGCAACACTGATGATGAGTCTGTATACCAATTTCTTTGCATTGTGTTATGTTTGTTTGTGTGTTGCTTTGTGTTCTGTTTCGTTTTTATTTACATTCTTGTTTACATATGTCCTGTTTTGAACGTTTCTATAACTACACAAACGTTTTTAAGGCTACGTACGTTACGATTTTACGATTCTTATGCTGGAGTTAGCCACACGTAACGTAACGTACCGTAGAAAACGTTCTCTTTTTAGAATATGGAGAACGATGTAAACGCTTACCCAAACGTTCTCTCTCGTTAGCAAAACGGAATGATCTGTATAAAACAGAATTCTCCCACGTTTTTACGTGACATTTGAACATGAGAGAGAGAACATGAGAGAGAGCAGTGTTGCCATGAAAAAAAAATATTGTAATCAACATTTGTGAAAAAATCACCAAATAAGGAAAAATATGATAAAAATTAAATTCGCAGTTTTTTTATTTTATTTTTTTCAAATTTAAATTATAATTGAGAAAAAAGAAACAAAAAATAAGAAAACAAAATTATAGTCTCATAATTAATTAATTTTAACTAACAAATCAAAAGCTATTTTTATAAGAAAAATAATAACCAAATCCGGAATAATCTACCCATTGAACAAAAAACGGCAACACTGATGATGAGTCTGTATACCAATTTCTTTGCATTGTGTTATGTTTGTTTGTGTGTTGCTTTGTGTTCTGTTTCGTTTTTATTTACATTCTTGTTTACATATGTCCTGTTTTGAACGTTTCTATAACTACACAAACGTTTTTAAGGCTACGTACGTTACGATTTTACGATTCTTATGCTGGAGTTAGCCACACGTAACGTAACGTACCGTAGAAAACGTTCTCTTTTTAGAATATGGAGAACGATGTAAACGCTTACCCAAACGTTCTCTCTCGTTAGCAAAACGGAATGATCTGTATAAAACAGAATTCTCCCACGTTTTTACGTGACATTTGAACATGAGAGAGAGAACATGAGAGAGAGCAGTGTTGCCATGAAAAAAAAAAATATTGTAATCAACATTTGTGAAAAAATCACCAAATAAGGAAAAATATGATAAAAATTAAATTCGCAGTTTTTTTATTTTATTTTTTTCAAATTTAAATTATAATTGAGAAAAAATAACAAAATAAAATTATGGTCTTACTAATTAATTAATTTTAACAAACAAAACAAAAGTTATTTTTATAAGAAAAATAATAACCAAAAAAAATCTACACATTGAACAAAAAACGGCAACACTGATGATGAGTCTGTATACCAATTTCTATGCATTGTGTTGTGATTGTTTGTGTGTTGCTTTGTGTTCTGTTTCGTTTTTATTTACATTCTTCGTTGACATATGTCCCGTTTTAAACGTTTCTATAACTACACAAACGTTTTTAAGGATACGTACGTTACGATTTTACGTCTCTAACGCTTGGCTAACCAAGCCATTATGCTGGAGTTACCCACACGTAATGTAACGTACCGTAGAAAACGTTCTCTTTTCAGCGTATGGAGAACAATGTAAACCAGTGATGCTCAAAATCCAAATTTCCTATCACATGATAGGCAAAGAAAATTCAGCTGACGCTGCGTTGACACACCTACACTATAAGCTTACTTGTGTGGTTTCTTATAATGATCGTGTGTTTGTTGCTTTGTTTGTTGTTTTGTGTTTAACTCAGAGAACAAAATCAATTCAGTTGATGTTTAGCACTTGATGAGGCAAGACGTCGCTACGCAACTTTTCTGAATGATTTTTTGTTTTTTGCAAATACACGCAGCAAAATTGTTGATGAAAATTGGGAATATGATTTCTTTTTTATAGAGAATATGGATGGTAATGCACAATGTATTGTGTGTTATCGCTATTTATGTCGTAATTCTTTTTTTTTATATAAAAAGACATTACGAGGCTAGCCAGGATTTTTCGACAACATTAAAGGGAATGATAGGACTTTAAAATTATTGCAATTAAAAGCAGAATTTTTTTAAAATTCATGGTTGACGAAACGGACGTACCAAATTACAATAATTTACCATATAAGAACGATAAATTGTCGTTGCCTTTTAAAAAGGCATCATATATAGTTGCTTTGGCTTTAGCAAAGCAGTGTCGTCCATTCGATGACGGAAATTTCTTTTTGAATTTGACGACAGACGTATTGATACATACATACATCAATATATTCATCAATATATTCATCAATATATTCATCAATACATACATACATACACACATACATCAATATATTCATCAATACATACATACATCAATATATTCATCAATACATACATACATACATCAATATATTCATCCATACATACATACATTCCCATATTCATCAATACATACATACATACGTCAATATATTCATCAATACATACATACACACACATTCATCAATATATTCATCAATACATACATACATACACACATACATCAATATATTCATCAATACATACATGCATTATGTGCATGCACGCAACACAATAAACCAATTTTTTTATATTTTCCCAGTGTACGATTCTCAAAAATTAAGTTGAATTTTGTTCTCCGCTGCTTTACCAACACAACCAATACTATGATAGTATTTGTTTGAGCACCACTGATGTAAACGCTTACCAAAACGTTCTCTCTCGTTAGCTAAACGGAACGATCTGTATAAAACAGAATTCTCCCACGTTTTTACGTGACATTTGAACATAAGAGAGAGAGCAGTGTTGCCACGAAAAAAAAATATTGTAACCAACATTTGTGAAAAAATCACCAAATAAGGAAAATATGATACGATTTCACGATTCTAACGCTTGGGTAACCAAGGCATCAGAAATGTGAAATGTACAAATATGAGAGGCCTTCTCATCGCTCTCATTAAAGTACATACTCATTAATGTTGTTGTTTTTTTATCATATGTGTTCGGCCTTTTTGTGGTTTGTTTCTTATTTTCATATGTGCGTTGTTTGTTTTATTTGCTACATTACAAAAATTAATGAAAATGAAAGTTTTTCATGACACACATGTGCGTATTGTAATACGATCATGGGTCACATGTGACTCATATCTTTATACAATTTATGTGATGTTTCTGTAACACAGGTTATTTTACTTGCCTGCCTGTTTGCATGGAAGACACAAACAAAAAAACCCATCATAAAAATGAACAAAATTTTTGTTTTACCCGTCTGTGCACATATTTTTGTTTTATTCTTGCATGCAAAAACCCGAACACTCAACATTGCAAAATAAAACTTTATGCTCTTTCATTTGTGAGATTTTTACAAAAATTTTATTTCTCAAAAATGTGCATGTTTATGTGTGAACACACTCAACATTTTACATTTATTTATTAACAGAACTATAAAAAAATGTTCATATCATTTTCGAATGCTAGTGCAAAATAAAACTTTATGCTCGTTTATTTATGAGATTTTTACAAAAATTTTATTTCTCAAAAATGTGCATGTGCATGAAAAAATGTTTTTCTTATTCTCTCAATTTTGAACGAAAATAAAAACATTACTAACAGTATCATACATGGATGAATAAAGCAAACTTTTATTTTTGTTTGTTTCTGTTCACGAATGAAAGATAACAAAACAAAATTCTTTTTCTTTTTCATGAGCTTGAATGATAAGTGAGTGAATATTTGGTACCCTGATAAAATGTATATTACAAGAATACAGTGTAACAAGAAATTACGAATACAAAAAGTAGTAATAGTGCAACATAAATATCAAAATACACTACACTTCACAAGAACAGATTAACACACTACACAAACAAAAAAAAACATCACATCGTTGGACGACTCCAGGAATTCTGCCCAGATGCCCCATTGCAACTGCATTCTTTGCCAATCGGAAGAAACTAAAGGGAGTATATCAGACTCTCAAGAGGTAAAAAGTGCGAAGTATATTTGTGTTTTTTCCTTAAATTTGTAATTTAATCAAATTTAAGAGATTTTTTGTAAGTTAACCAAAAAATTCATAATCACTTGAAGAGTAGAACACAATAAAAGACATATATTTCACATTTTTAAAGTATTGAAACAATACATTTATTTATAATTTTATATAGAATCTGCAATTTTATATATGTATAAATATTTTCCTTTATGAAATTATAAGAAACCCACCCTAAAAATGCACAGAACCGCGAGTGTTAATATCGTTAAGTTAATACGTATTTACACTAACAATTTGTTCTCTTTGTTAGCGAGAAAACATTCAGCATACCATTTGTGTTGCTTTTGTTTGTTTTCTTTTCGTTTATTTTTCGTAATTGTGTTTCGATCAGCGTTCCGTTCCACGCGTTCCTATACTGCTTGTATAAATTAAAGAAATTTATTTAATTTCTTATTTTTAAAAAAGAACGTCAGACCTTAGTCTGAAGTGGTCTTTACTTTATTGAGTTTATTTAATAACTGACTTTAAAATTACAATTTTATTATAATGATTAATTATGCTTACTTAACTAAATTTATCCCAGACACAACCTCAGCAAAATTTTTATAAAATAATATTGCAACATAATTAAATGGAAAAGTGCAATGACTTTTGATCCAATTATATTGCAATGAATATTTTTATGCTTAACTCATCCCTCCTTAAATTCGATCGTCCCCGATCGATTCAAAAATAAGGTAAGTCATGTATCCTTGTAATGGATGTTTCGATTTTGCTTTCTTCTGTCTGTGGAACATTTGTGGCTGCAAAACCAATGTTGTTACCGCTCTTTTCCGTGACTTCTTTAATAACCAAACTGCTAAGATAACAGTGATTAGGAAGGTTATAAATATAGCACAATTCCTAATCTATGCTTCCTCTTTAAGATTGTATATCACCTTTGTATTATTGAAATGTAGTTCTTGTAGTGATTCCAATGATAATAGATTTAATCTTGCTTCCTCAACTGGAGTTTGTTGCATGGAGGCTGGTATAGGTATTAATTGGGGTGCTTCAACATTTTTATAAGATTTTTCACCAATTCGAATCGTACTGTTTTAAAATTTTTTTACAAATGTACCTTTCAGATCATATTTCATAACTTCCGCACTAATTGTTTCATTTACATCATTCAAAAGTATAATGCCATCTGAAATCTCTTCGATACGTGAGATGTGCTGAACATTGCTGGTTGTGCATGAGGGTTTGTTTTGAGATAAAATATTTTTAATACAATTGTCATTACTTAAATTTATTAAATGGTCTCTTTTACAAATTTTAATTTTATTATAGTTTTTACAATTATTTTTAATTCCATAAATTTCATTTTTATTTGTTAATATTTCTTTAAAATTTAAATTTATTACAAAGTATTTTTTATTACAGGTTTTACAATCATGTTTTTATACAAAATTTAATCAGTTATAAGAATTTTAATTACATATATAAGATTTTAAAAATTGCTACAAACATTAACATTAGCTAGTTCTAATGCCTCTTCTATATTGCTAAAGGGCATTTTTTCAGTTTCTAACTGATTTATGGCCAGTGCCATTTCTGTTTTATTTAACAAAAATGATTTTATTACATTTTTCTTTGCTCGTTGAATGGCATACTTTACATTCACAATTGATTCTTTAGTTAGTCTTATTTTATTCCTAATTATTTCTATATCTTCATTTACAATTGAACTACCCTTTTTTATTATAAATATTTGAAAATTTATTTATAACTCTTGTAACATATTTACAAATTGATTCAAAAACAATTCAATTAAATTTCTTATATGATCTTTATGCACAGTTCTATTAGATTCCGTAAGTACAGTACTCTTTTTATTCTCCTTCACTATCTCTTCTTTATACCTGGAGGATAATTTTGACCCCAATCTTTTGTTAATTTTTACGTAATTTTTTTGACCTGGTATATAATCTTTAAATGGTTTTCTTGATTTATTATGATGTTCTATATCATTTTTTTGCTTTTTAACAATTGCTTCTATATTTTCTTTCCTTGGTTTTTCATATTGTTCAGGACTTGTGCTAACTCTTCTTCCAAAGAACATCTCAATGGGTTTCCTACCTGTTGTAGAATGTATAGTGTAATTGTATTCGTAAACCTCTCTATCTAATAATTCTTCAACACTTCTATGTATTTTTTCTGTCTTAAGACGGCGCATTATTTCCGACAAGGTTGAATGAAAACGCTCGATTTGCCCATTTACAGTACTTCTGTATGGCGGAGTCTTGAAAACTTTAATATTCAACTGATCTTCGAGCATAAAAAGAATTGATTCAGAATTTAATGCCTTTTCGTTATATACGACAACCATTCTTGGAACTTCAAAATTAAACATCATTTTTCTTATTGGTTCTCTAATATCTGCTATCGACCGAGATTTAATCGCTGTTGCCTGTGCAAATTTTGTAAGCTTATCTATTGCCGTTAGTGTCAAATGTTTTTCAGTGCTCCAAATGTCCATGTGGAGTATTTCTCCAGCATATTGTGGAATTGGAGTCTGTGAAATATATGATTTATTGGGATGCCTATCGTATTTTCCCTCTCTGCACACTTTGCACTGCTTTATTATTTTATTTAGTTTGTCGCTCATCTTTGGAAAATAGTATTTTTCCAAGAGTTGAAGTTTATTTTCTTCTGCATTCCTATGTGCTCTTTTATGAATCTTTAGAGATTCTTCCTCCTGTCTAGAGGTGTAAACCAAGTCTTCTACTTGAGTTTGCGTATATCTTACTTTATATTTGAAGTGGGTATATTGTTTGTAACTTTCCCATTATTTCCTCGGAAGTAAATAATCCGTTTATCACGCTAGGATTAAGGTATTTTTTAAAAATGCTCACTAATTCGTCTTCTGAAAAACTTGGGGCTGTTATAATATTGGCTTCACCTACAAGAATAAAAATCTGGTTTTTAAACGCGTTAATTGGACATTCTACTGATGGAATTAGATTTTCACCAGAGCTATCATCACTGTGTACATTAGCCGTTAAGGCGTTGATATCGACAGATTTATTGTGTGGGTTTCTTGAAAGAGCATCTGCTACTACGTTACTCTTTCCAGGTTTATAGTGGAGTTCATAATTATAGTCCTCCAATATAGCCTTCCAACGTTTCATTTTAGCGTTGTTATTCCTATTGCTCAACGCATATGTGCGAGGTGATGTATAAATAAGTACTTTAGCACGACCGTATAAGTAGTTCCTTAGGGTATCCAATGCCCAAATTATGGCCAAAATTTCTTTTTCGTTGGCTGCATAATTTTCTTCAGTTTTATTCAGTGATCTAGATATGAATGTGATAGGTCTTTTATCTTGACTAAGCACAGCTCCTATCGCATAATTCGAAGCGTCTGTAGTTAATTCAAAACTTTTATTAAAATCTGGGTAGGTCAATATTACATCTCTTGAAGCCAGGATATTTTTTATTCTCATAAAAGCAGTTTTTGCTGATTCATCTAACGGTATTAATTTTTTTCCTGACTGGTTTTTGGACACGCGTCCATTTACCCCTCTTAAGACGCTTGCCAATGGTTTTGCTATTTTAGCATAATCCTGTACAAAGCGACGATAATATCCAGAGAAACCTAGAAACGATCGTAAATCCTTCAATGTAGTAGGATATGGAAAATTAATAATGTCTTCAACCTTTTTTAGGTTTGTTTGTATAAATTGGCGTGAAATGAGAAAACCTAAAAACTCTAACTCGCTTTTAAAAAATTCGCACTTGTCAAGCTGAACTTTCATGTTAGCTTCATGCAAAGTATGAAATATTTCTGTAATATCCCTGATATGCTGATTCTCGTTTGGACTAAAAATAATTATGTCATCTATTTAGACATAACAGCTAACACCTATATGGGAACGTAAAATGTCATCCAGCGCACGTTGAAACATCGCTGGTGTATTCATTAGTTAGAATGGTAATCGAGTGAACTCGTATTTACCATTGTTGATAGAAAACGCAGTTTTCTCTATGTCTTTGGTTTTCAAAGGTATTTGGTGAAAACCACTTTTTAAATCTAAAACCGTAAAATATTTGCTTCTTCCTAACTGAGCAAGTACTTCATTAATTTCTGGTAAGGGATACTTATCCGCGATAGTAATAGCGTTTAACTTTCGGTAATCTATGACCATTCTAAACTTTTTCTGTCCACTTGCGTCCATTTTTTTGAAACAATCCACACAGGGGAATTGGGTGAGGATTTCGATGGCCTACTAATACCATCCTTTAACAGGGTTTTTACCTGAGTCTCGATTTCTTTTTTTAAACTCATTGGATAAGAATATGTTGTTAGAAAAAATGGGATCTTCTGTTCTCGTCCGTATTTCTCCTACAATTTTAGTGGTGTGCGTCAGTTTTTCGTCCGGTGCTGAAGAAAGATTATGGTATTTTAAAACAGCTTCTTTCAGCATGTCCTTTTGTAGTTGCGTCATGTGATCAGTTCGAATTGTAGTCATATTAATATTGTCCGCTAAAAAATCTTTAAGTAAAACTTTCTTTCCTTCTCCTAACTTCATGTAGTTATGTCTGGTATGAATAACAGCATCAAGGTCTTTAAGAGCATCGTTTCCGACAATGCCGTGAAATGTTTTTAATTCCGGTAATAAATAAAATTTTACTGGTACATCTGTTCGTCCAAATAGAAAGGTGTTGGTATGAAATCGAATTTCTACTTTTCCTGCAATTGAATTTGCATAAAAAGTTTCTTTGTTCGGAATAGGATTTTTTACAAGATTTGGTCGTATATAATTCTTATTTGAGCCTGTATCTATTAAAAATTTTAAAATTTTTCCACTGTCCATCCTACACTCAAAATATGGGAGGGTAGGCGAATTTAGTCTAAAAAATTAATTTCTTCGATACTGCCATGACCGTAGTCCGTTTTGTCATTTCTATGTCGTTCTATACAGTCGTGTAATGTTTCGTCATCCGTTCTTTTTTTTCTTATAAAATTACCCGTTTGAGATTTCAAATGAAAGTTCCTGCTCTGTTTACGCGCTTCTGGATGTTGTGGCGGTGGACGTTTTCCGAAAAGGTCATTCTTTGATGAAAATTATTATTATTTGGAGCAAGCTGGTCTCGAATAGATTCAGTCACTATCCTACGTATTTCTGTCTCTAATTCCCTCATATAAAATGTAACCTGATTTTCTTGTACGGCAGCGGAGGGTAATACAGGTGGCCTAATTAAATTGTTGGGGTTTGACATTTTATGCTTATTTTCCTTGTTAACTGTCCTATTTCCTTACACTGTTATACATGTTTTTCCTAATAAATTAATTTATTGAATATATATTTTTTTATTTCTTTTCAATATAAAAATTTTTCAAAATTTTTTTTTAATTCATATACATATAAATGAATTTTCAAAATAATTATTTTATTTTTTCTACCGTTGGAGGGTCCCGTAGGAATCGCAACAGTTTTTTCTTTTTGTTTTTAATAGATTTCTTATAAACGCTAATTTTTTATTGTTTTTTATTTTATTATTTATACTGTTCGAGGGTCCCGTAGGAATCACAACAGTTTCCTTTTTTTCTTTTCACAAATTAATTTATTTTTTATTTTTATATCCTTTATCCTTCCTTTGAGGTATATCTTTTAATTAATTTCTTCTTAAACATTAATTTCTTCTTAAAATTTTTCATTAATTTTTTGTAAGATTTATTTTTAAATTTCTTTTAATTAAAATTCAGCACTAGTTTTTATTTTGAATTTGTCTTAAAGATATTCTTTTTCTTTTTTGTATTATAGTGTTTTCACACCAAAATTTAAAACCTGATTTTAGCATTAAAACCATAAACAGCTGATTTTGCGTTCACACTGCAAGTTTTATTAAAATTGGTTTTAAATTCATGACATTTATGACTGCGAGAAAAAATTTTATGAGCAATATGCCTTATTTCATCTTGATATATTTAGCTTCTGACTTACCTTTCGCACAAGAAACTATATTCATTGTGACCAGAAACAACACACATTTCGATTAATAATTAAATATTTACAAATTTTTAAAATTTTCATTGAAGAAATTAAAAATATTCCAAATTTTTGCTTTTTTAATACAAAATAAATGATTATTTACATTTATTTATTTATTTATTTATTTACATTTGTTTTTGTTTTTATCAGCTGTTTTCAGGTTTTCAGAGCTGGTAGCTCTGATTTAGTACATTTAGTACATCAAAACAAGGTTGTATTTCATAAAACCAACTTAAAACCAATTCAAAAAAGGTTTTATTTTGGTTTTAACACAATAATTTTGTATGGTAAAATCAGGTTTTATTTTTGGTTTTAACGTTAAAACCAACTTTTGCGTTAAAACCACTCGGTGTGAAAACACTATTAGATTCAAATTTTTTCTTTTGTAAGTAAATAATTAATAATAATTATGCAATTTTGGATTTAATTAAAATTTTTCTTAATTTAGTAATTTACCTATTTAATTTCTTTTAATAATTGTTAAATTATTAAAAATTTAATAAATTGTTAATTACGTACATTAAAAGGTAAACATTTTCCATCTTCTTTGTCCTCTTCTCTCCTAAGGATGTAGCGGCTACTGGACGTTTCCAGTTCCTGTTCGCCTTCCTTGAAAGTTACTAAGGGGCCCTTCGTTTCTGCTCCTTATTATTTTTTCACCCGAGTATTGTTTTTTTATTTTCCGAACTGAACCGTATTTTATACGTTATAAAACTTTTCTTAATTTTTTTATTATTCGAAAAAAAAAAAAAATTGCGGGTCCCTGCTTTTTAAAAAAGAACCTCAGACATTAGTCTGAAGTGGTCTTTACTTTATTGAGTTTATTTAATAACTGACTTTAAAAGTTACAATTTTATTATAATGATTAATTATGCTTACTTAACTAAATTTATCCCAGACACAACCTAGGCAATATTTTTATAAAATAATATTGCAACATAATTAAATGGAAAAGTGCAATGACTTTTGATCCAATTACATTGCAATGAATATTTTTATCCTTAACTTATATAATTTACATATTACAGCTGCATACACTAGTAACAAAATTAAAATATCAATAGAAAATTGTTCACACAAATTTCGAATTATTTCTAATAACACAGTGTGTTCAAATTGAAATTTAATTTTTGTTTTTTCTTTTAACAAATCGATTATCAAGCGATTTTACTCGGTACATTGAATATTTTATACCGAAGGCTGTGCGTAAAGCGTTTTTATTGTTATTTTCTGAGATCAAGTAAGTTAATCTTGACACAATTAACGTCGCTTAAATTTTGGTATCGGAACTTTCGGGTATTGTGTGCCCGAATAATATCGAATTAATTCTATTGTCCAAAACAAGTGAATACTAATAGATTCAAATATAACTCTACCAATAGTTTACTTTGGTCAATTTTAACTTCTTGTTTTGAGGAATTTTTGAATAAACAAATATAATAATGACTTGTAGAAGCTCAAAACGCCAGGATTCTCCTTCCAGAGCAAAAACTTGGAGACATTACTCGCGAAGAAAGCGAAGGTCATTAAAAATATCGACAGAATTCGATAATCCATTGTAGATAGGACCATTTTTTTTAATACTACAGAGCTCGAATGTCGATCCGATATTGTAAAAACATATGTTGACCAAGCAATGAAGCTCCAGTCAGAAGTGGATAATTTTATCCCGATAACGATGATGGAGTCGAGCTTGAAGATCTCTGTGTGACCACGAAGAGTTTGTTTATGAGTCTGTTAGCCAGGAATGGGCAATCAAATGTGCCTGAAACTTCATTCAGCGTACAAGCTCACCAAGTTTCGTGGCGCCACTTACCTACTAAAGAGAATTCAGCTGACATTGTGTCAAGAGGATCCGATGTAAGGGATTTGAAAGATTCAATATGGTTTGAACGACCGTCGTTTCTACTAAACGACAGTTCCAAATGGCCTGTTAATGAACATTTTGAATTAACAGAGAACCAAAAGTTATTGGAAACTGAAGAAAGAGAGCATTTTCACTTTTAAGGGTAGGTGGGAGATTGCTTAATGCAAGTTTGCCATACGATGAAAAGTTCCCACTTTTATTACTGAAGCAAAATGACCGTGTGTTTCACATCTAAGGCGGTGCATTTAGAGTTAGTGTCTGATTTATCCACTGATAAAAGAAGATGTCTTCGACAGGCCGTCGAGTCATACTCAGCTTCGTCCGGTATTACACCGTTATAACTGCCTTGGATGCTGAGCCACTAATGCAAATTGCTGATGTGGGCAAAAATCCTCCGGGAACAGGCAAGTACGAAAAACTAAAAAAATTAATTACTCTTTTTGGTACTTCAAAAGAAAAACAACTTTTGAAACTGCTCACTGGACTGGAACTTGGAAATAAAAAACCAAGCCACTTACTGCAGGAAAAGAAACAATTAGCTGGTACTAGTTTATAACCGATGCATTGGCTGCAACATATGCCAAGCAATATCAGATGTATTTTGTCTGCATGCAAAACTGAGGAAAATTTAGCAAAATTTAGCCGAAATTCCTGACCGAATCTTTGATAATTCCCCTTCACCCTCTTTCGCAATGGCAACTGCTACATGGAGGGATATCGTATCAAATTGTGACGCACTTACGTCACATTTGAAAAGTTCCGCTCTTGAGGCCCAAGAAAATAATTCAAAAACTTAGCCAACTATCTATTGAATTTGCAACTACCAATACACATTTTCAACGGCGTAACACGAGTAAATAGAGTGACCATGGAAGAGGCAGACCTCATTCTCGCCGACAACAGAAAGTGTGCTATTACCATATTCAATTTGGCTCTGGTTCGAACAAATGCAAACAACCGTGTGAGTTCAAAGCAGATCTCATTCCTCCACAGGGAAACTAAAGCAGCTGTCTTCGGTGAGTGCAACAGAAGGCAGCAGTCTTAAATCAATTAGACTCTTGAAAAAATATTACATATTTTCGATAAACAAAATAATGTAAACTTTCTTGTGGACTCTAGTTCAAAAAATGTTTTACCAAACGAACTACAATATCAGATAATCTGAAGTTGTATGCAGTGAACAATACTATTATTTCAACATATGGTACTAAATTTCTTGAAACTGATCGTCGTTTTAGTTGGAAGTAAAGTCTCCAATAATAGGAGCGGATTTTTTGTCGCACTGTGGACTGATTTTAGATTTTAAAGGTAAACAACTGGTTGATTCTATGACGTCACTAAAATCTTTAGGCCATATAAAATATTCCGATCAATCTATGGAGTTCCTAAACTGATAGACATCATTCAGTCTCTTTTTTCATTCTTTCCTAGGTGTTTCTTTTCCAGTTCAGCTTGCTGTCCAGAATAACACCCAAGTACTTGACCTCGGAAGACAACGGAAGCTCCCTACCACCTAGCCTCGTTAATCTGAAGGTTTCAATTTTGTGCTTCCGCGAAATGTCTTATTGGAATTTATAACCAGAACACAGTTCGTAGCCCAAGAGAATAAAGTTACAAGCGCAGACTCCATAGTTCCCCCAGGGTCGACAAAAATTTACCACCTACCAGAATAACCACATCACCGGCGTATGCCACAACCTTAAAGCCCATCCTTTTTAGACGCCTTAAACCAACATTAGCCACCAAGAACCACAAGAGACTAAAAACCCTGTTTTGCTGTTAGTTTCTAGGGAGATAGATATAGCTTTGGCAATTGCTGAATCTTTAGAAAAAAATACCGAAGTGTAATTAGGAAGTATTTTTAGACTCTTAATTTTCTTATTTAAAAGAACTATGAAATATGAAGCTGATTCGTTCTTACCTTTTGGTTCATCTGTAAACAAAAAAGATTATCAAATAGGCTGTTGTTTTTCTAAATAGAGTATTAAAAATATGTCATCAAGAGTACTTTCTTTTTTGAGTTTCGATAGGGATATAACACATGATTGAATATTGAAAAGCCAGGGGGAGTGGTTGAGAGAAATGATTTTGTTTAATTTAGGTATACCAAAATTTTCTGCCAATTTTAATGATTTGCAAATATGTGAGGAGTATCTGTATGTTCTTTTTGCAGATATTTATTCCTTAACATCATTATCAACAACAGAATTATCAGGGAAAGTTCATTTTGCCAAAATTTTTAATTTCAGTTCATAAATTCGGAAACCGATTGAAGGAAGACCTGATTCTGCGAATACTTTAGCCAAATATGTAGTACGAAGTGTATAAATGTTGATCGGATTACCCGGTTATAAAAACCCTTTAGTCAAATATCCAGTGTTAATATGGTAACATCATTTTGTGATTGAATGAAGACATTAGAAAACTTCTGATCTGTTGAGTATTTGGACCACTTATCAGCAAACGATTCGGCTGTATGAGAAGCATATCTGATAGTATTATTAAGACTTCTTATGGCTAAAATCTTATTATCAGTTCCATTGTTGGAAAGTCAAATTACTTTGATCCAAACATCCTTTATTGATGAATTTTGATTAATAGTGGCAGTAAAATTTGGAAAACTGATTTTTAGGCTTTTTTATGTCTCTGCGAAAGATTTTCTTTTTAAACTTTACAAGGTTTTCAGGAAGATGCTCCGGCGAGACGCGTGTTTGATGCGGGTATCTGCGGAAGTCGGCGAAGAGGACGACCTTGTATGCGTTGGAAAGACCAAATCGAGGAAGTCCTGTCTTCGATTGGTGTGACCAACTGGAGTAGGCGCGCAAGAAGCAGAGGCGCCTGGAAAGATGTGTTGCGGCAGGTCGAAATCCGTTAATCGGGTTATTAATGGCCAATTAAAAACAAGAAGTTCAATTGATTGCCATGTCTTGGCTAAGTTTGGAAAACAACTAACTCTAATAAAAGACTATAAAGCTAGGTGGAACAGCCTTTTGTTAAAACTGGAACGTGTCCATTTATTAAGAACTTGTATACAAAAGGCATTAATAGACACAAGCTCTGAATATTTTGCTCTATCCAAAGATGATCTGTTCACAACTGATGTGGACATAAGGTTTATGTTACAAAAAAACTTAAAGATGCTCACAACATTATAAGTCAAAAACTACATTCAGCCCTCATATAAAGGTGAACAGATATCAGTAGGATACTTTAGTATCTGCACAATGGTCGAACAAACAGAGTTCGTAACAGTTCCTTCTTCCATAACATGCCGCAAATTAATAGTTGAGTTACTCGAAAGATTAAACTAGTCCAGCTACATCACTTCCAATAGCTCATGAGTCTGAATCTCTTTCTTGTTCTCTTGAATAACCTTCAAATATTTCACACCAGTTCAATTAAGATATAAAAAGCACAATTGCCGAGATAATTAATTCGATGTTAGACGTTGTCTGTGAAAATTGAGAAAGAAGTGCTCTTGTTAGAAAAATGGAGGGGTACGTGGTGACTTTTTACCAAAAGCATAGGATTTTTTAATGACTATTAACCCAGAAGTCGCCGTGGTCTAGTAGGTAGTGTGTTGGCTTATTAGACGAAAAGCCAGGGTTCGAGCCCCAGGCCAGACATCAAAATAAAATACAAAGAGAGTATTTCTTCGGCGACTTCCTCTCAGCAGATTTCTGGCAAAAACTCTGAGAGTAAATAAAATTGCCATGAAAAGTTTCTCAAAAATTTGTCGTTCGGAGTCGACTTTAAACTGTAGGTCCCACCACTCATGTATAAAAATTAACGCACACAACATAAGTGGTGTGAGAAACTAGGTCGTAATCCTGACAGAAGGGTTGTAATGACCAATTATGTATGTATGTATTAACCCAGAAAGTGTAATTCGTTTTTCGGAACGAAAATAAGAAGTCGCTTGGGCAATGAAATTTTGGATGCGCTCAGTATCTTAAAACATATTTAAAAATAACAAAAAATAATAAATTTTACACAATTATAATTAATTTAAAAATATGTAATACTAAAAAAATTTTATATAATAAATTAAATAAATAAATGTATATAATAAATTAAAATATAAATTATAAATTTTATAATTTGATAAATTGTTAAACATTTTCAGCGTGTCATGTTATTAACTTTATTGAAATAATTTGTTAATATCTTTCAAAAACAATTTTTTTTAAATTTCCGAGCTTCAAGGACTAGGTAAATGCATTCCCGAAATTCCCGGGATTGAAAATATAGATTGATTGCCAACTCTATTTATGTTGTTATTACTTGTAATGTCAAATTAATATGGATTCTTTTATATGGGATATAATTTTAAGTAAGTAAGTTGTGTATACTTTAGGAGAGTCCGATACTAAATGTCGATTAGAACGGTCGTCTGTAACTTAATAGCTGATAATTGTTACTGAAAGAAACAGAAAGTGATAAAAATAATAAAAAAAATGCAAATAACTCTTTTATTTTTGTAATTGTCATCTGTTGTTATCATTGAAGTCACTCGCGTGGGAATTTACATTATAACTGCAGGGATAGCATTACTGCTATGGCCCTGGGGCCAAATCAAATAATTCTTCTTTAAAAAAAGTGAATATGAAGAGATCTAAATGGACTCGACAAATTTCTTTAGGTATGTTATCTGACTTACCTTCAACATCAAAAAATCGGTTTAGTACCCTGGCTGATAACAGTGACATGGCATTGGACCCAGCCTCCAACATAAATGAAATAAAGAAAGTTAAGCCTCCACCTCTGGTTGTCGATGAAAAATTTTCTCTAAGGGAACTCCAAGTATTAACGGGAAGTGATGTAATATATAAACGCACATCAATCGGAACTAAGGTTTTCCCAAATAACACTGAGTGTTATGAAAAGTGCAAAAAGATTCTTATTGAAAATAAAATAGAATTCCATACTTTTAATTCCAAAGAGAATGTCTTTCTTATATGGCCTTCCAAAATTTAGTATTGATGATATTAAAAAGGATATGGAAGCTTATAATTTAATGCCTTCAGCTGAAATTAACACACGATTTAGTTCTGTGAACAATGCGGTCTATAAAGTACAGTTCACAAGAAAAAATTTTAATCCCAAATCGCTAAATAATGTGACTGCAATGTGCAACGTTATTGTATCTTGGAAGAAGTATAAACCAAGAAAAAGTGATAACCCAACACAATGTTGGAATTGTCTCATGTATGGTTATGGGGGTGAACATTGCAATCGCCTTCCTGCTCGTATAATATGCGCAAATCGACACCGTAGTGAAGATTGCACACTCAGGAATAATGCCAAGCGTAAGAATCGTAAAATCGTAACGTACGTAGCCTTAAAAACGTTTGTGTAGTTATAGAAACGTTCAAAACGGGACATACATATGTCAACGAAGAATGTAAATAAAAACGAAACAGAACACAAAGCACACCCAACAAATACAACACAATGCATATAAATTGGTATACAGACTCATCATCAGTGTTGCCGTTTTTTGTTCAATGTGTAGATTTTTCCGGATTTGGTTATTATTTTTCTTATAAAAATAGCTTTTGTTTTGTTTGTTAAAATTAATTAAATATGAGACTATAATTTTGTTTTCTTATTTTTTGTTTCTTTTTTCTCAATTATAATTTAAATTTGAAAAAAAATAAAATAAAAAAACTGCGAATTTAATTTTGGTCATATTTTTCCTTATTTAGTGATTTTTTCACAAATGTTGGTTACAATATTTTTTTTTCGTGGCAATTCTGCTCTCTCTCTCATGTTCAAATGTAACGTAAAAACGTGGGAGAATTCTGTTTTATACAGATCGTTCCGTTTTGCTAACGAGAGAGAACGTTTGGGTAAGCATTTACATTGTTCTCCATATGCTAAAAAGAGAACGTTTTCTACGGTACGTTACGTTACGTGTGGGTAACTCCAGCATAAAGATAAAATACCAGCTGTTTTCTCCTGCTTTAACTGTAAAAAACATGGCAAAGAGCGTGTAGATCACTCTGCAAATGATGTCAAATGCCCCTTGCGCTCTCTTTATTTAGAAACCAGAGCAAAAGCGACTGCCATGAATGTACAAAGCTACAACAAGTAACAACAAAACTCTTTACAAATTATCAATGCTCAAATTCCTATTAATAATCAAAATAACAGTAATACTTATCGTAACACGTTTTCTTATGCAAATTGTGTGAGAGGAAGTAACGATCTCTTTAGTGTAGATGAACTCTTTAACGTTTTTACAGCAGCATTGGATTATCTTCTTCGATAACTCTCATTCTTTTTCGATAACTCTCATTCTATCAAAATTATTCATTGGAATGCTAACGGTATTACAACCTATTCTCAATTTGTTCAATTTGAAAACCTACTCGAAAGAGAAAAAATTCATATTGCCTCTTTAAACGAGACGCATCTCAACGAAAGCCCTAAGACATATTTCAAAAATTACCTCATATACCGCAACAACAGACAAAACTCAAGAGGGGGAGGAGTAGCTCTCGTTATTCGCAGATCAGTCCAACACAAAATGCTACCAATTGTAAATACGCGGAGAATAGAAAACCTTTCAATTGAAATTATGATAAATAATAAACCGATTATCATTTATACTGCATATTCGCCAAAACATGCAACTAGTTTCGCTTACGACATTATAAAACTAACGTCTTTTAACAAGGATTTTATTATTTTAGGCGACTTTAACGCAAAACACTCTTCTTGGCATTGTAATAACAATAACTCTGCGGGAAATGTTTTATACAACAGACACATAACTGTTTTGTTTATCATCCAAACAGTCCAACTTTTTATCAATACCAAAGAAATCGTATGAGCTCAGTAATTGACTTAGCATTGAGTAATAGCTCACTAAATATTAATTTAAGTGTAATCGGACCCAGCATTCCATCAGATCATAGACCTGTTTCTGCAAAATTAGAAATTAATCGGCCTCTGAATTAGACACTAGTCACTTCGATTATAAATTAACCGACTGGGTAGCATTCAGAAACATTATTAGCAATGCAATCAATATAAATACAGATATCTACAATTCAAAGCCTACAATTGACCTAGAAGTTGAAAAGTTTACCCGCATAATCTTGGAGGCACGAAATCATTGCACCCCAAGATTTATTATCGCTGCTGATACAAACTTAGCTTTAGACATCGTTAAATTAATAAAAACACGAAAAACTTTTATAAGGAAACGTCAACGGGCATTAGTGATTTCTGAATCAAATTTTTATGAGGAGTGCACTAAACTACTGGATATTATGATCAATAATAAAATAAATACCCACCGTAACATTAAATGGAGCAGAATGTTGTCAAAATTAAAGCCAGGTGACAAATCGTTTTGGAAAATTTGCCGAAGTTTAAGAGAGATTAAAAACAAAAAAATATCACATTTTACCCAAAGCAACAGAAAGATTGTTACTGATGATGAAAAAGCACAACTCCTGTCCGATACCTTTTCAATTTCTTACTTTAACTTTCAAGCACTCCATTGACAAAATTGTCAACTCCAAAGTCAATCTGTTTAAGGCGTCAGATATCGAACCTGAAGGCTTGGCTCTCACATCGGTAAGTGAGATCAATACATTAATTGCATCACTAAAGGCATCAAAATCACTTGGTCTGGATGGTGTCTCTAATGTTTTGATTAAAAATCTACCTCCAAAGGCAGTGAAATTACTAAAGATTATTTTTAATAACTGCTTACAATTAAACTACTTTCCAAAAGTGTTTAAAAAAGCTAAAGTTATTGCCATTCCAAAGCCAAATAAGCCTAAGAACAATCCATTCAATTATAGACCTACCAGTTTACTGAGTAACATGGGTAAACTTTATGAAAAAATCATTCATAATCGTTTGTGTGTTGTCATATCAAACACATCGATAATAGCTAATGAACAATTTGGTTTTAAGAAACAACACAGTGCAGTACACCAAATGTTGTATTTTGATTTTATTTACATTCTTCGTTGACATGTAGTGTGTTTGACTAGTTGAAGTTGCCATACCCTTTTTATCCAACTTAATATCAACACACTTTTGTTGATATTGTCCACATTGCATTATTTCTCGAGACATAAATAATAAAATGTAATATGCTGTCTCAGCATATTCCCACTTATACATTGTATTAGAGTTTAAGAATCTGGCATACAATTAGTTTTAAGTAATTAAGTATAATTGTAATCATTCAACCGCTAGTGCGACTGTTCCCTAAAATAAATAATAGAACAATAAATAAATAAAAGTTAATCATATAATAAATAAAACGGTGTTTTGATTACAGACATATATCCCATTTTTAACGTTTCTATAACTACACAAACGTTCTTACGGCAATATAAATCCTAAATAAAAACGCCAATTGGTAAAGAAACTTAAAACGAAATGATAAGAAATTTAAAAGAAAAATGGCAAGTTCTGCAAATAGCCTGATATTACCCAGCAAATAATAGCAATACCAAGACTTTTGAAATAAGATTGGCATAACTTACCATTTGCCGTTGAAGACCATTTTTAAAGAATCGAATATTTATTCTAATATTACCCTAGGAAGACCAAAGGCAAGTGCCAATATATTTTCTTTGTACGATCAACACTAATGGGATGGCCCCTAGACTTGCAGAGACTTGTGTTGGAACTAGGAAAATATGTTATAGGAAGTAGGAAAGAAGGAGTAGTCTTTGGGTACTAGATTTGAAACCCTTTATACCATAAGTGACAGGAAACACCTCTGCAGGAAGGGAGTTCCACATATGAATAGTCCGACAAAGGAACGAATTACGTCTATAAGGCAGTGTGCGATCCACTGGCCAATGGATCACAAACGGAGATGATCTCCGAGGGAGGTCGGAGCGGTAGCTCTGATATCAAAAAGCTCACTTGAGCACAGGTGAAGACTCTGTATTGACCAAGTTCTACCAAAACCAGGGAAGAGGAAGAAGTTGGTCAGCGCGAGGGCTGTACAAAAAGCTCGACTACCGTACGCTGGAAAACCAGCCAGAAAGTTTGATAAACGAAGCTATATCCTTGACATCAATAGATGATACCTCCGTCAAGCTGCCAAGAAATGGAGAGCCAAATAGCCTATATCTGCACCTCGCAAAAGACGGGCACTGACAAAGAAAGTGGATATCAGTCTCCTCTTCCTCATCCACAGCAGTATTCGTTAAATGGGAGCAGCATCCTTTCCGCGTGTCTACCCATAACACAATGACCTGTTAGCATGTCCACTGTGATTGAGATGATGCCACGACCAAGTCCAAGAAACTGGTTGTTACGCCTTCTGTCCATCAGGGGTCAGGTGAGTCTAGCGGTGGAGCAGGACTCCTCATTGACCCAGGATAGGTTGGCGTCTAGAAAGAATTTCCGCGCAATGGCCAGCTTGACCGAGGCGAGTGGCATACCCAAGTCTACTGAAGAGGATTCCGGAAGGAGTGCACCAGCTGTGGCGAGCTCATCGGCCCTGCAGTTTCCTGGAATTTTACTGTGCCCGGGGACCCAGACCAATGCGATACCGAAGCGCCCAGGAAGAAGGTCGAGATAGTGGCGCCATTCCCTAACGATCCTGGAGTTATTCACAACACTTAACAGGTATCTCATGGCGGCCTGACTGTCAGAGAAGACCGGGACGCGGGTGAAAGGAGAACCGTTGACGAGGATCCATTGAGTTACCCGGTAAATGGGCATTACCTCCGCCTGAAACACGCTACAGTAATCCGGCAGTCGGAGAGAAATATTTAGGCCCAGTTTCCCAGAGTAGACTCCGTCGGTGTATATATCCAGGAGTTCCGGGGGAACGATCGTGTTAGGGTCCCAGTCGTCCCTACTCGGAATCAGAAAGTGAAAACCCCTGTCAAGACAATATTCCGCAGGGAGATAATCGATGTTCAATTGGGCCACAGGATCAATCTCCAAAATAGAGGGGTGACCAGAAGATACAATGTGCCAACGAGACAGGGCATTAAGTCTAGTCGCAGCGAACTTAGCTGCATGCTTAGCGAGAAGCACGATAGGAAGCTAGTTGAGCATTGCGAACAAGGCCTTTGTGAGGGTGGTGCGCAGAGCAACGGTTATATAAATGGCCGCAGACCTTCTGACCTTGTCAAGAAGTCTAACATTGTGTAGTTTTTTCAGAGCCAACAACATACAGGAGGTTGGGTTCGATAACCGTAGAATAGATCCAATGCATAATGCTAGGGCAGAGACCCCATCTGGTTCCAACCGCTCTACTGCAGCAGCAAGCAGCACAGGCCGCCTTACGTGCCCTAGCAGCCAAATTCGAGGATCAAACCCAGATTTTAATCTCGGAACTCAACGTGAGTCTAGTCCCGCATATGCTAGGAAGGGTAAAGGTCGGAATCTTATATCTCCTAGTGAAAAGATTCGTATCGGTTTTGGAGGGGTTAATAGACAATCCAAGATTCCTACACCAGTCCAGTGCAATCGACAGCGCCAAGTTTAACTTATCCGGCAGCGTCTGCGGACATATTCCCGGCGCGGCAATGGCAATGTCGCCAGCGTAAGCTGTGGCATCATACCAGAGGATTCCAGACCTCTCAAGAGTGAGTTGATCGCAAGATTCCAGAGAAGTGGAGATAGAACACCGCCTTGCTGTATACCTCTGCAGACCATTCTCTGACAATGTGTGCCCCACTGTGAAGGTTATTATTCTCGACTTAAGGAGAAGCTCTCAAGAGTGAGTTGATCGCAAGATTCCAGAGAAGTGGAGATAGAACACCGCCTTGCTGTATACCTCTGCAGACCATTCTCTGACAATGTGTGCCCCACTGTGAAGGTTATTATTCTCGACTTAAGGAGAAGCTCAATGATCCTGACCAGATCCTGTCTCAGGTTAAGAGGAGTAAGAGCGCTAACTATAGTCGGGGTCGAAGTTATTGAATGCATCTTCAATGTCCAGATGTCGAAAATGGTCAGAGTGTATTCTTTAACGTGCATGGACTTTTTACCCGAGAGGTAAGAGAGTGTAGCGAAGTCTCCACTAATTTCCCCTATTGTACCTATGTTGGGATAGAAGTGCTGTATCAATCGAGGACCTAATATGAACATCAGGGACTCTTTCCAGTGAAAAAGAAAAAGGAACAAAGACTGAATGGTCTATAGTTCTTTGCCTTAGTGTGGGACGGTTTCCCAGCCTTAGGGATGAAGATCAGCCTAAATATTCTCCAGCTCCAAGGGATATAAAGGAACCTGAGACTTGCGTTGTAGATGGCAAGCAGCCAAGGAGGAATTATCTCTTAGCCATGTTGAATGTCACCCGGGATAATACCGTCCGGTACCAAGACTTGAATGGTTTAAAGGACTTAACAGTCTTTGGCCAGGGGTAAGAGTTAGGGGAGTAGTTTCCGGACGGTGGTTCAGTAACCTGATAGAGGGCTTGACCGCCAAGGGTGACATTCCCTGGAAAGTGAGTATCAAGGAGAAGCTCAAGCATATCTAAACTGGATGCTGTCCAGGAGCCGTCAGGCCATTGGAAGCGGTCAAGAGATTTGTGTGTAGAACTTAGAATTTTTCGAAGACTGATAACTTCGGCAGAGGATTCCACGCTCGCACAGTAGTTCCTCCACGAAGAATCTTCGACCCTTCCCTCTTTCCGGCCTTGTAGATAACCATTCGCCTGTGGTTTTTGCCCTTTTAAAGAGCGTACCACTGGATTGGTGTAGATCAGCGATCTCTTGGTTCCACCAGGGCGGTTTCTGCTTACCCCTGTGGGTAGAGGGTTTGACGGAGGATGTGTCCGCGACCTAAGCGTAGCTGACAGTGTGTCCGCAGCCTTATCCACATCAAAACGGGTCATAATAGTCGGGGTTTAAGGGAAGGCATTCGTTGGTACCGAAACTGCCCCACATCGTATGGTGGGAGTTGGCGTCGGCTCCGATAATGACCGGAACCCCGCGCAGTCTCACATCCGCCACCTGTCGACCAATGGGTTCCTGTGGGGAAGAGAGCCCATAGTCATGCGCCAGATATGATGATGCCATCCAGAGGGTCGTCGAGTTAAACTCGAACATGGTGACGATGCCCTTGTCGCTGAACCTGTGGAGGAGAAGAGCATTAATACTAGTCTTAACCATGACACAAGCCCTAGGTTTACCTGGGTTCCTGGACCAGAATGAGATCTCCATCCTCGACTACTAGACTGAGGAGAAGAGCGGCGGAGGTGGTTTTGGAGTGTTGTAGGTTAATTTGGATGACTCTCAGCATCAGCCAGATAATCAGCGTCCTGTAGCATGATTTTACAGTAGTCAATACTAACACAACATTTCTTGTTTTATTTTCAAACAATGTGCACAGAAAGAAAATATCCAATTGCATATGAGCAGCGTCCACTTGACTCAATATTGCTGACCGTCGCCGCAGCGCATAAACCACAATAGTAAGGCGCACATGCGATGATCATTTGATAGTTTGTTGTCAGGTCGCTGGCTGCATTGGTTTGTATATTGTATGCACAATGCATGTTGTTGTTGTATTGCATTTCTCTTCACACTTTACCGTGGGAATTATGATTTTTGTATGGGGACAATGAGCGCGTGTCGAATTGGACCCACTTGTCCCGTAATACACAGACAAAATAAAAGTTTTTTAATACTTTTTCACTACATGGCGATCCTGCCAGTATCCTGGAGTGCTTTAAAATAAATACACTGCACCCAGGAATAAGGCAATAGACCTGAAGAATCAGCCTGGAGTGCTTCAGAATACTCTGCACCCAGGAAAATAACAGAATTATCCTGATGGGTTAGCCAAAACAATCCGTCAGTTGCAAGAAGGATGTCAAGGGCACAAAACCCTGCAATAACGAAGGAGGGCCCTAAACCAATCACAATTGAGGAATACAGGAGAAGGACCAATCAACATAAAAAAATTGCCATACCACCCATTCCAACAACAGCAAAGAGAAGAAGAGGGGGTTGCACAACCAAGTTAAGACGACAAAGAACCATCATATAGAGAACATTAAACGATGAGCATCCATCACCATGGGACGAGGCGATTAGGCTCTGGGCGAGGGTAGACCAGATGGAACAGCTGTTAAAACAGCACTAAATAGGTAAAAATAATAAATAATTTAAACTAGCCTAATAATTAAAAAAAATAATAATTAAGAAAAAAAGTTAGTTTAGCTTAACAAAAGTGGAGCGTTTTAGCTGCCCCTATAGGCCAGAAAGCGGTAACCGCTCTTGGCAAAAAAAAATTTTAGAATAAGAAAAATTATAATAAAAACTTCCCTGATTTTCTTATTGAGCTCTAAATAATAATAAAAATTAAATCAAAAGATTTTGTGAGTCAAAATGTATTAAGATTATTAAATTTTAAAGTTAAATTTTAAATTTTAATTCAGTTTTAATAATAAAATTCAAAAATTGTTTTAAGAAAATTAGATAAAATAGAAATAAAAAATTATTAATATATAGGATACATATAAGATTTTGATTGTAAAGAACTAAAACAAAAACAAAAATTCCTCTAATATGAATAGATTAAAAACTAAGCCTAGGAATCCGATTGAGGATATTCCATATCAAAAACCAAAAATGTCCAATGAAAAATATTCGGTATCGTTGACCAAACATTGGAAATTAATAGAAATGAATAGGGCCCCAACTATGGAAGATGTAACTACTAATAGTTCAATAGAAGAAGATATGATTAGAACGTTAAGACATTTTAAAATTTAAAAACGAAGATTTAAAAAAAAAAATTTTCTTTTCATTAAATATGTTGATAATATTCTAGACCAGCTAGGCAGAGCAAAATATTTTTCCTGTTTAGACTTTTTACGTAATAAAATTACGAAATAAAATTGGAGAAGAGCTCTAGAGATTTAACATCCTTCTCAAGAAACAATGGTTCATATAGATTTACTAGGCTACCCTATGGCTTGAAAATCGCGCCAAATTCGTTTCAGAGAATGATGAGGATTGCTTTCAGTGGTTTGAAGCCAAACCAAGCGTTCCTTTATATGGATGACTTGGTAGTATTAGGATGTTATGGAAAACATATGCTTTCAAATTTAAAGGAAGTCTTTGATTTATGTCGTAAATATAATTTAAAACTAAATACTGAAAAGTGTTCATTCTTCATGAAAGAAGTGACTTATCTTGGCCACAAATGTACTGACAAAGGAATATTACCAGACGATAGTAAATATTCGGTGATCGAAAACTATCCGACGCCCAAAGACGCGGATAGCGCCAAAAGGTTTGTAGCCCTTTGTAATTATTACCGAAGGTTTATAAAAAAATTTGCTGAGTATTCCAGACACCTCACGGGGTTGTCAAGAAAACGTGTGCCATTTGAATGGACAGAAGACCTAAAGAAAGCATTAATGAGTCCAACATTATTACAGTAGCCAGATTTTACAAAAGAATTTTGTATAACAACCGATGCAAGTAAACGGTTTTGACTCGGGAACATGAGGGTAAGCAACTACCTGTAGCTTATGCGTCAAGGACATTTACAAAGGGTGAAAGTAAAAAATCAACCATTGAACAGGCATTAACTGCTATACACTGGGCTATCACACATTTCAGGCCATACGTTTAGGGAAAACACTTTTTGGTTCGTACTGACCATAGACCTCTTTCTTATCTGTTCTCAATGTAAACTCCAAGTTCCAAATTAACAAGAATGAGACTGGATTTAGAAGAATATGATTTCACAGTTGAATATCTTAGGGCGAAGGACAATTATGTAACGCATGCATTATCGCGAATTACTATAAATGAATTCAAGGAAATGAATAAAAAGGTATCGTGGGTATTAAAAGTCGCGACAAGAGCGATGACTAAGGAGAAAAACAGTAGTAAAATAAACAAAAAGCAAGAAACAAATAAACTAGATAAGCCCAAAATATATGTACCAATTAAAAATAGTGACGTCAGAAAATATTATAAATTAAAGATTTATCCCAATAAATGCTACATAAGGGAGGGAAAATCAATATTTGCTAATATAAATATAAATGATATTTTTACTAAAGAGAAAATTGACCTAGGACAATTTTTCTCTAGGCTCGAAAAAGTGGCCAGTAAGTTAAATATCAATAAACTACAAGTAACACCTAGTGAGAAGATTTTCGAATTTATCTCAAATAGTGAATTTAAAGATATGGGCAATAAAGTACTAAATAAGATTAAAATAGCGCTAGGTTAGGTTAGGTTAGAGGACGTGTACTTGTCAATAAAGACAAGTACAGTACCCGTCCCATTACAGTGACCCATTGTACAACGTCCTTACAGAAAGAAAGAAAATAGCATGAACTAAAAGTAATTGATATGAAGAATTCTAAGGAAATTCTTGAAATCTTGCAAAAATATCATGATGATCCCATTGAAGGAGGGACTACTACTGAAGAAATATGATAAAAGTCGTGGCTGAATAAGTAAAAAATGTCACAAATGTCAAATAACAAAAATTACAAAACATGTGAAAAGTCCGATGATCATAATGGAAACACCTGACAACCCGTTTTATGTAGTGTATGTAGATACAATCGGACCATTTCCAAAATCAATATATGGAAATGAATACGCTGTCACACTGATATGTGACCTAACAAAATATTTAGTTACGATGCCAATACCAAATAAATCGGCTAAGACAATCGCAAAAGCGATATTTGAAAATTGAAAATTGAAAATTCCATTCTTACCTATGGTCCGATGAAGACGTTCATTTCGGACATGGGTACAGAGTACAAAAATCTAATATTAAACGAGCTGTCCACTCGATTGAAAACTGAGAAATTAACATCAACGGCACATCATCACCAGATTTTAGGTACGGTGGAAAGAAGCCACAGAGCCTTTAATGAATATGTACGCACACATATATCTATACATAAAGACGACTGGGATGAATGGCTAAAGTATTTTAGATACTGCTTAAATACGACACCATCAACTGTACATAGCTATTGTCCTTTTGAGTTGCAAAGTTTAGGTTAGAAATGGCAGTTAAAAGGGCTAAGCAACTATTAGATACAAAAAAAATTAGGCAATTATGATAAGAATGTAATAGACTATAATTTTAAAATAGGAGATTAAGTTTTGCTCATGAATAACATAGGACACAAATTAGAAGAAGCATATAAAGGTTCTTATATAATTAAGGATTAATAGATTTAAGAAATAATATTACAATTACAGACAAGAAAAATAAAGAACAAGTAGTTCATAAAACTAGACTTAAGCTATATAGCAAATAGTTTTAATTGTACCACTCAACTGGCCAAACGAGTAAAATAATAAATTTTAAAGCAATATCTTCTTAAAAATTTATTGAAAACAAAATATTAAAAAAAATAATAATAAACCATAAAAAGAAAATAAATTACGCTATATTAAAAGCTAAATTAAAATTATTATGTAGAACATTCTTTATCGTTTAACTCATACTAGTAAGGTTTTTCAATGAAATACAAATTAAAAATAAACGTAAAATCATTGTATTGTATTGTGTAAAAGAATGTCGATATATAACCTTTGTTCTATCGACATTCTTTTACACATTCTTGTTAAGGGTGGAGGTGTAGCATGATTTTACAGTCGTCAATACTAACACAACACATCATGTTTTATTTTCAAACAATGTGCACAGACAAAAGAATATCAAATTCATATGAACAGCGGCACTTGAATCAATACTGCTGACCGTCGCTGCAGCGCATAACACCACAACAGTAAGGCGCACATGCGATGATCATTTGATATTTTGTTGTCAGTTCGTTGGCTGCATTGGTATTGTATATTGTATGCACAATGCATGTTGTTGTTATATTGCATTTCTTGTGATCGAGTGTGGCTCTATTCCATAGTTTACCATTTCATAGCACAGTTGTGCAAAGAGAACTCACACGCATTCTTGTGTTTTTTCATTTAGTTGTCGATCAGACTGCGACAAGCACACATGTGCGGCGGATGCTTTATCATTTTATTTCAGAATAACACTCGAAGAATATTTTGTGTTAAAAATGTTGTCATTAGCTGGGCGTATTTCATTCTTTTATTTTGTCTCACAGTATAATTTTTTTAAATGCTTTGGAATGCTCGTTTTTTTTCTTTTAATAACAAATGGTTTTTTTATTCTTTTTATTTTTCTAAAAAACATGGCCTAATTTTTAAGCCAAAGATGGATAGCTTTGTGTTCTTTTAATAATAAAATGGATTTTTTATTTTATTTTTATTTATCTAAAATTGTTAAGCCAAAGATAGACGGCTTTACATATGTATGCTGATGAAATGAAAATAAAAATAGCGTATATTACTAACACTTTTCTATGGCTGTAAATAAATAAATTCTCTCAACTTATTTTCTCTCTCTTACTCACTAACACATAAACAAAATTTTTTTGACGAACCCTGCTCTATTCACACTTTACCGTGGGAATTATGATTTTTGTATGGGGACAATGGGCGCGTGTCGAATTGGATCCACTTGTCCCGTAATAAATGCACACACAAACCAATGTAATATTATTTTACATAGAACATACGTACAAACAAATGTAATAACATTAAGTAAATATAGAAATGTATTAGAATTAAGGGGTTGATTTAAAAATGCGAAATCAGCGAAAATTTAGTATAAAAGAAGGGATATTTTCCCTCAAAGAGCAATTTTGTATTCCTTATTATAATAAAACCAAACAGTGCGTATCGAGTCGCGCTAACAACAAAATAAAAGTTTTTTAATACTTTTTCAATACAGTCCGACAACGGAGAGGTTACGCCCGCGTCAATGTCTATGCCGACCAGCTCAGAAATGGACTTCTTGCAGGCTGAGGAGCGTCGAGAAGAGTTACTAAACACGCTTCTGCATTCCGCGGTAGGGTTCGAGTCGGGGGTGGGTTTCGATGGACGGGATCTTCGATTTGTAGACCCTTAGCTGAATTGAGCTAAAGCCATAGCCAAGCGCTGATAAGCGGAAGTGACTCCTCATTCAGAATGATCACCTCCTCGCGGTAGTCACCCCACTGATCAGCAACTTTTGACACCTTCCAGTTGTGAATGGGCAGGTGAGTGTTGCTGGCCTTGAGGATCCTAAGTATGGCTTCCGGTCATATGGTCTAGTCGGGATTCTCGCTTTGGACATGGGATGGTCTGGAGGGACGGCAGCAAGCCTTGCTCCCGGCCAGACTTTGCCAATCTTGCTGATAGCCGCCATCAGGGTGGCTTCGGTCGATGGCCGCCCATGTAACTTACTCTAACACCTCACTGAGGCTTGGAAGATTTGCTGGGGTCAGGACGTCTAGATTGAGTCGACGCTCGTGGTATCGTATGGGGGGCAGTTTAGGATTAGCAACCTTCGACCGTTTGGGAGGCTGGGGTGGAGCGTTTTGCTCAGTGGATTTGTGCTTCTCTGTGGCCGTCTCTGCTGTGATCGCAGAGGCGGGAGGCGATCATTTTGATGGGCCTCAGCCCAGGCCAGACGATCATTCTCATCCTCTGAAAGGAGAGTCGGGTCGGTTGAGCCTAGCCTATCAATGATTCGCATGGCTGATCTGCGAGTTCTGTATGCCCAAAAGCTAGCACTCAGAGTACTTTTTACACCCGAAGGTGGGTTGGTGCCAGGAGCCTGCGCGCCAGACTTGTCTACCAATGCCTTAGCGGCAGATAAAGAGAGCATATGCATATTCTCCGCAGCCTTGGAGGTAGACGACGCCTCGGTTGAAGGTGCCAGGGCGGGAGGTGCCCGTTTCACTACTGGAGCCTTGTGTGCCAAACGGGATGTTGCTAAGGCAGATGTTTGGGCCTTGACTTGATTAGGGGCAGCTGCATTTCTGACGGGTGCCTGCCTTGAGAGGGTGTTACTTCCACCGGCTTGAGTGGATGCTTTTCGCTCACCGACTTGAGTTAGCAAGGGTTTGTTTTTGGGGTTGTGGTTCTGGTTCATTGCAATTGGGTCCCCACTCAAAGCCGCTATCCTTGCTTGCAATGTGTTGGCACCAGCCCTTATGGGGACAGGTGCTCAGAGCCAGACCGGGTACTAATCGGAAGTCTTCTCAACCAAACCTACACCAGGCCTGCCAGGGCTTTAACGGGACGGGGGCGGTTGTAGCCCTAGCCTGGAGCCGTTCACACTGCGGGTTTCACACCGGTATTACCGTGCATGCGCAACTAGGTCTAGAAAGCTGCAACCACCAGCTCAGGGCAATCCAATCATAAAAAGGAGGGGGAGTGGCCCAGAGAACAAAAAGGAGTCGTGCCAAAAAGGAGGTTTCATACATAGTCACCACGGCTGATGGAGGGTGTTTATTGGCTCCCCAGTCTAGATCCGTAGTGTTTTGTTGAAGGGCAGGGCCACCTCTTGAAGAATGTGACTAACGGTCTTGATAAGGTAGAGGCTCCCGGGGAGCTGTGTTCGCATATCCCTATCTTGCGGAAACCGCTTGACCCCAATATAATGGGAAGAAGTCTCCTTATTTTCGGTTAGGTTACGTTAGGTTAGAGGACGTGTACTTGTCAATTAAGACAAGTACAGTACCCGGAGGTCGAATTGACCCATTGTACAACGTCCCCTTATTTTGCTCGAGCAAAATTCATTGTAGTAGCTATAGAACAGTGAAACAAGCCACATTGCAACGATGCTCTAATGAATCAATGGAGTCATTAACTAGAACATTCGGCATCTTCTGTACGCGGTCGAGAAGTCTCAAACTAGACGTTGAGGCACCGGCCCATTCATGAAAGTTGTATTCGATTCTCGTCACGACATAAGTGGTGTAAATAGGAAGAATATGAAGTAAAATATTTCTTGCACCGTCTTAAGAAGCCAAGGTACTAAATAATGTGTCGGTTCCAGCAAACATCACACAGAATTTCCATGCCCAGAACGTCAAGAGCTTCCGACACCCCCATATTTACACCACCCAAAGATATAAATGATGCAATATTATTCTAGCGCTTAATTGTTAATAAACCACACTGGTATAGATTGTTTAAACATTCACCATTTTTTTTCCCGAAAATGATATAAAACTTCTCGATTTTTGAAAAAAAAAAATAATAATAATAATTTTAATTTTCAGCCTTGACTAAATTTATGAAGAAATATTTATATTATAACATTCTTCGGCTAATTTAGAGAGATTATTAAGCCACTTTAATTTAAATTAAACTTAATTCCTTAAAACTTTTGTATAAAAATATTATTTAAAACTTGGCAATTGTAATTGCTTCGACTTAACTATATACCTATATGTTTTTAACATATAAATACTATATTTATATAAAACATTCGTTTATTAAGTTTATTTTTATAATTAAAACGTTAAAAAGACTTGTTAAATTTTTTTGTTAAAGGTGTTTTGATGTTTTATTTTTGAATTAAAATACGTATATGTTTCGCAACAATAAAAATAATTTTTTTAAAAAACCTTTCAATTTACTTACTTATTTTTCCTGACGATTTTTTTTTGCAATTTCAATGAATGTCTTTGACGATTTTGACGAATTTTTCTAATATTTGGCGATTTGATGCTTTATTTATCTGGCAGCTATGGGTATATGAGTTTACATTATATTTACATTGGTTTTTTTGTAGAGTGATGAAAGCAGGGTTATGATCCCTTATTAGCAGTTGTAGTTCCTTAAAATTGTTCATAAAACGATTTATACTCCATTGCAATATCTGGAAACTATCCATTGCAGAATTTCAATGGGATGCTGTAAATTGTATTTACAATATATTATAGGCGAGCGAGCATAATTATGATACCTATAGTTATTAATTTAACTGGCATAATTGATATCTGTTGAGAAATTTTGGAATATAGTATTCATTTGTCAAGGTTAGACAATTTGTCTGAATTTTTTTAAAGTGATTTTGTTTTATTTACTTATTATCTGATTTAGAATGAAGGTTCATTGTTAATAGTTAATTTGTTCTGGAGTTTTTTTGATTTAGCCGAATATTTTTTGAAGAAGGTATACTTATATTTTTGTTATTTTTTGGTGATGGCATGTCATGGCGTTATTATAATTCCAAAGAATAATAAATGGCATCAAAAACACAACGCTATCACTAAAAATACTGCGCGAGAACATGAACTAAAACTGTTAGTGTACTTAAAAAGTTCACTAAAACCCACTTTTTCCTTGTGTACTTATAATTTTAGCGTACCTTGTACAGTAACAAAGGCACCTGGAGGCGATCAAATAATTTCATCAAATAATGCATAAGTGTGAGAGTCACGTGATTGACGTTTAAAAGGAGACTTACAAATAAGTTCGTTGATCATCATTTGCATTTTGATTTTGTAGTGTTCGTTTCGTAAAATGTCGTCATCGGATGACGATTTATTGCTTTTGACATTGTGTACAATTTTATTAAGATATAAATAGTATATAATATCATATTATAATATATATTCTTTTTTGCCTTTACATTTCTCCATTACGGCAAGAACATTTAGTAAACATAATTTAACTTCTAAAAAACATAACAAATAAAATATACACACACACTATTCACAATAAAAAATATTTTTTTTTACTATTACTCTATTCACAATAAAAGAAATATTTTTTTTTTTTTGTTTATCAGCGCATGGATGTGTTTATTATGACAATATCGAAGCAAATGAGATAATGCTTGTCAATCACAATTGGAGACGATCAAATAAAAAGCCATCAAATAAAAAAATAAAAATTTTTGATTTTCATCAATCAAAGCCGACATGCGTATAGAACGACAACATATAAGGCGTTGATGATTTTATTTAATCGTCTCCAGGCGCCTTAAGAAATAGTGTTTGTGAACTCTGTTCAGTGCGTTTTGTTAAGCCGAAAGTCCATACCATGCGTTTCATGCGACTTGCATTACATGCTTTTCTCACATTTTATGCGTTTTGTATTGCAAGTTACACACAATGCGTTTTATGCGACTGGATATGGTAAAATAATTATCAAACAAAAACAGTTTTGGGAAAAAGGGACAATCAAATTGTAAAACAAGAATTTATGACATTAAATACATTTTTATGAATTCATATATATGATATTTTGTGACCGAAAAGCTTCAGAAGAACACAAGATGAGTGTTTTCAATTAATTCCATTCACAATAGAATATAATGTCATTCACAATATTAATATATTAATATTCACTACTTGATGCGTTCTATGCATTCTGTGCATTCTATGCGTTTTCTTCTGTAACTTGCCACAAACAACTACACTGATTCTACTCTTTTGACACACGCATGAAACGCGTGAAACGCAAGGTATGGACTTTCAGCTTTAGAGTTGCTATTCATGTTCACAAACATTAAAAGAGAAACGAAGAGTTTTGTTCTCGTTGTAGTGAATGTGTACTTTAGAGTATTTTTTCGAGCACTGTTGTAAACAATAACACTATGCGACGAAAAAAAGAAAATGAAATTCACCCAGCTAATGGCATAGTGTAAGTTGTGAGTTTTGTTGAGTAGAACTCAAAAATGTTTTATTTTATATTTCTAGAACCCTCCAAATTAAATTTTGCAATTAAGAGTAGCTAATCTTAAAAAATGAAAAAAATAATATTTTCCAAGTTTACCCTTTCAAAACTCATAACATGT
Source organism: Sarcophaga subvicina (assembly GCA_936449025.2). NCBI lineage: Eukaryota > Metazoa > Arthropoda > Insecta > Diptera > Sarcophagidae > Sarcophaga > Sarcophaga subvicina. Next base: position 54,501,799 of record OW388081.2, read on the forward strand.
AAGTTTGAACCAAATGTTTGTATATACCATTTTAAAGGCTCATCTGTCCCCTTTTCAAAACAACTTTGGATTTTGAAAATAAGTTAAAACATATTTGGGTAGTCAATAAATTTGTGAGTAAAGTCCAAAAAAATAGTTTTTGTCAAATAAAACAGTTTGGAGGGTTCGAGAAATATTAAAAAATATTTTTGAGTTCTACGCAATGAAACTCACAACCTACACTATGTCATTAGCTGGGTGTATTTTGACTGTCGCACCGTGTAATTTATAAAAATAATTGATGTTTTTTATATATTTTATTAAATTTATTTCTACAAGAATAAATTAAATGTTTTTACAAACCATAAAAATAAGGAAAACTTTTTGGTGACTCCATATTTTTGCTACTCAAAAGTTCAGAAGAATTCAGAGTAAATTAAGGCTCAATGTATTAGTAGGATATCTCTTATGATCAAATATGGCGCACAGGCCATATATTGTGGTATGGCGTACTTGGAACTATTTGGAATTAAATGCATAAGTATTATATAGCATTTTTTAGTTTTCTGTTGATATTTGCCGCTCTTCACTCATGAGCAGCGTTGCCATAATTTTTTTTTTCAAAAACATCAAATTTAGAAAAAAACTGATATTCAACTGAAAAAACTGCACATAAAACCGCCAAAAATTTATAATTCAGTTCATATATTTTTTTTATTAAAACAAAACAAATTAAATTAAATACATATAATAAAATATATAAATATAATTCAGTTTTATAAAAAGTATTTGAAATTACATGCATTTTCGTAAATTGAGTTAATTTCTCCTGGCACTTAATACTAATTAGATTTGTACATTTCTTTGGTAAATTTGATTGCCATTTCTTTTGATTGCACGAAATTACTGCAATTACTGTTATTTTTTTCTTAAGAAAATCTTTAGTTCTTAATATGCCACACAGTGTTGGCACTTCTAATCTCTTCCTAGTTTTATTTTTATTAATATTAATCTATGAAAAAAATCTTTCAACATTAGCAGTTGCAACAGGTACTGACAAAATTGCATATACCAGTTTTTTTAAATTAGGAAAAGCTTTAGTTCTGTCGCCACGTTTTGTTTTAAATATGACTTCCCAAACAGTTTCAATATTTTTTTCTTCTAAGAAACCCAAGTCTTCAAAATGAATGTGCAGTAGTTCACGCCACTCATCATCTGTTTCTTGAATGTAGTTCATTTCTACTACATTTGGCACAAAACGACATAATTTAAAAATACTTTTATTGTTATTTTTCACAATATTAGCAGGTGCTAAGACCTCAACGCATTCTAAAAAATCATTTTCAAAATCAAACTTTTTTAAGAGTTAATTGCAAAGCTCAACGTAAAATTGTAAGCAATGATTTTTGAAGTCCTTTTCGCTTTCCTCAGATAATTTAGTTAGAGCTAAGGAAACTTCCGCACCTAAATAAATATCCTTTGGATCTTTTAAAAATGTGGAATTGTTAATATCAATCTTTTTAAATTTCTTAAAACATATATATTCTTCCTTTACTATATATTCAAAAAATTTTCCGTATAAACGGTTTATTGTACTATTTAATAAATGTATTTTTGGGCATTCGTTTTGAAATGACGGTTTAGTTTGTTAATATCATTTAATATAAATTTCAAAAATAGTAAATAAATTCAAATTCTGGATTATGTAAATAATTTATTATTCTTTGTGTAGAATCAAACTTTTCCACGTCTTCGTGTAAAAAAAAAATAGTTTTAAGACTTCTAATCTGCTCAAAATCTGATTTACTGTAGCTTCGAGCGATAGCGAACTCGTTTGAGAAGGGTGCAACATTTTTCTGGGATTATAATCCAGCAATACTTGTAATTCTGAAAATAATTCAACTCGTTTGGGACTATTTTGAATAAAATTGTATATATCCCTCGCAGCACCTTCAATATATTTCGGTAAAAAATTACAAGCTGAAGTTGCGCAAAGAGCGAACGATTGGCAAATACATTTGAATATAATTAAATGTGGACAATGTTTTTTCAGCAGTGTAGCAACAGAATGTTTACCACCAGTCATTACATTGGCACCATCCGCAGCAAAACATATTAAGTTTGTTTTATAATTTATATTATTATTGTTGAAAATATTTACTATTTCTTCATAAATCCCTTTGGCGGTACAATCACGCAATTTAACCAAATCAAAAAAAGTCACAAATTTTGTCTTTATATTCAACTCTTACGACTAAAGATAACAACTTAGTAGTGGATATGTCCGTCGATTCATCGACGCACAAAGAATACATTTTTGTACGTAGTATACTACAGAGTTCTTCTTGGTGAGTCTCGCCTATAAGGTTTTTCACTTTAGATGTTGTCTTTGTTCTGGAATATTTTGTTTTTTATGCGCGCCGAATCCTCAATAGTTTCTTGAAATAAAGGAACTAGATGATCCATTGCCGAAAATGGAACATTATGTTCTGCGCAGAACGCTGCTAAATGGAGTTCAATATTTGATATTTTGGCACTATACTCGACAGAATCGCTTAGTGATACCTTCGAACTTTTTTGAATTTGTACAGCTGTTGTTCTTTCAACATGTTTAGATGTCAACGCATGAGCCTTTAAATCTGACACTCCAGCTAATGCTTTTAGCTCACAACAACAAACTTTAAAGTACGCCAAATTATTATCGCTCCTCCTGATCCACTATTTAAACATTTCTTGCTCCTCCCACGATTTATTGTAACCACTCAATTTTCGTTCTCGATTTTTACTTGAGCGAGGTGGGGATTCTGCAATATGTATCACATCTGCCCGCAAATTTTCAGTTTCTTTATCAAGTAAATTAATGCTTGTTATTTAATGTACCTACATATAAAAATAACACTTTTCTTACCATTTCTTACTAAATATTTATCCTTATTAGTGGCAAGTTAAAGAAAAATATTTTGTGAGTTGCTTGAATGAGTTGCATATGCAGAAGAAAGTATGAGTAAAACTTGCCACTACTATATTCAGCAAATGGGGTAAAATTATGGCTTCAGAAATTGGAATTAAAATAACAAAATTGAAATTAAAAAATTCAAATGTAAAAACTGCAAAATCTGCATAATTTACAGAAAAACTTTCTTTTTTAAACAAAAAAACTTCAAAACTGCTCAATGCTCAGAAAAACTGCAAAATGCAGATAAAACTGCACATTTGGCAACGCTGCTCATGAACATTTTGTGAATTTATTCTTTAGAATGTTCAAATAATTTCTTTTATTCATTACTTCCCCAACAAATTCCAAACTACCAACACTTAGTCACAAAATATACAGAATAGAAACAAGAGTTTGACATTTAACTTTCCATGGAGAAAGAGACAGCAAATATTACCAAAAAGTATTTCTGTCTCTCTCTGATTGCAACTCTGTTTTGTTTATTTATGTTTTTTTAGTTTTCGGGGTGGGTTTTTTATATTGGCGAGAGTTAATAAAAAATGTAATTTTTGTCTAAAACTATTAATAAATAATAAAAACAACTTATAACAATAACAACTTTAACTTTTTCTTTCAAAAAATTAAAAAATATTGGCAACTTTCAGCAAAACATTTTTATGTAAACAAATAAAATATACAAAGGGAAGATTTTTCTTGGAAATAATAATACTTACATAATTAGTAATTACAACCCTTCTTTCATGGTTACGACCCAGCTTCTCCCACCACTTATGTTGTGTGTGTTAATTGTATACATAAGTGGCGCGACCTACACTTTAAAGTCAATTCCGAAGGCCAATTTTTGAGAAAGTTTTCTTGACAATTTAATTTACTCTTAGAGTTTTTGCCAGAAATCTGATGAGAGGAAGTCGCGGAAATTTTTTTCATATTCATAATTGGTTGGAGATATCTGACCTGGGGTTTGAACCTAGTATTCATGTCAAATAAGATAACATACTACCTACTAGACTACGACGACTACACTAGACACGAAACTCAGTAATAAACGGTTGCCAATTTTATTAAATTTAAAAATGAGGTTAATATATACTTCCATGCCTTAAATGACGTTGTATCATGTTTACATTTATACGGTGGTTTACATGTAGAACAAAATTCGTATTCCAATCTCTTTTTTCATATTTCACGCCATTTAACATTTTATAAGCGAATTACGAATTTTTTTTTTTTGATCTAGCTGTTAAAACAAAACGCATACAAAAAGGGGTCAATGCTTATATTGTTTTTGAAAATTGGCGAAAAACGAAATAATCTGACTTCCTTTTATAACCATTTCATAAAATTCTAAGGGCTGTTTTCTCATTATGCGATTATCTTTTTTCCCAACGAAAAATTGCAGACTAAAGAAATTTGGTTTTCTCAATGTCTCATTTGCTTCTATTTTGTCGCAAAACTAACCAGCTCTCATCTGCCGGTTATTTATTTGTTGTACAGATAAATTCAATCAGCTGACTGCTGTTCATATTTTTTATGTGGCAATACCTTGAGTTTTTGAAAAAATAAAATAGATTTTAGAAAAAATGTTTAATAGAGGAATAAACATTAATTTGATGGAGGGTGAACTCGAAGAACATGAGTTCCAAGTAAATGTTGAAAGAGTTTATCATGCCAGGCCTAACTGCCTGGCTGACATGGTTTTTTTTCTTGATTTTATTTTGTGTTATTTTTTTCACTATTGGAAAACAGCTAATTTATGTTAATAGGTTGTCACTTGAAGACAGGGTTCCCAACTTTCACAACAATTTTGAGAGGTATTGCCGAATGAAAATAATGTTTTTGTCGGTATATTGAGAAAACCAAAATTGTTAACGGACAGTTTATTAGTCTAATAAATTTATGTCGACATTTAGTAACTGGCGGTTTGTCGACACATTGAGAAAACAGGCCTAAGCAAAGTAAACAAGAATTGTAATAACCGCTCAATTTTTCAATTTTTTAAGAGCATAGAAAGGAACTGCACGACACAGAATGTACACAGAACGAGATTTTGACAGTTAACCCCGAATTGAGAAAAGGATAACAAATATTGCCAAAAAGTATTTCTGTCCCTCCCTAATTGTCTGTCTGTTTTGTTTATTTATGTTTTTTTTAGTATTTGGGGTGGGTTTTTTATATTGGCGAGAGTTAATAAAGAATGTAATTTTCGTATGAAACTATTAATAAATAATAAAAACAACTAATAACAATAACAAAGTATAACTTTTTCATGCACGAAATTAAAAAATATTGGCAACTTTCAGCAAGAAAATTTTTTTATGAGCACTACGTCTTATTTTGATCTTGTATTTTTACCTCTTGCACAAGAAAAATCACCGAACATCACTCACATTTCGATTAATATTTAAATATTTAACAATGTTTAAACTTTTCATTAAAGAAATTAAAAAATATTCCAAATTTCCCCTTTTCTAACACAAAATAAATGTTTATATACATTTAGTTTTTCTACTTTAACCGCCAGTTTTCACTCTGTAAATTTGTCGCTTCTAACACATTTGAGGTACGCCGTAGTCTAGTAGGTAGTGTGTTGGCTTATTAGACGTAAAGCCATGGTTCGAGCCCCTGGCCAGACATAAAAACAAAATACAAAAAGTATTTCTTCGGCGACTTCCTCTCAGCAGATTTCTGGCAAAAACTCTGAGAGTAAATAAAAATTGCCATAAAAAGTTTCTCAAAAATCTGTCGTTCGGAATCGACTTTAAACTGTAGGTCCAGCCACTCATGTATAAAATTAACACACACAACATATGTGGTGTGAGAAACTAGGTTTTAATTCTGACAGAAGGGTAGTAATAACCAATTATGTATGTAACACATTTGATTCGCAAAACATTATAACATTTTGTTTCTCCCTCTAAGAGGATGGATAAGCTGCTGCTTTGAGCGTTTTTTGAACGTCAAAAGTATCGTATCTGTATGTATTCGTGCTGCACGAAACACTATTGTGCCGTGTGAAGAGGATGATTTGCTATCATAGCGCCTGTTCGTAAATTCATCACTGCGCTGTATAATATAATTATTTTGCGCTCACACTGCTAATGACATGTTGCTGATGCTTCTTTTTGCTGATTTATTTGTTTGCATTTACAAACGAACATACACTGCAGAAATGGAAGAATTGTTAATAAATTTGATTTTTGAACTGGATGATAAAACAAATGACAAAATGTTCTTAAATGCACAAAAAAATGTACTTTGTGCAAAAAGAAGACATTTTAGGAAGAAAAAAAAAAGAAACTTATTGTTAAAACTCTCATTCACTCTCTCTCAATCATTCAATGCATCAGCCATTTTTATTTATTTTATTTTATTTTATTATATTTTCAAATTTAGCACAACAAGATATAAATCTTATAAATTAAAGGACTAATGATTACATACAAACAATAAATTTAATAGCCCATTTACACTACAGCGAAATCTAGTACTTATGAGATTTCGAGCCAACTCTAGTTGATTTTAACTAGATTTCCCATACAAAACAAAATCTACTTATTTAGTAGATTTCGGCAAAATCTACTCAAAATCTAGTAAAAATAGAAATGCAACTATGTGTTTTGCCAAATAATACTTAAAAATACAACGCTGAGCAGGAAAAAAAATGACATTCCAATTTAACCCTAATCAAGTCAACATGTGCCTCTCCGACACATATTTCACTTGGTCATGTTGTAACTTCCTTAAATATAGGTTCTAGTTCTTACTGCTTCTTGAATTCCTACTTTCAATTGTTTTATTTAGAATTTACAAATTTCAAGTAATAAATTAATTTCTTTTTATTTTGTTTCAATCAAAAATGTTCTTAATCATGTCAAAATGTGTCTATGAGGCACATATGGGAACGCAAACTATTACCTCTATTGTTGGTGAACAACAAAATAAAATATAATAATGAGTTATAATGAAGTATAATGAGTTACGAAGAGTTCTGGCACCCATTATTTGCCGTAGTCTTCTAAAATTAAATAAAAATAATTTGTCCAATGTTCGGTCCATACAACACGAAGATGAATTCTCAAACCAGCCAAGGCAGACAGATATGCGACGTAGATGTTATATGTGCCCACCGAAGATATGCAGTATGTGTAAGCAGTCTTGGAGTATTTACCACAAAAATACTTGCAACATTGTTCAAAAGTTCTAGTTTGCTTAAAATGCGAAAATAAATAAATAATATTTCATTTATGTAACTGAGAAGAAAAAATTTAATAAAATAAAAATAAGTTAACAAAATTAATACATAAATTCTTTGTATGTGCCTCTGAGACACATTTTGACTGGATTTGTAAAATTTTTTCCTGACTTAATTAGGGTTAAACTAAAATATTATTATTTTATTTTAAATTTCAGTCAGCTGTTTCTGTTATTAAAATGAAATCTTGCTACTGTCAAATAAATCCAGTGTAAACGATCAAGATTTTGAGCAAGATTTGAAATCTAATCTACTAGATTTCGCTGTAGTGTAAATGGGCTATAAGCATAATATAATAATTAAATATAAATACGAGTTAAATTATAAAAATGAAAAAAATATTAACAAAAATATAATAAAAACAGATTACAAATAATTTAAGGCATTAATTTGATTTTATACAATACTTCAACTAGTCATTAACGAAAATATTTCAATAATTCAATTTTAAATCTGATTGCGTTGCTAATTATTTGAATTCTTTTCGGTAATTGTTTCCAAAGTAGAGTGCAGTAAATAAAGAACTGACGCTCAGAGAAGGCAGTTTTATATTTTCGTGGAATCAATACCAGTCCTCTAGCCGATCTGCCGAAACTTATTGTTCCATAAAGGTAAGTCGGTTGTGCAGTATAAATTATTTTATGTAAAAATGTCAAACTCTTAAACTTCAAAAGATTTTCAAAATTCATATTACAAATTCCTCGATTGAAGATATATCTTGCAATATTATTATAAGCGACTTTCAATTTCCGCAAATCATTTGCATCGCAATTTGCATAAATTTCGCATCCATATAAAAGGACTGGTAGCAAATAAGGTTTAGCAAGCAGCATTCGTATCGTAAAAGGTGTTGAACATTTTACAGCCCAAAGATTTCTCAACATACCATAAATTTTACCTACTGCAGAAGCAATGTGATTGGACCAGGTCAGTTTATTATTAAAAATTACTCCTAAGTTTTTTGAACAGCTCACAAATTCAATTACATTACTATTTATTTTAATTTGAATATCGTCAGCAATGTTTCTATTACTTCTATCTATTAAAATACACTTTGATTTTGTGGGATTGATACAAAGTCGATTGTTTTTGGCCCAGATATCTATTTTCTGCAAATCAGAGTTCATATTGTTGACACATGCGTTAATTCCATTTAAAGTACCGCTGTTGTAGATTTGGACATCATCCGCATACATATGTATTTTACAATGTTCTAAAGTATCCGATAAATCATTGATATATAAGCAGAATAATAGGGGTCCAAGCACTGAGCCCTGTGGGACACCTCTATTAACATCAAGGCTTTCAGAATATGTTCCATTATAAAACACAATCTGAGATCGACCCGTGAGTTATGAAGGTAACAATATACAAGCTGTTTCTGAGAAGCAGAAAAGTTTTTCCACTTTTTTTAATAATATGGAGTGATCAACTGTATCAAAAGCTTTACTGTGATCAAGTAAAACTAAAATGGAAATCATATTATTATCAAGATCAGCTCTCAGATTCTCCACTACATCTGTCAAGGCTGTCATACAATTGAACAGCACATAAAATATTATAGTTCCTTACATATTCATTGATCTGCTCACTCATAATATTTAAATATATACATAAATATAAATAAATATTTAGATAAGAAGGGAAGAATAGATATTGGCCGAAATTCGTTGTTTTGTTTAGGTATTGGTGTAATTTTTGATTTTTTCCATTCATCAGGGAATGTTGATTTTGTTAGTACTGCGTTAAACACATAAGTAACATGAGGCAATAGCTTGTACAGCAATATTTCAAAAAACCTGGGATTTTATCCATCTATACCAATATCTTTAGACTTTATTGAACGAAAACTGCTCAGAACTTCCAGTTGTCTAACGCACCGAAATGTAAAAGAATCTTTCGTCATATATATTACTGGCCGGTGATGGTATACATATTTGCATTTCTAAATATATGGCTTAAGCTATCGACATCAACATCACATGAAGAAACGTTATCTTTTCCAATTCCAATTTTACGAATTTCTTTCCATTTAGAACTGCTATCAATAGATAACGAAAAATGATTAGTGTTTTGTGTTTATTTGCACATAATATGATTTAATGTTGCATTTACGAACATTTGACAGCTGCAGTGCTGCCGAGGTTTGCATTTATGAAATGATGCGCATAATATGCATCGCAGTAATGCATTTACGAACAGGCCCATATGTCAATACACGAAACATGTGTGTATACTTCAGCCGAAAGTCCATACCATCCGTTTCATGCGAACTTGCGTTACATGGGTATACCAAAAAAGTAGAATCATTGTAATTGTTTATGACAAGTTACGCCGAAAGTACATACCATCCGTTTCATGCGGCCTTGCGTTACATGCATATACCGAAAAAGTAGAATCAGTGTAGTTGATTGTGACAAGTTACAGAAGAAAGCGCATATAATGCATAGACGCATAGAATGCATCAAGTAGGTTTACTTTCTACTTTTCTATGCGACTCATGCAGTCTTGGAAAAAGTCAACAGTTTTTTAAACTTGGCAAGCCAAATTATATACTATTGTGAATGCTTTCTATAAATAGGTTTAAATAGACCATTACTATTTTCGCATATTTCTTTTTGCATTACGAAAATATTAATAAAAACATATTTCATAATAAAGTTTATTACTAATTTAAGAGGAAAATACTTTAAAATACATTTTTAATACATTTCTTTCATGAACAAAATATGTATATGATGATTGTTTATATGTATATATGATTGTTTTTATGTACTGAGTGTCATATATTTTGAATTTATTAATTTGTAAACCAGAAAAATGGAGGATAAATTAACTGAAAACACTTGTGTTGTGTTCTTTTGAAGCCTTTCGTATGCCTTAGCAGCACAAAATATCAATATATGTAAATTCATGAACATGAGATTAATTCCATAAATTCTTTTAAAATCACAATTTCATTTTTCAATTTTCCCAAAATTGCTGATTATTTTACACAACAGCTGATCAAAACAAAAAACCAGTCGCATAAAACGCATTGTGTGTAACTTGCAATAAAAACAGCATAGAATGCAAAAATCGCATGAATCGGATGAAATGGATTTTCGGCTTATGCGACTCATGCATTTCTGGAAAAAGTCAGCAGTTTTTTAAATTTAGTGATGACAAATTATATACTATTGTGAATGGTTTCGATAAATGTGTTTAGATAAATATAAATAGTGCATTATTATTTTCGCATTTTTTTGCACTATAAAAATATTAATAAAAACACATTTCATAATAAAATTTACTACTAATTTAAGAGAAAAATACATTAAAATACACTTTTTAACACATTTCCTTCATGAACAAAATTTTTGTACTAGTTAAATTTAAAATTTACTACTAATTTAAGAGAAAAATACATTAAAATACACTTTTTAACACATTTCCTTCATGAACAAAATTTGTGTACTAGTTATCGATTGTTTTTATGTACTGAGTATCATCTCTTTTGAATTTATTAATTTGTAAACAAGAAAAATGGAGGATAAATTAACTGAAAACACTTGTCTTGCGTTCTTTTGAAACCTTTCGTAGGCCTTAGCAGCTCAAAATATCGTATATGTAAATTCATAAACATGTAATTAATTTCATAAATTCTTTTAAAATCACAATTTGATTTTACATTTTTCCCAAAATCGCATATAACGCATTGTGTGTAATTTGCAATAAAAACCGCATAGAATGCTTGAATCGCATGAAACGGATGGTATGGACTTTCGGCTTTTGACTATTTCACCATAATCCGGTCAGATTATTTTGTATAAATTTCTATGTATAATATCCTGCAATTTCTAATTTTCTCATAACTCAATTCAATCGTTCGTCAAGATTCAATGCAATGAATAGATGGAACGTAGGCTACAGGCAACTAAAAATTAGCTTGTAATTATTTTTTATTTCCTTCGTTGAGGAGAAAAAATGATCATTTAACTAACAGGGAAGTAATTAAAATGACAATTATTCTCGATGTGTTCGATGTCGTTTTATTCTAAACTGATTAGTTTTTTTTTTTTTTGTTTTTTTTTTTTTTTTTTGTGAAACCAGCACTCAGTGGATGGCCCCTACTCATGCATTGCATTGTGCATGTTTAGGAATTTAGGAAGGTGGAAAGAGGGAGTAGTGTTTGTGGACATTTGAATTAAACTCCAGATGCGAACGGCAAGGAAACGAGTTGCTGCTAGGCGACTATATAATGGCCAGTGCTATATATATCTAAAGATATAAAAATTTTGACATAAAAAGTTCAATGCTTATAATACTGAAAATATATTTAACACAGAAATATCATATTTTTAAAAATATACATGTAATATTTTTGCACCAGTTTTCATTTTGCAATAAAAGCGTTTAACCTTGTGCTAATCGATATTTTAACATTTGTTCCCAAGTTACTGATGTATGGCAACTTTATTTTTCTTATTTATCGATAACAACCGCAATGATAACTAAATTGCGTTTCTCATGAATAGTTGCTTTCGGTAAGGAAGGTGTACAGGTCTTTGAATACAATAATTATATAACTTGAATAGCAAGATGCAAGGTTTAGGTTTGCAAAGTATTAAAAAAAATCCGGCCGTAAGTAATAAGATAAAGTGAAGAAGTACAATAATAATAATAATATTTCAGCTAATTCCTCTCTATGTTTGTGTTGGTGCTGGAGCCTGCGCTGCAGTGTTCTATATATTCAGACTGGCTACTAGAAACCCTGATGTAACCTGGAATCGATCTGCTAACCCAGAACCGTGGCAGGAATATAAGGAAAAGCAATACAAGGTATATTTAGAATTGAATAAATGAATATTAAATTCATTTTATTGTTTTTTCAGTTCTACTCCCCTATTCGTGATTATAGCAAAATTAAATCTCCTGCTCCAAATTATGATGAATAATTGAATTTTGAATTTTTTCCTATAATTCATTAAAAACAATATGGTGATAATAAAGGAAATAAAAACTTAGAAGTTTCAAAATAGAAGATATAATTTTTGAAACATTTTCAAGTTCAGGTTTCGTATTTAGAGACATTGAATTTAAAAACAATAGAACAGTGTATTAAGTTATATTACAACGGTAAAATTTATGTACTTTATAGCTTTTCAAACTACCGAGTATTGTTAGTTCATAAAATTTAAAAGTCGACCAAATTTGAAAAAAAAATAATGTGTAAATCATGCGATTTTTATCGGTACAATGTTTCACAGATAATCGTTGTGATTAAGAAACGTAAAATTGTTTAAAGAATTTGTTTGTAAAACGCTCACAAGTTCAACAGTCAAAACGTTGAGAATTATCCAACAGGTAAAAGTAAGAAACATCGGTCTTATTCAATATTTTAGTTGTGCAATGTGAAGTTCGATTTAGATATGGTGAACAGTTATATCGTTACCGATATCTGATCAGTAGTTTGGTTCACCTTGTGTCTAGCATAAAAATAGGCTGACTTCATAAACGCAGTTTGCAATGCAACACTGCAAAGAAATTCATTTACAAGGCAAAGCAATGTTTTATTGCAACACTTTGTTAAATAATGAGATGATATTTTAATACGTTTATGAACGCGAAAACTTTTGATCTTTTGTATAATTTAATTTCTTAAAATGAATATTCAGAAAAAATGCAGTCTTCTTTTGAAAACAGCTTTCGATTTGGATGATAATAAAAATTCAAGCAGCGCTTTGATCATTAATATTTAATAAATATAATATTTAAATAAAAATATCTTTGGTAAAAGGAAAAATGCTTTCAATTTCCTTAATATCCCGCATTTTTAGTTCTCAAATTTAGTTTCTTTTCTTTTTTCGCTATGAAGTCTGGCTCATGCCTCAAACGCAGCTTTTTTCTTTCATGAATCCATTTTTTTTCACTATACATATATAAAAAATTAAATGTTGAATCACATTTGTACTTATATAAAAAAAATTTAAATTACCACAAATCTGCCATTCCTACCACAAAATTTTTGCCGTCAATAAATGTTTACAAAGAATCACAAATAAAAACCAAGCACGAAATTGACAAATAATGCGCACTGAAAAGCATTCCCAAAACAAATTTTACTGCTTTTATGAACTCTATGCATTGTAAGGTTACATTGCAAACTGCGTTTATGAAGTCAGCCTTTCTCAAACTTAATTTACAAATATATATAAGAAAGTAAGTAGGTAAAACAAATATCAGTTGTTGTTGTAACAGTACAGCTGTTGTCTCCGGAAGTATCTCCCTTGGGAAAAAGTTAGGTTGATGCAGCTTTCGCCGACCATCCTTGGCCGATGTATGATCGGGTCGTTCCGGAACGTAGATCTGATTGTCGTGGGAACGAATATCATCAGTAGTTAGGTTCGCTTTAGAGTATTTAAGCCTAAAAATATTTTCAAATTTAATTTACAAATATATATGTACAGTTGTGTTCATAAAAATAGGAGTGAGCCCATTGAAAAACAAAAGCTTAAATTTTAACAAATAAAAAACATGGTTTAATTAAATTTTTTGGTGTAATGTAATGTTGATTCAATACTAAATTATTTAAGTTATTCATTAATTAAATAAAGCTTTCAACAAGTAAGTAACAGGAAGTTTAAAAAAAAATATCTTAAAAAGTACTGTTCAAAATAATAGGAGTATTTCAGTTTTCATAAAAATTTCCTATTAAAAAAGTTAAAAATGCTTATGACTATAATCAGAAACTTTAAATACGATTAGTATTTGGTAGAATAGCCTTTACTTTTTATTACAGCAGCACTTCTACGAGGCATGGAGTCAACTAAATCCTGACATTGTTTTAGTGGAATTTTATTCCACCCATCTTGCACTACAGACCACAACTCAGTTGCATTTGACGGTTTTCTCTCGGCAACATATTTTTTAACATCCCTCATAGATGTTCTATGGGATCAAGGTCAGGAGACTGAGCTGGCCACGCCATAACCTTTACCCCATTAACCCGAAACCACTCATTTGATAATTTACTGTTGTTTCGGGTCATTGTCTTGTTGGAATATCCATTTTAGAGATGTGGCATATGGTAACATCACTTCTCTCAAAATGCCAACATAGACGTTCCTATCCATTATGTCTCTAATTGGATGTATTGGGCCTAAACCATTATATGAAAACCTTCCCCATATCATTAGTTTTGCACCACCATGTTTAACTGTCTTTTGTGTATACTGAGCTTTATATTTGGTGTTGGGCGGGCGTCTAACATGCTGTCTAGACCCAGTGCCACCAAATAAAACAATTTTGCTTTCGTCGGTCCACAATAAGTTCTCCATTTTTCTTTCGGATATTTGATATGTTCTTGGGCAAACTTTAAGCGTGTTGCTGCCTGTTTTGTATGTCAACAATGGCACCTTTTGTGAACTTCTTGCGAATAAATTGTTGTCCATCAGACGTCTACGAATAGTAGGGACACTTACGGCAAGATTCAGATCCTTTTGAATTTTATTTGAAGACGCTGAAGGATTTATTTTGCTGTATCGCACAATTCGGCGGTCATCGACAGTAGATGTTTTGGCCTTGCGCCCACGCTGTTCGGGCTTTTTTTATATTTTAATGTATTTGTGATCATTTGATCGGAGTAACTTAAGATTTCCTTAGTTTCTTTGTAAGTTTTGCCTTTATTTTGAAAGTTTTTAATTAGTTTTCTCTTTTCTTCAGTACAGTGCTTTCCTCGTCCCACTATTACAAAAATTTATGTGAATCACTGTAGAAAAAGGTTTAACTACATTTTTCCATACTTATTTTTCACTTTCTTCTTTAAATTATGTGCTGCTATATTTTTATTTTTAAAAGAACACTCATATTCCTATTTTTTTGATCAACTGAATTCAGAGGCAAACACAGAAATGAATCAATTTCATCGTAAATATTTAAGTTATTACGAGATTCTTTTTTGTATTTTATTTCTTACATATCGTTGTAACTACCATTAAAATATATCATGTTTTGCAAATTGGTAGAATAAAAAATTTTAACTTTGAAAATATTACATGGTAGCACTCCTATTATTTTGAACACAGCTGTATATAAAAAAGTAAGTAGGTAAAACAAATATCGTCAGTTGTTATTGTTGTTGTAACAGTTTGCTGTTGTCTCCGGAAGTATCTCCCTTGGGAAAAAACTTCCGGTTGATACAGCTTTCGCTGAGTTGACAATCCTTGGCCGATGTATGATCTGGTCGTTCCGTAGGGTAGATCCGAATGTTGGGGTCGAATATCATCAGTTGTTAGGTTCGCTTTAGAGTATTTAAGCATAGATATTTTCTAAAACTTAATTACCAGTGTTTACAACTGTGTAATGTAACAACATACAAATTACTGAGGCAAAAAATACTACAGAGCTTCGCAGACAATTTGTTGAACATACCTCTCGCAAAACAAGAAAAATAGGGCAATCATAAAAAATAATTAGAAATCATCGGAGGCACTCCTTAGAACCAATTTAGAACACCACTGACAATCCTCAACCCTCAAAAGCCTATGGTTCTTATGTTATCTCAATGCTCTTGCTGCTCAATTTGTCTGTTAACTAATGATACCGGACATCCGATATGTTAACGCCGATTTTCGACGACCGTTATTATATAATCTCACGACAGTGCGTGCTAAAAGAAGTTGGATATGTTTTTCAAACCGAATTATGCACATCAGAAAAAGTGTAGGTTAGGTTTGAGGACGTGTACTTGTCATGGAGAGAAGTACAATACGCAGACGTTAAAATGACCAATTGTAATACGTCCTAGAGGAGAGAGAATAGTAAAGGAGATTAGGGAAATTAGATGAGGAAAGGTTGGAAAGGAAGGGCAAGGAGACGGAGGAAAAAACAGATGGACCACAAACACATAAGAGAGCGCGATTACATCCTTGAAGCCCTAGCTCTTCGCAACCAACTCAACCTAGCAGAGTCCAAACCTTCGAAAAAGCCCTTGCCAAGGGTCGTCAACCTACCTAGGGCTGGACAGTTGCAGAAGAGGTGTTCGATAGTTTCCAACTCCTCGTTGCAACATACCCTGCAATAGTCCGGCTAGAATCTGTTCCAGACCCTTGTCAGCGATCTAATCTTGCAGTGCCCTGTAATGTAACCAATAACTAGCTATTCTAGCGAGAGCACCCGCCGTCTCATTACCAAGCATGTCCCGCACCCAGTATAGACAGATTTGATCTGGTCTAAAGGTCCTTAAGGACTCTGCACTTAAGAATAAGCCGTGATTTACATCAGACCGGCGCAAAGTCCCTTAGGCAGCCTGACTATCAACGAAGATCATATAAGGTTTCGAATCTGAAGTGGGTCTACTAGCTACGGCCTCAATAGCAAAAATCTCTGCCTGAAATACGCTACAGTCAACCTTTAATCTAAAGAAAATACAAGACCAAGATCCTTACAGGAAAGCACAGTGCCTGTTCTTCCACCTAACTTCAACTCATCTGTTAAGATGATGTCCCTGGGGAACCCCACCATTCCATAATGCCCTTTCCAGTATGAGTATCCTCAAAACAGGCAGAAACATAGACCCAGGCACAATATAATCAGTGGCTCTTTCCAAAGATTTGTACCTCCCCTCAGGAAAGACGACGTTCATAATTCCAGAGTATGCTATCGAGCAATGTTTCCAGCAGCCCGATTCCTCCAGACGTATGGCACTGCGCGCTGCACACTGCTGGACATAAAAATCAAGCCGAGTCGGGCAGATCATAGTATCAGGAGTAGCCTGAGGACAACTCTTCTTCACTCAATTGGCCAATCCACTGAACCTTATCCAAGATTTTCCGTTGGAAACTCTTATTCAAGGCGCTCAAACAACAAAACCATAAATAAAAACCGGTTTAACAATCGCCAGATATATCCAGCGAATGGCCCCAGGAGAAAGACCCCTGCTCTTACCTATGGAGTTCCTACACCGATAAAGAGCATTTCATTCTTTCTTTAGTGTTCCTTTACCAGTTCAGATTGCTGTCTAGAACAACACCTAGATCACTTCACTTCAGAAGACAACGGAAGCGCCCTACCACCTAAACTCTGTAACCAGAAGGATTTAATGTTGTACTTACGCGAGAACACAACAAGGTTTGTCTTATTGAGATTTATACCTAGGCCGTAGTTTGCAGCCCAAAAGGATAAAATCCCAAGCTCAGACTCAAGAAATGGTTTTACTCATCACATTTGACTTTTTCCGGTTTTAAGTTACAAGTTTATTCATGCATATCTCTAAAGGTGTGAATGTATTTATGTGGTTTTTAAAGTCTGTGTTTTATACGACATTTGAAACATGAAGATATCTCTCTCTCTAGTTAATTTGTTTAGTTTGGGAGCTTAAAATTAAAATGAATATATGTTGTTGTTGTTGTTGTTGTAACAGTTCGCCTGTTGTCTCCGGAAGCTTTTCCCTGTATGTATGATAAAGATGGATTATAATTTTAGTTTATATGTGCTATTAGTTGTGTGCCGTGTAATTCGGTGGGGATGGGATGGATTGGAGATGGGATTGTTGTTGTTGGTTGTATGTATGTGTTGTCAACGTCATGTGGTAGGTAGTCCGAGGAAGTCAGCTGGCCGTAGGGCTGTCGGTTTCGCTGGGCAGCTAAAAATGTTCACCGTATCGTGTGGTATCTAGTTGCACAATGGGCAGCTATCCTGGGTTCCCGGGATGATCCTAGCCCTGTAGTTATTCAGGAAGTTCGACCATCCTGATCTGAGCTGGGCCAGAATAGTTCTCGTGACTCTTGGAAGCTGCCTTTCCGAATCGGCTATGGGTGGTGGGTGCCGATTAATGACCCTATTATGGCTGAGCTCGTCTCTGGCCATCGCGACGATGGTATTATGAGGGGCATTTTGTGCCTCCCTGACGGACAGTGTGTCAGTTATTGAGGGTATGAAGTGGACGATGTCCGAGTTGTAGATAGTGAGGTCTTGTCTTATGCGGCGAGGAGGGGGATCATTCAAGACTATGTGGTGGTTTGGATGGGAAGGTTGGTAGCAGGCTATGAGGAATTGTTTAGTTAGCAGCTCGTTGTGTCCTCTAACCGTCAGCATCTGCGTCTCTTCATGGAGATGGTCTATACTCGTCATCCTCACGCATCCGGTGGCTATTCGCAGGGCGTTGTTCTGTGACGTCTGCAGTGCCCTCCACTGAGTGTCACTCAGGAATGATGTCCAGATTGGAGCAGCATAGTTGAGGAGAGACCGTCCGATAGCCTTATAGGTAGAGGATGGTTTCCTTGTCCATTCCCCATGTGGTGCCTGCCAGAGCCTTTAGGACCTTGTTTCTTCTCTTCACGATGGCGTTGATGTTAGTCGCATGTGCGGCGAAGGGAAGTAAGTTGTCGAAGGTGAACCCGAGGATCTTTGGGTACCTAACTGTGGGAATGATGTTTCCTTCCACTGCGACGTTTAACGTTCTTCTTACTTCCTTCGTCCATGTCGTGAAGAGAGACACCGTTGATTTGGGTGCAGATATTCGTAGTTTTCTTTCATGAAAGAATTCCACCAAGGACGAGAGGTATGCTGTTATGTTGGAGCTGACTTCGTCGATGTTCACGCCCGAGGCAAAGACCGTACAGTCGTCCGCGTAAGAAACCAAGGAGATGTTCGGAGGTGGTGTTGGGAGTGAGGTGAGGTAGATGTTAAACAGGATAGGCGACAGGATTCCCCCCTGTGGGACACCCATCTTTATCCTCCTGTGAGAGGACTTTTGTCCCCTAAAGTCTACGTATGCCTGCCTACCTCCAAGGTAATTGGAGGTCCAGCGTTTCAGGTCGTTGGGCAAGGTTGAGTTTAGTATGCCTCTCAGGAGTATGGGGTGGTCGACCGTGTCAAAGGCCTTTGAAAGGTCAAGGGCCGCAACGACAGTTCGTTGACATGGTCGTTGTTGGTTGAGTCCGTCCGCTATCTTAGTTGTTATTTCGGTGAGGGCCGTGGTGGTGCTTCGCCCTTCCCTGAAGCCATGTTGGCTTCATGTTGTAATTATTAAAAAAAAAATTATTTTTTTTTAATTGTCTCGTCTTTACTAATTACTTACTTCTTTACTAATTACTTACATAATTAATCTTCACAATGGCTTCCGCTTCCAAAAAGGAAATGTTGACTTCTTTTTGTTGTAATCCCTTAAACAAAAAGAAGCACAGATATGCGAAATATTTCCGACAACTTATTGAAAAAATTCTCAACGCTTTCAAAACGTTTGCTAATTTGTGGATCGTGCAGGAAAATGATAGAAAAGTTGGACACATTACCGGTTATTCCAGATGAGAACAAAATCAATTCTGAAAATGATGACAGTTCTGCAGGAGATGATGGTTGTTCTAACTTTTCAGTAGAACCTATAAGACCTAATAATGAGTGCCAAAATCAACATCACAAGGATGCAGTAGAAGTTTTTGAACAAAAAAAAAAAAAAGAAGTACAAAAAGTCACAGAGTAGATCTGAAATTTCATCCAAATTGGAAGACATCGATTTTAAAAATTAGGTCACTTGACACGAAATGGCTCATATGTATATTTATATTTTCTATACAAATATTTTTTATAAAGAGAAACGTACCAAGATTTCAAATTTATCTATACATGTTGTGTATGAAATATTCCTTAGGTTTCAACATAATCCTAATATATATTATAAATCTTTCTGTAAGCCTTTCCGACCGTATACGCACAATTGTGCGGGTGCGTTTAAGTCTATAATTTCGTTAATATATGACGTTATGCGACATGATCGGCAAAAACAATTGTGTGCTATGTTTTTATTGATCATTGTGAAGAACCGTTATCAGTTTTTGTTTTTTTCATACTATTTTGGTAGTTTTAGTTCTGTACTTTCCCCAGTTGTGAAAATGAGGCGAAAGGGTAAATTTGCAAATAAAATAAAATTCTATAAGTTGTGAAATCTTTTATCAAACAAGTATTTCCAATTAGAAAAAATATTAAATATTGTATGTAAAGTGTAATTTTATGATTATTTTGTGATTTTTGAATTTTTTTCGATAAAATTGTGTACTTAACTTCCGTGTATTTCTTTTGGAAACCTACCAATAGCAATCGTTTTGTTATAGCTGGCCAATCGTTGTGGGTTGCTATAGTAAGTTATTTTTGTAGCTTCTTAGGAGCTCTACAAGTGCCTGCATTCCTACTAATTATGGTTTATGTGGGAGCATCAATAATCTATCATTTGCGTACTACTGACGACTCAAGTACTCTGGTGGATAAATTGAAAAAGCTTCTGGATAAAACAGATTTTGAAAAATCTATCAAATATTTGCGTGTAAAACAAATTCCACAACATTCTGACATAGAAGATGTATCATTTAGTGAGACTATGGATTCTGTGGAAACTCTAGAAGCGTATGAAGTTAAAGAAGATCTCAGCGAAGAACATCAAAATTTAAGTGATAGCTATTTTAAGGTTTTGTTCTATGCATGCGTAATAACATTTTTGTATCGTAATATTTGGATGTTCATATTAGCGGCAATACCAATATCTCTGCATCTTCTGTTCATTTTGGGCAAATATACCGGATTTACAGATTTTATATGTGGCACAATTAACGATATATATGAAAGCTTAAAATGTTGGGCTATTGAACACCATTCCACGGTTTTGCCTTTGTGTCTTCCTGGTATATTAGAATTGAATTATAAAATCAATTCTGTTGTACGTAATTCTTTAAAATCATCAGTAGACTTCGTTACCTCGATTTTAATGATAATTTTAATGATACTTATAATTATATTCCTGGGTGTATTCTTTTGTGTAAATATATACTCTGAAACCATAGAGGTAGCCTATTTAGGCAAAGATCTCATCAACAAAACCATTACCGATCGCCCGGAGCTGATTGATATATTACCGGCTAATATGCAATTCTCTATCGATGATGCCTTAGACAATGCACATCATTATGGACGTCGTAAAATTGAAACGTATATTGATGACTGGCTAACAGATGCCGATCCTGTACATGCTACCAAACTTAAAGAACAAATTTTAGATGTTTGGGATCGTTTAATACAATACTGGATAGATTTTAATAAATCCGATTCCTATGGCCTAGAGTTCCAACAGATGCTCTTAAAAGTACTTTTGGTGAAATTGTCGACAATCCAGGACATTTCAAAGAGCTAGTTTTAGTGGCGAAACAGGGCATCATTGGCTGGGCAAAAAGCAACACACAAACTATCATGGAAGTGGCTGAATCTCTGTGGCATATAATACGTACCAATTTATCGATGATAATGACGTTTACGGGAGATATACTATCATTAATATTATCTGGTGGTCAAGCCTGTGTTGAATTCATATTAGATATGATCGTTTTCTTTACGGCACTTTTTTATTTGCTGTCGAGCAGCCAAACTAAATATGCACCGTTGCAAGTTACCAAATATTTGGGGGTATCTTCTTCGGGCTCAAAAATTGCAGAAGCTTTAGAAAATTCAATTTCTGGTGTATTGATATCCATGTTTAAAAGTTCCTTATTTACTGGTCTGTTTACTTGGCTAGTTCATACTATTTTTGGTGCGCGTATTGTTTTTCTACCATCTGCCCTGGCTGCTATTTTATCGGCTGCCCCATTTTAAGGTAGTTATTGGTGTGCTCTGCCAGCTCTGTTGGAAATATGGCTAGCTCAAGATCGTTTATATGCTGGTGTTGCTTTTTCTTACTGCAATTTTTTGTGCCTCCTTACTTTGAGGCTGCCATATATGCTGAAATGAAGGGTGGTGGACATCCCTATTTAACTGGCTTGGCAATTGCTGGCGGCATGTATTGGATTGGTTGGCAAGGAGCTATATTTGTTCCATTGATGTTGTGCTTCTTTATAGGCATTTTTGAAGTTACAGCTGTTGCAATGCGTGCAAACGAAGATGCAAGACGTAGCTCTGATGAAGATACTCGTACAACGTGAGTTTGCTTCCATTAAAGATGTTGGCATCTTAAAACTCCATGTCATAGTTATAAATTTAAAATGTTTTTAAATTTATTTAACAATCAGCTAACATTTAGTGCGATTAATTAATCCAATTGACATTAACTTATACATTTGTAACAAGCACTTATAAATGACTTACTACATATTGTTTAACATTTCACCTGCTTTCCATACAAATTTTTATTATTTTCCATTCAACTCCTCTTAACTCAAAATTCCTTTTGAGTTTTTATTCGTTTTCTTTTCTGAATGCCGTATTATTTTTCTTTAATGTTTTTTCCGTGCACGTCGTCATTCCTCTTTTGATTATTATTTCTATTGATGTTAAATGTTATTTTCTTTTAATTCTAACAATTTTTTCAACAACGTCCAATTTTTATTCAAATACTCGTAAATTAAAACAACGAACGAATTTCATTGATATTTAAAATAGTATACAATACACATACCTGTACCAAATGAATTAAAATGTAATATTAAATAATAATGACGATCATGTATTCCAAAAATAAAATAGCTTTATTGACACTTTTTTTTATTATTACATACATACATATATACAAATGTTATGAAAATTATTTCTGCTTTTAACATTCTTTTACACTACCTCTAACAAAGTTTTAAGAAAATCGTCAAAAGAATATTTATTGTATCTCATAAATAATATTTTTTGTATTTATGTTAACAAAATGCTTATCAAAACTAAATAAAGTTTATTTAATTTTAAATGTAATTTTCAATCAAAAAAAAAAAAAATAATACAATATAATATAATATAATATAATATAATAGAATAGAATATAAAATAATATAATAGAATATAAAATAATATAATATAATATAATATAATATAATATAATATAATGTAATATAATATAATATAATATAACATAATATAATATAATATAATAAAATATTATATAATATAATATATGATATAACGTAATATAATATAATATAACATAATATAATATAATAGAATATAAAATAATATAATAGAATATAAAATAATATAATAGAATATAATATATATATATATATAATATATATAATATATATATATAATATAATATAATCCTAATATATATTATAAATCTTTCTGTAAGTCTGTTTTTTTGTTTGTATGTTAGCCAATCACGACTGAACGCCTGGACCGATTTTCTTGAAATTTGGGATATTGATCGAGCTTTTGTCGGTGCAGGTTATAGGCAGTAAATCTTTTCAAAATTTTGACCCAAAGGGGTGCAAGAATATTGACAGGATCATGCAAAGGTGAGGATGTGTTTATTCCCCGTATTCCAGTAATTCCAAAAGGTTTGCCATTCAACTTTAAACGTTTACAATTTCCAGTTAAACTAGCATTTGCTATGACCATTAATAAGTCTCATGGTTAAACATTGAAGGTGGCTGGTTTAAATTTGGAGACACCATGTTTTTTTCATGGTCAATTGTATGTAGCCTGCTCACTGGTACCAAGTGGGAAAAATTTATATATTTTTGCCCCAACTGGTAAAACAGCTAATATTGTGTATAGGAGCGTTTTATCAAAATAATAATACTATTTAATTTAATTGTAGAATACGTTTATATTGCATTTATTTAATAGTTATATGTATGTACTCAATATTCCTATAAGTATTAATAATAGAATAAGTTTATTTTTTGTATTTTTAATAAGTTACTGATTTTTTATTTTTTAAGTGTTAAAAATAAAAACTTTTAAATTTCTTTAACAACAACAAATAATCACTGTTTTTTTTAATTTAAAAACATTTTTCATTTTTTAAACTAATCCAAACTACATAACCCGCGCAACGCCGGGTACAATCTGCTAGTTTTTATCACCGTATAAACAATATCGAAACGCAATTTTGACGTTTACCAGCGAATTATGAAAGGGACAGAAAATATTACCAAAAAGTATTTCTGTCCCTTTCTGATTGTCTGTCTGTTTTGTTTATTTATGTTTTTTTTAAGGTTTTGGGGTGGGTTTTTTTTTATATTGGCGAGAGTTAATAATAAATGTAATTTTTGTGTAAAACTATTAATAAATAATAAAAACAACTACTAGCAATAACAATTTTTAACTTTTTCTTTCAAGAAATTAAAAAATATTGGCAACTTTCAGCAAGAAAAATTTTTTATGAGCAGTACGTCTTATTTTGATCTTGTAATATTTAGCTTCTTAATTACCTCTTGCACAAAAAACTATATTTATTGTGACCGAAATTCACCCACATTTCGATTAATAATTAAATATTTAAGAATCTTTAAACTTTTCATTGAAGAAATTAAAAATATTCAAAATTTTCCCTTTTTTGACACAAAATAAATGTTTATTTACATTTAGTTTTTCTACTTTAACAGCCAGTTTTCACTCTGTATATCTGTTGCTTCTAACACATTTGATTCGCAAAATATTATAACATTTTTTTCTCCCTCTAAATTGGCCTATGCTTTTATGTTATGAAGGTTTTTCATCTGTCAAAACTTTCGTTACTGTATGGCTGTGGTTTCGACTAAACATCTTAGTAAAGAAACACAACTTTTAGGTTTGACCGTCAATCTACTTCTATTTTATTTATAATTTTTGTCTCTTATATTAACTTTTACAATATTAAACAATTAATTAAATATGACAATTCAGCATTTGTTCTTAATAATTCTTTATAATTTATATTATTATTACAATATTACAATTTATGTTTCTTATGTTAACTTTTACAATATTTCACAATGCTTTTACAATATTTAACAATTAAATTAAATAGGACAAATAATTGGTAGGCTGGTAGTCAGCATAATAATAATTATATTAAATAAAACAATTCAGCAATTTTATAGGTCAACATCTAGTGTATTAACCTGCATTCCACTTCCGTTCACGGGTAGCGTACACGTAACTCGCGTGTTGCTGCGCCACAAACTAAAATAAAATTGGAGGAAAGACATTACACAAATGTCCAATTAATTTTGAATCATTTTATTGATTTTGTTTCCCGTTGTCCTGATGATTCAGATGAACGGGCCTGAGTAGTACGCATTCGATCAGTTTCTAATCTCACTTCTCGTGGTTTAAGTGGTTCAAGCGAACGGGTCTCAGCGTCATATACTCGGAGATTTTCTAGTCTCAATGGTCGTCTGATTCTGAGCAGTGTTGAAAAATTCAATACTTTAGTACTTTTTTCAGTACTTTTTCAATCCAAAAATACCGCAGTACCCCCGTGACGCTTTCAGTACTTTTTTATTATTACATATTTTATGTCTTACAGTTTTTAACTATTAATGCATTGGCAGCATGTTCAACGTAATGCTAAAGGTAGAATTAGGCTTTAGCCCCGCTTAGCCAAATGTCCACGGAATGTACATTCGTTTTTAGAACACGAAAAGCAATGAAAACGCTTGCCGAACCGTTATGCATTTGCATTGCTCTTCATATGCTAAAAACGAACGTTCCATCGACGTTTGACTAAAAGAGGCTTTTACGTTTTGTTACGTTCCGAATCAACTGTTGTCTTGTATGTGAGGAACACGAATAAGTCGTTAGTTTTTCTGTTCCGTGCCATATGTGTATTAAATATAAATAAATAAATAGTATGCGGGTTTACTAGACGGTTCAAATCCCAGGTCGGACATCTCCATCAAAACGAAATATGAAAAATATTTCTCCGGCGACTTCCTTCTGGGAAAACTCTGAGAGTAAATAAAATTGCCATGATAAAGTTTCTCAAAATCTTTCGTTCGGAGTCGACTTTAAAGAGTAGGTCTCGCCACTCATGTATGAAATTAACGCACACAAAACCAGTGTTGTGAGAAGTTAGGTCATAATCCTGATTGAAGGGTTATAATGACCAATATGTATGTATGTATTTTTTTACAAAATTACCATTTGATGCAAAAAAGTACTCTTTCAGTTACAGTACAGTACCATTTCAAAATTTCAGTTTTGCAACACTGATTCTGAGGCTCGTAATGCTTTTTCTTCCGTGCTTGAGGTGTAGGTCGACCAATTGCTTGTCATTCATTTTGAATAATTTTCATTGACGCCATCCATCGGAAATTAATCGCACCAACCTCCGTCGACTCATGTGCAACAACTTTGTTAAAGAATGCACAGTTTACGATTTAATTCATTTTAAGTAATTTTCAGTGGCGCCACCTATCGGATATTGGTCATACCAACTTAGAAACCTTCGTCGGCTCATGCGCAACAACTTTGCTAAAGGTCATAACATGATCAAATGCACAGTTTACGATTTAATTGATTTTAAGTAATTTTCAGTGGCACCTGTCGGAAATTGGTCATACCAACTTAGAAACCTTCCCCGGCTCATGCGCAACAACTTTGCTAAAGATCATAACATGATCAAATGCATAGTTTACGATTCTATAAGGTACATACAAACAAACATTCATTTTTGTATATATAGACTATGGGAGGTGATACGCCCACTATAGCCAATCCGCCCATTTTGTTCATATATACGTCAAAGTCGTTCATACAAAATTTGAGGACTCTAGCTGTTGCAGTTTATGAGATATGCGACATTAAATACTTATTAGGTATGTGGGCGTGGCACCTCGCCTATTTGAAATTTTAAAATAGAAAGTAGCCTATAACTCCTTCCAGATACTGTGAAAATTTCAAGAAAGTCCGTCCAGCCGTTTAGCCGTCTATAGGCTTCAAACAAACAAACAAATCCACAAACAAATAAACACACATTCATTTTTATATAAAGATAAGAAGATACTAGCTTAAATTTATTATATATGTTAGAACATATCTGTAAAATATTGAATTAAATTTAATGTTTACGTTGTATATTGAGAGAAGGCGATAATTCCTTTAAATAAGGAATTATATGTATCAATATTCAAAAGAATTCCGGTAAATAAAAAGATACATTTGAACTCCGTTTTCCTCACGCATTTTGATTCAAGTCATCAAACTTACACAAATTATACAGTTATTTATCTGATGCTGATTTAAAAATGTTAAATCATTCTATACTATACTAAATAATTTAAGCTAATGAAGCATAAAGGCGTCTTTCCGTATAAGTATCTAGACTCTATAAATCTTCTTGAAGAATCACAACTACTACCACGTTCATGTTTCTTTAATAAGCTTTCTAACAAAACGTGCAGTGAAGATACATGCTGTATTATATTTAAAATTAGATGTTTAATAACTTTGTGATGTATTTGAAAGTTTTCGTAAGGTTTGTAAAGACAATTACAATTTAGACCTTTGTCAATACTGTATCACCCCAATACTATTTTGGGACGCAATGTTAAAACTTACAGACATTCAGTTAGAATTGTTAACTAATATTAGCGTGTATATCTTTGGACCATGGAAAATGTTGACAAGAGAAAGAATATAAATGGGAGAATAGAGGTAAACCGTTAGGTGATAGGTCTCTAAAAGCTAAACCAAATTGTCTTAATGCACTACAAATTCATGAAAATATTATTGCAATCGAAATGAGTAAAAACAGAATATAAGGAACCTTATTTAAAATACCTTTCTTCTTTTAGTGATGGCGATACAACAGTGGTAGCAGGCGAATTCATGTGCCTCGATATACTTGCCAATTGAAACTGCTGACTTCCTTAACGAGATGATGATGTTCCCAGATTTGGGAATTTATACCCAAACAGGAATTTTTTTGCGAATAAAAATATTATTCAAAATAATACTTTTTTTTTTAAATTGTATTGACAAGATAATTGGCTTCAAATACCTTAGTGCATAGATAAACATTTCGATCTGACAAGCTTAAAGATGTGATTTATTATTTATTTAGCATTTTAAAGTAAAACTTCATTGAATTTCATTTACAATTATTATTCGTGGGAGTAATTAATTATTCGTGCAAAACATAATTTAATTTGAGCAAAAGAGGACTGGCATAAAGGTATGTTTATAATTATATTATTATTTATTTGTTATATTATATGATTTTAAAATTTTAAAACCTTTATTTAAGGGTGGCTATCTATTTATTGCTTCTGAACGAATATCCTTAGGAAGAATTAAAAAATCAACCTAAATTAGTATTTCTTAAAATTAGACCCTAGCTTAATTGTGAAATTATTTCTACCGGTGTTGTCTTCTGATACTTAACAGTAATGAACACTAATCCATGTGAAGTATAATGTCTTATTTATTCCAATCGGATGCGCCTCCAGGTGGCGGATTGTGGGAGTTGGAAGTAAAGCACGGGTAATTGTGGGAAATTTTATGATTATCATTTAATTATTATCGGATTATTATCCTCAACTCTAGAGTCGGAGAGGCTCTCATGGACCAAATAAATATGGACACACTTTAAGGTCAAGGTGGTTTGAACCATTACCGAGCTCCTGTATGGCTAGCGGGTGTTAAAATATACTAAACGCTTGCTTGTAAATCGAGTTGCCTAGTCTTTTCGCGTGACCATCCTTCCATTACATGCCCATTCATGGAACCAAATTCTAAAGTCTATAGAAAAGAAAATTAAGGGATGTAAGCTAGGAGTGCAATGGATTGATGATAATAGGGAAAACGACAGCAATTCAGAGAAGGACAACATCGGACGTAAACCAAAGGAAGTCTCTGATGGAGGTATATAGAGGCATACTCTAACAGCATGGATGGATCCTCACAGAAATTGATGATGACCTTTCGGTTTTGTCAGTGGATTGTGTGACAATTTCGGACGCCATAATGAGCACGAGAAATATATGGGTACTGGACTCTGAGTAGCAACAAGAAGTAAATCTGATCTCTGCTCCAAATCAGAAACTTGCTAGTGGATCCACTCTTCCCTCTGTGATGGGAAAGCTGTTTCTAAAAATTTTGTTTGTCAGGATGGCCTGGAACATACAAAAGAAGAGACAGCGAGGAATGACACGAGGGCAACATTACTGCGAATCCATTTAGTCCGCAAATTAATTATCAATGTTCAAAGTACCATATGGAACCGGGATAAATACAGTAAAATGATGATTCGTGGAAGGAATTAACCATGGAAACCCTGGATTAACTGAACTGATTAACTTGTAGAACAAGAATTTCTACTTACAGTTGGAAATGGATTTGAATCAGAGCTGGTAGACAGGATTATCACGATGGAGGTACCATGAGTGATGAACACATTCGTATAAATTACCCGGTCCGAATGGAGTTTTTCCAGCCTTATTCCAAAAATTGTCTGACAGTATACTGCAGCTAATGAGCGGTATTTTTAGAATATGTTTTCTTAAATTCTACTTACTTAGTAGGTGGAGAGAGGTCAGTGTAGTTTTCATAACAAAAGTGTGAAAAATCTGCCACTCGAAACCAAAGGATTTCCGGCAATCAGTACATTAGAAAAACGGAGTGACTGTCTGTGGGGGTGAGCGGGGAAATAATAAAATAAAATATTTATCGAGATTTCGGTTAAATAAAAACAATGATAATTAGTTTCGAAATATAGTTATTTATTTTAATGTACACAAACGTACCTTTCGGGTTGGGGGTTGTTCGGATATTAATCTCTTTCCATGTATATTCTTAACAATTCACAATAGTCATATGAACACAGGGGTGGTTTATACACTTAAACTAAACTTATATTTAAGACTTAAAAGTAGGGTGGCCAGCGTGAACACTGTCGTTATAGGATCAGGACTGATACAGGTCTCATAAGTAGATCTCAACATGCTTACCTCGAGTGTAAATCTGTTGAGAGAGCCCTTTATGAGGTTGTTGGGTCTGCAGCATAAGGAATATTCACTTACATCTTTCTTGGAGATCGAAGAGATTTTTGTGATAGAAGCAATTAAAGAGGCACTAGAATGATTTTAAGTTCAACCCCTTTTAGCTAAGTGATTAAGACCAATGCTCAGTAGTAGTGTTATTGGATCGACATGAGGGAAGGAAGAGCTAAGAAATTGGTTATCTGATGGTTACTAAAAAGGGTTCTGTCCCCACTGTTGTAGTTAGTTGCGGTCAATGTCATGTTAAGAAAATCTGAAAGCAAGAGAACGACGATGTAGTCGTAGTAACGAGAATTTTTTTTGGAGTTCATGCAGGCGACAAACAGAAGTCTGCCCCTTTGGCTCATGTTAAGGATCTGGGGATTGATATGGTTTCTTTCGCTGGAAGGTGGACAGCTAGTTCTAGCGAAAAATACTTAGGAGTTATACCTGTCTCAAAGTTGTGATGGAAATTGAATAGTCAGGAGAGGATTACAAAAGTTTCAATGCATACTATATTTGCAGCAATTCTACGGATAGGAGCTGTAACTTCACACCGAGTACGGTAACTGTATTAACTGTACTAACGGAGCAGGACTCCTTGAGCTATAGGAGCACCAGATAGGATAGAGAAATTTCTGACTATTGAAGTTTATGTGAAAAAGCTAAGGAAACAGTGGATCATTTTCTATGACTCTGTCCCTGTTTACAGGTAATTGCTAGGCAGTCGATTTGTTGATGTACTACTGAAATACTACAAATTTGAGAATCGAGTTCATAAACGGAATTGACTGGCTAGGGGGATATTTTAAGAATAATTAAAGTTTGAATTAATAGCCCTAACAGACATCGGACATCTATACTACTATATGTGTATCAACCCATACTACAATTAAACTATTAAAACAATATAGTTTAAATCTGGTTCATATACTACAAAAATGAACGTAGCATAATAATACGGCTCATTAAGCACAGCTCTTTTGAATAAAAAAAAGAGAAAACCTGTAGTAAAACATTTACGATTTGTGTTTTTATTTTCCTTTTTTGGACAAAATATATAGCATTATTATTATTGTTTACAATTACACTTAAAAGTTTTTCTTTTTTAATTTTTTAAACTTAAAAGCTATCTGTCACACTATGGTAGTATCAAAAACCGTAGTATTCGTATTGTGATACAGTGGTGGCCTTATAATTAGAAACGACTTAGCAGCATGTATGTTTGTTAATTTGTTTTACAGTTTTCAGTGTGCACCTGGGATCCAAGGCTTTGTTTGGAGGACGTCTTACATACGTTTTTCCATCAGATTGGGTCAAATTAAACTTAGATTCGTCACTCCAGAGAACTCTGTTCCAGAAACATCGTTTCTAATTATAAGGCCACCACTGTATATATAAATAAAAAATATTGTATATTAAATATACTAGCTGTACCCTGCTCGTGTTGCTGCGCCACCAACTGAAATAAATTTGAAGGAAAGACATTACACAAATGTTCAATTAATTTTAAATAATTTTATTGATTTTGTTTCCCGTTGTCCTGATGATTCGATGAACGGGCCTGAGTAGTACGCATTCGACCAGTTTCTAATCTCACTACGATTTAATTCATTTTGAGTAATTTTCAGTGGCACCACCTGTCGGAAATTGGTCATACCAACTTAGAAACCTTCGTCGGCTCATGCACAACAACTTTGCTAAAGATCATAACATGATCAAATGCACAGTTTACGATTTAATTCATGTTAAGTAATTTTCAGTGGCACTACCTATCGGATAGTGGTCATACAAACGTAGCAACCTTCATCGGCTCATATGCAACAACTTTGCTAAAGATCATATCATGATCAAATGCACAGTTTACGATTTAATTGATTTTAAGTAATTTTCAGTGGCGCCTGTCGGAAATTGGTCATACCAACTTAGAAACCTTCCCCGGCTCATGCGCAACAACTTTGCTAAAGATCATAACATGATCAAATGCATAGTTTATGATTCTTTAAGGTACATACTGTTGTATAGTTATTATGATTAAACATGAACTTACTAACTAATGTCTTACAGTGTATATAAAGATCTATAATGACTATACGAATCACGCTGTCTAGAGATAGAACAATCATATTATATGATATGAATAGAACACAGAGAAAAATAAAAGTCATAAAGTCATAAAAAGTCATATTTAATAAAGTTATTCTATTGGATATAAAACATGGTGTAAGAAGTGGCTAATGATATTCATTTATCATTCTAAAAAAAAGAAAAGAAAAATATAAAGGAAGGTTGAAAGAGTTGTTTAAAAGAAAAATGTCTCAAGACGAAAAAAAAAAACAAACAACAAGTAATCAAGTGTTTGCAGCCACATTGCAACCATTGAAATTGAAAGCACCAAACTTGACCAAAGAATGGAAAATGTGGCATACCCAATTTAAAATCTTTTTACGGGCGTCCGACCTGGAGTCCCAAACTGATAAAAGGAATGTGGCTGTGATATTACATTATATGGGGAGTAAATCATTAGAAATTTTTAATTCTTTTGATTTTGACATTGACACTGTTAAATATGAGGACTTAGTAAAGAAAATGGCGGAATTCTTTGGCCCTCGAATAAATATTGTAATGGAAAGGCATACATTTCTTTCCTACAAGCAGCAAGAAGAACAAACTGTGGATGAATTTGTTACGATTCTAAAAAATCTGAGTTTAAACTGACTTACGACTTACGGGAAGCTGTAATTCGAGATATTTTCATATGTGGGTTGGCACCTAAATTATCTA
Source organism: Sarcophaga subvicina (assembly GCA_936449025.2). NCBI lineage: Eukaryota > Metazoa > Arthropoda > Insecta > Diptera > Sarcophagidae > Sarcophaga > Sarcophaga subvicina. The sequence continues at coordinate 54,534,461 of OW388081.2, forward strand.
ACGTTCGTGATAGACTTCTGACTGAAGCAGATATTACTCTGGAAAAAGCTGTCTCTATTGCTAATACCATGGTTATGGCTAAACAAAATTCTACAATATTGCAGCAAGATGTTAATGCTGAAGGTTTTATAAACGTCGTCACGAAAAAAAAAACTTCAAAACGCAATATCACCAACAAAATCATAGTATTGCTAATAACAAAGCAAGTAACAACAGTTATAATGGCAGTAACAACTACAACGTCAAAAATTATAACAAATGAATAAAGTGTGGACAATCTCACAATATTATATGTCCAGCAGAAGGGGTGAGGTGTTATGAATGCGGCAAAATGAACCACTTTGCTAAAATGTGTTCTCCCAAGAAAAGAATAATTAAGCAAATGGCTGCTGATGAAGGGGATGAAGAAGACGAGGAAGAAGATATTTTTGTTGGGGCCGTTACCAACGAAAGAATGGAAATTGAAGATCTTTTTGTTGGTGCTGTTACTAAAGAAGACAGAGGATTAAAAGAATGGAATGTGGAGGTAAAAATAAATGAAAAAAATTGTCTGTCAAATAGATACAGGAGCACAGGCAAATATATTTTTATTTATTTTCTAAATATTAAAAATATATTGATACCATCTAAAACTAGAATTTGCACATTCAGCGGGGATAGGGTTCCAGTGTTAGGGACTGCTAATTTGGAAGTTAACTATAAGAATACATGATTTTTAGTTAAGTTCTTTATTGTTAACATACAGTGTAAGAATATTATAGGTATTGAAACTGCTGTTAATATGAATTTGATCAGACAAGTTAATGAAATTTCAATAGATGGAGTAATGGAAAAGTATTCGGATGTGTTTAGTGGGCTAGGATGCTTACAGAGGAAGTGCGAATTTATGTTAAGGGATAATATTAGGCCAGTTGTCGAGGCTCCTCGCAAGATACCATTTAAATTGATGGATAAGTTAAAAACGGAATTAGACAGAATGGTTAATTTGAAGGTTATTGTCCCTGAGGTTGAACCGACAAAGTGGGTCAATTCGATTGTTCTTGTCACAAAGCCAAATGGTAATTTGAGGATTTGTTTGGATCCGAGAAATTTAAATAAGGCAATTCTAAGACCACACTATCCATTTCCCAGTATTGAGGAATGCAAGGCAAAGCTAAATGGTTCTCTATACTTTTCAACACTAGATGCAAATAGTGGTTTCTGGGTGGTTCCATTGGGTGAGAACTCCTCCAAACTTTGTACATTTAATACACCATTTGGTCGTTTTCGATTTTTGAGACTACCGTTCGGCATTAACGCGGCGCCTGAAATTTTTCACGCGGAGATAGTGAAACTATTTGGAGATATTCCAGGAGTTATTGTTTATATTGATGATTTTTTGATTTTTTCGTCCAGCAAGGAGGAGCATATGAAGATTTTGGAGCAAGTGCTTCTTAGGGCAAGAAAAGTCGGCCTGAAGTTCAATGAGGCCAAGTGTCATTTTCTCAAAACAGATAAAATTTTTGGGACACATTTTTGATAAGTCAGAGGTAAGGCCTGATGGGGGCAAGATTGAGGCTATTGTTAAAATGCCAAGACCGGAGAACGTTAAGGACTTACGGAGATTTTTGGGGATGGTAAACTACTTGGGCTCTTTTATAGATAATTTATCACTGAAAAATAATAATCTTAGGGAACTTTTAAAGGATGGGGTCAAGTGGCATTGGACTAGGGTACATGATGCGGAGTTTGACAACTTGAAAAAAGAAATTACAATGGCACCAGTCCTTACCTATTTTGACCACAAGAAGGACATTGTATTGTTCGTTGATGCTTCAAATTTTGCATTAGGTGCCACAATAATGCATGGGAAAAATCATATTGCTTATGCATCTGTATCCTTAACTGAAACCCAGAAAAGTTATGCTCAGATAGAAAAGGAGCTACTGACCATTCTTTTTGGTTGTACAAAGTTCCACCAGTATGTATATGGTTCTAGGGTAGTTGTGGAAACTGAGCACAAACCATTAGTCAGTCTTTTTAACAGGCCTCTACATAGAATTCCCCCTAGATTGCAACGGTTTATGCTGCGCTTGCAGTGTTACGATATTTCTATAATATATAGGCCAGGACGGGATTTGAAGATAGCAGATACACTTTCTAGGGCACCGTTGAGTGATACGACATTGTATGAACTGGATAGGGAAATAAGTTTACATTGTGATTTTATTGCTACTTATTTGGAAGTTCCATTCGCAGAAGTGAGTACAGTAAGGGAGCATAGTGAAAAGGACGAAACGTTTTTGAAAATAATGACTTACTTGAAAGAGGGATGGCCTAAGAGTCGAAGGGGTATTGAGCAGGATGTCGCACCGTATTATAAAATCAAGGACGAAATTAGTGTTTTAATGGGCGTGTTAATGAAAAATCATCAAATACTTATCCCAAAGAGCCTTTGAAGGATGATCCTGAATAGAATCCATGAAGGTCACATGGGTGTTCAAAGGTGCCAAAAATTGGCAAGACAATCTGTATATTGGCCGAATATATAGAACGACATCGATAATGTTGTGTCGAATTGTGAAGTTTGTTTGAGACACCAGAATTCTAACATTAGGCCAGAACTTATGCCACATTATATTGTAGATATACCCTGGTATAAGGTCGGGTGCTATGTTTTTGAGTTTCGTGGGAGAATGTATCTTCTAGTAGTTGATTATTACACATACATAATTGGTCATTACAACCCTTCAGTCAGGATTACGACCTAGTTTCTCACACCACTTATGTTGTGTGTGTTAATTTTATACATGAGTGGCGGGACCTACAGTTTAAAGTCGACTCCGAACGACAGATTTTTTGAGAAACTTTTCATGGCAATTTTATTTACTCTCAGAGTTTTTGCCAGAAATCTGCTGAGGAAGGCGCCGAAATAATGCTTTTTGTATTTTTATTTTGATGTCTGGCCTGGGGCTCGAACCCTGGCTTTTCGTCTAATAAGCCAACACACTACCTACTAGACCACGGCGACGGTTGATTATTACTCAAAGTTTGTTGAGATTGAATTGCTGAGTAGTGGCTACAGTTCATCTCGTGCAATATGTAGATTAAAGTCAATATTTTCAAAACATGATATACCATATGTTTTTATGTCGGATAATGGACCGCCTTTTAATTCTAAGGAATTTGAACTTTTTTGCAAGGACTGGGGAATGGATCATGTGACCTCAAGCCCGTATTTGGCCAGATCAAATGGTCTAGCTGAAAGGACAATCCAAACTGTAAAACGATTGCTTATCAAATCCTTAGAAAGCAATACAGATCCTTATATTGCCTTACTACATTATAGGGCAACACCAAAGGGTAATCTTCCAAGTCCTTCGGAATTATTGATGTCTCGCAATTTACGTACCAGAGTTCCTATAATAGTGGAGAACCTTAAACCAAAGTTGGTAAACAATAAGGAATACAAAGATAGAATTGCATCAAAACTTGCCAAATGTACTGAATATTATAATAGAAGAACGAAAAAATATGAATCAGTGGATGAGGGTGATAAGATCTTATTTAAGAAGACACCTACCGGTTGTTGGTTGAATGGTGAAATGAGAGGGATTTGTAGGGAACCAAGATCTTACGTGATTTTGGATGGCAATGGTTCGTTATTTAGAAGAAATTTGGAACATATTAGGAAGTTCCCTGGGGATAAAATGGAAAGTGATGTTACAACACCTTATGGGAATAGTGGAAACTTTGAAGTTGAGTACCAAAAGCAGAATACTGAAGATGAGCAAGTAGTTCAGCAGAATTTAGGAAGGGATTGCAAGGATGGTCAGTATGTGACACGAAAGGGTAGAATTAGTAGGAAACCAAAAAAACTTGATTTGTAAAATTTTAAATCAAAATTTTTTTATTACTTTTTATTATTGAAATTTCATCATCTTTTATATTTAAGGTTTATTTTGTTTTTTTTTTTGTATTCTTTACTTTTATTTGTAAAGGGATATGTTGTATAGTTATTATGATTAAACATGAACCAACTAACTAATGTCTTACAGTGTACATAAAGATCTATAATGACTATACGAATCACCCTGTCTAGAGATAGAACAATCATATTATATGATATGAATAGAACACAGAGAAATAAAACATTCATTGTCATTTAGTATCTCAAATGTAAAAGTCATAATTTTATTTAATAAAGTTATTCTATTGGATTGTACAATGGGTCAATTCGACCTCCGGGTACTGTACTTGTCTTAATTGACAAGTACACGTCCTCTAACCTATTCTATTGGATATAAAACACATACAAACAAACATTCATTTGTATATTGTAGTGTATTTGACTTGTCTGGATTGTGTTATTATTATAATATATATAGACTATGGGAGCTGATACGCCCACTATAGATAATCCGCCCATTTTGTTCATATGTACGTCAAAGTCGTCCATGCAAAATTTGAGGACTCTAGCCTATAGCTAGAGCCTATAACTCCTTCTAGACATACAGGAAGATACTGTGAAAATTTCAAGAAAGTCGGTCCAGCCATTTAGCCGTCTATAGACTTCAAACAAACAAACAAATAAACACACATTCATTTTTATATATAAGAAGATAGAGATATTATTGGTAAATGCATTTTGGATTCAAAAACCCTAATTGTAAGAATCTTAAACAAAACCAACGAAACTAAAGTTGTCCACAGCTATGACATTAAAACAGAAGAACTCTCGAATGTCAATATCTATTCCATTAATAAGAACAAATACTGTACTGAACGTGTACACAATCTGAAACTAATTTTAAACTACAAAATGCCAGACTATATAAAACCGGATTTAATGCCATTATGTGAAAATTACTCAGATATTTTCACTTTGAAAACTGATAAAATGACCATCAATATCTTCTATGAGCAGAAATTAAGACTTGGGGATAATGAACCTGTCTATATAAAAATTATCGCCTTGCATATACACAACAAAATGAAATAAAAACAAGTACAGTCGTGCTTAACATTTCTCCGTTATTGACTTATATTCAGGGTTTCGCCAAATTCCACTTCACGAGGAATCAAGGGATTTAATGTCTTTCTGCACAGATCAATTCCGTTGGAAAGTTTTTCCATATGGACTAAGCGTGACTCCAAACTCATTCTCACAGGTGATGTCCATAACTTTTTCTGGACTAGAAGCCAATAAAGATTTCTTATATATCGATGATGATGATATAATTGGATGTAGTAAAGATCATCACTTAAAAAATTTAACCAACGTATTTGAGATATTCAGAAAATTTAATTTGAAAATAAATCCATACAAATGCAATTTTTTCAGACCTGAAGTCGCATTCTTAGGTCACAAGTGCACTTTAAAAGGACTTTTACCAAAAAGGAATTTTACCAACATTTTAGCTATTGAAAAGTATACAGTACCTATGGATAAGGACGCTGTTCAACGTTTTGTAGCGTTCGAAAAATACTACAAGCGTTTTATACCCAATTTTGCATGTATAGTAGCCCCATTGACTAATATTACACGCAAAAGAGTTAATTTTGATTGGGATGGAAAATGCCAGAAGGCTTTTGAAAGAACTTTTCCGAAGAATTTATTATCACAGTCGATGCTTCAAAGATAGGGTGGTGCAATTCTTAGTCAAAACTTTGATGGACACGATCGTCCATATTTACGGGACTGAATTCGTAGTCAGAACTGACCATCGCCCAATATGAAAGACACTTCCTCTAAGTTAACGAGTTAGGGCCATTATTACAACTTGCCGTTAACTAAAGGGAGGATTTTAAAAGGCAGATAAATTGTTTTTCGTTATTATGAGTACCCAATAAGATAGAAGCGGTCGTTAAGCTAAAGGGAGGATCATCCTACCTTTATTATATATTATTATATATAATATATATTATATATTATTTTCATTATGGCAACTTCGAATTTAAACAAAATGAGCATATACAACAAAAAACAAAGCCCGCGGTTGCCACTGCGTTAAAAAACCTGTATAATTGAGCAGCTTTATCGACATTGCTCCGGCACTGCCATATTTTTGAAAAATTTTATCTGTAAGTTGTAATAACGAAAATAAGTTAAAGGTAACTTTACAGTTCGCTTTAGCTAAAGGTACCTTTAACTAAATCCAAGTTTAACGGCAAGTTGTAATAATGGCCCTTAAACTTGTGAATAAAAATTCGTAATTGAGCATATAAAAGGAAAACATAATGTCGGTGCTGATTCATTTTCTCGAATCTCATTCGACGAGATAAGAAACGAGCCAACCTCTGAAACCATTTTAACTGTGGTTACGCATGCAATGTCAAAACGAACAAAAACAGCAACGGATCAACCGACATTAGCGCATCCTAGGGAAAGTACAATAAAATTATATGACAAGTTTTCACAGGAATTTAACAGGAATAATGCGAAAATAAGATCCGAAATATGTCACAGGGACCAGATCATAACTAATCGAAACTTTAATATTTACATAAAATTTAAATCAGTAGGTTTAGGTTTAGGAAGATGCCAACAATAATAACATTTACACAGTAGAATTGGCAAAAGACGACCCAATTTATTCAATATATTCAAAACTTTAAGATCGACGGTAACAAAATTTTAAAAACAATTGAAATTCTATTAGTAGATCCGATTGAAACCATTACTGAGGACACAAAAAAAATTGAACTTTTGGAAACCTATCATAAAGTCCCATTAAAGGACGACACTGTGGTCGCAAAAGGCTCTATGCTAAGTTAAGAACTAACAAAGTAAAAATAAGTAACAAAAAAGAACTGACATTGACACCAATACCTGTTAAACCTTTTGATATTGTAATTATAGCCACAATAGGTCCTTTGCCTACGTCCAAAAATGGCAATAAATATGCTTTAAATATGGTTTGTGACTTCACAAAATATCTAGTTACAATACCGTTACCGGAAAAAAGTGCAAGAACTATTGCTCAGGCAATATTTGAAAATTTCGTTTTAATTTAAGAAAGAATGAAGACCATTATATCAGACTTTGGTACTGAATTCAAGAATGAAATATTTTGTAAGTTATGCAAACTTTTAAATATTAACATCAACTTTTCAACGGCCAATCTCCAACAAACGGTATTATAGTATATTAGGTCCTCCATAAGTGACAATATTACAGACTGGGACACATATTTAAAGTACTTTGCATATTTTTACAATACATCTACAAGTTCAGTCTTCGACAACAGATTTACGCCTTATGAACTAGCCTTTGGCCGAAGTGTAAAGATGCTAAATGATTTAAATCTGAATAAAATTGATCTTATTTATAATGTGGAAAACTTTAACAAAGAGGCGAAATTTCGTCTAAAGAGCTCTCACATAATGATAAAAAACTTTTAGAAAAGCAAAAAATAAGGAATAAAGAACATGATAAATCATCTAAACCCTGCAACTATAAATTAAATAACAAAGTGTTTTTGAAAAAAGATAATATAATAAATAAAATAAAATAATAATATATAATAATATATAATAAAAAAAAGTATAGGGCAAAAATGCAACTATTTGCGATGAACAATCAAAGAAGTGTAAAATAGTACATAAAAACAGATTAAGAATATCTAATTACAAAAAAAAATAAAAATATATATATAATATATTTATATATATAAATATTTAATTAAATAATAGATATCTATTAATTTAGATTAAAAAAAATTTCATATTTAATTAATATATTGTTACGTTTTTAAAAAGGAATATTTTTAAATTAGAATATGAGTTCGTTGATTGCAAACAAAAATAAAAATAAATATGTGTTGAGTTTCAATAAAAATCTTTATTATTCGCACTACTTTTGTATGTCACCGTATACGACTTGACGATATAACAACAATTGGTTTGTTCGCTATTCTCTTTGCTTACAACCAGTGTTCGAAAAAATACTCTAAAGTACGCAACGTTTATATACTGTACTGAATATCGTGGGTAAAGAACACAAACACATTCACTACAACGAGAGCAAAACTTTTCGTTTCTGTTTTAATGTTTGTGAACGCCAAGTCTAAAGCCTCAAATCCATACCATCCGTTCCATGCGCCTTGCGTTACATGCAATTCTTGCATTCTATGCCGTTTTTATTGCTAGTTACACACAATGCGTTTTATGCGACTGGTTTTTTGTTTTGATCAGCTGTTGTGGTAAACAACAAACAAGCGAACAAGAACATTTTTGGGAAAAATAGAAAATCAAATTGTAATTTTAAAAGAATTTATGGCATTAATTACAAATTTATGATTTTACATATGTGATATTTTGTGCTGTTAAGGCCTACGAAAATCCTCAAAAGAACACAAGACGAGTGTTTTCATTTAATTTATCCTCCATTTTTCTTGTTTACAAATTAGTAAATTCAAAATAGATGACACTCAGTGCATAAAAACAATCATATATACATACATATAAACAATCATCGTATACATATTTTGTTCATGAAAGAAATGTGTTAAAAAATGTATTTTAATGTATTTTCCTCTTAAATTAGTAATAAACTATATTATGAAATATGTTTTTATTAATATTTTTGTAATGCAAAAAGAAAAATGCGAAAATAGTAATGCACTATTTAAACATATTTATAGAAACCATTCACAAAAGTATATAATTTGGCATGCCAAATTTAAAAAACTGCTGACTTTTTCCAACATTGAATTAGTCGCATAGAAAAGTAGAAAGTAAACCTACTTTCTATGCGTCTATGCATTCTATACTTTTTCTTCTGTAACTTGTCACAATCAAGTGCACTGATTCTACTTTTTCGGTATATGCATGTAACGCAAAGCAGCATGAAACGGATGGTGTGGACTTTCGGCTTAAAGGCTGGTTCACCCACAAGTTTCTGAAACATTTTTGGTTCGGAGAAATTTCTTGTTTATTGAAGCTGAATTTTTTTATATGTAGTTTGACGTTTCTCTTTTTGAGAGAGAGAGCGAAAGAGAGTAAGCTGCCTTAACAGCACAAAATATCACATATGTAAACTCATACATTTTTAATTAATGCCGTAAATACTTTTAAAATTACAATTTGATTTTCTATTTTTCCCAAAAATGTTCTTGTTCGCTTGTTTGTTATTTACCATAACAGCTGATCAAAACAAAAAACCAGTCGCATAAAACGCATTGTGTGTAAATGCAAGAATCGCATGTAACGCAAGGCGCATGAAACGGATAGTATGGACCTATTCGGCTTGAGAGTTGTTCGCACAAAATAATTTATCTCGCTCTCTGAGAGAAACGTCAAACAACATATAAAAATAATTTTGTGCGAACCAAAAATGTTTCAGAAACCTGTGGGTGAACCAGCCTTAACATAACGTACTGAACAGAGTTCACAAACACTATTTCTTAGTGTTTGTGTACAAAGTACGCTAAAAAGATCAGTATACACGAAAAAAATGGGTTTTAGTGAACTTTTTTGAGTACACTAACATTTTTGTTTGCGTACGAGTTCACAAACACTTAAATGAAAGTTAAAAGTATTTTATCAGTTACGTACACAATGATTAGTGTACAGTATTTTTTCAACACTGCTTACAACGCAGACCTTTTCAACAGCGATCTTCAAACCACGACTGTTTACTTCGCACTCAACGCGTCTTCACACAAGACTGAAGACTCGTTGTCTGCTTTGTCTTGCCTTTTTATATGTACACAAAATCAGTCTGATCAACGTTCTTGAAGTAGAAGGTTCTTGTTTTCGCCTTCTCGAAAATTCTATCGCGACCGCATTGTTGTATGTGTATTTCGTATACGTTGTTTATTGTTGCGTTCGCTTACGTTGCGTTTCGTTATCTATCCCCTTATCTTTCTTACCCATGGTCTTTGTTTTTGTAGGTTTTGCTCATTGTTTTAATGTGAAATGATATTACACCGTTTCCATTTTCGTAACACTGCCGCTCACTTAAGCCTGTTCGTTCCGAATAGGCTCTTTATCTCTTCTTCCATATTTTGCTAGTCGCTCTATGTGTACGACCTTCATTTTTGTTCGAGGGCTGCTAGCTTTCTGTATCCTTCACACGACATCGTTTAACCGTTTAATTATTTTATACGGTTCGTCCCGGCTGGTTTGTATCTTGGGGGATAATCCCTTCTTCCGCTTTGGGTTGTCCCTCATGGAAGCCCTCCGTGTTTGCGCTCGATCATACCTGGCTTTTATTCTATGGCTGACCATTTTTATACGGGTGCGCACAAATTCATGGAGCTCATTTAAGCTTTCCTCTTTTCCAGTGTATGTGGCATCCCTCTATGTGGCGGGCTTAACACCAAACTCTAAGTCTCCGGGCAGTTTTATCTCAGTCCAAAGATAACCTTGTCTTGTGATTTAGATGTTGAATCATGGACCGCAGATCGGTACGCCAGTAGAAACCTCGAAATGTGTTCGTCTAGTCCTTCTGTTGCTCGCTCACTACTTTTAGCAAGTATTCCTCCAGGGTTCGGTTAAGCGGCTCTACCATTCCGTCAAACTGTGGGTGAAGCGGCGTCGTTCGAGTCTTGTTAATACCGTATACCTCACACATTTCCTTAAATACAGCTGACTCGAAATTTCTGCCTTGATTAGGATCTAGTTCTATTGGAACCCCGTAGCGGCACACCCAGTTGTTCACATTTACTATTGTGTTCGCCTCCTGATTGGTTATGACATACACTTATGGCCATTTACTGAAATAATCCATCACGACGAGAACATATCGGTTTCCGGCATTGCTGACAGGAAAAGGGCCTGCTACGTCCATCACTATCCGCTCAAAGGTGCGTCTGAGTTATATTGTTGCAGCTGACCTCAATTTCTTCTTACTGGACCTTTAGCTGCAATACACTGGGAACAGTTTGTTATCCAATCCACCACTGCTTGCTGACATCCAACCCAATAAAAGCGTTGTTTTGCTGCTGCAGCACACAATAGGTCTTTTAGTGTCTGGAACGCCTTTTCTTCTTACTAACCCCATTGATACACTTTTGATTTCTTGGTGAGCTCATGCAAGCTTGCAGCCACGCTAGCAAAGTTAGGCACAAATCGTCTGTAGTATGTACATAGTCCCTAAAAGCTGTGTAGTTCATGAAGATTCTGGGAACGAGGCCAGTGCTTTACTGCTCGTATATTATCTTCATCTGTGGATATGCCATCCGTTAAACGTCTTTGCAGTTCATTCTTCGTGTCCGTTGTTGGTAGCTCTAGTTTAGCTCGTTTAAGCCGTTCCACTCTTAGTTCGGAGAGTTTCATTTTTTTTAATTATTTATTTATTTATTTCTAATTTTTGGATTTTGCAATTTCACTTCTGACACCAATTGTTACGTGTTTACCTTTTTAAAAACGTTTAGAAATGAGTTCGTTGATTGCAAACAAAAATAAAAACAATTATGTGCTTAGTATCAATAAAACTCTTTATTGTTCGCACAACTTTTGTGTGCCACCGCATACGACTTGACGATACAACAACAATTTGTTTATTCGCTATTCTCTTTGCTTACAACGCAGATCTTTTCAACGGCGATCTTTAAACCACGACTGTTTACTTCGCACTCAACGCGTCTTCCCACAAGACTGACCGAATTCTTACTACTCGTTGTCTGCTTTGTCTTGCCTTTTTATATGTCCACAAAATCAGTCTGATGAACCTTCTTGAAGTAGAAGTTTCTTGTTTTCGCCTTCTCGAGAATTCTATCGCGACCGCATTGTTGTTTATGTATTTTGTACACGTTTTTTATTGTTGTGTTCGCTTATGTTGCGTTTCGTTATCTATCCCCTTCTCTTTCTTACTCATGGTCTTTGTTTTTGTAGCTTTTGCTTATTGTTTTAGTGTGAAATGATATTACACCGTTTCCATTTTCGTAACAATATATTCATTAGTAAATTACTGATATACATACATACATAATTGGTCATTACAACCCTTCAGTCAGGATTACGACTTAGTTTCTCACACCATTTATGTTGTGTGTGTTAATTTTATACATGAGTGGCGGGACCTACAGTTTAAAGTCGACTCCGAACGACAGATTTTTGAGAAACTTTTCATGGCAATTTTATTTACTCTCTGAGTTTTTGCCAGAAATCTGCTGAGAAGAAATCGCCGAAGAAATACTTTTTGTATTTTGTTTTGATGTCTGGCCTGGGGTTTGAACCCTGTCAATTGACACTAGTTACTTGAAATATTTTGACGATTATTCCCTCCTTTATTTTATTTTGTGTTCTTATAATTTATTTGATTGTTAACATTTCTGTTTGGGTATGTATGTTTGTGCATGTATACTGCATGCACTACGCTGGTTACTCGGTGCTTTATCCGTTCTTTGCGTCTATGCATTTTATGCGTTTTGTTCTGTAATTTGTCACAAACAATTACACTGGTTCTACTTTTTTGACACACGCATGTAACACAAGGCCGCATTAAACGCATGGTATGCACTTTCGGCTTAAGTTTCTTTATTAAGCAAGTGCATGTGGTAAAAAAAAGTATTTTTAGTACATATTAATTTTAATGCATTTTCTAAACAATAGATTAATTCTCTTATTAGTAAATTAGCATAGAATTACAAAAACCAGTTAAAATAACTACGTAAGCTACCAAGTAAAGCGTATACAGAAAATATAATTCAAATATAATATTAATACTATAAATTAAAGTTGTTCACCAACAACGATCTAAACATGCGCTAGCTAAAATCGAAAACAAAAAATATAGCTTAAAATATATAACTAGTCTCAGTGTTCTATGTAAAGGTATAGACAATTGCATTTCTGTATGAATCTAATAAAATTAGAAGACTTAGGGCCATTATTACAACTTGTCAATTTATCTGCACATTAAAGTCCTCCCTTTAGTTAACGGCAAGTTGTAATAATGGCCCTTAAAAGAAACTACATCTGAGAACTCCCCTTTGTTTAATGCGTTACAACCCTGACAGATATATGGTTTATATACATATAATATATGTATATATATGTGTATGTATATAATAAAGTGCGGTTTGAAATAATTTTAGTTTTTTGATTAAAACATATGTTTATTGCTTTCAAATGTTTATAAATTATAGTTTCATTTTTAATTCGGTTATATACACATATATACATTATTTTTGTATTAATAATTATAAAATTGAATATATATATATATTCAATATATATATATATATATATATATTCAATATATATTCAATATATATATATATATATATTGAATATATATATATATATTGAATATATATATATATATATATATATTGAATATATATATATATATATTGAATATATATATATATATATATATATATATATATATATTGAATATATATGTGAGAAACTAGATCGTTTTCCTGACTGAAGGGTTGTAATGGCCAATTATGTATGTATGTATATATTCATTAGTAAATTATTAATATATAATAACACAGCCCTGCATGGGTTTTGCAAATAAGATTGCTCCAGGTGTTTCCGAAGGCATTTTGTGCGCTAAACACGAATCTGGTTTCAAAAATTTTCCATCACGTCAGGTTTTCGAGAAAAAGGGGGTTGAAAACCCTAAAAATAGCGTTTTTGGCCATTTTTGAAGCATTGTAGAGCTCAAAACTGACGTGTTAGAACCATCGCTATTGTTAGAAATTGACAATTGATCTTTGCTCTTTAAAATGAGCCCAAAGCCAAATTGTTTGCATACACCCTTAAAGTAGGGGGTGGGTTTATGTCAAGGGGTGCAAAAGAAAAAGAAACACATTACGGAGGTCCTTAAGAATTTGTCAGATTTACTTGAAAATTGTTACTCAGGGGTTTTTGTTGTCGCTGATTACAGATAATCAGATTTAAATCTGATTAATTTTTATAAACCTCGACCACCATATTGGATCCGCCATTTTGAATTTTTTAAATCTGAATGAAGATCTGTAATCAGCGACAACAAAAACCCCTGAGTAACAATTTTCAAGTAAATCTGACTATTTTTAAGGACCTCCATAATGTGTTTCTTTTTCTTTTGCACCCCTTGACATAAACCCACCCCCTACTTTAAGGGTGTATGCAAACAATTTGGCTTTGGGCTCATTTTAAAGAGCAAAGATCAATTGTCAATTTCTAACGATAGCGATGGTTCTAACACGTCAGTTTTGAGCTCTACAATGCTTCAAAAATGGCCAAAAACGCTATTTTTAGGGTTTTCAACCCCATTTTTCTCGAAAACCTGACGTGATGGAAAATTTTTGAAACCAGATTCGTGTTTAGCGCACAAAATACCTTCGGAAACACCTGAAGCCATCTTATTTGCACAAAAAAAGTCCAAATTTGCAGGGCTGTGTAATTAATCCAACAATTTAACAGAAATGGTTATATATAATATTAAAAATAACTATTATGTCACATATAGAATTATTAATTATATAAATTATTTATCAATTATTAAATTAATATATATATACATATATAAATTTATGTACATATATAAATAATGTATATACATATATATATGATGAAAAACACTGGGATGTTTTAGTTAATCCAGATAAAGTTTTATTTAATCAATATACAAAATTTCAGTTCTATTCTAAGTTATAAGAAACGGAAGAAGAGAGAACCCCTTCTCATTCCAAATTGCCCACAATTTTAAGGGCAGATCTTATGGACTTGATTCTCTGTAATGAAAGTGGTCTCGTTAATAAGTCGGCTTACATTTCATTAGTAGGACAGTATTGATATCTTATAATATTCTTGTATATATAATCTTTGAAAAGTGAAATTTTATATCAATATGCTTTGTCCGATTATTTAATTTAGAACCCTCTACAATTTTTATACAGCTTTGGTTGTCTTCGTTTATAATAATGGGTTCATTAATTTTTTTTGTTTTTTTTTATTTATTTAACTATCAAAATAACAAATTTAAAAATTATATTTTTATTATTAACATAGTTTGAGTTTTTACAAAAAGTATTGCAGCAATTGAAATCTTATTTTTTTACTATAAATAATGCTTTTCCATTAGATATATTTTACATTTATAGGGAAAAAGATAGTGAAAAACCTATTGAATTTTATAGAAATTTTAGTGTTGTAATCTTCTCCCACCTTCATTGTCGAAGGTTTGGAAAATATACACACTCACAAATTCCTAATTAAATCGTATTTAGAAGATCTGTTTCGATCCTCAAAGCTTTTTGTCAATTTACTGATAACTTCGTTAATGGTATCCTGTTTGTAGCATTTATGCAATCGAATTGTTGAGAAACGCCTTGGTAAGTTGTATATAATTTTAAGGTTCTTGTTTTGTATTATTTGCAGCTTTTTTCGGTAAGTTTTTGCCACTTTATTGTACCAGACTTGAGAACCAAAAATCATAATTGGTCGTATGCACATTTTATATAACAGTAACTTATTTTTAGTATTGAGAGTAGATCTGCGATTTAAAAGAGGGAAAAGTGCACATCCACATTTAATAGCCTTTTCGCACGCTTTCAAGACATGGCTTTTGAATGTTATGTAGTCAATATGTTCCTGTGGCGTCCATGTGTCCAACAAGCATTAGTATGAATTCATATAAATGTAACAAATATTGTTTAAGTATTGCATCATCTTTTTCTTGATACACATTGTCATTGTTAAGCAACAGTTATATTTTCATATTCTCATTTGTACAGTCTTTTATATACGTATACATGTATATTCTTTAAGTATTGCATCATCTTTTCTTGATACACATTGTCATTGTTAAACAACAGTTATATTTCCTTATTCTCATTTGTACATTCTTTTATATACGCAATGTTAAGCGATATTGCATCATCTGTTTAGCCGAAAGTCCATACCATCCTTTTATGCGCCTTGCGAATCTTGCTTTCTATCCCGATTTTATTGCAAGTTACACACAATGCGTTTAAGCGACTGGTTTTTTGTTTTGATCAGCTGTTGTGGTAAACAACAAACAAGCGAACAAGAACAGTTTTGGAAAAAATAGAAAATCAAATTGTAATTTTAAAAGAATTTATGGCATTAATTACAAATTTATGAGTTTACATATGTGATATTTTGACATTTGAAAAACGCTCATAACATAAAAGGACAGGCCAATTTAGAGGGAGAAAAAATGTTATAAGTTTTGCGAGGCAAATGTGTTAGAAGCAACAAAGTGAAAACTGGCAGATAAAGTAGAAAAATTAAATGTAAACAAACATTTATTTTGTGTTAAAAAGGGGAAAATTTGGAATATTTTTTAATTTCTTCAATGAAAAGTTTAAAGATTCTTACATATTTAAATATTAATCGAAATCTGGGTAAATTTCGGTCACAATGAATATAGTTTCTTGTGCAAGAGGTAATTAAGAAGCTAAATATTATAAGATCAAAATAAGACGTACTGCTCATAAAAAATATTTCTTGCTGAAAGTTGCCAAAATTTTTTAATTTCTTGAAAGGAAAAATTAAAAATTGTTATTAGTTGTTTTTATTATTTATTAATTGTTTTACACAAAAATTACATCGTATTGTGCTGTTAAGGCCTACGAAAATCCTCAAAAGAACACAAGACGAGTGTTTTCATTTAATTTATCCTCCATTTTTCTTGTTTACAAATTAATAAATTCAAAATAGATGACAGACACTCAGTACATAAAAACAATCATACAGTATCGGACAAAACCTAAGCACCCCCTCAGTACATTTTTTTTAAACGATTATTTTTTAAAGAAAACAAAGTTATTAATGTTTTATTTTTTATTTTTTTATTTATTTATATCCTTATTATTGAAAAACACAAACTTAAGGAATTCAGAATTTAATAAAAAAAAGTTATGATTCAAAATACATTTTAAGTCGAAAATATAAGCGGACAAAACTAAAGCACCCCCAATTTAAGGTACAGATAAAAACTATTGAAACCAATATTTCTTTGCGAATCCTTTATTCTGGATGACACGTGCACATCTTTTAGGAATAGAGGATTTGAAATTATTAATTATTTCAGGTGAAATTGCTTCCCAGGCTATTTTTGCGGCTTCAAATAAATCTTTTTTAGTTTTCTAATTTTCTCGGTTGATTTTTAAGTTAACGATCTCCCACAAGTTCTCGTTTGGGTTAAGACCAATTTAGTGCAAGATATTCGATCAACAGATCAATTATTTCTAGGCTAATTAAAAAGTTTTTGCAAATTGGTCGCACATCTTCAACTCATCCTGGAGGAAGACCACGTGAAACTTCGCGATATGAAGTCTTCTTAATTAAAAGGACAATCCAAAATGATCCCACAGCATCTACTAGTCACATACGAAACCGCTTATGTTTAAAAATTAGCGAGAGCGATTCGCAGAAGGACGGTAGATGCCGGACGACGACTCAAAAGAAACGAATGGCGTGTGCCATCCAGAATAAAGGATTCGCAAAGAAATATTAATTTCAATAATTTTTATCTGCACTTTAAATTGGGGGTGCTTTAGTTTTGTCCGCTTATATTTTCGACTTAAAATGTATTTTGAATCATAACTTTTTTTATTGAATTCTGAATTCCTTAAGTTTGTGTTTTTCAATAATAAGGATATAAATAAATAAAAAAAATAAAAAATAAAACATTAATAACTTTGTTTTCTTTAAAAAATAATCATTTTAAAAAAATGTACTGAGGGGGTGCTTAGGTTTTGTCCGATACTGTATATACAAATATGTATAAACAATCATGATATACATATTTTGTTCATGAAAGAAATGTGTTAAAAATGTATTTTAATGTATTTTCCTCTTAAATTAGTAATAAACTTTATTATGAAATATGTTTTTATTAATATTTTTGTAATGCAAAAAGAAAAATGCGAAAATAGAAATGCACTATTTAAACCTATTTATAGAAACCATTCACAATAGTATATAATTTGGCATGCCAAGTTTAAAAACTGCTGACATTTTCCACCACTGCATTAGTCGCATAGAAAAGTAGAAAGTAATCCTACTTTCTATGCGTCTATGCATATTATGCTTTTTCTTCTGTAACTTGTCACAATCAACTACATTGATTCTACTTTTTCGGTATACGCATGTAATGCAAAACGCATGGTATATACTTTCGGCTTTTATGTAACATAACCTAAGCTAATACATAAGTACTCTTCCTCTCTCTATGTTAACAAATGTTATGCTTAAATGTTAACTGTTTATCTCTACCCTCCCTTTCTTGTAACTGTCAAGTATTCATACGTAACATTAAGCAACTATTGCATCATCTTTTGTTTATGTAACATAATTTAAGCTAGCACATAAGCACTCTCTCTCACGCTATGTTAAGTTACGATATCTTCTGTTAGCTTAAGAAAATTTATCTTATGTTCTCTCAACGCATGTTTGTTCTCTTTTATATAACATAATACTGTACAGCGTATGTATGTAAATTAGGCTAAGCCAGGGATGGAAAAGTTGGTACAATTGTACTTTTTTTAGCACTATTTGGAAGTTAAAAACACCATAGCACCTCAATGACTTATTTAGCACTATTTAAAAATTTTCCCTAATCCCTCCCTACAAAGGGAGAAATAGACTGTTTGCTTCGACTGTCTCCAATTTAATCCAAACAAGGGATTTATTGAAGTCATTAAATTCGTGTTACTACAATTTTGAAATAACAGATAGTTTGCTAGCAAAAAATGTATCATAAATAGTGATTTAAAATTTAGAATTGATAAACTTTTGTATTCCTTTATAGTTAAGTATTAAAGTAAGTTGTTAAGTTTACCTATTATATACAAGTACTTAGTACAAAGAAACTGCAATGTACTTTTTTGTTAAATTTTATGTTTTTTACGCATATACAGTGGAGTGCACAAATGAGTATATGTTTGTACTCTGAGCAATTTTAATTGCATAAAAATAAAAGTGTTAAAGCAATTCAAAAATTGTTTTCGTTTTTTATTTAGTATTTTGTACTTAACAAAATAATATAAATTTCCGATCAAATTTCCGATAAATTTGTGATCAAATTCTAAGAAAAAAACAATCAAGAGGAAAATAACTCGGATGTACTCAATTCCAAAATTTTAGGGAATACGAGTATTTTTAATATTTAGTCCAAAGACCCTTGTTATGTAAAACCTCATTTACGCGACTTAGCATGCTCTCTACCAAATTCTCTATAATTTCTTTCGAAATATTTGTCCATTCCTGATGACTCCGTTGCCAAAGCTCACCTAAATTGGTTGGGGCTGATCAGTACTGTCCCAACCATCTCATCGCGAATGACCACAAATTCTCAATTGGATTGAGGTCGGGACTTTGTCCAATTTCTGTGTTTTCTTGTAAACTTTAATAGTGCCATTTTTAGCCGAAAGTGCAGGTTTTTTCTTTTTGAGTGCCGAGGTATAGCCAATATCTTTAAGAGCTCTACTTGCCGTCCATCGACTAACGGTTTTCCCGATTGTCAAAAAGCTCCTTTGGATGTTAAAAATGGGTTCCTTTTAATTTTTGTTAGCATGAAACGAGCATCCGCATTCGTTAGTAGTTTTTTACGACGTCTGTCTTGACGCTAGGGAACAACAGACCGTTTTTGGACTCTGATGACTACTGACTGACTAACTCCAAGTTGTTTACAAATGTCCCTGGTAGAACGGTCACTTCCAGTCAAAGCTACAGTACTATCTTCAGTTGTTTCTTCATTTTTTAGTAGAAATTGATTTTTGTTCGATAAGTTGCAAAACATATTCGCTCAACGAGATTAAGTAATTAATATTAAACTAATATTTTCTTAAAAAGTCAAAGTAGTGCA
Source organism: Sarcophaga subvicina (assembly GCA_936449025.2). Taxonomy (NCBI): domain Eukaryota; kingdom Metazoa; phylum Arthropoda; class Insecta; order Diptera; family Sarcophagidae; genus Sarcophaga; species Sarcophaga subvicina. Next base: position 54,554,223 of record OW388081.2, read on the forward strand.
AAAACATGAAAAAATAACGATAGTTTTTGATTTCGTTTTTGCAAACATATCATAAAATGGACACTTGCAAAATTAAATACATGCGAGTTAATTTTGCTTTGTTCGTTTTTTTCTTAGGGCTTGATGATTTCTAACTTTTGAAGTTTTCTTTATTACTTTTAGTTTTATTCAATAAAAAGCGTCCAAAATACAAACATGTATTCATTTGTGCACCTCACTCTATGTACATAAATATATGTAAAATGAATTGTCATTTATATTTTTATTTAATTTTTAATAAAAAAGTTCAAAAAAGAACAAAAATGAATTTAGTACAATCGGGCAGAAAAAAGTACAATTTTTTGTGAAAGTTAGTACAATTTGTTAAGATCAATTTCCCATCCCTGGGTTAAGCATTATTTGAAATAAAGAACAGAATTCATTCTGTGTTGTGCTGTTGAAAAATAAAGACCTACAAATATCAGAAGTGGGATCGAAAGTAAAAGAAATAAAAAAAAGCAAAATTTTGAATTTAGAGTGAATTGAAGCGAATTTTTTTCTAAGAAATAATTTTAAAATAATATAAATTTAAAACGGAAAACAAAAGATTTTATTTTTTTTTATATGTGAATATGGACAGAACCGATTTGAATAAATACACGGCCTCACAGCTGCGCAGTTGGTTGCAGCAATTAAATTTGTCCACAGCTGGAACAAAAAGTGCACTGATTTTGCGTTTTAATGATGTCCCTCTGGAAGAAAGAAGTGAGTGTCCAGTTGACGCTAACAACACTGTTGCGAATGAGTTTGTTGCTGTTGACGATTATGATGTTGGTGAGGCAAGGCAGACCAGTATATGTGAAAGTGAAAATGAGCTCCTGAGAAGAGAGTTGGAGCTAGTGAAAAAAGAAAAGGAGTTGCTAGAAAAAGAGAACAAATTCTACATGGAGAAAGAAAAGTGGGAGAAGGAAAAGGGTACGTGTGGTGTTGTGAATGTCGTCGGCGGTGAAGATTTAGAAAACGAGTGTGGTGTTGCAGGAAGTGGTGTTGAAAATGAGAGTGAAGCGAATGATAGTGGTGGAAGAGGTGGTGATACAAATGATCGTAATGTAAATGAAAGTGGTGCTACAGGTGGCGGTGCAAACGATCGGCCAGAGAAAGGAAATGTTGAAGCAAGTTGTAGCGGTAAAGTAAGCGGTTCGTTTCCGCTTTTGAAGGAGCTGCTGCCGGAATACGATGGCTCTGTGTCACCTGAAGTGTTCGTGACGCAGTTCCGAAACGATAGGGCACTGTATTCCGTTGATGATGATAACATGAAAACTCTGCTAATGGCCAAAGTCAAGGGAAGAGTACAAACCTGGCTGCACTCAAAGCCCAATTTTGTGCGTGACAACCTGGACGACATGTTAGATGAAATGCTTACCCTTTTTGGAGAGAGAGAAAGCCGACTTAACGTCCGTCGAAAATTCGAAAACAGAAAGTGGTTGTCAGGAGAGGACTTTTCATCTTATTTCAATAGCAAAGTCCTTTTGGCCGACCGGTTGGGCGTACCCGAGGATGAACTCATCGATTACATAATCGACGGAATCCCGGACGAAAACCTAAGGACGCATGCGAATCTGAGGTGTTTTCAAGAGAGGTCGCAGCTATTGATGGCGTTTTCGAAAATACATTTGAAGGAGACATCAGGCAGTAAGGAAGTGAAGCGAGGGGCTGGCGTTCGTTGCTACAACTGCAACTGTGTTGGGCATTATGCAAATGATTGCCAGAAGCCTAGGAGGGAGATGGGTGCGTGCTACGGCTGTGGCAGTATGGACCATTTAGTCGCTGCTTGTCCGGAACGGAAGGTTGGTAGAAATAAGGTAGATAATGAATATTTAAAGCATATTAAATGCAGTTTTAATAGTAGTTTTAAAAAATATTTTTATATAGAGTGCTTGATGGATACAGGGAGCCCCGCGAGCTTTATAAAAAGGTCTTTTGTACATCGAAACTTTGGTAAAATTAATAAATTTGAACTGTCATTTTTTCCCCTAAATAATAATGAATTTAAAACTATGGGTAAACTCTCATTTTACATTTGTTTCGATGGAAAGTACATTCAAATTGAAATATTAGTTGTTGAGGACTCTGTGATGATGTTCGATTGTGTTCTTGGTAGGAATTTTTTGAGTGAGGCAGGGTTAGTTTTGATAAAGGGCGGAAACTGTGTGGAAGATGGGAATGTTGGTAAGGATTACACTACAGAGGGTGAAAAATTTGAAAGGGCGATTATGTCTATTGAGTGTGAGGATACGTGCACTGTGGATCTAAAGATAGGTGAAGAAGTTATTCAGGATGTTAGAGGAACTCTAGAGGATTTGTTTTTGAGGACTTACCTGCGTCCGGGGCGGCCACTTGGGCCTGAGACGAGGTGTGAAATTAAACTGAACTTAGTGGGGGCGAGGCCGTTCAGTTGCAGACCTAGGAGGTTGTCGTACGATGAAAAGGAGAAATTGCAGGTTATTTTAGACGACTACTTGAGAGAGGGTTATATAAGACCAAGTGAGGCCGAGTATGCGTCACCTATAGTGCTGGTTAAGAAGAAGACGGGCGAGCTGCGCATGTGTGTTGACTACAGGACTTTGAACAATATGACACTGAGGGATAACTACCCTTTACCTCTCATAGATGAACTGTTGGACCGTCTGGCGGGAAAACTATATTTTACGAAACTGGACTTGAGGAATGGTTTTTATCATGTGTTTGTGGAGGACGGGTCAATTAAGTATACATCCTTTGTGACGCCGCTGGGGCAATATGAGTTTTTGAGGATGCCATTTGGGTTGAAAAACGCCCCGTCGGTATTTCAGCGTTTTGTCAACAGAGTCTTTGCGGATATGGTAAGCGACAGAAAGCTGATAGTTTACATGGATGACATAATGATCGCGACCAAGGATATTAAGGAGCATTTGGAAATTTTGTTGTACACTTCAACGCCATCTACAATTAGAAACTCAGTTTTAACTTTTTCTCCTCTCATTGCTTTTGTAAGTCTCCAAAATTTTTTGCTACCCGGTGGCAACTTTTTAATAAACTTGGACCAGCTGTTATTTCTATCTTTTAACACGTGCCTATCTATTAAAGCATTCATCTGTTTTAGAATACATATGTTTACATTTCTTTCTGTATGGATATTACATCTTTGTATTTTTCTCCGAATTTTGTTTCTCTGGCCAATTAAAAATAAAGTAGCTGGAGAAAGCTTTTTTTGCCAGATTTGTTTTTCTCCGAGGGGTATGAGTTTTGCAGCTTCTTGTACTATGTAAGTTATTTTGTTTAATAACTCTTCTATATTTAAACTTGTCACAAGTGCACGATGAATATTATTTTATTTTATCATTAACCCATTTGCTTATAGATTTCCAATTGGCAAGGTTGTACAGAGGAATTTGTTCAAAAAGTTCATTCATAGAACCATGAATCCTGCATGAGATGGGTACGTGATCAGAATGGAGGGCTCCCGGGTGTGAAACAAGCGAAGATATATGCAGTGAGGAATTGGTCAAAATAATGTCTACGACAGATGGTTGAGTCGGAATTAAGTTTTGACTGAAGCGAGTAAAAGAACTTGTGGAATAAATATAATAATTAGAGTTGAGTTGGTGATTAAATAAAGCTAAACCAGCAGTGTCGTTTTGTGTGCAATTCCAACTAGTGTGGCGTGCGTTGAGGTCTCCAAATATAAAATACTCCTCTGCTCCAGCAGTTAATTTGTAAATATCATTTACAAAATTTGTATTGTACTTTGGACAATAAGCAGAAGTTAATCTAACCGGTCTATTGTTTATGGATATAATAATGGAAATGTTTTCTATTGTAGATGTTGAGATTTTAGATATACGCTGATGTGGAATAGATTTTTTAATGGCTATTAGGTGTTTACCTCCACCATGTGTTGCTCGATCTTCTCTGTATATTAAATAATCAAACAATTTTATTTTGTGATTTTTATTTAAAAATGTTTCATTAATAAATAATATATCTATTTGTTTTTCGTAGAGAAATTCTTCAAGCTGGCAAACGGTAGCTTTGTTAGTTATGCCCCTAGCGTTCCAATGCATAACGTTCAATATCTGTTTATTTATTGATTTATATGACATGTTTTAACATCATACCTAAAACACGCATTTTATCATATTTGATTTTGCACTTTTGAAGAGCATCAAGTGCTTCAAAATAAATTTCTATAATTTTTTCATTAGAAATATCATCTTCATTACACTTATCGTTGGACTTTGCCATTTCTGCATATGAAATTTTACGGTCGTTTCCTTTTGAACCAAAAGTCTTTGGAAGATGATCTTCTAAGGCATGAATAGAACTGTCGTCATCAGACGTAATAAAGACATTCGAGAACTTTTTTGGAACTCTGCTCGGGGGTTGTTTTTGTGTTACTTTATGTCGAATATGCAAATATTCTTTTCTGGACGGACATTTTGGATCGTCCGCACGGTGATTGAAATTTTTAAAGTTTCTCTTTAAACAATTGTAACACTTGTATACTACGGGACCTGAGTCAGGAATTTTGTTTAATTGACAGACAGCGTAATCGTGTGGACCTCCACAGCCCAAGCAAGCAGCTAAGCGATGGCAGTTTGAAGATCCATGCCCATACATTGTACATTTTGTACATTGAGTGGGTCCTTTAGCTCGCCTCAAAGGGTTGCGCAAATGAACGACTACATTGTAGAAGTACCTAATTTTTCGAACCTCGCTTTTTGAAACTTGACTTCTGTCAAATTCTACACAGTATAAAGCATCATCCACATTAGACCGAACTGTCGGAATTTCTTTAATAGTAACATGATCCATATTAAAAGCTGATTTAAATTCTTCATGAATTGTTTTAATATCAAGTTTAGGTAGGCCAAATAAGACTAACTTGAACTTCTGAGTGTCTTTGACGGGATGTGTAAAGAATTTTATCTCGCTTAGTTTTAATTTCCTAATAGCTTCTTCATATTCCACTATAGAGTTTGGCAAAACCTTAGTTCCAATAGATGTTTGTACTTACAGTTTATTCCCAATAGATGCATTATGTCAGTAAACTTGTGACAATTATCCACAGTAATTATAGGTACTCTTTGCTTCTCTTGGATGCCATGACCAGCATCCAAACTAGTATCGTCGTCGTCTCCATCTATGTCAGACAGATAATGAAATCTATTACTACTGCTTGGTAAAGCAGGCTTTGGTTTTTAAATTTGGGGTTATTTCCCCATAAAGTCTTGCGTTTTGCGCTCATTTATTTTTTATTTTTTAATTATAATTTATTATGCAAAAATAAATTACAAATAGTCAGCTGATATTTTAAACGTCTTTATGCTACGAATGTTGCAGTTAGACTGAAGGTTCATTAATTTGTTCGCCAAAATCTACCAAAAATTGTTTTAACCAGAGTGCCTCTTTGACGCCACGGCAAGTGCAATGAATTCCGCCTCTGTAGAAGAAAGCGCTACACAAGTTTGCTTACGACAAGCCCATGATACTACAGCTCCGTAAATTTTGAATAAATATCCACTATTTGATCTTCTGTTGACCCTGTCTTCACCCCAATTAGCGTCAGCAAAGCCAAGTAAAATTTGATTACTGTCAGGTATAAAATGAAGTTTCATGTTGATTGTTGCTTTCAAATATCTTGCGACCCTTTTTAGCTCTGTCCAATCCTCTTCGTTTGGCTTACTCGTTTTCTGGCTTAAAATATTAATTTCGGCTGCTATATCTGGTCTTGTGTTTAAAGCTACATACAATAAACCCCCTAAAAGTGTTTGATATTTGTTGTTGTTATTTAAATGTGGTTTCTCAATGCCAGATTTTCCATATGAACCTGTAATAGAAACTGACGATGGTTTTGATTGCTGAAGCCCATTTTCTGCTAACATCTTAATGTATTCCGACTGGGAAATTGAGTAAGAACAATTTTCAGATCTGTATACCTGCAGACCAAGATAATTTTTAATTGGTCCCAAATCGCTTATTCTAAAAGCATTCTCGAAGATATTTTTCACATCAGAAATTGTTGATTCGTATTTTGAGCAGATTAAAATATCATCAACATAAATCAATACAAACGTTAATTCTACCCCTTCTAAACGGTTATATAAACATGGGTCCATATCACTTTGTCTAAAGCCTGATTTTTCCAGAATATTATGTATTGTCCGGTTCCACGACCTGGCGGATTGTTTTAATCCATATACGGACTTTTTAGTAGACATACCTGATCTTTATCATTATTTTCGACAAACCCTTCAGGTTGCTCCATAAAAATCTCCTCATTCAGATCACTATTGAGGAAAGCGGTGTTGCAGTCAATATGTCAATATCAATATGAATTAAGGTGCCGGGCGCAAAAGGCCAATGAGACTTTTCAGGCCTTTGCAATGGAAGTCGATAGATTAGTGCAGCTAACATATCCCGGAGAAAACCACCCGCTGATAGACAACATTAAGACCGAGGCGTTTGTGAATGGTATACGCGACCCTGACATCAAACTTGCTGTATGCTCCACACAGAAGGTAACCTTTGCAGAGACCGTGGCCTTCGCACTAGCCCAGGAGACCGCTCGAGCTATTTCTAGACCACAAGTAGGCAAAGTGCGAAGAATGGAAGTCGTGGAGGAAGATGAATGCCTTTTAACTAAAGTTAAGGAGATGGTGAAGCAAGCTATGGAAGAAAACGGACAAAGGACTAAACTTAAATGCTTCAACTGTGGAAAGGGTGGCCATTTCCAAAGGAATTGCAAAGCGCCACGCAAGAGATCAAGATCCGCCTCACCATCAAGGAATAGGAAACGGGCGAACTACCAACCATCTTCACAAGAGTCCCCGTTAAACTAAAACGAGCTAGCACTGAGGGGCAAGTGCTGGCTCCCACAAGCGAGGGCCCCACAATCTCAATATCAGTGATGCGACAGAACAACAACAATCTTACGGCGTGCGTGGCAGACCACATACGTTCACAATAGACACCGGAGCGACGCAGTCTATCATCAGACCAGATGTAGTGAAAGGAAAATGTGAGGCACTTAGCAATGTAAGACTACGGACAGCTACTGGAGAGTCTGCCACCGTCCACGGAAAAACAGAGGCGAAGGTGACTATAGCCAACATTAGTGTAAGTCACATCTTTATTGTTGCCGATATTGTGGACGAGGTTATCATTGCTGCCGATTTTATGATAGCTCATGGCATCAATTTGAATATGGGGCAACAGATTATGAGTTGGCGAAATGTAGAGATACCTCTAGACGTGGGGTACAAGCACCAAGTGGACGCCAGAAGGATAATTGCGGTCGAACAACTCAAATTGCCACCTCAGAGTGAATCACTGATATGGGCGCGTGTGGATGGAGATTGTATGGAAAACCGCTTGTGGGTTGTTGAACCAGCAGAAATACAGACGGATTTAATATCAGCAAAGGCCCTCGTCAAATCCACAGAACAAAGAATAGTCCCGGCTAGAGTGCTAAATCTATCAGGCCATGAAAGAGTCGTCTGTAAAAACTCAGAGGTGGGCCAATGTGTTCCAGTAGAGGCGGTAATAAACAGCGAACAAACGCCGTAACCTGCCGAAATGTCAGCCAAGGATCAAAAGGAATTTGGTGAAAATGTGGAGAAATGGATAGCAGGTTTAGCAGCTGCAGAGAAAACCAAAGCCAAAAAGCTGCTAAAGAGGTATGTTTCGCTTTCGCCACGAACAACAAAAGGCAAGGAAGAACAGCTATGGTCAAACACGAAATTGATACTGGCGAAGCGAGACCGATAAAGCAGGCACCCAGAAGCATACGGCTGGCGAAGCGTAATGAGGTTAAGGAGTTAGTCGATGAAATGAGGAAGAGCGGTGTAATCGAACCATCATCGGGTCCGTGGAGCTCACCTGTAGTTTTAGTAAAGAAGAAAGATGGCAGTACAAGATTCTGCGTAGACTACAGGAAGCTGAATGATGTCACCAAAAAGGATAGTTACCCGCTACCAAGAATTGACGACACACTCGACACTCTAGCCGGAACAAAATGGTTCTCCACATTGGATCTACAAAGCGGGTATTGGCAGGTGGAGATTGCAGACAAGGACAAAGAGAAAACCGCATTCAGTGCGAACGGCGGCTTATGGCAGTTTAAGGTTATGCCATTTGGACTCTGTAATGCTCCGGCCACATTCCAGCGGCTTATGGAACGTGTGCTAAAGGGACTGCATTGGAAGACTTGCCTGGTGTATCTCGACGACATAATAGTGATGGGCAGAACTTTCGACGAACACCTCAAGAACCTGGAAGAAGTTCTGCAACGAATAACAACTGCTGGACTAAAACTAAGCGTAAAGAAATGTGCATTTTTCCAAAAGCAGGTGAAATATTTGGGGCATCTTGTCACAGCAGATGGCATATCCACCGATGAAGATAAAATACGAGCAGTAAAGGACTGGCCTCGTCCCCAGAATCTTCATGAACTACGCAGCTTTTTGGGACTATGCACATACTACAGACGCTTTGTGCCTAACTTTGTCAGCGTGGCTGCAAGTTTACATGAGCTCACCAAGAAGTCAAAGAAGAAGGCGTTCCAGACACTAAAAGACCTATTGTATGCTGCACCAGTTTTGGCGTATCCAGTCCCGGGAGAAAAATTCATCTTAGACAGTGATGCCATGAGGGACAAATGGTTCTACTATACAACCCAAAGCGGAAGAAGGGATTATCTCCCAAGCTACAAACCAGCTGGGATGGACCGTATAAAATAATAAAGCGGTTAAACGATGTCGTGTACAGGATACAGAAAGCTAACAGCCCCCGAGCAAAAATGAAGGTCGTACACATAGAGCGACTGGCAAAGTATGGGAAAGGAGATAATGAGCCTATTCGGGACGGACAGGCTTAAGTGGGCGGCAGTGTTACATAAATCGAAACGACCTAATATCGTTTAACAATAAAAACGATAAACAAAAGCTACCAGCTACACCAACACAATACACACGACACAAATACGCACTAACACTAAGAATACAACGAACGTGTTGATTATCTAAAGCTGCACACACACACATGTGTACAACGAACCAGGTAGCAACAACAACATAAAGTAAACCCGCTACGACAAATATGTAACGGACAACATAAGCAAAGTACACAAACAACAATGTACTAGCAATAGAGTTCTCGAGAAGGCGCGAGCGAGAACCTTCCACATCGAGAACGTTCATCATACTGATCATACGTGCGTGCGGACTATAAAAGGGCTGGACAAAGCAAGCAGCAGTCAGAGTTAATTCAGTCAGCCTTGTGTGAAGTTGCGTGTGAATAAAATAAGTCGTGGGTGTAAAGTGAATAATTGTGTGAACTAGTACAGTGAATAAGCAGATTATTATTGTCGTATCGTTAAGTTCTATACGGTGGCACACAAAAGTAGTGTGAATAATAAAGACAGTTAAGAAAAACTAAAGACGCATTTGTTTTTACTTTGGTTGCAATTATCGAACTCATATTTAAACGTTTTTAAAAAGGTAAAAACGTAACAATATATACAAAAGAGAATTACAGAATTACTTTAATTGAATTCAATTTACTTATTATTTTAAAAATTTTAACTTTTAATGTACACACATTTTTAAGGCGGGTATCGAATTTTATATTCACCCGTCAAAAAATTTATTTTTGTTCCTATACTAAGTTAAATTAATAGATATCTATTAAGATATAAATATTTAATTAATTAATAGATATCTATTAATTTAGGCTATAAAAATTTTCAAATTCAATTAAATATATATTCAAAAATTACTTAAAAATTTGTCGTTCGGAGTCGACTTTAAACTGTAGGTCCCGCCACTCATGTAAAATTAACGCACTCAACATAAGTGGTGTGACAAACTAGGTCTTAATCCTGACTGAAGGGTTGTAATGGTCAATTATGTACGTTATTCAATTAAGTATATATTCAAAAATTACTCAAAAATTTGTCGTTCGGAGTCGACTTTAAACTGTAGGTCCCACCACTCATGTGAAATTAACGCACACAACATAAGTGGTGTGAGAAACTAGATCGTATTCCTGACTGAAGGGCTGTAATGGCCAATTATGTATGTATGTATATATTCATTAGTAAATTATTAATATATAATAATTAATCTAACAATTCAACAGAAATGGTTATATATTATTAAAAATAAATATTATATCACATAGAGAATTAATTATTAATTATATAAATTATTTATTAATTATTAAATTAATATATATAGATTATATAGAAAAAAGAATTACTTTAATTAAATTCAATATATATATATATATATTCAATATATATATATATATATTCAATATATATATATTCAATATATATATATATATATATATATATATATATATATATATAATATATAAATTGAAATAAATTGAATATATATATATATATTGAATATATATATATATTCAATATATATATATATATATATTCAATATATATATTCAATATATATATATATATATTCAATATATATATATTCAATATATATATATATATTCAATATATATATATATATATATATTCAATATATATATATATATATATTCAATATATATATATTCAATATATATATATATATATATTCAATATATATATATTCAATATATATATATATATATATTCAATATATATATATTCAATATATATATATATATTCAATATATATATATATATATATATTCAATTTTATAATTATTAATACAAAAATAATGTATATATGTGTATATAACCGAATTAAAAATGAAACTATAATTTATAAACATTTGAAAGCAATAAACATATGTTTTAATCAAAAAAGTAAAATTATTTCAAACCGCACTTTATTATATACATACACATATATATACATATATTATATGTATATAAACCATATATCTGTCAGGGTTGTAACGCATTAAACAAAGGGGAGTTCTCAGATGTAGTTTCTTTTAAGGGCCATTATTACAACTTGCCGTTAACTAAAGGGAGGACTTTAATGTGCAGATAAATTGACAAGTTGTAATAATGGCCCTAAGTCTTCTAATTTTATTAGATTCATACAGAAATGCAATTGTCTATATCTTTACATAGAACACTGAGACTAGTTAAATATTTTAAGCTATATTTTTTTGTTTTCAATTTTAGCTAGCGCATGTTTAGATAGTTGTTGGTGAACAACTTTAATTTATAGTATTAATATTATATTTGAATTATATTTTCTGTATACGCTTTACTTGGTAGCTTACGTAGTTATTTTAACTTGTTTTTGTAATTCTATGCTAATTTACTAATAAGAGAATTAATCTATTGTTTAGAAAATGCATTAAAATAAATATGTACTAAAAATACTTTTTTTTACCACATGCACTTGCTTAATAAATAAACTTACGCGTAAGCTAAAATGTATGGTTTACCATATGTACATACTTGCTTAATAAAGAAACTTAAGCCGAAAGTGCATACCATGCGTTTAATGCGGCCTTGTGTTACATGCGTGTGTCAAAAAAGTAGAACCAGTGTAATTGTTTGTGACAAATTACAGAACAAAACGCATAGAATGCATAGACGCAAAGAACGGATAAAGCACCGAGTAACCAGCGTAGTGCATGCAGTATACATGCACAAACATACATACCCAAACAGAAATGTTAACAATCAAATAAATTATAAGAACACAAACTAAAATAAAGGAGGGAATAACCGTCAAAATATTTCAAGTGACTAGTGTCAATTGACAGGGTTCAAACCCCAGGCCAGACATCAAAACAAAATACAAAAAGTATTTCTTCGGCGATTTCTTCTCAGCAGATTTCTGGCAAAAACTCAGACAGTAAATAAAATTGCCATGAAAAGTTTCTCAAAAATCTGTCATTCGGAGTCGACTTTAAACTGTAGGTCCCGCCACTCATGTATAAAATTAACACACACAACATAAATGGTGTGAGAAACTAGGTCGTAATCCTGACTGAAGGGTTGTAATGACCAATTATATATGTTTATTTCTCTCAAAAAACTTCGGCAATTAACTTTGCCATAAGATAGAGCCGTCTGCTACTCTAAGGCTCTTAAATAAAATAAGAGTACTATAGGGATACAAATACAATACAAACATATTACATGGCGATCCTGCCAAATTATCCAGGCAAATTAACGTCCTTACGTTTTATCCTATCCTGCTAAACAAAATTCATAAATTTTTCTTGAATATTTATCCTGCCAATCCTGATGAATATAAAAGAGTTAGGGGCAACCAGACTGGAAATCGACCAGCTTTTTAAGAAATGGGAACAGTTGCTAGAGAATGAATATGTACCTCAACCTGTAGTTACTATTTCAAAGGCCCCCAAGTATAGCGCCAGGAAAAAGAAGATACCCATTCAAGAGCATCTTAAACGCCTGCAGAAGTCCAAGGCGCAAGTACCAAGACCCGAAAGACCGAAGAAGGAGAAGCAAAAGAAAGGAAGCGGTAAAGTGGCTAAAAGGCGAAAACTCATTGTAGAGGCTTAGCAAAAGTTCCATCTTACCGGCAACAAAGCCGAGAAATCCAAACTTTTAGATGAAATCCGGTCTGTAAAAAAACAATTAAATAAAATTTTTTTTAACAATAATAACTATATTCCAAAATGGGTCGATGGTTTTCAAAAGAAGCCGTAATTGTAAATGAAAACAATAAGGGTGTAATTTGTTTTGTGTCAGTGTGCCTATAGTATCCCTATAGTATTCTTATTTATTTGAAGAGCCTTAGAATATTAGACGGCTCTATATCATGGCGAAGTTAATTGCAGAAGTTTTTGAGAAATAAGAACAACTATATTTGAAGTCAGAATTATTTCTAATTTTATTCACAATTTTCTTCAGCTTATATACTATTTCTTATTCTATGTTTTCTTATAATAATCTTAAACTATTTGTTTCCCCTACTTATTTTTGTCTATGTTTTCTTTTTCTTTTCCCCTTAAATCTATTAATTGTTAATAGTTAAGTGACCCACAATAATATTAATATCGTATTCATTTGTATTGCATTTCTAGTGACCCATATTAATCAACACACGTCACTTGAAATTGCATACTCTGTATATTACGATTATATTTGATGAAGTCACTTTACATTTGTTTACATTTTATTTTGTTTATTTTAGTTATTCTATATATGTGTGAATGCATACATTACACCCCTACCGTTCAAAAGAAAAAAATATTATGTTTATATACATATATATTTTTTTGTATGAAAATATTAAATTACAAAATTTTGAATTTTAAAGTGGAAATAGAACATTTTAACAGATACGTGATACTTCAACTAATTTCAATCTATTTTTATGTATAGTCAATGGTTTATTATCTTTTAAGATTGTGATGTTTACATCTTCTGTGTTTATTACATCAAAAGGACCAATGTACTGACTTTCGCTTTTCTTTGCGTTTTCTTTTCTTAAAAATACTTTATCTCCTAATTTTATTTTAATATTATTAGTATTATTATCTTTAAAATGTTTTTGTTTTAATGTACATATTTGAATATTATATCATTCTTCGCTCTTCAAGTATGCATTTTCATTACCAGATACTATTACGCGATTACCAAAAATCGTGGTATAATTTTATCAGTTCTTGTCCTCTATCTTCACTTGTTATATTCTGAGGTTTTCTTTGTAGTATTATGTCATCTTTATAATTTTTGTTTGCTTCGTTATATTTGGTCTTAAATTCATCCGCGGTTATAATATCAAATATTGCATCATTTCTCTCGATTGCAAATTTCTTGTGTTTTGTATTTTTAAATATGATGATAGTTCCTCCAAAAGAGTACCTAAATACTTTGGATTATCGCTACATCTAACACGTGTTTCATTATTCATTTTATAATATTCTACTATATGTTTATATAATTCTTTTACATCATTTTCTGGCCTTTTTTGTAATACAAATTTTAATTTCGTTGCGCGCTTTATATCATTTATTGACGTGCAATCCCACATATGGAGTTGATCGGTCCCCTTATGAGATTCACTCATAACATTTTTATCTCTTAAAATATTCTTTCCTGATGACTTTTTACTCATACCTCTTGTAATTACTAGCGTTTTCTTTACCTTTTCGTCACTTTCCAATGGTATCATACTCTTTAGTGTAGTAGAATGAATTTCTATCTTTGATAATGCATCGGCATTAGTGTTGTTTTTTTTCTTTTTTGTATATTATTTCAAAGTCGTAGTCAGAAAGTTCCCTTATATAAAGTATAAAGTTCATATAAATACGGTCTAAAGAATTGTATGCCATGTAATAAGTTTTATAATTATGTAATAAGTTTTATAATTACTATATTTTTTTTTGATTACATACCACTACTTACAATTTTATTAAATGTTTTACATTTAAAACATACAATAGTATACACATACATATGGGGTTACCCCTTAATTTAATTTTCATAAAATTAAACACTTACATTCTAAACAATTTTTTGTTTGTTTGTTTATATACTCTCTTAGAACGAAATTTTTAAAACAATTTACACTTATTATTCCTCATCTTTTCTAATTAAAATTATCTGTTTACATTAATAATTATAACTAAAGAGAAAATTATTTCGAAAATTATTTAAATTTTTTTATGTAATGTTGGTCGAAAATCCTCACCATCCTCTTGATATGATTGCTGGTAATGGTTATTAATTAAAATCGATTCATTTGCTGTCACTAGATAGTCACGTGGTGGTGTATAGGGTCTATCTAGAGGATAATAGCCGCTACGTGGCGGCCTGTTACCGCTAGGTTCATATTTGGGGCGTGGTATACGTAATTCTTTAATTTCCGTTAAACATGATTCCATTTTGTCTAGTAAAGTTAACTTTTTAATTTTTATTAACTTTACTTATATTTCTACTTGAAATACGTTTATTTTTTTCTTAAAAAAAAATAAAGTTTACAAGGATCTAATTATCAGGCAGGATCGAGCTGGCAGGATCACCATGTAATATATTTTGTGTCAGTGTGCCTATAGTGTCCCTATGGTATTCTTATTTATTTGAAGAGCCTTCGAAGTTTTTGAGAAATAAGAACAACTATATTTGAAGTCAGAATTATTTCTAATTTTATTCACAATTTTCTTCAGCTTATATACTATTTCTTATTCTATGTTTTCTTATAATAATCTTAAACTATTTGTTTCCCCTATTTATTTTTGTCTATGTTTTCTTTTTCTTTTCCCCTTAAATCCATTAATTGTTAATAGTTAAGTGACCTGCAATAATATTAATATCGTATTCATTTGTATTACATTTCTAGTGACCCATATTAATCAACACACGCCACTTGAATTTGCATACTCTGCATATTACGATTATATTTTGTGAAGTCACTTTACATTTGTTTACATTTTATTTTATGGGTTATTCTACATATGGGTGAATGCATACATTACAAAGGAGTACTGACCGTAACTCGGGATCATATGCAGCAAATTCTGATCCTTTTAGTTGTATTAGTATTAGGAAAATTAAATGATTATTATAAAGCATACATGAGGAGAAAGGCAATCAAGAAAATTATTAATAAATGGATAGATTGATAGGTATTTATAAGAAATTAAAGAAGAATCCTAATAAAAATTATACGAAAAAGTATATAGTAAATACTTTAAAAATAGTTGAAGAGTTAAATTTATTGCACTAAAGAATGAGGGCTATCCCCTAGAAATTATAAATGGTATTGAGAGAAAAATTTTAAATCATTTGAAAATAAAAGACATGGCATCGTTTGGCATTTTTGACGCGTACAATGGTGACCTCGGGCAAATGAGTAATTTTTTGGGCATAATAGAGTACTATGCTGAAACACTTAAAGATGATACAGAAATTAATAGGTTGATCAAGTTTGTTCCAGCTACTAAATTAACAGACAAAGTAAGGAAAAGTTAATTTCAGAAAATATACCAAATTCTCTAGAAACATTCAAAAATACCTTTAGGAAAGTATTCTCCCCCAGGAAATCACTCTCTTCATACTGAAGTGTCGAAACAAACACAGGGAAATAGTTCTGTAACACAATTCGCCAACAGGGTTGAATCACTTATAGCTTGTATTAATGAGTTACAGATTACAGAACTGGGTTCCCAGAGCAGGGATTATTAAAATGAACGATCAAGTTGCGCTTAGTACCTTTAAAAATGGTTTAAATGAACCACACAGAGCTACTGTTTTGGCTGCTAGACCCAAAAGTCTAAATGAAGCAATCCAAATAGCTTCAGAAGTAGTTTCACAACCAAATTCTATAATGCATTTTAATATGAACAGGAGGTCCTTTAATAATAGAAGATTTCTTTATAATAATAACAAACGATATAATAATAATAAAGTTAATACTTACAATACAAATAGTAACAACAGTCCTCGTAATTATTTTAGGAATATTAATACTTCACAAAGGGATAATTCCCATAGTACTAACCTACCGAGAAATAATAATAATTACAACCAGAGAAATGGAAATTTTAGAAATAGAAACCCAAGAAGGGTATATTTTACTCAGGAACAGGGGAACGGGACAAACCTCTGCGATCTTCAAGAGTAAATTTGACAGAGGATGTAGGGAAATTCAAACAGTTAAAAGAATATGCATTGAAAAATTATAATTCACACACAGACGCACCTCATTTTGTAACATTTAAAACGGATGAAGGAGTTTTTGTAAGATTTTTGGTAGACACAGGTGCAGACATTTCTATAGGTTAGAAGACGTGTACTTGTCAATTAAGACAAGTACAGTCCCCGGAGGTCGAATTGACCCATTGTACTAAGACATTTCTATATGTGGCAGTAATGAAATTTGTATTATTTTCAATTAATTTAAAAATCTTTAATTTTGGCTTTCCGGAATATTCTCGTACTCCGAGCCTTCCATGTTTCCCGTGTCGTTTATTGTACGTATATATCTTCTCTCTCTGTTATTGTTGTTATTATTATTCCTATTTGTATAACTGTTATTTCTGTTGTTAAAATTGTTGTTCCTATCATTTGTGTTACTGTTATTATTTGACCTGAAACTGTTGTTTTCAGCGTTATTGTTACTTGTCCTGAAATTATTGTTTTGTCTGAAATTGTTGTTATTTGGTCTGCAATAGTTGTTATTCTGTCTATAATTGTTGTTAATTGGTCTATAATTATTATTGCTATTAGACCTATGATTGTTATTATTAAAATTTTGTCTATTTGGTCTAAAGTTATCGGTTTGCTTATAACCTCTTTCAAAATGCATAATAGAGCTTGGGTTTGCTTTTTGCTCATTTTCTAATTCAAGAGCAAGTTCTGTTGCTTCTTGAAGATTTTTGGGACGTGCAGCAAAAATTGCTGTTTTCTTATTGTCATTTATGCCTCTTTTAAATGATTCAAGGCTAATTTATTATTCAGGGTAATTATGACATTTTTCTCTGGTTCTGTGGCATCATTTCCTAACTCTTCAATTCCTAATTTATTAAGGTTATCTATTATATCAGTCAATTTGTCCCTGTAATTATTTACCGGTAAATTTCTTTGGTACAAATTGTTTAACCTATCCTGTAGTTGTGGAATTATCTTGTTACTTCTGTATCTTTGCTGTAATGCGTTCTTCAATGCATCAAAAGTCTCAGGTACAGCAATAACACCAATAGCCGTTCTAACATTTGAAGTTAGTTTAGCATGGAAAACGTACTGAAGGAAATCTTTTTTAGCTATTTCTGATAAAGTTTTATATATGAGGTCAACTGTCACCACAAAACATTCCAGTTCGTTGAAATTTCCTGAGAATAATGGGAGAGTTTTGGAAGTTGTTTCTAAATTAAATGTTTAAAAATTCTTGTTAAAAAATTATATTATTGTTTTATTTAAATTATTAAATTCTATCTTCAGTGCAACTGTTTTCTCAGTGTCACCCTTTATTTCTAATGCTGTCTGAAAACCTTCTTTAATATCTTCTATAATATCCAATTTTACCTTTATGGTCTTTTTTGTATATTTTCTATTGGGACTTTTCTTTAAATTTGCCCAAATATCTTTAATTTTTTTCACAAATTCCTCCATATTTAATTTTAATTTTATTTTATAAAATTTATTTTTATACCTCTGTTATAGCATTACTATTAACAGGGTTATTATTAATATTACCCACCCTTTTCCGGACATAGTCCTTAAAATGTTTATTGATTCTATGTATAGTGAATATAATAATTCCAACTATTAGTATTATTAATTTTATATCAATTTCCTATTTATTTTCTGATTGGCTATTATTGTTTATTATGTTCTCTTCTATTACTACCTCTTTACTTTGAGGTCTTCCCATTGCTAATTTCGACAGTCGCAACTTGAAGAATTGACCAATCATATTGTCTTCAAATTGGAGAATTTAGTGACTTTATAAATGTCACTCAAGCACTAATATGATCCCTTTAAAAATTCGTCACATTTCATTCAAGTGCAGCTTGATCGATTTTTGTTTATGTTTGCAGTATGTAATGAAAGAGCACACTACATTTTATAGGAAATAAGGAAATAAAACAACAATTCTTGCAAAATTACGGGTATTGAAAACAATTCAATTCAAACAATGGGTACTTGAATACTAAAATTAGTACTTCCGGAAGATATAATAAGCCACGAATATCAAATAGTGAATACAGAATTCCCAGTAGCAGCAGATGGTATTCTAGGCAGAGATTTTTTACTAAATATTTGGCAAAAATAGATTGAGACATACACATTAGCTATCATAATAAATTAAACTGAATACGTTCTACCAATGAGAGCAAATATCGATAAGTTCATTATACCACCGAGAACTGAAATGATACAAGCAGTAATTTAACAGATTGAAGAAGATAGCGTAGTATGCGGAAAACAGATCGGTAGCAATATTTTTATTGGTAATACAATAATTCTAAAACATGGGACAAAGCACATTAGAATCTTAAATACTTCAGACGAAGAGGTTACAATATCACAATTAGATTTACAAATCAAACGCTTATCACATTACAACATTCTATATAATAAAAAAGAAATTACTAATGATAAATAACAGGATAGATGGGAAAAATTAAGGAAATTACTAAGTATAGATACAGTCGACATTAACGCAAGGCAAACTATAGAGAAAATATGTAAAGAATACCTCAACTAGACGATGTATTAGACAAAATAGGAAGAGCAAAATATTTTTCAACGCTGGACATGATGAGCTCATTCCACCGGATGGAACTACAACCAGTATCTAGAAAACTTACAGCATTTTAGAAATAATGGAAGCTATCAATTCAAAGATTACTTTTTGGTCTCAAAATAACGTCAAATAGTTTCCAAACAATGCTAACGATAGCATTAACAGGTTTAGATTCTAATGCATTTATATTCGTAGATGATATAATTGTCTTTGGATGTTCTTTACAACACCATAATGGTAATTTAAAAAAGTTTTTCAAAGACTAAAAACCTACAACCTTAAATTCAATCCAAATAAATGTAATTTTTTGAAACCAGAAGTAGTTTATTTAGGACATCTTATTACAGATAAGGGAATAATGACAGACCCGCATTTGCAACTTATCCTATCCCAAAGAATGCAGATGATACAAGAAGATTCGTAGCTTTTTGTAACTATTATGGACGCTTTGTTAAAAATTTTGCACAGATAGCTAAACCTCTCAATCAATTATTAAAGAAAAACCAACAATTGCTTTGGTTAGAAAATTGCCAAAAATCTTTTGAAATGTTTAAATCTATAGTTCCAAATCCACCAATATTACAATACCCTCATTTTGAAAAAGAGTTTATACTTACTACTGACGTATCTGATAACGCGCTAGGAGCTGTAGTTTCACAAGGTGAAATAAATAACGATTTACCGATCTCATAATAGGGAAAGAACTTTTAGCTATTCATTGGGCAATCACGCATTTTCGACCATTCTTATACGGCAGGAAGTTCAAAGTAGTAACTGACCACACAGCACTAGTATCATTGTTTACTCACAAAGACCCTTCATCAAGATTAACTAGAATTAGATTAGATCTCATGGATTAAGATTTCGAGATCATATATAAGCAAGGAAAAATTAATACTAATGCCGATGCATTATCAAGAATCGAAATAGATTCTAATGATTTGAAAGATATGATCCCAAGAAGTATAAACGTAATGACTAAAAAATGACGGAAGATTTGAGGAAAAGTATTTACATTACTAATAAAGAAAATATTTCGATTAGAAAAGATGAAAATAATAAGAATAGAAACAGTAACAGAGAGACTGATCTCGTCTGCAATAGCATTTCGTTTTCACAAATTATAGGATATCCATGATTAAATTTTGTTATAGATAAAATGAATAGAAGCATGACAAAAGTTGAAATTTTTAGAAATCGCATAATAGTATCTTGTAATGAAAATGCATACTCGAATTTAGGTTCAATCTTGCAGAAGTTAACTAAGGTCTTACGGGATAATCAAATATTTACAATAACGCTAGCAAAGGATGTATAATGTGATGAGCTTGCGCTGGTGTTAATACGCGGATGAAAATGCTACCCAAGCTGCTTACGAGAAAAAAAATCATACAACAGCTTAAGCCATTGTGGACAGATAAACAGCGTCACTAGTATGCTCGCGTTATGCCGGGCTGTGGCTCGCCGGATGGGATGGTTCTCGCCAGTTATCCGAAACGGACGCGCAGTCACATGTATTAAAAATTTTCCATACCAACTTCAGAGAAAATAAAAAAACATATACTAGTGGACCCGAAGGCGAAACAACTAATAACGAAAACTACAACTAACGGATACTTACTGTGGTTAAACGATTTCAATGAGGAAAGACTGCATATGTTTTCGCAGCACTATAGCCCACCCACAGGAACCCAAAGGATCCCACCTTGATAGCTCTGGACTTTTCGGAGCCATCCCTAATATCCACTTATCTTACTTCTACCCTGCCACCATCCTATGAACTTACCTGCTTCTCCTAACTAATCACTCATTACAAAAAAAAGCGTAAGCATCACAAAAATTCATTTTTATTAATACTTATAGTTTATTAAATAAAATTCTTTCTTTACCTAAGGTACCTTTAAGTAGAATCCTACCAATAAATATAAAAAGAAATTTATGAAAGAAAATTAATCTAACATTCCTAATCCTCCAACTCGTCTTAATATTACGATAAATATCTAGACTTATAAATTATATAATATACATATATATATAGATATATAAAAAAACGAAAATAATAATGATCTTAAAATTAGTCAATGGGTGTGTCAGTCATAGAGTCAAGGTCGTAGAATACCTGGATTACCCCTCTTATGAGTGGAGCAGATAGTCGTAATTAACGTTGATGTAAGTGACTAAAGATGATATAGACATGATGCCTCAGGAACTGGTGATTTACGATGATATATATAGGTGAAGGATAATATGATTGAAGGTTAAAGATGATATAGCCGAGGCGTTGAGGATTGAAGATTAAAGATGATATCTTATGAAGAGATGATGGAGATTTCCACGTGGTGGTTAGAGATGATATATAGATGATAATATAGTAGATAATCTAGCCGAGGCGTTGAGAACTGAAGATTAAAGATGATATCTTATGAAGAGATAATGGAGATTTGCACGTGGTGGTTAGATATGATATTAGATGAATAGATGGTGGACACTTCCACGTGGTGGTTATAACCGAAGCAGCTAAGACTGCAAACACCCCATCGAAATGTCTGTTTATGGGCCGGATGGTTCAACTTTTTGTGCCGCAGACGGATCGTCTCCAAAAGGTTTTTTCTTTAACAAGTCACGCGCACCTTTTTTTCTATAACATTTTTTTTACATAAACATTCCACACTATCACTCCGAACACAACCTTTCTCTTTTGCTATCACAACCAAAAAAGAAAGATTCGCTTTAGTTGCGTGCTTTATATACCCACGCTTTCTTGTTTTTCCAGAATGTTCTGTCCCGTTATTTTCCGTTTATGTAAGTAAAAGTATATTTGTCTCGTTTCAACACTCGTCCTTGTATCATACATTCCAGACCGTGTTGCCAACTGTCGAAATTCCCACTCTAGAGCTGCCAGACTCTCACTTCTTTTCTCTGCTAATTCGCATGTGTAACGCACATGACAGATAATGCGATTTTTAAAGCATGCAGAATAAAGATAAACATAGGCAGAGATCTATAGAAGTAATATTATTTAAACAATCAGAAATAATACTGGAAATAAATAGACAAAAAGAGATAATAAAAGAATATCATGGAACTACATACGGAGGTCATGCGGGAGTACGTAGAACAGTCATTAGATTAAAATAAAAGTACATATGAGTCGTTTATTTTGAAAGTGGTTTAATCCATTTTTAAAAAAGTTTTGTTAATGATAACAATAATCACAATCCTATATAATCTTTTTTTTATAAACAATTTAAGTCTAGTACCATTAAAATCGCTATGATTTGGAGCACTTGAAAGTTAGCTAGTTAACGGAATGCATAAAAATTTATTTTGAAACTGGTTTAAGTCCATTAAAATCCATAAAATTGGCAGCAACATGATTGAAAATTGTGCAATCGGCAGAAAATAATGCAGATATTATTGACCATAAGTTTTTACTATCAGGACATTAATTTTTGGCCAAATGATAGTGATTTTGGAGTGATAGAAATGGCTTTGAGGAAAAATAATTTAATGTAAGTATGTCTATGAAATTACTATGAAACCATAAAAACATGTCGAAAGGGTAACAAATTTATATTAACCAAAATGAAACGTGAAAATTTTGTCTCTACAAAACCTCTGGAAGAAGCAATTCATAAAAGATTAAAAAACAATAGTGGCGAACCTGTAAATTGGCTAAGGATACGTTGGATGCGATTTGTAAAAAGTGAACACTATAAAATGTTTTATAAAGAATCTAGGGAAGTGGATACAGAGTTCAAAATACTTGATTTATTACCTTGTCGGGGATGACTAAGAAACTTCAGCAAAATAAAATTAACACCATTATACAAAAATGTGCGTCCCATTCCAACTCCTAAGTATAAGGATAACTATTTAGAGGAGTCACTATCACTAGTGGAGTAACTTTAAGTGAAAAAATTAACCTATAATAACATTAAACAAAGAACACAAAGTGGACTTATTCCTTTTCACAGATAAAAAAGTCATTTTATTAATTTTGAAAGTGGTTTAAGTCCATTTGAGGTTTTGAAACACAGCTTATTTTTCTAGTAAAGTTTACAAAATGTATTACGGTGTATATTCTAACATGTTTAAGGTTACAAAGCCATAAAAACAACTTAATACCAGTTAACAATATTTTTTAAACAATTCAAACGCAAACCCTTAAATATCTCAATATAAGAAAAAAATGGACTTAAACCACTTTCAAAATAAACGGCTCATATGGAAAAATATGTATAAAAAAATATCGAGTAAAAGGAACAAAGACATTTAGCATACCAAGGCACCTACACCTACACCTACAAAACCATTTCAATTCGTACAATTAGACACTGTAGGCCCATTAAGAATATCTAATGGGTATAGATCAGAGCCAGGCAACACTTGCTATTGGTCAGTTGTTGCGAGAGCGAAAAATAAGAAAAGAGAAAAATTTATACTCTCACATTCACTACAATACAGGCATGGAAAATTTAATTTTTTAAATTTGTAAAATACGTTTAGACTTCTTTGATTATATCGATGTAAGAAAGCATTTTAGATTAAAATTTGTTTTTTTTTGGAAATATACATATTTAATAGAAAACTTTCTGGGATATTAATACTGTACTCACAAAATGAATAAAAACAAGCAAAATCGATCAGTCTTTCTCGAGCTTTCATGCAGTGAGGTTTTCTGTACGCTTGATGCCAGAGAAACACAAAAAATGTTTAATGTAGAATGGGAAAACAATTTCTTGTTTGCCGAAATTTTTTTGGCAAACCGGAGTGCCTGATTTGTAAACGGACGATGGCACGAATTAACAAATTTTATGTAGAAAGACATTATCTTACATGTCACGGCGAATATGTAAATATTACAGGCGACGCAAGAAATTGTCTTATTTTAGATTTAAAAAAAATTCTTTGAAAAATTTGTTTTAGATTACGAATCTCAAAATAAAGATGATCTTTCGTTAAAAATGAAAGCTTCATACGTCGTTGCTGCAGCGCTTGCTAAACGATGCCGTCCGTTCGAGGACGAAAAGTTTTTCAAGGAGCTGAGCAATGACGTTTTAGAATGTTTTGGATCAAAAGCTGATGAAATTCGTAAAATAATAACAGATATTCCGTTGTCCTCTCGTACTGATATTGAAAATCTACTTAGGATAAAATGTTGTCCATATTCTATTAATATTGATGAAGTTATAAACAATACAGTATGAATGTGTTACATAACTTTATATATTTTTATATAATTTTTTTAAATAATTCTTCTTTATAATCAAAATTTCAGCAATTTTTTCTTTTTTTATAGAATATTTTTAAAAAATTTTCCTTTTGTATATGTAAATAGTTTTTATGAATAGTGAAATACGTATAAGTTATTTTTCTTTTAATTTTAATTTTTATTTCAAAAATTTTTCTTTTGTATAGGGTTTTTTTAAGAAATATTTCTTATTTCATATGTACATAGTTTTTATGAATAGTGAAATATAAGTTGTTTTTGTTTTATTAAATTTGTTTTAATAAATTAGAATAATTTATTATTAAAAAGATTATAATTTTAAAAAAGTACACCATACGCTGATGTTAAAAACATTAAGTTTTCCATCCCTGCATTAGCAGATCTTCATGTACAAAAGCAAGAAACATGCGACAACACAACCTCTTTCAATGAATGCTCAAACGAGACTGAGTGTGTTTTTAATACGTGTGAGTACGTTGTTGTAAATTTAGTAATTGCTGAAAAGCACGCGTGCATAGGAAATGCCGAGCTCTGGTATAGATACATATTAACAGGACAATGCGAACTAACAAAATATGTTGACGCATTTCCAAAAGAACCTAAAGAAGCATCTGAGATAGGAAGAATATTAGTAGAAAAATATGTACTAAAATATGGATGTTTCGATACAGTAAAAACGGACAGAGGAATTGAATTCGTAAACGAATTATTTAATAGAATCTGTACTCATGAAAATTAGGCATGTAACTTCAACAGCATACCACCGTGAAACTTTAGGTAGTTTAGAAAGAAATCATAAAGTTTTAAACGAATACATGCGTTCTTTCACGGAACAGTACAATTGGTATGAATGGATTCCATATTATACATTTGCGTATAATACAACACCACACTCATCCATAGGTTTTTTTCCATTTGAACTTGTATATGGAGCCTACGTCGAACGATAAATTTTATAATTATGAAGATTATATTACAGAATAAAAAAAATTAAAACAGAAATCTGTTAGAAAACAAAAAAATATTAAAAATAAGGATACGAACGATATTCAAATAAAAATAGGAGATAAAGTATTTTTAAGAAAGGAGAACTTAAAGAAAAGTGATAATCAACATGTTGGTCCATTTGGAGTAATAAACACTCAAAATGTAAATGTTACAATTTTAAAAGATAATAAACCTATGACTACGCTTAAGAATAGAATAAAATTATTTTGAGTACTACTTTTATAATTTAATGTAAAAAAATTGTCTCTTTCTCCAAAATTTTTTTTCTTTTAAACGATAGGGGTGTAGTGGATGCAATACACATACACAAACAGAAATGTAAACAATCAAATAAATTATAAGAACACAAAATAAAATAAAGGAGGGAATGACCTACAAAATATTTCAAGTGACTAGTGTCAATTGAAATGGGTTACTAGAATTGCATTGAATAAAAACAATGAAAATTGAATGTGATATGGCACATGATCACAAATAAAATATAAACAAAAATAAGTAGGAGAAATGAATATGATAATTAACATAGAAATTACTGGAATATATAGGGAAAATAGAATAAGATTATCATAGAAAACATAGTATAAGAAATAGTATATAAACTGAAGAAAATTGTAAATAAAATCAGGAATACTTCTGACTTCAATTTTAAAGTTTGTTTTATTACTCTCAAAAAAACTTCGCAATTAACTTTGCCATAAGATAGAGCCGTCTGCTACGCTAAGGGCCATTATTACAACTTGCCGTTAACTAAAGGGATGATTTTAACGGGCAGATAAATTGTTTATGAGTACGACTATTAAGGTAACTTTACAGTTCCCTTTAGCAAAAGGTACCTTTAACTAAACCCAAGTTTAACGGCAAGTTGTAATAATGGCCCTAAGGCTCTTTAATAAAATAAGAGGGATACAAACATATTACAAACAAACATATTGAGAGCTGGCGATTATGACGTTTGACAAACGCTGAAAAAACTGTCTTAACCGATTATTTAGAGGGAGAAAAATATGTTACAATGTTTTGCAAAGCAAATGTGTTAGAAGCAACAGATATGCAGACCGAAAATTGGTGATAAAGTAGAAAAAGTAGGAAATGTAAAAACATTTATTTTGTGTTAAAAAAGAAGAAATTAATTATTAATTGAAATGTGTGATTTTCGGTCACAATGAATATAGTTTCTTGTGCAAAAGGTAACTAAGAATCTAAATGTTACAATATCAAAATAAGACAAATTGCTCATAAAAAATTTTTCTTGCTGAAAGTTGCCAATATATTTTAATTTCTTGAATGAAAAAGTTAAAAATTATTATTAGTTCTTTTTATTATTTATTAATAGTTTCACACAAAAATTACATTTTTTGTTAACTCGCCAATATAAAAAAACCCATCCCGAAAGCTAAAAAACTTAAATAAACAAAACGGGCAAACAATCTAACAGGTTTTTAATTAATTTTTCCTCCATTGCTCTTGTTTACAAATTGATAAATTCAAAAGAGATGACACTCAGTATATAAAAACAATCGATAATTAGTATACAAATTTTGTTCATGAAAGAGATGTCTTAAAAAATCTGTTTTAATGCATTTTCCTCTTAAAGTAGTAGTAAAATTTAATATGAAATATGTTTTTATTAATATTATTATAATGCAAAAAAATTTAAACATATTTATCGAAACCACTCACAATAGAATATAATTTGTCATCCATAAGTTTAAAAACGGCTGTCTTTTTTCAGCGATGCATGAGACGCATAGAAAAGTAGAAAGTAAAGCCGGAAGTCCATGCCATGCGTTCTCCCATTCTATGCGTTTGTTATTGCAAGTTACACACAATGCGTTATATGCGACTGGTTTTTTGTTTTGATCAGCTGTTGTGGTAAAATTATTATCAAATATAAATAATTGAAAGAAACATTGCAAATCAATTTATAATTGTTGGATCATTTCAATATTTATTTACTATTTTTTATATTCTTACTTTCAATAATAATGAATATTGTGTAATACATCTATAATGAATTTCTATTTAATAACTTAATAATGAATTTTATATATAAGTAATAATTAACACCCTAATATTAAGTTAATTTTAAGTTGAATAACCTATAGAGTACAAGGTTAAACAGGCAACGGAGTTGCTGAATAGAATTACACAGTTAGAATTAAGTGTATAGAGTATGTTAGGATTAAGTAAAAACTAAAATAATAAAGTCAGTTATGAAACATAAGCGCAACCGAACTATCGCCATTAACAAAACAAAGAGGCATAAAATATGGAAAGGCTAATGATCTCTCAAGCCGACCTCGTAATTTGGAGCGTAATCACTATGAGAAGGCTAATCAGTATGAGAAGGAGTCGAATACACATTGAAGCCAACGAAGACTGGACCGAAGCACAAAGAAGTGACCCAATATAGTCAAATATAATAGCAGCTAAGGAAGATAACAAACGACCTACCAGAAATGAGATATCCAGAGAAGGTCCTCTTACAAAAGCATATTGGGCACTATGGTACAGTTTACGATTGATAAACGGATGCTTATATCGACGTTGCGAAATCGCTGATGGCAAGACGTTATCCAACCTATTAGTAGTGCCTTCTTCCAAGACGAAAGAAGTGTTAAAGGAGTCCCACAATGGAGCTAGTGGAGAACATCTTGGAGTGACAAAGACGCTGGAAAGGCTAAAACAACGCTTTTATTGGGTTGGATATCAGCAAGCCGTGTCGGATTGGATAGCAAACTGTAGCCAGTGTATTGCAGCTAAAGGTCCAGTAAAAGGAAGTCGGTGTCAGCTGCAACAGTATAACTCGGGCGCACTTTTGGAGAGGTATGATCGTGCAGCAAACACGGAGGGTTTCCATGAAGGACAACTGGTACTATTCTACAACGCAACGCGAAAGAAAGGATTATTCCCCAAGTCGCAAAGTAGCTGGGATGGACCGTATAGAATTATAAAGCGGTTAAACGATGTCGTGTACAGGATCGAGAAAGCTACCAGCCCCCGGCAAAACCGAAGGTCGTACATAAAGAGCGACTGACAAAATATGGGAAGAGATAATGAGCCTATTCAGGACGAACAGGCTTAAGTGGGCGGCAGTGTTACGCAAATCGAAACGACCAAATATCGTTTATATACACATGACACAAATACACAGGCTGACTTCATAAAAGCAGTAAAATTTGTTTTGGCAATGCCTCATGTTCATTATTGCATAGCAATGCTTTTCAGTGCGCATTATTTGTCAATTTTCGTGTTTTTATTTGTGATTCTTTGTAAATATTTACATTTGTTGGCGGCAAAAACTTTGTGGTAGAAGTGGCAAATTTGTGGTAATTTAAATTTTTTACTGTAAGTATAAATGTGATTTAATTTTTATTTTTTGTCCATAGTGAAAATGGAATCATGAAAGGAAAAAGCTACTCATAGAAGTGCGTTTGAGGCATGATCATTGGGAATAAATAATGCGGGATATTAAGGAAATTGATAGCACTTTTCCATTTACCAAAGATGAAACAAGATGTTTTGTAAATATAAAGGGAACATACAAAAGAATCAAAATTTATCAAATTATACCATTTGGTAAATAAATCACTGAAATGTACTTTTCTTCATTCGAAATTGAGAATAAAACACGACACGTCCCGCATGCTTGCGATAATTTTACAAAAATTTATAGTTTCAGGAATTTTTCTCTTTGGATCTTGGCTAGTTAATAATGCTATACGACGACACTTTCTTTTGTTTAAAATATTTTTGATCAAAGTGCTGCTTGAATATCTATTATCAACCAAATCGAAAGCGGTTTTCAAGAGAAGACCGCATTATTTCTGAATATTAATTTTAAAAAATGAAATTATACAAAAATTTTAAGTCATACAAGGATTTAGGTTTCGCGTTCATAAATGTATTAAAATATCATCTCATTATTTGACAAAGCAGTGTTTCAATAAAACATTGCTTTGCCTTGTAAATGAATTTCTTTGTAGTGTTGCATTGCAAACTGCGTTTATGAAGTCAGTCACACTAATGAATATATCAAACACGTATATATATATATATATAACCAACAACAACAAGCATGAGGAATGGACAAGTGTGCAGAATACACAAACAAGAATGCGGTCGCTATAGAATTCTCGAGAAAGCGAGAACAAGAACCTTCCACATCGAGAACGTTCATCATACTGATTACGTGCATATATAAAAGGGCAAGACAAGGCCAGCAGTCAGTCAGTAAGAAGTCAGTCAGCCTTGTGTAAAGTTGCGTGTGAACAAAAGAAGTCGTGGTTGTAAAGATCTAGCGAATACTTGTGTGAACTAGTAAAGTGAATAAACAGATTATTATTGTTGTATCGTTAAGTGTGAACAGTGGCACAAATGTAGTGTGAACAATAAAGAGAGTTTAAGAAAAATTAAACACATATTTGTTTTTACTTGGTTTGCGAACTCATATTTAAACATTTTTAAAAAGTTAAAAACGTAACAATATAATAAACAATAATTTTTCTTAAATTATACTATGTAGATATATTTGAATAAGTCAGCATTTGGCATTGATGCAACCAGTTTTCGGAGTATTCAGAGCTGACCCTTCCCCATTTTTCTGTTAATACTGTTTCCTTTCAATTTATGTTATAACGTGGTTTCGTTTTTTCTTTTGACTTAACTACTCTAGCAGCATTCTCGTAGTTACATGACATCTGAAGTTGAGTTTTTTAAAATTCTAAGCAGTGTCGTTGAATTTATCTGCATTAAATTATTTATTCGTTTCAACAATTTTTGATGATGATAATCTGGAGTTTCATTTTCACCAATTGAACAAAATATTTAGTACGACTAGAAAGAGGCACTCAGACTAAAACTGCCGTGTTTCTACAGGTCTTAATCTCCCTGGATGGAGTGATGATTGCATTTAGCTACTTTAACCGCATTTGCGCGTAATTTTTTCCTGATGACGCATATAATTTTTTTCTGTTTACATTTCTTGAAATTTATTACAACTCGAAACAAAAAAATTTCCTAAATTCACTTAGATGAGTTTGCAACAAAAGTTAGTGTTGGGCCATTACTCGAACATCTACAGCATTTATAGTTGATTTTATTAATAATACTTTATTGAATAATATCTATTACAAGGGCAGATAAAAGCAACGGAATTGCTGAATGTCCTTTTGCTGTTAGTATTAAGCTATATTAGAACTAAGAAAAGAATATTTAAAAATAAAGAAGTCAGTTGGAATAGAAATACGATCGTCTGCGGTATTAGTATCGGATATTTTTGTTCTTTTTTTGATAATTCACCATGTGCCCATTTAAATTACAAGTTAATTATTCACGCTGGTCACCCTACTTTTAAGTTTAGATATAAGTTTATTTAAAGTGTATAAACCACCCCTGTACTTACGTTTATAATATTGTGAATTATGAATAATATGACTGAATTGTTGTAATATAAACGAAAAGAGATCAATACCCGATCAACCTCCAACCCGAAAGATACGTTCTATGTACTAATAAATAATTTTGAATAGAAAATTAATACCCGTTTTTTTCTCTCTTATCTCTGCCAAATATTTTATTTTATACCCTATTGCTCACCTCCACATTTTGGTCCTTCGAACCGGATCATCCCCCAATAAAATATTTGACGAGAATCTTTGCAGATTGTCTCCAAGATCGCCATATTGGTTATTTTTTTTTGTTTTGATTAATCACACCCTTGTCTCCGCTTCATATAATTTCTTAATAATTTGGTGTATTTTATTATTTTACAAGGTACGTGTTTTTATTGTGAAATATTAATTTTAAATTTTTTCTAATACTTTGTATTATTTATTGTGGCTCAATTAAAATATTTTATTTTGGAAACTCTACACCAATTCCCCCGAAACACTTGGTCCTTCGAGCCGGATATTAATATATATTACAATATTAATTTTAAAAATCAAAAAAAATATTTGCATATATTATTGCGATAAAAATATCACAATTTCAATTAAAAATATTGAAGGTAAAATAAATTTCTATTTATATTAGTGCAAGAATATAAGATGCAAAATTTCTAAAGAAAAGCACACTATATTTAACCAAAAAAGCGGCCACCTTAATATGCAATCTTCCAACTGTTTATAAGGAAGTATACAACAACAAAAACAATGCTAAATTAATACACTATGTTGTTTGTATGTTTTCGGCCATTTACGGAACTAACCCCCATATTAGCAATATCCAAAAGATGTACTATCTTTTGCAGAAAACTGAAGGTGAGGCGAGGGACATAATACGAACGTGCCCCATGAGGAATGATGGTTTCGACATGGCTTGGCAGAATCTCGTCGATCGTTACGAGAATAACAGAGCATTAATCAATTCTCAATAGAAAACTCTTTAACCTCCCTTCCATATCCAAGGAATCTGGCCCTTCCATTAAAAGTTTGCAATGAACAATTAATGATTGTATAACGAATTTGTCGTTATTGGGCATAGAAACTAAAAATTGGGACATAATTTTTGTGTACATTCGCTCCACTAAACTCCCCGAACACACCCTGGGTCTTTGGGAGCAACCTCAAGAGCCTTGCTCAGACCTACCAAAGTGGAGCAGAATGGACGAATTCCTGACGGCCATATATCGAACTTTGGAATCAGTATCTGACATTATCGGCAGTCACAATTTTACCCAGGCTACTAACCAAAGCAGCTCTGGTAGCCCCCGAAATTACAGAACTTATAAGTCTGTTGCCCCGAATATAACTCAAAGTGTCCAATTTGTAATCAGAATCACCCTATTCGTTTGGTTTCTGATTTTCTAAGAATGTCGGTTGCGAACGCTTATTATCTGTTAAAGATCATAAGTGTTGCGCGAATTGTTTGGCCGTTTCCCATTAGTCAAACAGATGTCATAGCTCTAACGTTTGCTACAGTTGCAAACAAAAACATCATTCGCTACTTCATCGTATCGAATCTTCTACCCGGGAGAGACCGAGAGCTGAAACTAGCCCCGTTAACCCATTTTCCCCAGATCGCTCTTTAGAAATTCCCCGGTCTCCTGCACAAAAGCGAAATGATGAGGATAATTGTCCATCGACATCCGCTACTACACGTTCTTTCCACAATTTCTCTACCCGTCTACAGTCACCCCGTCTTCAACAGTTCTGTTGGGAACTACCAATGTTAACATAGAATTGAATCATGCAATGTTTTCTGCGAGAGCTCTGATAGACCCAGCGTCTCAAGCTACTTTCATCTCTCGAAAGTTGCAACGGAAGCTAGATCTTCCAACCTATCCTGAACCTGCTGCCACTGTTGTGGGCCTTAATGGCGCAGTGGTAGCAAACTCTACTAAAGTTTGTATTATTTCGCTAGGATCTCCTATTGATCCATCGTTTAAATTGACCACGGAAGCATATGTTGTGGAAAAACTCTCTGGTTAATTACCCTCATGCTCGTTAGCAAAGAATGCTGATTTTGATGCACCCGAACTCCCGTTAACGGATTTTAAATATGCCCATATGGATTTGCTATTGGGTGGAGATGTATACCCCCAGATAATGCTTTCTTTATTTCGAAAAGACCCCAAAAACCCTTTAATCGCCCAACGAACCGTTTTCGGTTGGATTGTGACTGGCAAAACACGTCAATCAAATTCGTTATCCTATAAATCCGAATTCCCTACCGACTTGAGTCCTGGTCCATCTTGTAAGGGTTCATTTGCTCAAAATATGAGATTTGATTGCTACAGAGCCCCGAGATTAAAACATAATACGAGGAAGTAATTGGGGAATACCTTTCCCTAGACCACTCGCCGATCATGACTGTATTTTATTCTCCTCTAGTTACCATTTACCCTATCATACCGTTTTTAAGTCAGATAATTGGTGTTTTGTTTTTTTTGCCTGCCGAACATCCACTAGATTCCTGATTTTGGAAATTGTCAGACGCCAGCACCACTAAAACTCTGGGTTTACGTTGGAATGCGAGCATTGAAACATTTTGCTTCAAGCCAGCTCCAACGCCTTGTTTCCCTGTACTCACAAAACGTTCTGTCTTGTCTAAAATAGCCAAAGCTATTTGACCCCGTTGGGTGAGTGTAGGCTTGCCAGACGTACTGTTTTCAGCAGTATGCGTACTTTTTTTTTAGTTTTTGTACTTTTAACTGCATAACCCCTAAAGAAGTACGCAAATGTACTTCTTTTTAGTATCTGTACTTCTTTTTGTACTTTTTTTCTACCTTTTTTGTACTTTCACCATAATTTTATAGAGACATGTCCATACAAAAAAACAACACATAAATTAAGGCTTATTTTTTGTCGCAAGATTGTTGTTCCCCTGTTTTACGCCAATTTTTCGAAAATGAAATTTCTGAAGCATACCTCGGTTTTGTCCATAATATAGGAAATACAATAATATCTGCTATTAAAAAGTTAGCAGAAAATAATAGCCTTGTAATAATTGATATGTTTCAAATAATAAAACAGTTAAACGACACATTTGAACAGCAGGATGAAAAATTTTTAGCCGAACGTATAAATATGTAGCAGTTGCAATAATCAGCAAGAGATTTGTCTTTTTAAAAAACGCGCAGCAGAGTTTTTATCGAATATAAGTACTTATATAAAAGGTCGTTTCAATTTAGAAAATCATAAGTTTGAAAAACTTTCAATTTTCCATCTTAATTCAAACAATTCGTTTTATGAGTTTGTGGAAATAATTACATTATTTTCAATCAAAAATATTGATTTAGATCAACTTTTTGACGAATTTATATAATTAAAAACATTTGCTGAAAACATTGAAAAAGAAAAATGGAAAGAATTCTTAAATAGTGGACCATTTCCTAATTTTGAAAAGATTTGTTGCTTCGTCTTTTCAATTCCTCATTCTAATGCACCCAGTGAACGAATTTTTAGCTTAATGTTTAAATTTTGGAGGAAGGAACGAGATAAACTTTTAATAGAAAATTTGGAAAGCGAGTTAATAATAAAAACAAACTTTGAATGCAGTTGTACTGAGTTTTTCAATCTTCTAAAAACCGAAAAAGGTAAAAATTAAATTGTAAATCAAATACAAAAGAGTGATAAATATTTATAATTTATTTAAATGTATCAGTAAATTTTAAAGTCAATAATTTTCAAAAATTAAAAATGTATATACATATGGATGTATGTACTTATATCAAAGTATACCATTTAAATTATATTTTTTAAATTAATTTTCAAGTATTAAACAATCAAAATTTGTTTTTAGTTTTTATTCAGATAAATTAAAAATCCAATAATACAATCATAATATACATTGATTTTAGTCTAGTCTGAAATATATATAAATTCTATAGATTTAAAATCAGAAAAACTGATTTAAATTAAATTAAATTTTAAGTTAATTTTTTATATTAAATACAAATAATTATGATCTCTTTTTTGTGTTCTTCATTGTTACTGTTGTGAACTACTTTTTGTTAGTTCTTTTTATTGAATTAAATAAATTTTGAAAATAAACAATTGTACTTTTTTTTACTCAGTTGTACTGCTTTTTTAGCTTCGATGTATGTTTTTTGACGATTTCAAATCTGGCAGGCCTAGGTGAGTGGCACCTAAAATCGTAGTTGCTAAGGTTATTATGCGACCAATTTGTAATGGCAGAACAGATTGTGACGAATGTTTGAAGCCCATGACGTTTAACAGGTGGCTTGAGTTTGTCGATGATTACTCGTACATCGACAAGATAAACATCTCCCGTTGGGGTAATTGAAGTACGTGAAGTACTTCATGCAATTTGTGATGCTTCAGAGAAAGCATATTGTTACGCGAAGCGAAACGACCTAATATCGTTTAACAATAGAAACGATAAACAAAAGCTACCAGCTACACCAACACAATACACACGACACAAATACGCACTAACACTAAGAATACAACGAACGTGTTGATTATCTAAAGCTGCACACACACATGTGTACAACGAACCAGGTAGCAACAACAACATAAAGTAAACCAGCTACGACAAATATGTAACGGACAACATAAACAAAGTACACAAACAACAATGTACTAGCAGAAGTCTCGAGAAGGCGCGAGCGAGAACCTTCCACATCGAGAACGTTCATCATGCTGATCATACGTGCGTGCGGACTATAAAAGGGCTGGACAAAGTAAGCAGCAGGGAGAGTTAATTCAGTCAGCCTTGTGTGAAGTTGCGTGTGAATAAAATAAATCGTGGTTGTAAAGATCTAGCGAATAGTTGTGTGAACTAGTGAATAAAAGAGTTTATTACTGTTGTATCGTTAAGTTCTATACGGTGGCACACAAAAGTAGTGTAAATAATAGAGTCAAGAAAAACTAGACATATTTGTTTATACTTTGTTGCAATTAACGAACTCATATTTAAACGTTTTTAAAAAGGTAAAAATGTAACAATATGTTGCCATCCTGTATAATAGAGTCCTAACCCCATTTGGTGAATTTGTCACCCACTTACTCGCTGCCAAACTAAACTTGTGCCTGTAGAAGTGTAAACTTTACCCCGTTTAAAGTTCTGAGATGCAACTCTATTGGCAAAAAATGGTATTTTCACTTCGTAAGCTGAATCTTACCAGATCGGACGCCTTTGTGGGACAGTTTCGACTATCGTTCTGTCCTGGCTTCAAAAAACCCCCGTGCCATTGACCAACTTTTGCGGCAAATCGAGTATCGTTTATCGTGGACCAGGTAGGCACTGATATTTGGAATTGCGTGGAATCTCTACATGAAGTTGATATCCTATGATGACAGTTTTTACTCGTCAGAAAACAACCCAGAAATTTTGTTGTTGTCTTCGAAGTGTGAGTGCCCGAAATTCGAACTGCCAATGGCGTTCTAATATCGCCAATTGAGAAGCTCCCTAACTAAGAGCAAAACTAATTCGTTCTCTCCTTTCCTGTTGTATGTTTGTCTATTTATTTACAGATAATCTAATACCCCGTAGGCTAGTTGTCGAACGCCTAAGAGCCAAACACCTCGGAAAAAGCCGGCAACGAAAAGCAGTCTACTCCTACAGAACGCAGAAGAGCGCAACCCACAACCAGGCTCTTGTTATCCTAATTTACTGTAATACACAAACATTGTATTATGAATTTATGCACCCAGAATTGTTATTTTTTATCTCTGGCCAGGTGATTTCTCGGTCCTCTTGTTGCAATGTTGCAATGGGGGCGGGATGTTCACGCTGGCCACCCTACTTTTAAGTTTATATATAAGTTTAGTTAAAGTGTATAAACCACCCCTGTACTTACGTTTACAATATTGTGAATTATGAATGTGACAGAATTGTTGTAATATAAACGAAAAGAGATCAATACCCGATCAACCCCCAACCCGAAAGGTACGTTCTATGTACTAATAAATAATTTTGAATAGAAAATTAATACCCGTTTTTTCTCTCTTATCTCTGTCAAATATTTTATTTTATTCCCTATTGCTCACCCCCACATTAATTAATTTAATATTGCCCTTAAAAAATATTAAGAGAATACAACCTAGTGGTACAAAGTAAATTTAAAAAGCTAACGCAATTTTCAAGAGCTTAACTGTATATCAAAACCAATTTCAAAGCATAAA
Source organism: Sarcophaga subvicina (assembly GCA_936449025.2). Taxonomy (NCBI): domain Eukaryota; kingdom Metazoa; phylum Arthropoda; class Insecta; order Diptera; family Sarcophagidae; genus Sarcophaga; species Sarcophaga subvicina. The sequence continues at coordinate 54,591,278 of OW388081.2, forward strand.
CATTCTTAATCATCATTAACATGTCATGTTAAAATATATGTACGCAAATCTATACCGCCGCGTGTATGTTTTAATTAAATTAATTTTCATTTATTTTTTAAGTCATAACAAATCGTTTTCCTGTCGTTTACAGCTTTTTGAATGTTAGATGATATCCTTCCCTTTTCTTTATAACCAACAAACTCAAACAGCGCTCTCAACAGATATACCCTCGAGGTAAAAAGTATTGTTCCTTGAGGTTTACGAGTTCCACTACAGCATCCGACCAATTATAAGCGTATTAATTAACCCTGGACGGTTACTGCTCGTCAAATCGACGAAGCTCATTTACTCTTTATCATATCGGCTGACTTCATAAACGCAGTTTGCAATGTAACCTTGGGCCTGTTCGTAAATGCAACATTGCGCTGCAAATATGATTATTTTGCGCTAACATTGCCAATCACATGTTGCAGATGCTTCTTTTTGCTGATTTATTTGTTTGCATTTACGAACGAACAAACACCGCAGAAATGGAAAAATTATTAATAAATTTGATTTTTTAACTGGACGATAAAACAAATGATAAATGCTAAATGCACAAAAAAGTGTACTTTGTGCAAAAAGACATTTAAGAAAGAAAAAAAGAAACATATTGTTAAAGCTCTCATTCTCTCTCTCTCTCACTCATTCAATGCATCAGCCATTTTTATGATGAGTGTTTTGTGTTTATTTGCTTATATGTTTTAATGTTGCATTTACGAACATGTGACAGCTGCAGTGCTGCTAAGGTTTGCATTTATGAACACGATGCTCATAACATGCAGCGCAATGATGCATTTATGAACAGGCACCTTACAACAATGCATGGCGTTCATAAAAGCAGTAAAATTTGTTTTGGCAATGCCTCATGTTCATAATTGCATGGGAATGCTTTTCAGTGCGCATTATTTGTCAACTTCGTGCATGGTTTTTATTTGATTCTTTGTAAACATTTATTGACGGCAAAAATTTTGTGGTAGGAATGGCAGATTTGTGGTAATTTAAATTTTTTTTATATAAGTACAAATGTGATTCAACATATAATTTTTTATATATGTATAGTGAAAAAAATGGATTCATGAAAGAAAGAAGCTATTCATAGAACTGCGTTTGTGGCATGAGCCAGACAGACTTCATAGCGAAAAAAAGAAAAGAAACTAAATTTGAGAACAAAAAATGTGTGATATTAAGGAAATTGAAAGCATTTTTCCATTCACAAGATATTTTTATTTAAAAATTTATTATTATATTTATTAAATATTAATGGTCAAAGCGCTGCTTGAATTTTTATTATCATCCAAATCGAAAGCGGTTTTCAAAAGAAGCATTTTTCGGAATATTAATTTTAAGAAATTAAATTATACAAAGGATCAAAAGTTTTCGCGTTCATAAACGTATTAAAATATCATCTCATTATTTGCAAAGTGTTGCAATAAAATATTGCGTTGCCTTGTAAATGAATTTCTTTGCAGTGTTGCATTGCAAACTGCGTTTATGAAGTGAGCCATCATTTCAACAACGTTAGTTAATAATGAAAGCTTGCAGTCAGTAGACGAAAAAAAAAATATTTTTTGTTCGCCGATTCAATGGAGTAACCTTACTGTACAAAAATGACCATCCAGGATTAAAAAATGGGTGGCCAGGGTACGTTTACCCACTACAAGCTTCCATTTGCGTAATAATATGATAAAGAGTAAATGAGCTTCGTCGATTCGACGAACAGTAATCAATTACACACTAAAGTGTTCGTCGATTCAACGAAGAGTAACCTTAATGTACAAAAATGAAGAGTAACCTTCCAGGGTTTAAAAAAGATAAATATCCTCAGGATTTCAAAGTCAGTTAAAAGAATTTTGGTGTTATTATTTAACAGGATCTTTTTGTATAAATAAAACTTTATTTTAAAAATCTTACATTTGCATTTATTACGATGACCTTACCTTAATTAAATAAAAAGTAGAGATATTTAATTGTTTGATTGTAATTTATTACGAAAATCTTATGAATGCATATAAACCAAAATAGTTTCACTTCTTAAGCGTATACTTCACGTTGGGCTTTTTCCCAGGCCGCCATTGGACCATGTTCTGGTCTATACTTAACATTGCAACCGTCAGGTTCCAATCGATTGTCATCGCGCAATTCTTCGTAACGTTCACGATCATACTTGGTAAATCCCCATTTCTTTGAGACATAAATCTGAAAACAAATATGTTTTATAATTATTTAATAATTATGTTTCTTACAATATATTATAAAACATGTAAATTTTGTGTACTCAATGCTTTTTTACTCCTGTCACAGATTTAATTAATAACTATACAAAGTTTGAAAAGGAGAGCTTAAACCGAAAGTCCATACCATCCGTTACATGCGTATGACAAAAAAGTAGAATAAGTGTAGTTGTTTGTGACAAGTTACAGAACAAAGCGCATAGACGCGTAGAACGCATCAAGTAGGTTTACTTTCTACTTTTCTATGCGACTCATGCACTGCTGGAAAAAGTCAACAGGTTTTTAAACGTAGGGGTGACAATTATATACTATTGTGAATGGTGTCGATAAATATGTTTAGATAAATATAAATAGTGCATTATTATTTTCGCACTTTTATTTGCATTATAAAAATATTAATAAAAACATATTTGATAATAAATTTTACTAATAATTTAAGAGGAAAATATATTAAAATACGTTTTTTAATCCATTTATTTCATGAACAAAATTTGCATACTAGTTATCGATTGTTTTTATGTATTATGTGTCATCTCTATCTTTCGAATTTATTAATTTGTAAAAAAAAATGGAGAATAAATTAACTGAAAACACTGGTCTTGCGTTCTTTTGAAACCTTTCGTAGGCCTTAGTAGCACAAAATATCATATATGTAAATTCATAAACATGTAATTAACACTAAACCTACCGATACTTCATGTATTCATATTCCTACCAAAGGGGGTCAAATGTCTACAAAATGTTAAGGTACGTTCGTTAATGCAGTAGTTGTGCAACATTGCAGCATAATAAAAATCAAATATTCAAAAATGCAATACTTGGCAGCACTGACTTGCGTCGAAGGTTTTTTTTTTTGCAGACAAATGGCAATGTTGTCGCAAATTTAGCAACAGTTTGATTTCAGTTGCAATAGTTCGCGGTAAACCATTTGTTCGACAACATTGTAGTTTCGTGAATTAAAAAGTTATTAAACAAAAAATATTGCTTTATTTGCAGAAAAATGGAAAAGTAATAAAATTTAACCGATATTGTTATAGAAAATTTTAATTATTTATATTTTTAGTTACGAGGAAGATTTCACATTCAACATACAAAAATTAATAATACGAACTAGACTGGATATGGAGTCGGACTTCCAAGAAGGGAGAAAGAAGAAGGCAGTATTGTGGGAAAAAATCTTATTAAAAATTAAAGAAATCAAATCGGACTTTGAAATGACAAAGGAACAAATAAGAAAATGGCTGTAGAATACATCATCTTGATACCGTTTTATTACTTCAAAGTAATTTTTTATTTTATATTTATTCATATGCCTTCTTTTTAGTTTTAATTGATTTTTATAAAAAGGACTTTTCATTTTTTTCCTTATTCTTTTTTTCTCTCTCAGGTCCACGTCTAAATTTTCAATAATATTTGCTATTGTTAATTTTGAGAACATTTATTTTTAATTCTTGCAGAACGTTCTAAAAAGCAAATTCTGTTTAGTTATTGCGCAGTAGCAAGCATCTGCAACAGCTGATCACGCATTAGCAACAAAACTTGGCATTAATGCCGCTGTGGTGCACAAATTTGCTGAATTTACGAACGCACCCTTATATACATATATTACTATGCATACATACATAATTGGTCATTACAACCCTTTAGTCAGGATTACGACCTAGTTTCTCACACCACTTATGTTGTGTGTGTTAATTTTATACATGAGTGGCGGGACCTACAGTTTAAAGTCGACTCCGAACGACAGATTTTTGAGAAACTTTTCATGGCAATTTTATTTACTCTCAGAGTTTTTGCCAGAAATCTGCTGAGAGGAAGTCGCCGAACAAATATTTTATTTTGATGTCTGGCCTGGGGCTCGAACCCTGGCTTTACGTCTAATAAGCCAACACACTACCTACTAGACCACGGCGACTTCAAAAAACGGCCCTAAGGGTCACTTTTTGAATGCAAGTTTAAATTCGAGATTAAGTTAATCTCCAGTTAAATTTAATCTTCAGTTAACTCATTTTCATTTTTTGAAAGGGGGTTTAATTGGAGATTAACCTTGTAGAGCTGCCGTACTTATAAGCAAAAATGACAATTTTTTCGTCTATTTTGTTGTGTTTACTACTTTTGCAAAGTGTTTCACAACAATTTGCTTTTGTATATAACAAAAACAAACAAACAAAAGCTGAATACTATTGATCTTTATGTAAAAAAATTATTTTCTTAAAATAATAAATAAATTAATACTGTCTATTGCCAATTTGTGTTGTATATAATTCATAGTCACTTAAATATTTGTCTTATTCGGCTTCCCCTCACTTAAAAGCTTTTTTTTAAATAAAATTTGTCAACTACTTTTCATAGCTAATCTCGAGTTTAAACCACCAACGTTGGGGTTTAAACTCAAGATTAACTGTTCAACCGTAGGGTTAAACTTAAGATTAAGTAAATTCAAAAACTGAAAACGGAGTTTAACTGGAGATTAACTTAATCTCGAGTTTAAACTTGCATTCAAAAAATGACCCTAATTAGTAAGTTTTATATCACGGAATAGCAAAAAATATTCAAAATCACAAAAAATTGCAAACCACGAAACAGAATTTTTGCATGAGTCAAATGATCTCTTGCGGTATTTAAGGTAGATTACATATATTTCTAGGTAAAAAAAATTAACAAGAGGAGTAAATCTTGGAAAACATATTAGATGTATTTTGTAATAAAATTCGTAAAGGCAAATGGCGGTGATAATGTTATTTTCAAAAAATTCAAAATGGGTCAAAAAGTTCAAAATGGGTCATTTGACCCGTCATGGTAGGTTTAGTGTTAATTCCATAAATTCTTTTAAAATCACAATTTATTTTCCATTTTTCGCAAAATTGCTTGCACAACAGCGGATAAAAACAAAAAACCAGACGCATGTAACGCATTGTGTGTAATTTGCTATAAAAATAGAATGCGGGAATACCATTAAACGGATAGTATGGACTTTCGGCTTTTGAACTGAGTAGAAAAGAATTTTACCACCGTTAAAAAAATGTAAAAAACAGTCAGCGTTCTGGGATCATATCTGTTAAATTGCGATTACGTTTAGTAATCGATTACATTACTTTTAATAAAGAATGATTATTTAATTCTATAAAAAATTTAATTATTAATTTAATATAAATAATCAAAACTACGTTGGCACATTGCCAACGAATATTTTTGATTATTTTCAATAATTGTGTATTTATTAACTTTTTACGTCAATAAAATATATTAATCCTGCGTTTCTTTCTAACACTAATTAATTAAGTTTTTTGTAAGATGTTTTCAGTTTTTGTGTATTAAAGTAGATGAATAAATTTTATATATTAATCCAAGTAGACGAATAAATTTTCATATATTGTGCAGGAAAAATTGCTATTTGTGTTTAACCGTAGTTATGTCACTCTTCTCCAACAGAAATAACGTGAGTAAACAAAAGGAAAATTTGAAAAACTTGGGGAATCGAAATCGTTTACAAAAGTGAAGTTTTTTAACATGAAATTTTCATAGCAGAGTGACGTTTTGATTACGTGAAAAATTGAATATCTATATATACAGTGGCGGCCATGAGGTTAGCACACTTGCTACTGCCTACCTTTAAAAGCAAATATTTCCTGTATTTCTTTATTTTTTCATATTTCTTTTATGTACGTGTAACATGTCTTGCTAAGATCACGTCACAATATATTCATTATCATTCCTACATATATCTATGCTGTTTTTCTGTTCAGAATAGAATAACCGTCAGAAAAACAATGGACAGTATTTTAGCACAAAATAAAAAAAATTTACTCACATTTAAAAAAAGTAACAAAACAAAAAACTTATTTCACTATAAACTTAGTACTTAGTTGGGTATCCATTATTTTTTATTACAGGTGCCAATCTCCTTGGAATACTTTCCACATGCATATAGGTGAATATATAGTATAGTGAACCCAGTTCAGCGCAAGATGGGTCTACCCAGCTGCGATGAGAAAGCTATAGATTTCTGGTGAGTTGCTGCATTTTGTTATTCAGGTAGGAGCATCTTTATTCATAGTCGCAAACTCAGAATATCCAAGAATAATCCCAATACTACCTTGCAACCACACGTTCTATCCTAGTGATGATTTCCCACGATATTTACTGCAGGTGTATATGTGTATAATAAAAATTTTGAAATCAATACCGCCTGTAATGACCATTAATTTCACATAGGATCAGAACTGTTCTGGTATGTGGGTGTTAATCTCAGTTATCTTATTTCTCTCCTTGTTCTTTGACTTTGTCAAACTTTCGCATACTGAGGAGATGAATAAGACATACGTATTTATCATATTATTCTCCGTTTGGTGTCGTTGACTGCAGTAAAACGCTATAGGATTAGTTGTACAATATCGGTGTGAAAAAAGACCCGAACAAATCCTTAAGAAGCACATTACTCCACAGGTGTCGACATTCAGATAAAACCAGCTAATAGTATCGTGAGAAAATTTGTAGATATAGCTTTCGAAATATATTCGTGTGGTTTTGGAGCAAATATCCGATTGCAGTGGAGAACGTTACTCAATGTAATGTACTGGAAGTGTTCCCCAGCAAAATAAAATGGAAAACGTAAAGAAAAAAAACTTGAGGAAAAATCTGACGGAATAAGGGAGTTCTTCTTTAGGTTAGATGGATATACTTAGAAACTAAACAGAAACTCTTAACATTCGCATAGAGTGGCTGGATCACAGAAAATTGCATTTAGGAAGATTGCTATTTTATAAATGGATTATAAAAAAAATTATACAGTAACCGAACTGTAAACTTTTGCAAATTAAAATCAATTTCTTTAACAAATATTAACGACTTTTAGCTTTTAACCCAGGACTCGATTCGAAATATAAGAACTCTACTGGAACTACCATTCTATAATGCAGAGTTCAGGAAATACAATCAATTCTTTCTTGGCTTATGTGGCATCAGAATGCCATGAAATGAAATGATAACCAAAATAGACTGTGCGCGAAACTCATTTACTCTCCAAGAAGGCTAAAGTAGAATGAATGGCATAATAAGTTAACTCAAACAAAATAGTAGTGCTCGCAATGTCTTTTGCATTCCGTTTGCAACAATTTAATTCAACGATGTGCCTGAAATTAAAGAAAGAGAAATTCAAGAACCTACTTAAAAAAATAAGGCCTAACCAGAAACATTTGGTATTAATTACTCACTAAATACCTAAATAGGTGTGTGTAATATGAATTTGGAACCTGTCATAGCTCCTGGGTTGTTATTTATTTTGTTAAAATTTATGCAAAACATACCCCTCAGCGCATTCATTCGCATAAGTTAGTGTTACAGTAAGTAACGTGGGTATTGTGTACTTCACAGAGACCCATATTGAACATATTGCTATCAGCAGGAAATTGCGGAATACATTGTTTGATGATTATACAGAAGTACTTATTGAAAGCTGTGGCAATTTTCCCTCACAACCCAGTACATTCTAAGGCGGTACAATGTAAAAAAAAACAGCATTCTGTTGAAATACATACAAAGAAAGCTCATGGAAACAGAAGTAAAAGTAACATTTACTGAATCAGATATACGACTCTTGAAATTCAAACAATGCATACAAAAATTGTAACGATACCTGGCGTCTTATAGAAGTAAAAGATTTACTAAGTGTGTTATACACATACAGTGAGCGTCAAAAGTGAGTAAACACCACTGAAATAATTCATTTTCTTAGGATAACGAGAAAAGTAAATGAGAATAGTGGAATAAATTTCCAATAATAAAAACTTTATCTATTACTTATAAAATGTTCAAACAAAAACAACAATTCATGATAAAGGAACTGTTTTTATACCTAAGAACATAATAGAAAATTTAAAATTATAGTGGGTGTTGACTCACTTATGGCGCCCACTGTATATGCCTGCTCGTGACTATGTTAAGAGGGTTAACAAAGAGAAATATTCCATACAAATTTCCAGAGAAATCGAGTATGTTACCTACAATCATTGGTAGACATCTTTTCTCGATCGAAATTTTAGAAGCTACTCAGTGTAAAAAATTTAATGGTAGTTTCGATAAAAAGCATTTAAAACTATACAGCAGCAGTACCGGAAAGAAGTGTGTTGTATATTTTATAATTACAAGGTAAATACTACATTTAAGACTCGATTGTTAAAAGCCACCGAAATTTATTCCGTTGCCCACAAGCAGCTATAAATCGCAAGTTGCCAAACAATTTTATTTTTACAAGTAAAATTCGAAAGTCTTGGGCTATAATTTTCCATCTGTATTATCAATTTTGTAAACTTAAGACAACTGTAGTTGTGCTGTCAACCGTAATCGATTCATTAACAGGTTAATCGCAGAAATATCAGAAAAATTTTCACATGGGCCATGGTAACTTTATTAGATAATTTAATTAAAAATGTATCAAGGAAGCAATGTACCACAGAATTTTTTTTTTTGCCAAAATCCCCGGAAAAACTATTTTTATGTCACACATATATGACTGACATGGCCCTACATTAAAACGTTTTTGCAGTCTTATATGTCTGACGCATCCTGTTGTTTTGATCACAGCGTTGAACGCATTGTGTAGGAATCAGTGGTACGTGTAGCATTTACCGAATACCACCTTGTTCCTGTGACTATTTCTTTATATTTAAAATGTCAGACATATACATGACATGGCTCATGTAGTACTTCTTAGCGTCAGACACATATAACTGACATGCCCATTAACGTGTTAATTTTTTCATGATTGTAAACTTACAGCGACAGTTTATTTCAACCAGCGACTTTAAAAAAATTAAGCTCAATATATTGAAAAAATTAAATATGAATTTATAGAATATGTGTAAGAATTAAGTAAATAAAGTTTTTTATTCAATATCAAATGGAATGGAAATGAAAGAATGGGCAAATGTAACCCAACACTCCGTATAACTAGCCGTGCAGAAAGTTGCAATTGAGCAAAAATACCGTGCAAATTTTGAAATTAAAAAAATTAAATAAAACATTCAATTTTTTGTTTATAGTAAGCAGTTGAAATAAGCATTGAATAATTGTGTTGATTTTTGGTTTTTAGTTTAGTTTTTTAGAATGTAAATTTCTGACTGAATAATCTTTAATTTTTGAACAAGCTCTATAAACTCTCATTTAATTTTTAAGTAACTTTTGTTTCGTTTCGAAATTATGTGCATAATTTTTTTTAGTTGTTGGTTGAAATAAGCAGTGTCACTGTAACTCAGTTAATGCCGATTGAAACAAATGGGGCTATTAGAAGTCGGAATCAAAATTTCATTCGAATCTAAAGCTGTAAAGGAAATCTACTTTTTAAATTTTTCATTCTGAGAGTTTGCATCCACCATTTTTCATTAAATAGTTAAAAAACGAGTTTTATATTATTAATCTATAACATTTTAATTACCTTTTGCCTTCCTGGGTACTTAAATTTGGCACGACGAAGAGCCTCAACGACTTGAGCTTTAAATCTGTCGGTGGAACGAACCGACATTATGGGCTGCCCAATACGTACTCTAGCAACTGTACCTTGAGGTTTTCCAAAGGCACCTCGCATTCCAGTTTGAAGCCTATAAAAAAAATAAGTTTTACATATTTAATAAAATGTTGAACTTAAGTTATTACAGAAGTATAATATAGAATATTTCAGGTTTGTCAAAAATTAAAGTATAATCATTGGTAATCATACCCCAGTGCTCTTAAAAGTTTCATCATGAGAATTTGTAGTAAATGTGTTCTTGGCGGAGTGTAACATTATATTTCTTGCTACTATAACTTATATCTCAAATTGTAATGTTAAATACTTATTTCTTATTTGGAGAACATAAACTCCCGCGTACACTAAAAATGTTAGTGTACTCAAAGTGTACCCAATTCTTTTCGTTGTGTACTGATCTCTTTAACGTACTTTATACACAAACACTAAGAAATTGTGTTTGTGAACTCTGTTCAGTACGTTATGTTAGAGTTTGCGTACATGTTCACAAACATTAAAATAGAAACGAAGAGTTTTGCTCTCGTTGTAGTGAATGTGTTTGTGTTATTTACCCACGACATTCAGTACAGTATATAAACGTTGCGTACTTTAGAGTATTTTTTCGAATACTGATACATAATATATTTATAATATATATATTTATAATATATATAATATATTTATAATATATATAATATATTTATAATATATATAATATATTTATAATATATATAATATATTTATAATATATTTATAATATATATAATATATTTATAATATATATAATATATTTATAATATATATAATATATTTATAATATATATAATATATTTATATTATATATAATATATTTATAATATATATAATATATTTATAATATATATAATACATTTATATATATGCATACCACAATTTACTAAAAAAAAATTGTATAAATACGAGTAACAAAAAACTACTACATACCTATCAGCTCCCGCACAGGACAACATTTTGTTTATGCGAATAACGTGGAAAGGATGTAAACGCATCCTAATATGAAACTGATCTTTTCCGCAGTACTTCACAAGATATTTGTTACAGCAAATACGGCCTGCTTCTAATGCTTCGCTACTCAGTTGTTCGTATTCATCAGAAACCAAATGTACGCAGAGTGGAAAGTCTTCTACAGAGGCTCTTTTTCTTCCCAAATCAAATATACGGATCTTAGGGTCGGGAACACCACGACAGAACCGAGACTTTGGGTACGGCTTATTCTTACAATAGCGATAGCTTAAAAAAAAAAATATATATTTTTATACATATAAAACTTTGTGAAAACAAAACATACCATCTCGCTGGACGACGACCCATTTTTCCTGTAAAGAACAAATAGTGTTATATATTTGGTCACATTTATAAAGAGTAGTTGCAATTCAAATTGGAAGTTATTGCAACACAAAAATTAACTATAATTCTCACTCGATGTTTAGAGATTCACAACTCCTATACGTACCTCAGTGAAGGAGACTTAAATAGAAAAGATCAATTATTTACAGGAAATCATTGAACACATCTTAGGAAGTGTTCTGAAAAAAATTCACAAGTTGTTGGTACACTGTTGCCAACTTAAAAAAACGAAAACTTTTTAAATTTTTTTCAAAATATTTACCAAACAACACTAAACAACAAATTGGCTTGTAATAACATTATCAAACGGTACAAAAAACTTGTCTTACTCACTGAAATAACTCGATGGTTTAACTATTAATTTTTGCACAGTTTTTTTTTTATGAGAAAAAGTAATTTTTTGTGGATTAAAATATCCAAATTGCCTTAACCCTTGGTAGTACAATCAGATCAAAGAAACCGTCACATTCGGCTTTCCATTATTACTATAAGGCATATTTTGAAAATCACAATATTTCAAATGACTTGTGATTTTAAAATCACAATTTAAATTTAGGGGTGTCGTAAAAACCACAAAATATTTTACGTTTCGGTGTGATATTACCTTTTTGAAAACACAAGAAAATCGCTGATTCTTTTTTTTAAACTGATGACACTTTTTATGTGCCGAAATTACCTACTGTTGTGGTAAAAATATTAAGTGAAAGTAAAGTAAAATTAGCATTATTGTTATCAGTAAAAGATAAAAAGCAACTGAATTATTAAATTTGGAACCGAAAAATTAAAATTTGAGAAACCAAATAAGTTGCCACAATTCACACCGAAGCTGCCACTGTTCGTAATTGCTCATTGTTTCCATTTAATATTACTTTAACCGTCGCTATTTCTAAAATTAGGCAAACAATCGATAGTTTTTCACTATTTTAAATATTACTAAAATAATTAAGTTTCTATTCTTTGGTTGAAATATTTTGATTTTCTGGCAAGCTTGGACGTATTTTTGAAGATCTGAAAAAGATGATAACGAAAAAGTAAGTCGCCTTTGTACGTTCAAAGTGCTTTGCAAAGAATTTTGACATACTCTTTTACAACTTTGTTTCGCTTTTGCATGTTCCAAGTTCATTTTGACAAACTCTTAATATTTTGTTGTTGTGTATACCACCGTATACGGTGGTGTATACAACCATAGACGAGGAAACGAAAAACAAAGCAACTTTGTGAGTACATGAAAGTACTCGTTTTTCCCTTCTCCCCAACAAACTTAAGACTTTGTAAAGTAGTTCGCAAAGTTCTTTGAATTTGCAAAAGGCGTCTAAATGCATTATTGAAAAACGAAATCATAAAATTTCCTGAGATGAAAGTGTCTTAGGTTTTATCATAATTTTATAAATGTTTTTATGCAAACTTGCTCTTTTTACTATAAAAATCAATAAAAAAACATTTTAAGTTATTGAAAAAAATAAGTAAGTGATTCTAAATCGACAACCACTTAACTAACCGGCTAAAAATTACAAAAATTGGAAAAGTTTTGTATCCAGAACAGCTTTTTTGTGTTTTCATTATGGCGTATTTAGTGAAACCCCAGTTTCATATGTATTCTTGTTAGACGAAGTATGTTCCTTAGTCCAAATGTTACGAAACTTAAAAACTGAAGCTGAAAAAGCTCGAGGATTGTTATTAATATTTATTTATTTATTGATCAAATCCAGCACAACAAGCGTATTATCTTATTTAATAGTACTGTTTATAGAATGACAAAAAATTGATTTAATTATGTGCATATACAAATTACACAAAAATGACAAAAGTTATATTAATTATATTCTAAAATTTTGATTTAGCTTTGCAAAAGAATTTTATCCAAATTTCTGACGGAAGTTGATTCCATGAACGAAGAGCGCTTATGTAAAAATGCCTTTCAGACACCAGCTTCCGATATCCTACGGAATTTAAGCTGTTGCCTCTGTTGGATTTGGAAAATTGCAGCCTATTAAATAGGTAACTTGGTTCCCTAAGGTAAACAATTTTGTGCAGGAAAATCAACATGCGATAGCTCAAATAGTTTTCCAATGACATGTTACAGATCTTGAAGAAAAATACGAAATTCTACTGTCTGTTTTACCCAAAAATTTTTCTGGCTATATTGTTGTAAATAACGTTAAGTTTATTTTTGCTGACAGAATTTAGACCCGCAAAGAGCTGACATACTATACTTTGTGTCACATGCGTACAAAAGAGTAGGAATTAAGTACGTTTTTGTCAACAGCATACTTATATTAAGATGTGGAAAGTACTGAGTTCTACATAGATATCTCAGCATGACATACGTTTTCACACAAATTATGTTTACATGGTCAGTCCAGGTGAGTTGACTGTTAAAAACAATATCCAAGTTCTTGGCATATCGTACCAGTTCTATGGGTGAGCCTCCAACGACTAATGATGGTAGCTGAGATGGCAAGAAGTTAATTTTACCAATTATAATAGCTTTCGACTTACTCTCGTTCAAACAAAGACCATTTGCCGTAGCCCATTTAAAAATATTGTCAAGTTCCAGGTTCAGTTTTATGATACAATTATTGATGTCAGTTTTAAAACAGCTTATGTAAAGTCGAACGCCATCGGCGTACTTTTGTATTCCGCAGTGGTCAATACGAGAAGGTAGGTCATTGGATTGTATTAAATTGTTGAACACAATTTAACTATTTTTTCATTGACAACAACTTTTTGACAGAGATTTACCAGCAGAGACCAAAGGCTACATTTTGGTTATTTGAAGTATCTATCAATTAATTAATTAAACAAAGTTTCTGTCAAGTTTTTCAGGGTTATATGAAAAACTTCAAAAAGCTTGTAAATAATGGTATAGGATCCTAGCAAAATAATTATTGGAACTGGTGGTAAATTCACACTGTGCTGCGTATTTACGTAATACGTTTGTCACTAAGGTTTCATATTTGGATAAACATATTGCAACGAACAACTAATCCAGAGGTGCAACAAATTATTTTGAAGATTATGTAACCGCGAATAAAACACGAAATAAAACTAGAAACATGACTAGAAAATGTAATCAAAAAAATGACCGGTTTTTTAAGAACGTTGCATTGTGTATACCTACCGTAGCAGACACAATTTTTATACGGTTATATTCTCAACTACAGTGGCTCCATCGCTTTTGCTTTTATTTACACTCTACATTATAGACTTTCAGATTAATAAAAAAAATAACAAAATTTTTCATGATAACGGTAATTTTATAAAGAAAAAGAAAATTATCTCAATTTTTTGCGCTCAACGCATAATCGGACAAAGAAGAGCACCATTGCTAAAAATGACGAAAGAGCACAATTAATACTTTGTGGCATATCCTTTGTTCTCAAGAATGGCCCGTAAACGTTTTGGAATTGATTTTACCAAATTGTAGCATACCTCAGGTTCTATGGAGTTCCACGCTTCCAGTAAAGCCGCCTTAAGCTGATTCAAAGTTTTAAATTGTTGTTGGTATACTCTTCTAGCTAATTCTTCCTAAAGATGTTCAATTACGTTGAGATCTGGGCTCTGTGCAGGGGTTTCTATAAGTTTTGGGCAATTATGGATCAACTAAAGCTTTTCCACACCCGAAGTTTGCTCGTGATCATTGTCCTGGTAAAAAGCAAAATCATTCGCAATGCCTAAGAACTAAAAATATCTTTAAAAAACAGCAGTGGAAATGATATTTGCTTAAATACTATTCGTAATACATTGCACAAATATAACTACCACGGTAGAGTTACCAGAAAAAAGGCATTTATTAGGCCTAAGAATAAAAACAAGAGAATAAAATTTGCTAAAGAGTATTTGCTTAAAACAGAAAAAACATATATTTAATATTTTCTTTTTAAGTTTTAAGCACATACATATCAGACTAGTGCTTGTCCGATTATGCGATGGAGCCACTGTACATATTTTATAGTAGTACAGATTGCATATTTGGTATCAGCTTACTGAAATTATTAAAAGTCGATGTTGCATCGCATATACCTACCATAGCAGTCAGAATTTTTATACGGTTACATTTTCAATTACATATTTTATAGTGATACAGATTGCATATTTGGGATACGCCGTTCTTACAGGCGTGTTGTGTAAACGACTGAAGCCATTCGCCAAATTGATTGGACCTTGTCAGTGCGGCTTCAGACCTGGCAAGTCCACCTTACTTACTTACTTAATTGGCCATAACAACCCGTTTATCGGATTTCGGCCTACCGCAACACATCCTTCCAGGCGCCTCTGCTTCGTGCGCGCCTACGCCAGTTGGTCACACCAATCGATGACAGGGCTTCCTCGATTTGGTCCTTCCAACGGATGCAAGGTCGTCCTCTTCGCCGACTTCCGCAGATTCCCGCATCAAATACCCGTCTTGCCGGCGCATCCTCCTCCATTCGAACGACATGGCCGAGCCAGCGCAGCCGCTGGATATTAATACGCTGTACAACGTCCATGTCGTTGAGGAGCTCATGCAGCTCACTGTTGTATCGGATACGGAAATCATCGCCAACTCGCACTGGACCGAAGATCTTGCGCAGTACTTTTCTCTCGAATACTCTCAAGGCCGCTGCATCTGTACTTAATAGGGTCCATGCCTCTGCGCCATAAAGAAGCACGGGTAGGATGAGTGTCTTGTAGAGTGTTAGTTTTGTCGTACGAGAGAGGTCTCTGCTACTCAATTGCCTATTGAGACCATAGTAGCACCTGTTGGCAAGAGTGATCCTGCGCTTGATCTCCAGACTGACATCATTTCTGGTGGTAACGGCGGAGCCAAGATAGATGAATTCCTTGACCGCGCGTTTCGACTCGTCGATAACATATACTTTGTTTTGCCCTCATTTACTGCCAAACCCATCTTGGTAGACTCGCGTTCAATAGCACTAAAGGCAGCAGTAACATCTCGCTTCGTACGCCCTATGATGTCAATGTCGTCAGCGTACGCAAGCAACTGGACACCTTTTTCAAAAATAGTGCCACTGCGATGCACTCCTGCCTTTCGCAGAACACTCTCCATGACGAAGTTGAAGAGGTTGCATGATAAGGGGTCGCCTTGTCTGAAACCTCGCACGGTATCAAAAGGCTCGGAGAGGTCCATTCCTACCTTGACGGAGCTACAGGAATTGCTCAACGTCATTCTGCAAAGCCTTATCAGCTTCGCAGGTATACCGAGCTCAGACATTGCGGCAAAAACACGATCCCTTATGGGGCTATCAAAGGCAGCCTTATAGTCGACAAAAAGATGGTATGTGTCGACTTGTTTCTCTTGGGTCTTTTCCAGGATTTGGCGTAGTGTGAAGATCTGGTCGATGGTGGACTTGCCAGGTCTGAAGCCGCACTGATAAGGTCCAATCAGTGTTTTGACGAGTGGCTTCAGTCGTTCACACAATACGCCTGTAAGAACCTTATATGCGATAGGGAGAAGGCTTATACCCCTATAGTTGGCGCATATAGTAGGGTCTCCCTTTTTCAGGACAGGACAGAGGACACTGAGGTTCCAATCGTTGGGCATACTTTCCTCTAGCCATATTTTGTAAATAAGCTGGTGCATGCGCCCTACCAACTCATTACATCCGGTCTTAAACAATTCAGCGGGGAGGCCATCAGGACCTGCCGCTTTATTGTTTTTAAGGCGCGTAATTGCGACTTTGACCTCTTCATGGCTAGGCGGCGGAAACTCCACGCCGTCATCATCGATCGGGTTCGGAACATCATCTCTAAAGGCGGTATTGGTGTCGTCATCGCCTTGTAGCAGAGTAGAGAAGTGTTTCCTCCATAACCTCAGTACTCCCTGCGGATCTGTTACTAAGTTTCCATTTTCGTCCTTGCAGGAAGACGCTCCGGGTTTATAACCCTCGGTTAGACGCTTAACCTTTTGATAGAATTTTCGAGCGTCATTCCTACATCTATACATCTCGACTTCCTCACGCTCACGCCTTTCCTGCTCCCTCTTCTTGCGTCTGAAAAGGCGTCTCTCATCCCTTCTCTTCTCTCTATAGTTCTCGACAATGGCTCGCGTAGCGGCTGACTGCAACGTTTTCTTGTATGCGGCGTTTTTCGCTGCAGTTGCCTCGCGACACTCCTCATCGTACCATTGATTTCGTTGGGGTGGGCGTTCAAAACCAAGGACTGTTTCTGCAGTAGTGCGCAAGGAGTGGGAGATGTTGGCCCACAGTCCGCCAATGTCGTTGAGATTAGATGGGGAACGACGGAGCTTATCCGAGAGTTGAGCGGAGAACGCCTCAGCTGTCCTTTGTGATCGCAGCTTCTTAACGTCCAGCTTTCGCAATGCACTAGAGTGCGCAGACCTCGAAGCGCTAATGCGCAATCGAAACTTGGCTGCGACAAGGTAGTGGTCCGAGTCGATGTTTGGACCTCTGAATGTGCGCACATCTAGTACACTGGATACGTGCCTTCCGTCTATCACAATATGATCGATCTGGTTAGATGTTGACCGATCAGGGGACATCCATGTGGCCTTGTGATTGTCGAGATGCTGAAACTTAGTGCTACATACTACCATGTTACGCGCCGCGGCGAAATCGATCAGCCTCATACCATTGGAGGTAGTGTTTGCGTGGAGGCTGAACTGTCCGACAGTGGGGCCAAAGATACCTTCCCGCCCGACCTTTGCATTAAAATCCCCGAGGACGATTTTGGCGTCATGGGCCGGGCACTTATCGTATACGGTGGCAAGTCCACCATCGAGCAGATTTTCACGCTACGCCATATCCTGGAAAAGACCCACGAAAAACAAGTCAACACACCATATTTTTGTCGACTATAAGGCAGCCTTCGATTGCCCCATAAGGGATCGTGTTTTTGCCGCAATGTCTGAGCTCGGTATACCTGCGAAGCTGATAAGGCTATGCTGAATGACGTTGTGCAATTATTGCAGCACCGTCAAGGTAGGAATGGACCTCTCCGAACCTTTTGATACCGTGCGATGTTTCAGACAAGGCGATCCCTTATCATGCGACCTCTTCAACTTCGTCATGGAGAGTGTTCTGCGAAAGGCGGGAGTGCATCGAAATGGCACTATTTTTCAAAAAAGTGTCCAGTTGATTGCGTACGCTGACGATATTGACATCATAAGGCGTGCCAAGCGAGACATTACTGCTGAATTTAGTGCTATTCAACAGGAGTCTACTAAGATGGGTCTGGCAGTAAATGAGGGCAAAACAAAGTATATGTTATCGACAAGTAGAGACGTGCGGCGTATTGATTCTCAGATTACGGCCGATAACTATACTTTTGATACAGTCAAGGAATTTATTTGTCTTGGCTTCGCCGTTACTACCAAATATGATGTCAGTCTGGAGATCAAGCGCAATTGAGTAGCAGATACCTCTCTCGTACGACAAATCTAACACTCTACAAGACGCTCATCCTAACCGTGCTTCTTTATGGCGCAGAGGCATGGGCCCTATAAAGTACTGATGCAACAGCCTTGAGAGTGTTCGATAGAAAAGTACTGTGTAGGATCTTTGGTCCAGTACGAGTTGGCGATGATTTCCGCATCCGATCCAACAGTGAGCTGTATGAGCTCCTTAACGACATAGACGTTGTGCAGCGTATTAATATCCAGCGACTGCGCTGGCTCGGCCATGTCGTTCGAATGGAGGAGGATACTCCGGCGAGACGGGTATTTGATTCGGGGATCTGCGGATGTCAACGAAGAGGACGACCTTGTATCCGTTGGAAGGACCAAATCGAGGAAGCCCTGCCATCGTTTGGTGTGACCAACTGGCGTAGGCGCGCAAGAAGCAGAGGCGCCTAGAAGGATGTGTTGCGGCAGGCCGAAATCCGTTAACCGGGTTGTTATGGCCAATTAAGTAAGTAAGTAAGAGTGTATAATTTGAGATCCTTGCGAACTGAGTCAGTGTCTCATTTATTTAGAATAATGCGTAAGTAGGTATAGTACCAAAACTAATGTGACGTTAAGGTCACAAAAAAATGCATCATTACACAGTAATTGACAGGTCGTAGAGTAAATAGTACACTCGGAACTTCTTTATTAACACAATGCGTAAAGTTGGTGAACTTTTAACTCTCAACTTACATTAAGTACTTAGGCAGCTATCAGCTGGTTTGTTTTAAGTTAGAATTAGCTAAACGTTCAAGCAACGTGCGTTCGTTTCTAGCATATCAAAACAGTGCAAATGATTATTCTGTATAAAACAGAATTTCATACCTTTTTCGTGACATTTGAACATGAGCGATGCGTACGTTGAGTGTCATTGCGGCATAAATGGTCTGTTTGGTACTTTCTTGCTTGTATATATTAAACTTTTGAATTTTTACATGTATATAATGATTTTTCATTACTTTTTAAATAAAATAATATTAAAAAATAATTTTTCAGAAATAAATACTTATTGCAATCATTCTATTGTGCACAAAAATTTTTGAAATAAAATAAATTAATAATGTGTATTTTGAGTGGCTAAGTGGTATGAATGCTCTTTTTAGTACTTTTATATTTTATATACTTTTTTATATATATATTAATCGTATATATTAATCTTTTAAAGTTTTATACATATAAAATGATTTTTTTTAATTTTAATTATTATGATTGTAATTTAATAAATTAACAATAATATACGTTAGTACACATGTTAAGTGGCCATGTGGCGCATATGCCCTTTTTTTGTATTTTCATATTCATATAAATATTTTTAATATTTATAGTTTTTAAATACAACTTACATTCGTTTCTAGCATATGGAAACAATGTAAATGATTACAGAAATTTACTGTCTCGTTGACGGAACGAAACAATTAAGAATTTCATAGCGTTTTTAGGTGACATTTGTATATGAGTGCATGTTTATAGATATTAATTTTTTGAATTTTTACGTGTATTTAATAATTTTTCTTTAATTTTTAAATAAAATAGCAATTAAAAAATTTTTGAAACAGTAAATAAATAATATGCATGTATTTTGGATATATTTATATTAATTATATATATTAATCTTTTACATTTTTACATATAAAAAATTATTTTTCTTTAATATTTATTATAATGATTGCAATGTGTGTAAAAAAGCTTTGAAACAATTGGCCAATTCACACCACTTTATTTCGTGTAGGTTGTATTGAATACACTTGGTTGTTTGTGAACGCTCTATGCTATGCTTTATTGTGTATGTCGTATTCTTCTTCATAACTTTTGGCATTCAAACAATTTGATAGCACGAAACCAACACAACTTATTAAAACCATATACACATTTTTTTCATTCACGAAACCAATACAACTTTTAAAAACTTATGAAAAAAATGTGTATAAGTGTATCGGATTTTTACAGGAAAATTATCAACAACAAGTATACACATATAGTCGTCCAATAATACAATGAATACAACGATACAACGGCTTGTGTGAATTGGCCAAATATAAATTTGGAACTTTCCTATTTATTGATAAATGTTTTTAATCTTTAAAACATTTAAATACATATTGTAATTTCTATAAAGAGTAATAAGGGTGTGTTTTACTTTTATTCTAGCTAGAAGTATGCTATCGCAATTTAATAAAAAAACAACAGAAAATCTCCACGGATAGAACAATATTCGAATAAATATTTATAATAATATAAAACGTAAGAAGCAAATACAATTTCCTCCTGTGAAGGACTAATTGATACTTTTTTAATTTTGCATCAACTTAATAACACTCATCATTGATCTGAACAACTGTCTGTAAATAAATTTCATTTGCATTGTGTTGTGTTCGACGCTTAAAGGCTCGGCGTATACATCGGACAAACGTAACGTACGTTACAGTAAGAAGGTTTGTGTAGTCATGGAAATGTTAAAAACGTGACATCTGTCAACGAAGAATGTAAATAAAAACGAAACAGAACACAATGCAAAACACAAACACGAACACAACACAATGCAAAGAAATTCATTTACAGACATTTGCACAAAGACAGCTGCTGAGAATAGTGATGATTGTTGTTAATGTAAAGCAGAATTAAAAAAGTACCAATTAGTCCTTATAATTATGTATAAATAGTAAAGTACTAAAAAGGGCATTTGTGTCACATTAATTATTATCATTATCAGTTCTTTTTTATTATTTATTCATAATTTCACGCAAAAATTTAGTTTTTATTAACTCGCGCCAATATTAAAAATCCACCCTATAAACTAAAGATATATAAATAAATAAAACAGTAATACTTGCTGTCCCTTTCACATTAAATTGTTAATGTGTAGAATTGGGTGGAGACTCTGTTTATTCGGTGGCTTCTATAACTGTCTATAACTACACAAACGTACGTACGTTAACGTGAGTTCCCTTTTTATGACTTCTACGTTTGGCTAACCAGGGCTTTACTCTACTATCTTCAGGTTTTCTTGTTGCGTAGAGGGATATATACGTTAAAGTATTAAAAAGAAAAAACTAAGTTTGCCAGATTGCTTGAAGGTAGGAAGTTAGAAATAGTCCTACAACACCATCACGTATATGCTCAGTATTTCAAATACAAAAACAAATATAGGAACAGACAAAATAAATCGGTCATGATCATTAATCACAGTGGTATTACATACTAAGATTTTAATTCTGTAATTTAAGCTGGGGATTTTACAATAAATTTTTTTGCCGTCACACTCATATTTTCAACCAACTTTTAATGTTATTAATGGTTTCAATTTTAGTTCAGCGAACGAGATATTTGGTGAATTCTGATTCTATAATTTGTTGTTATATTTTTGACGAATACATCGTGAAAACGAAAATTGATACAAAATCGAATGCAAAATTGTGTGCAGTCTACGTTACAGCTATCAATATCTTTTATTTTGTGAAAATTGAACGTGAAACTACAGTGTAATGGTAGTGTATCGTGTAATAAAATTGTATTAATGTATTAATCTTGTTATTTAAAGAGTACAACTATTTATTGGTACCTAAAAATTAAACGATTTATTTGAATTATTTAAATAAATACACGGTTTTAACTAGGGTAAAGTGTAAACAATATCTTTTATTTAAATTTGCAATTAATGAATTCACAATAAATTAGCGTTTTTAAAAAATAAAAACGTAACATAAATCTTTATACATAATTTTTTTTTTACATACATGATTCAACTAAATTAACTCGTGTTTTAAATCTAAAAATATTTTAACTTCATAAGCAAGATGTTACACTATCTAATCGATTTAGGTATCATTATAAACAGTTAAAAGGTCTGCAGCACAGTACTCAGTGATAAATTTTTTTCTTTAAAACTGCAGATTTAAATTTGATGGTTGGAGATCGTATATTATATATACATAGCCTATTTTATCCAGTTTTGTTCATAAAAGTGGACTTTGTATACCGCATTGTTAAAATCGGTATAAATGTATTCAGTATATTAACATTGGCAGAACCTGATGATACCTGTAACGTACACATGTACGCTAATTACGCTGAGCTTTTTGAGAGCACTCGTATAGAAAATATCGAATTTTGTATAGACTCGATCAATTATGATTTACAAAAAATTGTCCAATGGACTTATATAAATCCTTCCGAATCGGCACCCAATATTGTCTTTAATGGTCGGTTA
Source organism: Sarcophaga subvicina (assembly GCA_936449025.2). Classification (NCBI taxonomy): domain Eukaryota; kingdom Metazoa; phylum Arthropoda; class Insecta; order Diptera; family Sarcophagidae; genus Sarcophaga; species Sarcophaga subvicina. Next base: position 54,614,026 of record OW388081.2, read on the forward strand.
ACGTGGGCTAACCACATTAATGTCATAGTTGGTAGAGTTTATATTATGCTTCGAAACCTATGGGATTAGACTCTCTTTGCTATAAGTATGCAACTTGCTAAAACGTATTTAATTCATGTTATTTTTATACGGATCTGAAATTTTTACAAACTCAATTTGAAATGAGTTTTGGCAACTCTGTGGATAAGACGTCAAGAAAGATCGAGCGATATAATTTATTTTACAAGTTGAAATAACTACATAAATTGTTGATAATAATTCAAATATATATGTCAAAGTGAAGAGAGAACAACATTTTGTCTCGTGAGAATAAAAGACAATGCCGGGAAAAACTCGTAAAAGTTTAAATAAGAAAAATAATAAAGTTATTTGTTTGCAATGCAAAACTGAAGTATTGGAAAGTGAAGATGCTTTCCAGTGTGATTGTTGTAACAAAACTCTACATTCTGTGTGTACGAAAATGGACAAAAAGCAAATTGAAAAATTGTTAAACGATAATTCTCTGGAATATAAATGTCATTTTTGTTTACCAGTTGGAAATGAAACAGTGTCAAATGATATAGCTGAAATTAAAATAAAACTTAATCAGCTGGATGATATAAGAGAGACAATACAATTTATGTCTGCTCAGTATGATGTTTTGAAAGGTCTGTCTAAAAATGAAAAAGAAATTACTGGTTTAAAAAAGGAAAACAACCTCCTTCGTAAAGAAATAACTGAATTAAAGTCTTCTATAAAAATTCTAAATGACATAAGAGTACAAAACAACTGTATGATTAATGGTGTAATAGTTAAAAGTGAATATGAAAAGCCTTTAGACATTGTATTAGATTTAGCTAAACAAACTGATGCCACTATTTGCGAAAATGATATCGAAGAATGCTATTTCATAAACAGTATTATTAAAACTAAAGATAATGCAAATAAAAAGAAATCAATAGTCGTAAAGTTTGCGAACAGAAAATCCAAGAAATTATTTATGGATCATAAAAAAAATTTGAAACAAATTGAAAGCTTAAAAACCGTTTATATAAATGACTTCCTTAGTAAGGAATCTTTAGAACTTTTTAACCATGCAAAGACTTTAAAAACAGTTGGCTATAAGTTTGTATATGCAAGTGGTGGTAATATATTTGCAAGGAAAACTGAAGAAACAAACCAGATAAGAATAAGATCAATGGATCAAGTAGACCAGTTATTAATTGCAGCGTCTGGAGGTCACTTAAGACGAAATAGATCCGAAATAGTGCAAATCGAGACGAGTGATGATGATGCTGATAACCGTGACGGAGATATATAGTTATTTTAATAAACTTATAAAAATTTACTTTTGCTATAATAAATTTTCCTTTAAGAAATGTGTTTTTGAAAACTTTTTGAATAAAATTGAAGGGATGATATCATCGTTTCAAAATGCTCCGAATATAATTGTAGGTGATTTTAACGTTGATGTGTTGAGTAACAGCGGGAATCAAATTCAATTGCTAAATATATTTAATGAATTTAATATGTATTCTTGCCATAATCTAATTACAAGGCCACAAAGTAAATCATCTATTGACCTAGTATTTACTAATGTAAACCTCAATGTATTTGTACACTCCATTGAAAGTAATATAAGTGACCATAATTTTATTAGTTGTGGTTTTGAAACTGAGTTCTTAAAAGTAAAAAAAACAACGGAAAAAATAATTAAAATTGATTATGATGGTTTTGGATCTTACTTAGACACTTGTCTGGCAAATTTGAATCATTTGGACACTTCGTCAAGTAAATGTGAAAGTTTTATAAATATCTTATCTAACGCTGCAGAGAATAACACGTCAATAGTTAATAGACGAACGCATTTACGCAAAGCACTGGCGCCTTGGATAACTGATAATCTTGTCTTATTAATTTGCTACAAGAACAACTTACTGAAGGCTAGAAGGAAAAAGCCAACAAATAAAATAATATCAGAAAAACTTAAAAGAGTAAGTAAGGTCATAAAAATATGCAATAACTATTTAATAAACACATACTATGTCAATAAATTAAAATCCTTCAATGGTGATATGAGGAAAACATGGCAATTTTTAAATAATGAATTGGGTAGAAATTCCCGCGGTAAGACAAATATTGTGACAGAAAATGATTAAGTAAGTGAGGATAAGGATAAGGCTATGGCTTTTAATACGTTTTTCTTTGAAAATATACAATACATTGTTGCTAAGAACACCACAAGCCGTAATGGAGATGTAAATATATTTCGTACATTAATTCCGCAGCAATCGACCTTTGTTTTGCAAAAAGTTAACAGAAATAGTGTTGAGGTAATTTTGAATAAACTGAATTGTAATAAGGGACCTGGATATGACAATATTACTCCGAAAATGTTGTTAGTGAGAAAGGAATTAGTTGCTGATATAGTTAAAGATATTTTCAATATGATGATTGATGAAGGCAATTATCCAGATGTTCTTAAAGTACATAAAATAATTCCTATACCTAAAACTGTTGGAGCAAGTAATATACTGAACTTTAGACCAATATCGATTTTATCCATTGTGGATAAGGTCATTGAGAAATTAATATATGAACAAATCTCTGGTTACGTTGAAAAGAATAAAATTTTGTTCGAAAGACAATTTGGTTTTAAAAAAGGGTCTGGAACTGAGGAAGCCGTTATCAGTGTTATAGAGTATATATGTGATCAACTTGATCGTGGATATAGTGGGGTAGCAGGAGTGTCTTTCGATTATTCCAAAGCATTTGACCTTGTTGATCATAATATTTTAATACAAAAGTTGAAAAATATAGGAATATCTAATACCACTCTAGGAATATTGCGAAATTATTTACGTAACAGAACCCAGTTTGTACAAATAAGTGAGTCGAAAAGTTCAAGGCTGCCAGTTAACTGCGGAGTTCCACAAGGAAGTGTACTGGGTCCACTACTTTTTAAAATTTTTATAGATGATCTTAAGAATATCAACTTTAATGGGAAATTATTTATGTATGCGGATGACATATGCTTGTTCTATCCACATAAATACACTCAGGTCTTGAAGACACAAATTGAATATGATGCATCTATTTTAACGGAATATTCTAGATGTAATAAATTAATTATAAATCCATGCAAAACAAAGTTTGTAAGATACAGGCCTTACATTTTAAGTAACGATGAACCTGTGTCCATTTGTGTTGATGGAACTATTATAAAAGAATCTAATGAAGTAAAGTACTTAGGAGTTATTTTAAGCCACAACTTTTTATGGGACGAGCACATCCAAAATTTGAAAAATAGAATCTCATCGGGAATTGGAATACTTTATAAATTTAAAAATAGGCTCAACTGTAGTACCAAGTTACTGATATATCAATCATTGATACATTCACACTTTACATATTTGCCTTCGATATATGCGTGCAGAGTAACTAATAAATTAAAATCACTGCAGTCGGCCCAAAATAAAGCTTTGAAACTAGTGTTTAATCTCCCTTTGCAATATTCTACGCTTAATTTATTCAAAAATTATGTCAAAAATATGTTGCCCATAAGAGGATTATATAAACAGAAGGTTTTAATGTATGTACACAAATCCTTAAGGGAAAACGAAATTGGAACCATACAATTCGTAGATAATTTATCTCGTACAAGAAGAGTCACTAGGCAAGCTTATAATCTCCATTCTGCAAGATGTAGACTTGACTTAACAAAACAACGTATAACTTTTTCTGGACCACATGAATACAATCAGCTACCTAATAACTTGAGAGATATACAAGTAATCTCAACATTTAAAAATGAAATTAAAAAATTTTTGCTTCAAAATATAGAAACACTTTTAACATAACTCATTGCTAAATTATGTAAATATTGTAAATACACATATACTATATAAACATATACATGTAAATATTGGTATCTGTGATTGATCTCCTTTTATTTAATTTTATTTGTTATTTTATTTCTTCTCTTTTTCTTTTTGTTATTTATTTAAATAATTGCACATGTGAATATTGTTACCATATTATGCTTCTGTAATGCCTGTAGGGCGCTGAGGCTCAAAATCAATAATTTTAAATTTATAATGAAATAAGAAATAAATAAATAAAAAAAAAAAAAATTTAGTTTACGACGATATAGCAAGATATGTATTTATTAAAGGATGTCGAACGATATTGCACACTTTTCATACCAGAGATTTTATTTTGATAACCGCTTAAATATTAAATGATTTATTCTCTTTCATAAAATTATTATTTCAAAACAGCCAATATATTTATTTAGCAGGATTAAATTTTCAAGATCTAACTGTGGTATGAAAATTATCCAATAACAAGACTCTTGTCACAACGCCAGTTTTTATACATACCACAATTCTTTGAAGAAAAGGTAGTTTTTTTTTCAGTTTTTAACGTTTACATATTTTTATTGTTTTGTACATCTTTATTTTTTTATTATTTTATTTTAATTGGTGATTATAAATTTTTTAATTTAGTCTTGGTAGGCAAGCAGTCAAGGAGGAATTATCTCTTAGCCATGTTGAATGTCATCCGGGATAATACCGTCCGGTCCGGAGAATTGAATTGAGACTTGAATGGATAATGGAGAATTGAATTGAGACTTGAATGGTTTAAAGGACCTAACAGCCAGGGGTAAGAGTTAGGGGCGAGTAATTTCCGGACGATGGTTCATTAACCTGATAGAGGGCTTGACCACCAAGGGTGACATTCCCTGGAAAGTGAGTACCAAGGAGAAGCTCAAGCGACTCTAAACCGGATGCAATCCAGGAGCCGTCAGGCCGTTGGATCGAATACGGCTAATTTAGGCAGAGAATTCCACGCTCGCACAGTAGTTCCTCCACGAATACTCTTCGACTCTTCCCTCTTCTTGGCATTGTAGATTGACCATTCGCCTGTGGCCTTTGCCCTTTTAAAGAGTCTGCCACTGGATCGGTGTAGATCAGCGATCTCTTGGTTCCACCAGGGCGTTTTCTGCTTACCCCTGTGGATAGAGTGGAGTAGGATGTGGCCGCCAACCTAAGCGCAGCTGACAGTGTGTCCGCAGCCCAATCCACATTAAAATGGGTCATAATAGTCGGGGGTTAAGGGAAGGCTGCTACGCAGTCCAATTGGTGATTTTCCTATTGACCGGAAGGATCGTCCTAAGCGGAGACTCTACCGTGTCAATATTAAAGGTAATGTATCTATGGTCCGAATAGGAGCATTCCTGAGACACAAACCAGTCTCTAAGATTTCCAGAGAAATTGGAGCTGACCAGAGTGATATCCAACTCTTCCCTTCTATTCGAAGTAAGGAAGGTTGGTTCATCTCCCTGATTAGCTATAACTAGGCTATTACTATAAAATCAAAGAGACACTTATCACATTCGTTGGTACCGGAACTGCCCCACATCGTATGGTGGGAGTTGGCGTCGGCTCCGATAATAACCGGAACCCGCGCAGTCGCGTATCCTGTCGACCAATGGGTTCTTGAGGGGTGAGAGCCCTTAGTCATGCGCCAGGTACGGTGATGCGATCCAGAGTTCGAGTTTATCTCGACGACCATGGTGACGGTGTCCTTGTCGCTAAACCTGTGGAGGAGAAGACCATTAATACTAGTCTTAACCATGACACAGCCCTAAGCTTATCTGTGTTTTGGATATACGCAATGCGATATCCGTTGGTGTTGAGTCCACCAGAATGAGCTCTGCTTTCTTAACTGCTAGACGGAGGTGCAGAGCCGCGGAAGCAGTTTTGGAGTGTTGGAGGTTGATTTTGATGACTCTCAGCATCGGCCAGAGAATCAACCATGGCACATCAACATCCTCTTCGTCCGATAACGGAGAGGTCACGCCGCGTCATTATCTATACCGTCACAGAATTTTCCAACCAGCTCAGAATTGGATTGCTAGCCGCGGAGCGTCGAGAAGAGTGACTGCACACGTTTCCGCATTCGTTGTCCTCGACGGTAGGAACGGTTTCTTTTGGGGGATGTACGGCAGTGTGACGCACACTCACGACTAAGTGTCATAACACCAACGGTTAATCAGTAGGGTGAATTATCTTATATTTCACCTGGTGAATATTGTCTGGTTCACAAGATGAAACCCAACTAAATCCTTTTGTGCTGACTAATCGTTCCGTTTTAATGTATATAGCAGTAAGTTAGTTTGTTAAGTAAATAATAATAAAAGTTCAGTTTCATAACTCAACCAATAGAATGCAGTTTAAATCACATGGCGAAAATTATTATTATAGAAATTATACAACACAAAGTTTAAATAATTAACTTACAAACGCGAGTGACAGATAACGAAAAAACTTTATTAGAACGAAAGAAATTAAATTATTTTGTGAAAAAGCCAATCAAGAGAATTTTTTTTTGGCAAAAATTTAATGTTAAAACGTTTATATAATAAAGGATACGTAAAATTAAATATAAATAAAAATAAAAAAATAAAAGTGATTACTTATAAAAATAATAAAATTTATATATAAATAAAAATCGAAATAGATAGTCAAACAAAATAAATTTATATTTTAAGTTGGGAAGTAAATCAACAGTAAGCAATCTTATAATTTAAAGCTTTCGGAGAGGATTACTTTACATTAAATTTATAATTTAAGATAAAATTATAATTTAAGACATTAATCTAAATTAACAAAACAAAAAATTAAAAGAATAAATGTGAATCTCGCTTTTCGACACTAAGTTTTAACGGTGGGGCAAAAATAAAATCAAAAGCCGGTGTTTTGTTAGAAAAGAAAACAGAGAACTTAATAACAAGCATTAAAACAATGATCTTGAAATGTTAAAAAAAAAACCATTAATTATATAATAATATGAGCTAAGCGTGAAGCGAAAATTATTCCAAAAAAGTTTCTTAAAATCAAGTGAAAAAAAAAATTTTTTTATAAAAAAATTCTGTGAAAATTCTAAACGAAAACCCAACAAATGTGAATCTAAATTATTATGTGCTAATGTATTAAATTTTGTGTACCGAGTAAAACCAGATTTTCTGTGCCACCGCCAATTAGTTATAATTTTAATCGTAGTTTATTGAAAACCAAAAGTTCGAATATGTCAAAAACAAAATAATGTTTTTGGTACCAGTAACGAAAAAAATAGGCAAAATTTGTTAAATTTTAAAAGAGAAAAAACCGACAAAAAATGTATCAAAACAAAACAAATAAAAAGAGAATAGAAATCTTAAATAATTTTTTTAATAAAAAAAAAGAAGACATCGAAACACATACGAAAAAACGTGTAAAACAAAAACAACTATCATTATAAAAATTAAAGAGACACAAATACACACAGCTGTTCCATAAAAAAATAATACTGCCAAAATTGTTGATGAAATTGTGCTGGAAGAGTGAGAGAGAGTAACATATCGAAGAAGAACAAGAAGATTAATTTAAAAACCAAAAGAAAAATTATTCATTAAACGCAAAAAGCATTCGTAATAAACTGCAAATTCTTAATCAAAGTAATATTATTAAAAACATTTGATGAAAGGTCTTGTAGTGCAATGAACAGATAAACGAAATAATATAAAAATAGCAAAAGAAAATAGAATCATTTTGTTTGCAATAGAAAAAAAGAGGAATAGAAAACAAAAACAAACAAAAAATCGCGGACGGACCACAATGTGAAAATATAATCAAAGGAAGAAAAATACAAATACAAAAACTCAAGTGATTCATCTTTAAAAGAAAGAAAACAAAAAAACTGAATAAAATTTTTCATTTCATAACAACAAAAATAAAAAAAAATAAAAAAATAAAAAAAAAATAACAAACACAAGCAAACATGATGATAAACTGTGAACATTGTCAAAATATTTTAAATAACAACAGCAACAACAACTGCAGCAACAACATCAATAATAATAATAAGTTTATAACAATAATAACAATAATTTATTGTAAACAACTACAACTGCGGCAGCATTAAACAACAAAATGAAAATCACAACAGCAACAGCAGCAGCAACAACAACAACAACGGAATAATCCCTTGAATTATCAAGCAAATACTAATCAATGCTGGTGGCCAAGTTGGCGGTCCAGCTGAATATCCGAACGTTTCAACACCACCACCTGGAGCCTTATATGCTGCACCAGAACAGTCTCCACCTGCTTCAGGTGCAACCGCTTCTATGTATGATGCTAGTGGCATTCTGGCTGCTGCTTCAGCAGTTGCTGGTAATCTCTATGCTACTGGACAATATGGACCACCACCTGCTGCTTACTACGCCACACATCCCCATCAGTTTGCTTCTGGACCAAACGGCGGCGAGGCCACAAGTTCCAATGGGTCTAATCAAGGAGCAGAATTAATTGTTCAACCCCAACAGCATCAAGTTGTTTTATGTACTACGTTGGGAAAAAGGTACATTTTTCAAAATATCCCTAATTTTTTTTTTTATATATACTATTTCTTTTGCAAAAACAAAAATATTACGACATTAATAATATTACTAATCAATTTAAATAACTAAAAAGAAAAACAATGAGCATAATTTTAAAAATATCAATTAATCTCTAATGGATAAAATGAAAAAAAAAAAACAAAATGAAACACAAAAAAACACAAAAAAAAACACAAAAAATTGATCGAATGGAGTAAAATAAAGCGGAGATTTTTTTACCAAACAATTACATAAAGAGAACAGCATATATACATAAAAAAACAATATCAATTATTATTATTTATTTATTATTTATTTATAATTATTATTATTATCTCTACCATGGCATATTTATAATAGGTAGGAGCAACTCAACAGCTGACGAGTTTTTGAATGTCAAAAAAATTTTTTGTTTTTTGTGTATTTTGTTTCGATATTCAATTTCGTATTTATTTCAGTTATAAACCCTCATATGTATGTATCCTTAACGATACGCACTCTAGATATTCTTTAGGATTACTGTTTTAAAGCCAATTATATTAAAATTTTTGCAAGATGATTAACAATACTTAAGCCTTTAACACTAAATACATATATCTTTTAAACTACAACCTAGATTTACTATAATTATAGATATTTAGATGAAAATGATGAAATACAAAAAAAAAATTCCATGTCTCCAACTAGGTGCCTAAACTATGACTGAAATAACTTGTGTGATATTTTTAAAACAAATTCTCTTTTAGAAGATTGGGATATAGGGATTGAAACAAATTGGGTCAATCTTCTGTTGAAAATTTGTTATTATAATTACTCAAACGTAATTATAATTGGGATTAAGAAAAGAGAAAGAAAGAAAGAAGTATTAGTATGTATGTCTTATTTTCTTTTTTAGTCTGTCAATTTGGTTAAGTGTTGTGGAAGCAAGTGAATTTTAAGTACAACTTTTGATTTCAATTTTATACTAAAGTTAATTCAAAATAATTCACAATATAATTCAAGAGATAATAGTTTAAATAAGTATTTAATTTCAAAATTCAGTCATAAAATAAACATAAGTTAGGTACAAATTTTAATTGGTACAATAATAAATAAGAAATAACGTTTGCAGCAGATAATTTTTTTTAATTCATAGGTGCTGCACTATTGTGTAATTTAGCATGACATAAAAATCATAAGAATTTTCAATATATAAAATTTATTTAGTTTTTTAATTGCTTTAATTAATTTCCTTTGAGGGTTAATTTTTCTGACACTTCAAATGCACTTTTACAAAAACAAAATGCCTGTGTCCACGTGTCCCATTTTATAAGTTTTACATTTGGAATCACATCTGGGCCAAATGAAAACATTTACCAACTGGTTTTCGCTGCCTAAACATGGGAAAAATGATGCTTCCTTTTAGTGTTGTTTTGGTCATCCAACATCTGAAGGATGTATTTTAAATGTAAGCTTATTTTTTATAGCTTATATTTTATTTATTTTATTAAGAACTTTTTTAATACAAGAAAAGCAGATAAAAATAAACTATCAGAAATGCTACATGCCATCAATACACAAGAGTACTGTAAAATGCCATTTTTATATTTTAAAAATAACAATTTTATTATCCAACGTGGAAAAAATAAACTTTATGAATCGCAGAACCATATTATTAATGGAAATATTGATCTGGAACAATTATTGCCAAACCTTGAAAAAGTAGCTAATAATAATGGCTTCGCGTATTTACAATTATCATTGAGAGATTATTTGTTTGATAATGTGCACATTGATACATTTAAGAATACAGGTAATAGAATATTGAAAAATTTGAAAATAGTACTCGTACCAGCACTAATACAAGTGAAAACAAAATCTGACAGGATTACAAAATTAAGAGACGATACCACTGGAAAAATATGACAAGGGATATTTCTCGCTTCTGAATGTTAAACTCCAAAATCTGGCGTTAAACCTAAAGAACCTCTTATCATAACGCCCACACCAGCAAGGGCATTCGATATCGTTATTACCGATACAATAGGTCCCCTACCTAAATCTGACTAAATACCTAGTAACGATTCCAATTAAGAATAAATCCGCCAACGAAGTTGCAAAGGCGATCTTTGAAGGATTTGTTTTAATTTATGGCCCGATGAATTATTGCATGAATTATGCGCCCTAATGAAAGTTTGAAAAATTAAACTCTACTTCGTACCATCACGAGACTCTCGGAACAGTTGAAAGATCTCATAGGACATTAAATGAGTATTTAAGGACGTACATTTCATCCGAAAAATCAGATTGGGACATATGGTAAAATTTTTTACATATTGCTACAACACCACACCATCCACAGAACATAATTATTGCCCATTCGAACTTGTATATGGGAAATGCCCATCTGTCTTAGATTTCATTAGTGAGAATTTTGTAGAACCATTGTATAACATAGAATCATACCAAAAGGAGGTAAAATTTAGGTTACAGGTTGCTCAAAGACGAGCTGCAGATCTTCTTGAAAAATCCAAATTAGTTAGGAAAAGACAATCGGAAATAGAGTCAGAGTTTTCAAATATTAAAGTTAACGATTTTGTTTTAGTCCGCAATGATGCGGGACACAAATTAGACAAAATTTATAATGGTCCATTTAAAGTAATTGAATTAGATAATAGGAATAATGCATTAGTATCAGACGATAATAATAAATCCACATGGATACATAAAAATAGACTTAAAATTTATAATACTTAATACCATTTCAATAGTAATTACACTAAAATATATAAATATTTAACACTATATTACATTACTCTAAACTATATATCATATTTTATATACATTCATATAAATGAATTAAAAATATTGCAAGAAAAAATATATAATTAGTAGACTTATACAGATTTAAGTAAAAAACATAAACACGTACTATGTATCCTTAACTGTATAAAATAATACAACTAATAAACAAAATAAATTATATATTTTTTTTAACTAAGAATTACACGTAATAAATAAGCTAATAAACATATAACTATATTTACTCTTTGATATAAGTATAGAATAATCAAAAATGTTAATATCGATTATTCTTTTGTGAAAAAGGAGGTGTGACGTACACTCACGACTAAGTGTCATTACACCAACGGTTAGTCAGTAGGGTGAACTATCTTATTATTTATTTATTTATTTAAGTCAACGGACTAATAACACAAATCGAATAAAATTAAATAGGATTACAATCAGTTTCTTCAAAAATATAAGTAATAGTTACAATAAAAATATGAAAAGTTACGAATTGAGAAAAACAATAATGTTCCGTTTTATAACGCAAGAATTTAATGAAAAATCAACAAAGTCTAACAAATAATTAAATTGATGGCAAATTCTATTTAAAGGATCAGCAACAGCATAATTAGTTCTGCAGAATTGAATATAAATAAGATTATAACAGCAGAAGTTACGACGAGGAATATTGAATTTAACAGATCTTAACAGAAATTCACAGCAAATATTACCATTGATCAGGTTAACCATGAAGGATATATTTAACATTGTTCGACGGCTCTTAAGGGTAGGCAGTTTTATTAAAGCCAGTCTGCTAGTATATGAAGGCATATCCAAGTAATTCCATCCAAGGCCACGCAAGCAGAAGAGTAGAAATTGTTTCTGAACAGATTCGATGTGTTCGCTGTAAACATTATAGTGAGGATCCCCTACGATGGATCCATACTCCAAAATTGGTCTGACAAGCGATACGTATAACTGTTTAGTAATAAATGGAAAAGTAAATTCCTTTGACCAACGTTTTATGGAGCCAAGAGTGTTTCTTGCCTTATAAAAAGTCAAAGTGATATGATCATTAAAGTTTAATTTTGTGTCTAATAGGATTCCAAGATCAATAAAAGAGTCCACTATTTCCAGTTGATGATCGCCAAGCAAGTAATTAGCCGCAATAAAATTAGTTCTTGAGGACCGCATACATTTGCATTTTTTAATATTCAGCCGCATCATGTTGTACTCGCACCACAAAAAGAAATTATTGAGATCACTTTGAAGATAAATATGCTCGATGAAATTATTAAAGGAGAGAAAAACTTTTACATCGTCAGCATACATCAAGATATTGGCAAAATTAACCATGTTGAGAAAATCGTTTATAAACAGCGAAAAAAGAAGTGGACCAAGATGGCTGCCTTGAGGAACACCCGATAGCACATAAATATACTTAGATAAGCTATTGTTCACACATACAGTCTGCTTTCTACTAGTCAAATACGACTCTAGCTATCTTAAACTCCTATGATTTACACCCATTAAATCCAATTTAGTTAACAGGAGTTTGTGACTCACTTTATCGAACGCCTTACTAAAATCCGTAAAAATTACATCAGTTTGTTTCCGTTGAGAAAAGGCCGCATTTATCATGGATGTTAACTGAAGCACGTTAGTTGTCGTTGAACAGCCCTTTCGGAATCCATGTTGATAGGGTGATAATAACGATGAAGTATGATGAACCAAAAAATCGGCAATCATTTTTGGAATAGCACTCAGTTTAGCAATGCCCCTATAATTTTTAACATCAGATTTATTGCCAGATTTAAAAAGTGGTATAATATACGAGTTCTTCCAAAACACAGGAAAATATCCATAATTAATCGAGGTATTAAACAATATGACTAATGGTGTGATGAATAACTCTGCACATCGATTTAAAATACAACTTGGAACCCCATCGGGACAAGGACGAAAAGACATCTTTAAACGTTTCAGGTTCATCAAAATATCACAGTCACTAAATGTTGGAATAGATATAACCTGAGCTGATGTCAGCGAGTAAGGGTACATATTTGTATCATTATAAGCACAAACATTAAAATATTTTTTTCTCCCTCTACGAGGTAGGTTAAGGTGCTGCTTTGAGCGTTTTTAAACGTCAAAGGTTTCAATTCTATATTATTTTGTGATTATAGAGCCAATTCACATTAGCACATTTTTTAGTCGCACAATTTTTGTTCTTTTCAATTTACACGGGATGAATATTCGTTTGGCACCAAATGTATACGTATACAGAGCTTTGTATGTATTAGTGTTTTTGCATTCATTTGATGTTCGGCTTTTTAAGTGTAAACAACAAATGAACGAATAATTTTAAAATTGTTCTATGCGGAATTTCACAAATTTTCGACTAATAATTGTTTTCAATTCATTTATTTTTGTGCAGATTATTTAAACTAATTATTTACAAAAATCTTTTTGTTCATTCACAAATATTTTATTGAAATTTCTAAATGACAGCACAATGTATAGCAAAGAGTTATGTATAAATATACATATGTACGCCACTCTAACATTATAATATACATACATACATACATAATTGGCCATTACAACCCTTCAGTCAGTATTACGGCCTAGCTTCTCACACCACTCATGTTGTGTGCGTTAATTTTATACGTGAGTGGTGGGACCTACAGTTTAACGTCGACTCCGAACGACAGAATTTTGAGAAACTTTTTCATGGCAGTTTATTTTACTCTCAGAGTTTTTGCCAGAAATCTGCTGAGAGGAAGTCGCCGAAGAAATATTTTTTTTTTCATATTTCATTTTTGATGTCTGACCTGGGATACGAACTCGGGCTTTACGAATAGTAGTACTACACCACGGCGACTTCAACATTATAATATATTAATTGTAATTCACTAACTTACTTTATTCTTATTTTAACATTTTTCTTTAATTTTCATTTTTATCAAATATTTTCTTAAATATCATTCATTATGTAATACTCTTTATTTTTAATATTAACTATTTTCCTAATTACTAATTATCTCTTTTTAACCTTTACTTATAAATTATCAAATATTCTCTTATTGTTAATCCTGTTAATCCCGTTAAATCATCAGATTTTTGTCAAGTATAAATAAGCTTTCGTTTTTAAAGATTGGTTAATTAAGAAAATATTCGTTGAAGTGACAACATTAAATAAATATTGACTTTAAAAAGATCATTCTTTTACTAAAGGCAATAAGAAAGAGGAATCTGTAAATGGGAAAACAACAAAGACGTGTAATGATTTCAAAATAAAGAAAAAAATTCAAAAGGGAATTGATTTTATGCGACCATCACCCTTTCTTTGTGAACATGTTCATTGTTTTAAGTATATTAACTCTGTTGAAAAAAAATTGCCAACCCTGATTTTTAAAAATGTGTATGTATTAGTTTTGTGCTGGTGATGCGGGGTTGTAGCTGGTGGAAACATTACGCCACCGAAAAACCATTCTCTTCACCCCTCTTGCCAACAAACTATCATTTGCTGCCAGCACAATTGTGCTCGTGTGAATATAGCCATAAGCAGCATTAGAATAAGTACTGGCGAAGCAATCTGCGAACATATCACATATGACATCAACACCACCGTATAACCAGTATAGAAACGCAATTTTGACGTTTACCAGCGAATTATGAAAGAGACAGCAAATATTACCAACAAGTATTTCTGTCCCTCTCTGATTGTAACTCTGTTTTGTTTTTGATATTGGCGAGAGTTAATAAAAAATGTAATTTTTGTGTAAAACTATTAATAAATAATAAAAACAACTAATAACAATAACAAATTTTAACTTTTTCTTTTAAGAATTAAAAAATATTGGCAACTTTCAGCAAGACAAATTTTTTATGAGCAGTACGTCTTATTTTGATCTTACTTACCTTTTGCACAAGAAACTATATTCATTGTGACCAAAAACAACACACATTTCGATTAATAATATTTAATATTTAAGAATCTTTAAACTTTTCATTGAAGAAATTAAAAAATATTCCAAATTTTCCCTTTTTTAACACAAAATAAATGTTTGTTTACATTTAGTTTTTCTGCTTTATCCGCCAGTTTTCTCTCTGTATATCTGTTGCTTCTAACACATTTGATTCGCAAAACATTATAACATTTTTTTCTCCCTCTAAATTGGCTAGTAATTTGCTGCTATGAGCGTTTGTCAAACGTCAAAGGTTTCTATACTGGTTATACGGTGATCAACACTACATGATTCTTTATCACCAAATTTCATAAGAGATGGAAAACCATTAGATTTTCTCTTCGAATTTACAAACGTATAGAAAGATCTAGGATTCTTAATAAAATTATTTTTCATTTTATCCATATAAGTTTTATATAATAAGTGATTTAGAATATTATATTCAGACGGGCTAATAGAATATCTTCCATAATCAATAATGGAGCCAGAACTTTGGTATTTCTTGTAATACTTGTTCTTTCGATTTTTCAGTCGCGACAGTTGTTTAGAATTCCATGGTGGAGTATACGCAGGTTTTAAGGGAACACAAATTTCAATTATTGAATGCACTTTCTTATAAAAGTTAGAAATCATCAAGTCAATATCAGAATCATTGTTAACAGGAATAGATAAGATTTCATTCCAACACGTATTTCTCATAATGTCATTAAATAAATTGTAATTGGTTCGATTAAAACAGTAGACTTTACTAACTTTACAGGGCTTAGCTTTGAAATTAGTTGGAAAGAAAAATTTAGTTTTTAAAATCGGATGATATCGATCCTCAGGCAAGGTTACAGGTTCAGAACGTAAAATACTACAGTGATTAACATCGTTAACAAATACAAGATCCAGTATTTTTCCAAAGTCATTACAAAGTGAGATTATTTGATACAGTGATAGTCCAAAAATATCATTTAGGAATTCGTCATGGCAAGTCTTATTTTTAATCATAATTAAATAAGGCATATCAGGTACATGTTTCCAAGCAATTGAGGGTAGATTAAAATCACCCATAACAAAAACAAAATCACCTTTTTTAGCACATTGGACAACAGATTGCGTCTTAGTGATCAGAGTAAATAGCAGAGTCAGAATCAGGAGGAACATATGAACAAGTAAAGTAGACCTTAGACGTTTTTAATTTTACAACAATAGCAACAAATTCAATATTAGACGTATGAGTTACAAACTGTTCAGATGGATGTGATGAAGAGACTGCAATTAGAACACCGCCTATTCTACGCGACTTGCGGTTGAATCGATATATCTGATAATTGTCACAAAGAATTTCAGCATTAAAAATATCGTCAGTCAGCCAGGTTTCAGCGAAGATAATAACATCGTATGTAAGATCATGGCTATTAATTAAAAGGTCCGTTATTTTAGTATTTAAGCCACGTACATTTTAGTATATAATATTCAGAAAATTATTGGAGGTTATTTGTTTTTTGACGTAGGTACATTACTTGATGGTAAATGGGCAATATTCGATTCATAGTTGTTAATGGTTTTTTGTCTAAAAGTATATTCACGAACATAAGTATTTTCACCCTACTTGCTTCTTCCAACTTGTAGAACATTAGCTCAATTGTGCTAAAGCCATAATTTATCACGCCAACCTCATTCACCCCACTGGTCATCAACTTTTGTCCAGTTGTGAGTGGACAGGTGAGTGTTGCTGGCCTTGAGGATCTTCAATATGGCTTCCGGATCAGATGGTCCAGACGGTATTCTCGCTTCTGATAGGGGGCTGTTAGGAACCTGGTTTGGAAGGCAGCAAGCCTAGCTCCCGGCCAGATTTCACCAATCTTGCTGAAAGCTGCCTTATAAAGCTCCATAGAACGGCGGTCGGAGCAGGCTACCAGTTTGATGTGCCCTTGGTACCACCCTGCAACACGACAGCTTGGTGAAGGGCCAGGGTTGGAGTCCATAACCTCAAGGAAGACGTCCAAGAGCGCGTGTGCCACAAGCTTCCACTTAGTGGGAGCGATGGAACCATAAGGGTTGCTTGGAAGGTTTGCTGGAGTCAGGACGTCTGGGCTGGGTCAACGAGCGGGGTTTCGTAGGGGGGCATTTTCGAGTTGGCCACCTTGGAGCTTTTGGGAAGCTGGAGTGGAGCGTTTAGCTCTAAGTCGCTATCCTTGCCAGCCCTTATGGGGACAGGTGCTCAGGGCCAGACCGGGTGCTAATTGGGAGTCTTCTCTACCGAACCTACACCACCAACTTAACGGCGACGGACAAGGAACAATTCCACAGTGTACTGTAAATTCCATAAATATTGCCTCAGATTAAACCAAAAATGTAATATTCTATAATATTACAATAATAAATATTTATAATAACATAAAACTTAAGAAGCAAATATCACTTTTCCAATTAAGGTCTAATTTTACGTTGACAGATGTCACGTTTCGAACGCTGCTATTGCTGCACAAAATCGATGGTACATTTTTAGAAATTTTGGGTAGACAACTTAATTTGGCAATATCCCAGTATTTAAATCCATTATTTTTTTTATCAGATTTGAATACATAATATAAACATATAAGAGTTCCATTGTATAATATAATATAAAGCAGGGATGGCGAACCTTTTTTTGACTGCGTGCCAATAAATATTATTTTTATAAAATGAAAATACATGCGTGCCAATAAAAATTATTTTTATTAAATTAAAATACATGCATTTTAAAAATTATATATAGATTAATTTCTATAATATTTTTTTTTCATTATAATTTTATTTGCAATCTATTTTACAATAATAAGCAAATTTGACCATAAGTAAATATTAACAGAATCTGTTGAATCCCATCAGAAACAACAATATAAAATATTTATATAAGAACAATATAAATAGTTTTAACAGAACAGGACAATTTAGAAAAGTTTATAGAAATATGTATACTATGAAGATGAGAGATCTACAGAACAAAGGTATGACTAATATAAAAAGAAAAGGTGATTTAATTAAACATGTGTTATAGAAATGGTAGATCTAATATATGATTTCTTTTAAGTCTACGTGTCTCATCTGTCTCATCCAGTAGTGCGATTGCCAAAACATTAGAATGATTACTAAGTCTATTTAAATAATTATTACTAAATTTTTTGATTTCAGATTTCACAAATGGTATTTGAAGATCATTATGTAAAGTGTTATTTGTGACATAGTACGGAGCGTTTGTAATTGATCTGAGGGCTTTTGACTGGAATCTTTGTAGAATTTCTATATTAGAATTACTTGCAGTTCCCCATAACTCTATTCCGTAGATCCAAATTGGTTTTAAAATAGTTTTCAGAAGCAGCACTTTGTTTTCCAGAGAAAGCTGAGATTTCCGTCCTAATAGCCAGTATCATTTGTTTTAATTTACCATCAAGTTGTTTTCTTTTGGCCTTAATGTGACTACTCCATGTGAGTCGTCTATCCAGGTGAAGCCCAAGATATTTGACTTCATTTTTACTTGGAATTTCGATACCATTTAAAAACACAGGAGAACAGGTCTGTTTCCTTAATATAAATGTTATATGATAAGATTTTTGTGTGTTGACAACAATATTCCATTTATTAAGCCAAGATTGAAGGATATCTAGCTGTATTTGTAGTCTACTTGAAGCTTCAACGCAATTAAATGTGATGATAAAAACGCTGTGTCATCAGCGTATGTTGCTATTGTTACATCTTCTGTAAATGGCATATCATATGTAAAAATGTTATATAAAACAGGACCAAGAACGCTGCCCTGAGGAATACCGGCTTCAATTTGATGCATTGGGGATATATTGTTGTTAATTTTGACGTAAAAATACCGATTACTCAAATACGATAAGAAAAACATATAAAATGGGGCAGGGAAGAGCAGCTTTAACTTATACAACAACCCTGCATGCCAGACTTTATCGAATGCCTGTTGTATATCTAAAAATACAGCGGAACAGAATTTCTTCTTTTCAAGAGCATCAGGAGTGCCATGCTTTAGTCGAAAGCCAAATTGATGATCCGGAATCATCTTGTTTTTTTTCCAGAACTGGTAGTAAGCGATTTAGTAGGAGCCTTTCAAATATTTTTGAAAATATTGGCAGTAGGCTAATTGGCCTATAGGAAGATATATTATTTACTGCCTTGCCTGGTTTCAAAACCATTATTATCTCAGCAACTTTCCATTGGGATGGAAAATGCTGCAATCTTAATATTGCGTTAAATATTAATGTCAGGAAAACTATTCCTTTTCTTGGTAAGCATTTGATAGCAGTTGCATCTATTTTATCATAACCTGGGCTCTTTTTGTTGTTCAACGCCATTACTTCCGCTTTGGTTTCTTTTGGAGATATACCTTTTAATGGGAAATCCATTTGGCACGCCACATCTAAAAAATTTAGAATGCTGTTATCATCTACATTGATGGAGTTTGGTTTAAACGTTTGCTTCAAATGATCTGCAAAGGCTACAGATTTCTCCACGTCATTTCTACACCGTATGCCAAGCTCATTTTTGATCGGAACGTTACTTTTTGCAGGACGTTTTAGATATTTGGTAGCATTATACAGCTCAAATGACAAATATTTTCATTTCTTTCCTTCGCCAATAATTCTGAGCACAGTTTAATAGCCAGATTCCAATTTGTTTTGTCAGTTTTTCTTGTACGATGCCAAATTTTTCTCAACCGCCTCGATTGTCTTATCAGTTCCCTTGCTGTTGCTGAAGCTCGAACTATAGATCCCATATTCTGAGAAAACCGCAAAGTGGGAGTAGATAAAACAGCAGCTTCGTGTATGGAGGAAGTGAGTATTTCAACTGCGTCATCCAAATGATCCCCAGATTTGATCGCCATGTTGAGGCTTAAATTATTTTCTATTAGCCGACTATATTCATCCAAATTAGTATGTCTCTTAATTAATTTAATCTTATTTGGGACTATCTTTACGTTGGCGTTGTAGTTGACAATGAGTGGAGTGTGATCGGAACTAAGACTATCATCGTTTAAAATATCAAGAGAGTACCTGGAAATACCATCATAAACTACGAAATCAAGTAGATCCGGAATTTTGGTGGGGTCTGAGGGCCAATAAGTTGGACTATTTCCTGATAAGGTTTTAATGTTGTTTCGTAAAATACAATCATATAGATTTTTACCTTTAGGATTAATTAGTCTAGAGCCCCACCAGGGATGTTTAGCATTGAAATCCCCGGCAACTATGAAACAATGTCCTAAACTCTTGAAGAAACTCTCGTAATCGTCAGATTTTACACTATGCCTAGGTGGAAAATATATCGAATAAATATTTATAGGTTTACTGTTGCAGACTATTTTTACACCAGCGGCTTGCAAAAAGTTTTTACAGGTTTCTACAGCAACTTCGTAATGAATAGTTGATTTCATAAATAAGCCAGCTCCAGCATGAGATTTGTTATCAGGATGGTTGGTGAAAACAAAATCGTATCCTTTAATTCTAACGTAAGATCTGTCAGTTAAATGTGTTTCAGATATAAGAAAAATGTCAATATGTTTAGACTTCATAAAAAATTCAATTTCGTTTAGTTTATTTATAATTCCATTTGCATTCCATACAGCTAATCTCAGGTTTACTTGCATAATTTGTTTATAAGGAGTGACATCATGTTCATTAGCGTATTGGTTGATTCAATTTGCTTATTTAAAAGATTTTCTATGTTTTTAAAAATACTGTTGTTTACATTCTGGCTACCAACATTTGCATATGTTTCACCAGGTGTAAAATTATTGGGATTGGTATAAGTCCTACCTTGAGACTGTTTATAGTTTGGGTGTAAGCTAGGAAAGTCATTCTCATTAAATGAAAATTGGTTATTTACAACTGGCCGCCTATAAGCTAACCTCTTCTTTAAAAGCTTTTGGTAAATTTCGCACCCTCTATAGCTAGCAGTATGTTGCTGTAAACAGTGAACGCATCTGGGAGGGGTTTCAGCTTCCTTAGGGCAATCGGACGAAGGATGTCCAAGTCCACATTTGACACATACGAACGGCCTTTTACAATACGATTTCGTGTGCCCATAATGCTGGCAGCGGTGACATTGGACAATTTCGTTGGTACTTTTAGGAGCTTCAATTTGTACGACGCATCGGTTAATTTCCCGTATTTCAAATACTTTTTATTATTTGGGCTCGGATCGATATCCACGTAAAACATTGGTAAGGGATTTTTAGAGAATTTGCTTTTTATGTTAGTAACAAACCTTACAGCATGACCTTTAAGTAGAAGGTCGGCTTTTATATCCTCTACATTAGTAGTATGATGCAGACCCTTGATGACGAATCTGTAAGCGCGATCACTCTTCAACTGGTAAGTATGGTAACTTAATTTGTTGGAGTCAAAATATTTGGTTAACTTCCGATACGCATCAACCGACTTTATATTAAGTTTAACCTGACCGTCATTTAAACTTTTATAATTGAAATCACTACCAGAAATCACACTACAAATGCATTTAGCAAATTTATTTACATTTGAAGAACCAGGCTCATCAAATCTCTTATGCCTTTTTTCAATATTTGTTGGTTTTAAAATTTTTTTTCGTTTTGATATTACATTTTGCCAGTTAAGCAAATTATCATCACTTGAACTGGAATCATCATCACTATTTGTTTTCATTCTTAATCCCTAATAAGGTATAGGGATTAAGAAACTAGCTTGACCAGTTAGTGTATTTGTTTTTTATTTGATCTTCTTTTTGTTTGTTTTTAGCTAATTGTTTACAAATTGTTTTTAATTATCAAACTGTTCTTTTTTATTTAGTAAATTGTTTGTATATTTTAGAATTTTTTCTTTGTTTCTTTGTTTTATTTTTTTATTTCGTTTGGTTTTCAAAATACTAAAGTTGCAGAAGACTTCTGTTCACCTTGAATGCACAATCACCCAATTTCTATAATATGCTGACATATTTTTAATGGGATTTTTGTTGCTGAATATTTCTCGATAATGCATCAATATCCGGATCATAGTTTGACAATTTTAATGAAATACAAGCCTCCCCACATTCATGGGTAAGTCTGTTTCGTACATCAGATTTTATATTATTCATAAGTGAAAATAGATTTTCAGAGCTATACGTTGATGAAAATATTGTTAGAATAGCTAAAGACAATTTCTTCATCGCATCATGTACATATTTCGGGGAGCGAACAGCATGTCTTCAACAACATATTATTCATGTCTTCAACAACATATCATTCATGTTTTCGTATTCTTCTTCATTTAATCTTTTTTTTCATTATTTTCTATTTCTTGCCTCAACTCTATAAATTTCTGCTTCCAAATAGAACTTGATGAAACTCTGCCAACTGCATTTCTAAATTCACCAACTTTAACCATTCTAATTGATCCATTTTAGCAGTTTCCAAATCAAACTTGTCTGGATATTTAATAAAGTTAATTAATGGTTGAAATTTTTTGAAATCTTGAAATCTCTTAACAAAATTGTCTTGCATGTCACTTATAACTTGGCTATAAAAATTTATATTAATTTCATAGACTCCATCAATAGAAAATTTTTTAAGGTGATCTTAAAATTATTGTTGTCAATATCGCGATTAATTATTACTAATTTGGACTTAAAACCTACAATAATATCGAACATTACATCAATTGATTTTCCGTGAACTTGCAATTTAATATTTAATTCATTTAAATGGTTGGAAATATCCGTTAAAAACATTAATTTGGTGATCCAGTCATTATCAAAAAGTTCACGAAATTCGGTTTTTTATAATTTCATAAAAACATTCTACAAAACTTTGTAACACAAATCCTCTACTAAGCCAGCGTACGTGATTATACATTAACAATCCATGATAATTTGAACCTACCTCTTGTAGAAGCAACTGAAATTGCCGCTTATTCAAAGCTTGAGCTGCTATAATATTTATTATTTTGGAAACAATACTTAAAATATCATCAAATGCTGCCAATCCAGACTTCGCACATAGAACGTCTTGATGAATTATACAATGAAAATTAATAATTGGGTTGCCCAACGTGTTCTTGAAAAAGAGATACAAAACCAGCTTGCCGTCCTATCATTTAGGGAGCTCCATCAGTTGTAATTGACACTATTGTTGATGTATCTATCTCAGCTATTTGAAACGTTTTTATAACTGCATCACTAATATCTTTCCCAGTTGTTTTTGCTGATAAGGAAACTAGTGAAAGCAATTCCTCAACTATTTTTTCTCCTTTAGCATAACGAGCAATTATGGACAAGCGAGCTGAAGATGTTACGTCGGTACTTTCATCAAGACATATAGAAAATAGCTTTGCAGAACGTATATCATTTATTTTTTAATATTAATATTTTTATGCATTTTTAATATCCTGTCTTTAACAGTATTTCGACTTATACTTAATTCTTCAATGCGCTTAAGTATCTGCTCTTTATTTTGAAAATCTTCAAATAAATGTGGTGCACATTTAATGAAAGCTTCTTTAATATAATCTCCATCGCTAAATGGTTTGCCATGAGTAGCAATAGTCTTGGAAACCTCAAAACTAGCAGCAACTAAATAATTTGTATGTTTCAAAAATGTAGTGAATGAGTTTGATTGTAAATTTTTATTTTTAATTTCACGTGCAATATATTCTTTTTGTTCTGAATCACTTTTAGATAAAAGAAATGACTGAGTAGTTTCATAATGACGTTTTACTGAGGATGTTCTGCACACTACTGTATTTCCACACAACGCACACAGGGCATTGTTTTTGCTTTTCCTCATTCCATATTTATCAGTCTGTTAGAGCTGGCCTCTGTTTTCCTTTTCTTATTTTCTGACATTCTAAAGTTGAAACATATTATTTATTTATCATTAAAATTGTTAATGAATTACCTTTTGAAATCAATTATAATTGTCTTCTAAAAATATAAATAGATTTTTTTATTAGCAAAAAATAATACTAAAATAAGAAAACACAACTTTCAATCGCACTTACAAAGTTTCTAACTGAACTGAATTAGAATTAGTGAATTTGAATTCTGGCGAGAATGCAAATATTCATATATATGTATATATATATTTGAAAATCCAAAACATACTATGTTCATTTTAATATTTTATTTTTATATTTAAAATCACATGTTCATACTTGTACAAACCTATACCTACATACGCAAATAATATAATTATATTTTAACGTTATGAATAAAGGCGCCAGAAATCTAGAAGTTTGTTTCTAAATATCAAAATTTATGCATTAAATTTGAATTGAGTTCACAATTTCTTCAATATCAAAAATGCATTAGTCAGTACATATGTATGAAAATTAAAAATATTATACGTGCAAGCGAAAATTTATCTGCGTGCCACTTTGGGCACGCGTGCCATAGGTTCGCCATCCCTGATATAAAGTGTGCTTCACAATGATAAGGTCACTTCAATATTTGCTCAATTCATCAAAACTATAGAATATTATGAATGATCACCTTATTCAAAATAATTCTACGTTCAAATAACTGAACAAGAAACCGATTTTCCGCTTAGAGGTATACCGTTATATTATGTTTATTTACATTTAAGTAAATAAGTGCAAAATTCGAGGCACAAAATGATGAAATCAGTGATTCATTTATCCATAATATTTATTTAAACTAAGTAATTATCAATTATTTTTAATTTAAGCAGTTCCTATTCCCTTCTATTGTCGTAAAAAAACCGGATGGCATCGATCTTACTAAACTTTCCAGAACGTTGGAATGAATTTCGCGCCAACTTGGGATTTTCAAGATTGACATTTTCAGCTCATCTTTTGTTCGGTACTGTTTGCTGTCTGAGTAGTATGTTTATGTATGTTCTCGACCAGTTTCTCCATACAAAATTTGGTGCATGCCTGCTTCTTCTTGTTCCTTTTATTTGTATTTGATTGGACGGACAGAATAAGTGTGTGCACGCGCACAAGATCACTAAGAATATTTCTTAATGTAAACAAATAAACAATTTTGGATGTGGTTTCGCTTAATTAATTTTTTTTGTTAGTGTGATATATTTCCGTTATGTGTGTGTGTGTGTGTGTTTTTCTTGTGAACAAATGTGGGATAACGATACATAAACAATAGCAGCGCTTTGTTATAAATAATAACAGCGTGACTCCTTATCATTTCTTACTCTTAAGCATAAGATCAATAATAATATTATTTTTTTAATGTAAACAAATTTTAAAACGCTGACTCAAGAATTATGCAGCTGTGTGCACGTTTACATCGTATACCTAAATAGAAACATGATTGTGCATGTTAATTTTATTTGTGTTAATATGAGTATATATGAGTATATGTACGTGCATAAGACCAACAAGAATATTTTTTAATGTAAACAAATAAAGAATTTTGGATGTGGTTAAGTTTTATTTATTTTTATGCTTTGTTATAAACAATAACATCGCGCGTCATTATGATTTCTTATAAATAGAAACATGATTGTGCATGTTCATTTTATTTGTATTAATTTTCAAACGAATGATTGGACGGACAGGACGTTTCCTCATCTACATCCCAGAGTATAAATAGACTTGTTTTAAGGATTTGGAAGTCATTCTTGTGCTAGAAGTTGTGTAGTGAAGTTGATAGCGAGTTGTGTTTTAAAATTTAAAAAAGAAAAATGGCTGGTTTTATTTGTGAATTTTGTCTTAAAGAATTCAAGTTTAATAGATCATTAAGAAGACATCACAGATTATGTCATGATGGAGCATCCACATCATTTAAATGCATACTTTGCAATAAGTATTTCTCAAACCAACTGAATTATCAACAACATATTTTACAACATTCTAAGATTGGAGATGGAGGAGAAACATTTGATACAGTTAATTGTACTGACTGTAATCAACATATTCCTAAGACAAATTGGCACTATCACATTCGAACAAATGCTCATAAACGTCATTGTACTGATAAAATTCGAAATGATGATAATGGTGTTAATATTGATGATTATGAAGTAAAATGCGTTAGATCAGTGTTTAATAATCGCATCATTTCATATTGCATTGACAATAATAATGAAACGAATTTAATACCTGAAAACTTTTTATCGGGAATTAAATTCAAAGTGGTTAAGCTGTTAAGTAATATGACTCAAAAACATGATAATATAAAATTCAATCTGGAGATATTTTGCGAATACATGTTGGTTAAAGAAGAGGAGAATTTATGTTATATTGAAGTAAAATCACATCAAACTAAAATGGTTATAATTAATCTCTCATCATCAACTACAGACGATCTCCTAAATATTTATAAAACACAATGCGGTGTTATTGTTAAAAATGAGTGAATTCCAGGAACGTGATAGCGGATGGACATTAATACAAATATTACGGATAGAAATTAATATAAATAAATATCAGTGTATAAAAGGTTCGCAGTATATCCCTCTACTACCCCAATACAAAAGAAACATGCATGTATCAATGTACAAAACTATGATCCATATTGTTTCAAGTGGGCTATTACATCAGCATTGTGTCCGATTAATATGCATTCTAATAGAACCACATCATATAAAATTAATAACATTAGTGATGATATTATCATGTTGGAAAATGGTTTTGCTTTAAATTTTGAATATTTGACTTTTCCGCTACCAACGAATAGAATTATTATTTTGAACTGAAAAATCCCGATATTAGTGTGAACGTGTTTGGGTTAAATGATAACAATGATATAGTCGGACCCTACTATTCCAGTATAAATGAAAAGGCTAAGCACGTTAATTTGTTATTACTAGAAGATGGTGAGAGATTCCATTACGTATGGATTACAAATATTTCAAGGTAAATCAATAATAATTTTATGTTAAAAATGATATTAATATAAAATTGTTTCACTTTCCATTTAATTACAGATTAATTAAAAGTCAATTAACTAATCACTGTCGGCAAGTTTACGTATGTAACACTTGCTTAATACATTTTCATAGTGAAACGGCGCTGATCAAACACAAAGATGAGTGCAACAAAATTGTAACCAGACTACCCTCTGTAGACAATAATATCGTAAGTTTTAAAAATTTCAAAAAGCAAATGGATGTACCTTTTGTACCAAAGAACTATATGTACGCTGATTTTGAGTGTATTCTAGAGACAATTAATATTCAAAATTCAGCTAATGTTAAGTCAATACAAAAACATATTCCATTTGCGTATAGTTATTACATCAAATGTTCATTTAACAGTAGTTTAGATAAATTTAAAATGTACAGTGGTGATGATGCACCAAAGCATTTCTTCGTAAATTTAGTTAAAGATTGTACAGATTTATGTGTGAATTACTTAAGTATCGTGAAACCAATGAATACCTTAACACCTCCTCAACAGATTAGACAGAAAGAGGATACAATTTGTCACATTTGCAAAAAAAAAATTATCTCCTGTAGATCGAGTAGCCGATCATTGTCAATTAACAGGTGAATATAGAGGACCGGCACATAACAAATGTAATTTAGAGTATCAAATAGCAAAATTTATTCCTATATTCTTTCATAATCTTTCATCATATGATTGTCATTTGTTCGTAAGAGAACTCTCTTCTATTGAAGGTGATATAAATATAATTCCCTTAAACAAAGAACTATATGTATCTATATCGAAAAAGATTAATGTAGATGAAAAAAATACTATAGAACTACGTTTTCTAGATTCTTGTCGGTTTATGCCATCAAGTTTGGAAAAACTAGCGGGATATTTGTCAGATAATGACCTGTTAACAGTAAAATCAATCTATCAAACTCCCAATGAATTTAGTTTAATGAAACGTAAAGGTGTCTTTCCATATGACTATCTAGATTCCGTCAACCGTCTTGAAGAGACAGGACTACCACCCCGATCATGTTTCTTTAATAAACTTACTAATGAGTCGTGTAGCGTAGATGATTACGAACATGCTGAAAAAGTTTGGAATACATTCAAATGTAAGAAACTTTTAGATTATCTTCTATTATATTTAAAAGTTGATGTCCTATTGCTTTGTGATGTATTTGAAAATTTTCGTAAGGTTTGTAAGAACATTAACAATTTAGACCCCTGTCCCCGGTTTATCCTGGGATGCAATGTTGAAAACAACTGAAATTGAGTTGGAATTATTGACAGATATCAACATGTACAATTTCGTTGTGCGGGGTATTAGGGGAGGTATTGTTCAATGCAGTAAGCGACATGTGACCGCTAATAATAAACACGTTAGTGACTATGATTCAACAAAAGAATCAAATTATCTTATGTATTTAGATGTAAATAATTTATATGGTTATGCAATGTCTCAATATCTCCCCTATAAAAATTTTAAATGGCTTGACAACTGTAACGATTTCTACGTAACTACTGAAGAATTTGGTTATATTTTAGAAGTGGATTTGGAATATCCAACTGTATTGCACGATCACCATAGTGATTTTCCATTCTGTGCTGAAAATAAGAAAATTGAGAATATGAAACATAGAAAATTAATAACAGACTTAAATGACAAAAAGAATTACATAATACATTACCGCAATCTTCAGCAATGCATTCAACATGGTTTAATTTTGAAGAAAATTCATAGAATTCTGCAATTTAATCAATCGAATTGGTTAAAAAAATGTATTGATATAAATAACCATCATAGAACATTGGCTAAAAACACATTTGAACAAAACTTTTTCATATTACTCAATAATGCTGTGTATGGTAAGAGTATGGAAAATGTCGATAAAAGAAAAGACATCAAAATAGTAATGGGATGGGAAAATAGAAGAAAACGATTAGGAGCCAGATCAATAATTGCGAAACCAAATTTTCATAGTTGTATTGAAATTACTGAAGAAATGGTTGCCGTTGAAATGAGTAGAGTGAAAACGGAATATAATAAACCCATTTATATTGGTTTTTCAGTTCTAGAATTATCAAAATGGAAAATGTATAATTTTCATTACGATTATATGAAGACAAAATATCTTGATAATATTAATCTCTGTTATATGGATACCGATTCATTTATATATGATGTGAGAACAAATGATATGTATGATGATATTAGAAATGATATTGCAACACATTTCGATACATCTGCTTATTCAAAAGACAATCCATATAATTTCCCCTTGATGAATATAATGGAAAAGTTATTAGGGAATTCATTGGTCTACGAGCTAAAATGTATTCCGTCAAAATAGATAGAGTAGACAAGAAATTAAAAAAATTAAAGGTGTTAGAAATAGTGTAACATCTAGACTAAGTATTAATGATTTTAGAAAATGTTTACTAGAGAAAAAGCTGTATCATGATTCTATGTATGTGTTTAGATCTAAGATTCATCAAGTATATACACAATATATAAGTAAATTAACTTTAAGTTATTTAGACTGGTATTGCTAGTATAGCTGGTATAGCTAGTATAGCTGATATAGCTGGTATAGCTAGTATAGCTGATATAGCTGGTATAGCTAGTATAGCTAATACAACTAGTATAGCTAATACAGCTAGTATAGCTAGTATAGCTGATATAGCTGGTATAGCTAGTATAGCTGATATAGCTGGTATTGCTAGTATAGCTGATATAGCTGGTTTAGCTAGTATAGCTAGTATAGCAGATATAGCTGGTATAGCTAGTATAGCTAATACAGCTAGTATAGCTAGTATAGCTGATATAGCTGGTATAGCTAGTATAGCTAGTATAGCTGATATAGCTGGTATTGCTAGTATAGCTGATATAGCTGGTATAGCTAGTATAGCTAGTATACCTAGTATAGATGATATAGCTGGTATAGCTAGTATAGCTAATATAGCTGGTATAGCTGGTATAGCTAGTATAGCTGGTGTAGGTGGTATAGCAAGTATAGCTAGTATAGCTAAAATAGCTGGTATAGCTGATATAGCTAGTATAGCTAGTATAGCTGGTATAGCTAGTATAGCTAATATAGCTAGTATAGCTGATATAGCTAGTATAGCTGATATAGCTAGTATAGTTAGAATAGCTAATACAGCTAGTATAGCTAATACAGCTAGTATAGCTAGTATAGCTAGTATAGCTAGTATAGCTGATATAGCTGGTATAGCTAGTATAGCTAATACAGCTAGTATAGCTAGTATAGCTGATATAGCTGGTATAGCTAGTATAGCTAGTATAGCTAGTATAGCTAGTATAGCAGATATAGCTGGTATAGCTAGTATAGCTAATATAGCTGGTATAGCTGATATAGCTGGTATAGGTGGTATAGCAACTATAGCTAGTATAGCTAAAATAGCTGGTATAGCTGATATAGCTAGTATAGCTGATATAGCTGGTATAGCTAGTATAGCTAATAAAGCTAGTATAGCTGATATAGCTGGTATAGCTAGTATAGCTGGTATAGCTGATATAGCTAATACAGCTAGTATAGCTAGTATAGCTGATATAGCTGATATAGGTATAGATATACCTATATATAGGTATAGATATACCTAGGTATAGATATACCTATATCAGCTATATCAGCTATACTAGCTATACTAGCTATGCCAGCTAGACTAGCTGTACCTGCTGTACCAGCTATACCTGCTGTACCACCTACGAAGCAGATCGTAACCAGATACAAAGCAGATCGTGACCAGATACGAAGCAGATCGTGACCAGATACAAAGCAGATCGTGTCCAGATATAAAGCAGATCGGAAACAGATACAAAGCAGATCAAAATTAATATGAAAAAATTATCACAATGTTTAAAACTTACCATACTAAAATGTTAGAAGATCTTATAAAGACAAGAGCTGTTCTAAAGGAAATGTTAAAAAATATTAAACTGAACCAAAATTTGAAATGAAACAACAGATAAACGATTTTTTTTATTTTCTATTTTTATTATGTATACAAACAAATGTGTATGTAGGTAAATAGTTAGGTTTAAATTTTTTTCTTATTTTTTACACTTACTTTTTTATAAACTACTTAATCTATATATTTACATTTAAAAACATTGGATCATCATCAGCTTGTATAAATTCTCCATATTTTAAATTTTATGATAATGATGATGTTGATAGAAAATTTATTTTATAATGCCCCAGGCATAAGTGTCAACATTATTTTCACATATAAATCTCTTATCGTCTAAATAACTTAAAGTTAATTTACTTATATATTGTGTATATACTTGATGAATCTTAGATCTAAACACATACATAGAATCATGATACAGCTTTTTCTCTAGTAAACATTTTCTAAAATCATTAATACTTAGTCTAGATGTTACACTATTTCTAACACCTTTAATTTTTTTAATTTCTTTGTCTACTCTATCTATTTTGACGGAATACATTTTAGCTCGTAAACCAATGAATTCCCTAATAACTTTTCCATTACATTCATCAAGGGGAAATTATATGGATTGTCTTTTGAATAAGCAGATGTATCGAAATGTGTTGCAATATCATTTCTAATATCATCATACATATCATTTGTTCTCACATCATATATAAATGAATCGGTATCCATATAACAGAGATTAATATTATCAAGATATTTTGTCTTCATATAATCGTAATGAAAATTATACATTTTCCATTTTGATAATTCTAGAACTGAAAAACCAATATAAATGGGTTTATTATATTCCGTTTTCACTCTACTCATTTCAACGGCAACCATTTCTTCAGTAATTTCAATACAACTATGAAAATTTGGTTTCGCAATTATTGATCTGGCTCCTAATCGTTTTCTTCTATTTTCCCATCCCATTACTATTTTGATGTCTTTTCTTTTATCGACATTTTCCATACTCTTACCATACACAGCATTATTGAGTAATATGAAAAAGTTTTGTTCAAATGTGTTTTTAGCCAATGTTCTATGATGGTTATTTATATCAATACATTTTTTTAACCAATTCGATTGATTAAATTGCAGAATTCTATGAATTTTCTTCAAAATTAAACCATGTTGAATGCATTGCTGAAGATTGCGGTAATGTATTATGTAATTCTTTTTGTCATTTAAGTCTGTTATTAATTTTCTATGTTTCATATTCTCAATTTTCTTATTTTCAGCACAGAATGGAAAATCACTATGGTGATCGTGCAATACAGTTGGATATTCCAAATCCACTTCTAAAATATAACCAAATTCTTCAGTAGTTACGTAGAAATCGTTACAGTTGTCAAGCCATTTAAAATTTTTATAGGGGAGATATTGAGACATTGCATAACCATATAAATTATTTACATCTAAATACATAAGATAATTTGATTCTTTTGTTGAATCATAGTCACTAACGTGTTTATTATTAGCGGTCACATGTCGCTTACTGCATTGAACAATACCTCCCCTAATACCCCGCACAACGAAATTGTACATGTTGATATCTGTCAATAATTCCAACTCAATTTCAGTTGTTTTCAACATTGCATCCCAGGATAAACCGGGGACAGGGGTCTAAATTGTTAATGTTCTTACAAACCTTACGAAAATTTTCAAATACATCACAAAGCAATAGGACATCAACTTTTAAATATAATAGAAGATAATCTAAAAGTTTCTTACATTTGAATGTATTCCAAACTTTTTCAGCATGTTCGTAATCATCTACGCTACACGACTCATTAGTAAGTTTATTAAAGAAACATGATCGGGGTGGTAGTCCTGTCTCTTCAAGACGGTTGACGGAATCTAGATAGTCATATGGAAAGACACCTTTACGTTTCATTAAACTAAATTCATTGGGAGTTTGATAGATTGATTTTACTGTTAACAGGTCATTATCTGACAAATATCCCGCTAGTTTTTCCAAACTTGATGGCATAAACCGACAAGAATCTAGAAAACGTAGTTCTATAGTATTTTTTTCATCTACATTAATCTTTTTCGATATAGATACATATAGTTCTTTGTTTAAGGGAATTATATTTATATCACCTTCAATAGAAGAGAGTTCTCTTACGAACAAATGACAATCATATGATGAAAGATTATGAAAGAATATAGGAATAAATTTTGCTATTTGATACTCTAAATTACATTTGTTATGTGCCGGTCCTCTATATTCACCTGTTAATTGACAATGATCGGCTACTCGATCTACAGGAGATAATTTTTTTTTTGCAAATGTGACAAATTGTATCCTCTTTCTGTCTAATCTGTTGAGGAGGTGTTAAGGTATTCATTGGTTTCACGATACTTAAGTAATTCACACATAAATCTGTACAATCTTTAACTAAATTTACGAAGAAATGCTTTGGTGCATCATCACCACTGTACATTTTAAATTTATCTAAACTACTGTTAAATGAACATTTGATGTAATAACTATACGCAAATGGAATATGTTTTTGTATTGACTTAACATTAGCTGAATTTTGAATATTAATTGTCTCTAGAATACACTCAAAATCAGCGTACATATAGTTCTTTGGTACAAAAGGTACATCCATTTGCTTTTTGAAATTTTTAAAACTTACGATATTATTGTCTACAGAGGGTAGTCTGGTTACAATTTTGTTGCACTCATCTTTGTGTTTGATCAGCGCCGTTTCACTATGAAAATGTATTAAGCAAGTGTTACATACGTAAACTTGCCGACAGTGATTAGTTAATTGACTTTTAATTAATCTGTAATTAAATGGAAAGTGAAACAATTTTATATTAATATCATTTTTAACATAAAATTATTATTGATTTACCTTGAAATATTTGTAATCCATACGTAATGGAATCTCTCACCATCTTCTAGTAATAACAAATTAACGTGCTTAGCCTTTTCATTTATACTGGAATAGTAGGGTCCGACTATATCATTGTTATCATTTAACCCAAACACGTTCACACTAATATCGGGATTTTTCAGTTCAAAATAATAATTCTATTCGTTGGTAGCGGAAAAGTCAAATATTCAAAATTTAAAGCAAAACCATTTTCCAACATGATAATATCATCACTAATGTTATTAATTTTATATGATGTGGTTCTATTAGAATGCATATTAATCGGACACAATGCTGATGTAATAGCCCACTTGAAACAATATGGATCATAGTTTTGTACATTGATACATGCATGTTTCTTTTGTATTGGGGTAGTAGAGGGATATACTGCGAACCTTTTATACACTGATATTTATTTATATTAATTTCTATCCGTAATATTTGTATTAATGTCCATCCGCTATCACGTTCCTGGAATTCACTCATTTTTAACAATAACACCGCATTGTGTTTTATAAATATTTAGGAGATCATCTGTAGTTGATGATGAGAGATTAATTATAACCATTTTAGTTTGATGTGATTTTACTTCAATATAACATAAATTCTCCTCTTCTTTAACCAACATGTATTCGCAAAATATCTCCAGATTGAATTTTATATTATCATGTTTTTGAGTCATATTACTTAACAGCTTAACCACTTTGAATTTAATTCCCGATAAAAAGTTTTCAGGTATTAAATTCGTTTCATTATTATTGTCAATGCAATATGAAATGATGCGATTATTAAACACTGATCTAACGCATTTTACTTCATAATCATCAATATTAACACCATTATCATCATTTCGAATTTTATCAGTACAATGACGTTTATGAGCATTTGTTCGAATGTGATAGTGCCAATTTGTCTTAGGAATATGTTGATTACAGTCAGTACAATTAACTGTATCAAATGTTTCTCCTCCATCTCCAATCTTAGAATGTTGTTGATAATTCAGTTGGTTTGAGAAATACTTATTGCAAAGTATGCATTTAAATGATGTGGATGCTCCATCATGACATAATCTGTGATGTCTTCTTAATGATCTATTAAACTTGAATTCTTTAAGACAAAATTCACAAATAAAACCAGC
Organism: Sarcophaga subvicina; assembly: GCA_936449025.2. Classification (NCBI taxonomy): domain Eukaryota; kingdom Metazoa; phylum Arthropoda; class Insecta; order Diptera; family Sarcophagidae; genus Sarcophaga; species Sarcophaga subvicina. The sequence goes on from OW388081.2 coordinate 54,649,020, forward strand.
CATTTTTCTTTTTTAAATTTTAAAACACAACTCGCTATCAACTTCACTACACAACTTCCAGCACAAGAATGACTTCCAAATACTTAAAACAAGTCTATTTATACTCTGGGATGTAGATGAGGAAACGTCCTGTCCGTCCAATCATTCGTTTGAAAAGTAATACAAATGAAATGAACATGCACAATCATGTTTCTATTTATAAGAAATCATAATGACGCGCGATGTTATTTTTTATAACAAGCATAAAAATAAATAAAACTTAACCACATCCAAAATTCTTTATTTGTTTACATTAAAAAATATTCTTGTTGATCTTATGCACGTACATATACTCATATATACTCATATTAACACAAATAAAATGAACATGCACAATCATGTTTCTATTTAGGTATACGATGTAAACGTGAACACAGCTGCATAATTCTTGAGTCAGCGTTTTAAAATTTGTTTACATTAAAAAAATAATATTATTATTGATCTTATGCTTAAGAGTAAGAATGATAAGGAGTCACGCTGTTATTATTTATAACAAAGCGCTGCTATTGTTTATGCATCGTTATCCCACATTTGTTCACAAGAAAAACACACACACACACACATAACGGAAATATATCACACTAAAAAAAAAAATTAATTAAGCGAAACCACATCCAAAATTGTTTATTTGTTTACATTAAGAAATATTCTTATTGATCTTGTGATCATGGGGCTTAGCTTCGGGCTACCATGGGGGTCAGTAGGTGGCGGATAACTGAACGGCCTATCCCAGGTAGGTTAGCTGCGAATAACCAATAAGCAGTCCCCGACCAAGAGCGGCAGATACGGAGGCGTACTACAAAAAGGTACAAGTGACCGAAGACGTTATCTGCGACATGGCGAATCGATGCCGCCATTAACTAGGCATCATCCCACAGGGGGTTCCCTCAAGAGATGGGAAAATAGGAGAGTAACGACTCCGTGGTTCCCTCAGTTCCACCGAAGCAGCGAATTACGACGCCCTTGATTGGGGCATTAGAACCGAGCCCGGTAAGGTTCTAATTATGGCATACCGGAAAATGAATTTGAATTGGTGATATAGGCTGACGATGGCAGTATTCCGGCACTTTAGTAGGCGGTGTGATAGCTGGCTGAAATGGCTGTCGGGCTAATGCTGTCATTGCCCCCGCCCCGTTAAAATGATGGCAAGTCTGTCGGTACGTTCCTGATTTATCACCGTTAAGTTGGTGTTGTAGGACCAGATGTGAATCCCTGGTTTACGTCGACCTGGCTCTGAACACGTATTCCCATGAGGTTACGTGTCAACCCTTGCGTGGCCTCCCTGCTTTTGCATAGATAACCACGGGGTCTTTTGTGACGACTACAACGATGGATTAGGATAGCGGCCGGGAGTTGGGGCCCAAATGAAATGATTAACAACAAAAATAAATCTACAAATAAGACGACGAACGATATGAATACCTTGGAGCTGAACGCTTTCGGGCAGAGCTCAAGGATTCTGAGATCTCCTGTGCGGAATCGGGAAATGAACCCGTTCGGTCAGAGTACGAGGACTCCGAGATCCCCAGTGAATGGAGAATCTTCAAGATTGGTGGCATCGGAATCAGAACCAACGCGAAGCAACCCGACGGCATCGACCAGCGGGGTTTTTGGTCAACTCGGAGACCAAATTAGGAGCTTAGTTGATATGATGGAGGATGGAAAGAGGAGATCAATCCACCAGCCAATGAGGGATGCAATTGACTCTATTAAGACCCTATACGACCTGTACGCAGGTGAGTTGAGGGGGCAGTCAATCAATGAGAAGGGTTGCAGCAGTTCTGCAACACAAACTTCGCCCTGGATGAGAAATCAAGAGGGGAAGAGGAGACAGGAGGAGACTGTTGAGACTCCCGAAGCAAAGAGGAGAACTCCAAATCCAGTATCGAAAGCTTTGACAAAGAGGACTACTGAGACGACTCTGGGTCGGCAGGTAAACACTCAGGAATCAACTGGAGAACCAGGGTGGCAAAAAGTCACTAAAAGGAAAAAGAAGGAAAAGAAACCTCAGGAGAGGAAAACAAAGCCTGATGCAATAATGATAGCTACGAGGGATGACACATCGTATGCTGACATTTTGAGGAGGGTTAAAACGGACCCTAAACTTTGCAAATTAGGTGAAAACGTAACAAAAATTCGGAGAACTGTCAAAGGGGAGCTATTACTTCAGCTCGGCAAGAACGGCGAGCGAACGGAGGACTTCAGAGGGGCCATTGGAGAGCTCCTAGGGGAATGCGCGACTGTCCGCACTCTAAAAGAGAGGAGGACAATTGAGATAAAGGACATTGATGAGATCACGGAGAAGGAAGATGTATATAACGCAATACAGAACATTCCAGGTCTTGAGGGTTTCGCTCTAGCCGACATAGTTGGTCTCAGGAGAGCATATGGTGGAACGCAAACGGCCACAGTGAGCCTTAATGCAGATGCTGCAGCTATTCTTCTGAAAGAAGGTAGAATTAGGATCGGCTGGGTCATATGCAGGATTCGCGAAAGGAACATTCCGACGAAATGCTTCCGATGCCTGCAGTTTGGACATATAGCCCGCCTGTGCGAGAGTAAAGTTGACCGCTCGGGAACATGCCGCAAGTGTGGACAAGACGGTCATATTGCTGGAAATTGCGAACGGGAACCACTCTGCATGTTCTGCAAAGTGGACAACCCAAGGTTCGCCAAACATATCGCGGGGAGCAGGAATTGTCCGCAGTTTCAGCGCGCTCTTAAATCACGATCTAGGAGATGAGGTTAATTCAAATTAACTTGAACCATTGCGAAGCAGCTCAGGACCTACTGGTCCAGAGAGTAAAGGAGGAGAATATCGATGTCGCAATCATAAGCGAACCCTATAGGGTACCGAGAAATAGTACTTGGATCACGGACGGATCTAATACTGCGGCTATATGGACTTGTGGTTCATTACCCTTCCAGCAAACCTATGCGCGGGACATTGGTTTTGTTATGGCCAGGATTAAGGGAGTTTTCGTCTACAGCTGTTACGCCCCCCCGAGGTGGTCAATGGATGAGTTCCAACATATGCTGGAGAGGCTGGCATCACACGTGCGCCTGAACACCCCCGTTATTATTGGAGGAGATTTTAACGCTTGGGCAACCGAATGGGGTAGTAGATATACTAACGCCAGGGGTCGCTGCCTCTTGGAAACGTTCGCTTCCCTTCCTGTGGCGCTGATGAATGACGGAAGAGAAAGCACATTTAGGAGAGCTGGATCGAGCTCAATAATAGATTTGTCGTTTGTGAGCGATGGCCTTGTTTCGCGGACCGCGTGGAGGCTAACTGAGGACTTCACGAATAGTGACCACCAGGCAATCGTGATGACGGTTACTGGGCGCAACACGAGAAGAAACGGATTGCCGAAGTTTACGGGACCTAAATGGAAGGACTCCCGCTTTGACGAGGAGACGTATATATTGATGTTGTCGTCTTTTCATACGACAGGCAACACGGTCGAGGAATTAGTGAGCGGCGTATACGAAATGCTCAACACTGCATGTGATGCTGCTATGCCTAGGAGAACTGTGTGTAGGGGACGTTCCCCCTGTTACTGGTGGAATGACGAGATTCGAAGACTGCGGTCGGCGTGCTTTGGGGCGAGAAGACGGGCCCAGCGCACGAGAGGAAGACCGACATGGGAAGTCGAACGGGCTTCATATGAGGATCTAAGGCGACAACTTAGAAGAGCCATTAAAAGGAGCAAGAAACTATCCTTTCAGCGGATATGCCAGGAAGCTGACATCAATCCTTTTGGGACGGCGTACAGAGTCGTCTGCAAGAGAATCGGTGCTCGAGAACAGCCTAAACTAGGTTGTCCAGTTTTGCTACGGGAGATCATTGGTACATTATTCCCACGTGGCCAGCCCTACACTTTTATAAGTAGGGAGCCGGATGCCATTCATACCATACCCGAGGTAACAGGAGAGGAGGTACTCGCAGCATGCACTGGAATAGGAGATAGGAAAACACCGGGGCCGGATGGAATCCCGAATAGGGCACTTAAGGCGGCTATCCGGCTCAGACCGGATACGTTCGCCAAGGTGTTCCACGAGTGCTTCGTCGAGGGTGTTTTTCCACGTAGGTGGAAGAAGCAGAAATTGGTTCTCATCCCGAAACCTGGTAAACCGCCAGGGGAACCATCGTCGTATCGGCCCATCTGCCTACTTGACACGATGGGAAAAATACTGGAGAGGATAATATACAATCGACTACTAACATGTGCCGAGGCAGGAGGAGCTCTCTCGGACCTGCAATACGGATTTAGGAAAGGACGGTCCACTGTTGACGCGATAAGGAGGGTGGTCGACATTGCAAGAGATGCAATAGAGGGCGAAAGATGGAGATTTGGCACCAAGGAATACTGCGCGGTTGTCACACTTGACGTTAAAAACGCGTTCAACTCGGCGAAATGGGGGCGTATTATGAGAGCCCTCTTTAACATGGCTACGCCGCCATATTTAATGGAGATTCTGAATAATTACTTTCAGGACAGGAAGCTAATATACCTAACGGATGAAGGAGAGCAGGAATACGTAGTGACGTCGGGAGTCCCTCAGGGCTCTGTACTTGGGCCACTACTATGGAACATTATGTACGATGGAGTACTTCGACTGCGATTGCCAAGCGGGACTACAATTGTGGGCTTTGCAGATGACATTGCCATAGTCTCGGTAGCTAAAACGGTAGGAGAAATAGAGGAGAAAACGAACACAGCGATTCGAAATGTTGGAGCATGGCTGGATGAGGCAGGTTTGACACTTGCTGCGCATAAAACGGAGGCCGTCTTAATAAGCGGCCGGAAGATAGTGGAGAAGATGAAATTGACCGTTGGAGGCACAACGATCGAATCGAAGAGGGCGATAAAATACCTGGGAGTGATTATCGACGACAGGTTGAACTTCAAGGAGCACGTGAAATACATCGGTGAAAAAGCATCTGTAACACAGGGAGCACTGGCGAGGATGATGCCAAATATTGGAGGACCAGGTCCATTTAAAAGGAGAATAATTTCGGCGGTAGTAACATCGATAATGCTGTATGCTTGCCCAATATGGTCGGAGGCACTCTCAGTGGGGACGACGAGGAGGATATTGTCCTCGGTGTATCGTCTAAGCGCGATTAGACGGATAAGTGGCTTCAGAACAGTGTCTGATGAAGCAGTTTTGGTATTGGCAAAGACAATACCAATAGATATACTGGCGGATGAGATGAGAAGGATATACCTTCGCCGTCTCGAGTACCCGGGACAAATAGCGGCTATAAAAGCGGAGGAACGAAGGACTTCCATGCACAAATGGCAGTCACGATGGGAGAGCAGTCTAAAGGGAAGATGGACATTTCGTCTTGTCCCTGATGTAACCCTTTGGATGAAGAACGAACATTGCGAGCTGAACTACTACGTGACCCAGTTCCTAACTGGTCATGGGTGCTTCAGGAAGTACCTGCACAGATTTGGTCATGACACTTCTCCTATATGCCCAAACTGTGTAGACGAGGAGGAAGATGCGGAGCATATTCTAACATGCTGTCCCAGATTTAGATGGCCGGGAGAAACGAATTTGGAACCAAACCGGCTAATGGAAGAGCTGTTGCACTGTAGGATTCTATGGAGTCAATATAGCCATAGAATGGCTGAAGTTTTGATAGTACTCCGAAGACTGGAGGAACGGAGGCGAAATTTGAACTAACGTGATAAAGCTTTCAAGCTAACCAGCCCTCCGCGAAGTAATACCTTACGGCAGTCCCGCGGGGGGAGAGTGGTTGAAGTGTGTAGGGGGTGGGTTTAGTACGTAGGCACCAGCGATGGTGAATCGTGCACTCTTTTGTTGGAACAAAAGTGTCTTTCGAAGATTCCCACCTCCGGCTCAAGACAAAAAAAAAAAAAAAAATTATTGATCTTGTGCGCGTGTACACACTTATTCTGTCCGTCCAATCATTCGTTTGAAAAGCAATACAAATAAAAGGAACAAGAAAAAGCAGGTATGCACCAAATTTTGTATGGAGAAACTGGTCGAGAACATACATAAACATACTACTTGTCTGCATTAACACTACGCACAAGAAATCCCCACAAATTTTCCATGGGCTGGCCACTCAAGTACTTTGATATTGTACTCCTCGAACCGCTGTCTGGTCCACGTGTTGACATGAATTGCTACGTTATCTAGCTGAAAGGTGAAAGTAGTGTCCGTTGGTTGAACATAAATCCGTTAAACCTCACTCTTGTCGGGAACGAAAATATGGCAATGCTTGCGGTGACTACTCAAAGGAAGATCGTGTTCTTATTTTCGATACTTATTGGGGACTAGCAAGTGGCACGAAGCAAAAAGGGTGCATGTATTGCATTGAATGTACAGAAAACGGGTCTTAAATCTGAAACGTAAACAATTTATGAAGTTTCAGGGGTAAAATTTAAATATGTTCACAATTTTTGTTAATAACTTTGGATGTTTCGCAACAAAGTTTGTTTATGTCTGACAATCCACACTTTCCGCTCCTGGTGACATAAACGGCGTTACTTATTAATCTTAAGCTTTATGTAATTTAACATTGAAATCTAATTTGATGTGATTTTAGGCCTTTAGTGTTTATAATTTTTAGTATATTTTCATTCGTTTTGTAAAATCCAGAAGGATGCAATTCATTTTCCTTTAAAATTAAAATTTGTGACAGTGAATATTAAAAATATTTATGCATTAAATTTGAATTGAGTTCACAATGTTTTTAATATCAAAAATGCATTTGGATTAGTCAGTACATATGTATGAAAATGAAAAATATTATACGTGCCAGCGAAAATTTATCTGCGTGCCACTTTGGGCACGCGTGCCATAGGTTCGCCATCCCTGATATAAAGTGTGCTTCAAAATGATAAGGTCACTTCAATATTTGCTCAATTCATCAAAACTATAGAATATTATGCATGATCACCTTATTCAAAATAAGTCTACGTTCAAATAAGTGAACAAGAAGCCGATTTTCCGCTTAGAGGTGTACCATTGTATTATGTTTATTTACATTTAAGTAAATAAGTGCAAAATGCAAGGCACAAAATGATGAAATCAGTGATTCATTTATCCATAATATTTATTTAAACTAAGTAATTATCAATTATTTTTAATTTAAGCAGTTCCTATTCCCTTCTATTGTCGTAAAAAAACCGGATGGCATCGATCTTACTAAACTTTCCAGAACGTTGGAATGGATTTCGCGCCAACTTGGGATTTTCAAGATTGACATTTTCAGCTCATCTTTTGTTCGGTACTGTTTGCTGTCTGCATTAACACTACGCACAAGCAATCCCCACAAATTTTCCATGGGGTTTATATCGGAGGAACATGCTGGCCACTCAAGTACTTTGATATTGTACTCCTCGAACCACTGTCTGGTCGACGTGTTAACATGAATTGCTACGTTATCTAGCTGAAAGGTGAAAGTAGTGTCCGTTGGTTGAACTTAAATCCGTTAATCCGTTATGTGGCAATGCTTGCGGTGACTACTCAAAGGAAGAACGTGTTCTTATTTTCGATACTTATTGGGGACTAGCAAGTGGCACGAAGCAAAAAGAGTGCATGTATTGTATTCAATGTACAGAAAACGGGTCTTAAATCTGAAACGAAAACAATTTATAAAGTTTTAGGGAAAAAAATTGAAGTATGTCAACATATTTTGCTAAAAACATTGGATGATAAGAAAACGGGTCTTAAATCTGAAACGTAGACAATTTATAAAGTTTCAGGGGTAAAATTTAAATATGTTCACAATTTTTGTTAAAAACTTTGGATGTTTCGAACAAAGTTTGTTTATGTCTGACAATCCACACTTCCCGCTCCTGGTGACATAAACGGCGTTACTTATTAATCTTAAGCTTTATGTAATTTAATATTGAAATGTAATTTGATGTGATTTTAGGCCTTTAGTGTTTATAATTTTTAGTATTTTTTCATTCGTTTTGTAAAATCCAGAAGGATGCAATTCATTTTCCTTTAAAATTAAAATTTGTGACTTAGTGAATATTAAAAATATTCTATAGTTTTTTGAAAAAAAGTTTGAAATAATTAATAAAGGAATTAATAAATATTTATTATGAAATAGAGCTACCTTTTGTTTGTGAAGTTTGCTAATAATCTTGAAAAGTAAATAAAAGTGTATGCAGCAGAAATATAAAAAAGGAGTGTTGTTTTCTCTTTGTTCTTTTTTTCCGAAACTTTGTTTGATAGTTTGCTGGGCCTGAGCCCAGTATTGGTTCCAAGTAGTCACCACTACCACCCAACCACAAAAATACAGTCCACAGTTCAACATCTGGTCCAGACGACCCGTATTTGGAACCTTTTTTAATTTGCCTCGATTGATTTTAATAAGGTAAAGTTGTTTTTGCTTTATTTTTTATTTCTATTTGGTGGTGATTCATATACTTGAAAAGTTTTGTTGTCTAGTCTAACAGAACTTTACTTGTATATAATCTAACAGTGAATATTTTCATAAAGTACTGCTGTTATAATTTCCAGGAATTTAAAGTGACTCTTGAAGGCAATTCGGCCGTCCCTATAGAAATCCAAAGGGAGGAGTTTAAGTCGTTATGGGCAAAAGTAATAGACTGTAATAAGTAGTTCAAATTATTTATAGTTGACAACATTGTAATTATCAATTAAGTGGTAATATTGTAATTTTATAATAAGACTCAAGAGGAAAAAGCACATTGTATTTTGATCATTTAAAGCGTCTAGAACTTTATAGATCCAATAAAAGACAACCTTTATTTAAACTAAAAATATTAAATTTTATTTGATAATAACATCAACCATCGATGTTATATGGTGTCAGAAGTTAAACGTTTCCACAAAGAATCGATTATTAGTAATAAATCGTTCGGAATACTTAAATATTCTTGTTGCTAAAGCGTAGCAGGTGCTTTTCAGGACAAAGTAACGTCCATATCGAATTTTCGTCAACCAACTGATACCAAGATACTATTTGTCAGAAAGTTTCTTAAGTTTTCTCGGAAGGGCAGCAGCTGAACGTTGAGCACCAAAGTTAGATTGCTCTAATCTGGCCAACGAGTGGTCAAATTGGAAACGCAGTTCCATGGCATACATTATAGCTAGTGGTAAGTCAAAGGAGCCAGAAATGACAAAGATAGCAAACTTTATCTGTCTTATTGGCACAGGCGGTGCGTATCTTTACAATTCGCTATTTCCTAATGACGGTACGGAGAAGTCTTTGTTAGGAACGACGACCGTAGGTGAGGAAGTGAATCAACGCAAACTAGATGAGGTGTTGAAAAAGTTCGATGAACATTGCTTGCCACAACGTAATGTGGCAATGGAATCCTACAAATTCAACATGATATCCCAGAAAGAACGTCAGACATTTGCTGAATTTGAGACCGAGCTAAGAACCCAGATGCGGTACTGTGATTATAAATGCAAATGCGGAGAGGTTTACGAAAACCGTATGCTGCACTTATGAAACAGCAAACGCCAACTAATATTGGATGCGAAACTAATAATAAACGCCGTTAAAGCCGGTGGAAAGTCCGAACCAACAGCAGGACCGATTAACAGACCATGGTGCACCATGGAAGGTTGGTCATCAATCTAAGTGAAAGGCCAATAACGTTATTTGCCATTCATGCGCAAAAAAAGGACATTTTCGGAAAATGTGCCGTAAACCCCGGGAGAAAGCACCTGGCATAAAGAAGTACACGGGAAGTGACAACAATCCTAGAGTAGCAGGAATAAATTGGAGTGAAACGGAGGGTAAAGTTTATTAAATTGTAATCACATTCTTAGGGTAAATTCATTAGCACCGGAAAGCATTATTATAAATGGATTTAGACAGAAAATTCTTTGAATTAGCAGAATTCGCTGTAGTTAATGATAAACGTGAACCAATACTCAGATTAGCAGCATGTGAGAGATTGCAGTTGATAAAGCGGTTAGACGTGGATAGCATTACTGGTATAGGAACGAAAGCTTCATTCATGGATAAGTATGGTAGTGTGTTTCAAGGACTTGGACAATTCCCAAGGACATTTTCAATATCATTAAAGAAAAATTCGAAGCCAGTGCTTCACTATAGGAAGCGAATTCTTAATTCGCTATTAGGAAAATTGAAACTGGAACTGGAAGGAATGGTTGAGGGCGGAATCATATCACAGGTTGATTATACCACGGATTGAGTCAACAATTTACAATTGGTGGAAAAGTCAAATGGTACACTTCGGATATGTCTAGATCCAAAAGAATTGAATGAGTGTATAAAGCGGGAATATTTTTTGACTCCGACAATTGATGATCTTACTTCGGATCTAGCGGGTAAACGGATTTTAACGGTATTAGATTTGAAAAGCGGTTTATGGTATATGGAACTGGACAATAAGAGTACAGACCTGACGACATTTTTAACACCTTTTGGCCTAAATTGTCCCTGATTGCTCAATTGGTTACATTCCTCGCATCTTGGCATTTAGAAATCGCTTGGTCGTGCAAGAAAGTTATATAACTTTGGAGATTCACAAATGAAAAGATTTGGACGAAGTAGCCTTGGTCTAGTAGGTAGTGTGTTGGCTTATTGAACGAAGTATGAAAAAATATTTCTTCGGCGACTTCCTCTTAGCAGATTTCAGGCAAAAACTCTGAGAGTAAATAGCCCTATAGAATAACGGACATCGTTCGTCCTAATACTTTACCAGTGGACATAGTTCGTCCCATGGTCGTAAGGGAGGAAGACCTAGTTTCGATTTAGTAGAGGAACATTAAGTCTAAAGAAATGATACTTATCGTTGAATATATTAACCCCTATCTTTCTGGCACATTTATGTCTGACAATTCACACTTTTCATTCCTGGTTACATAAACGGGATTGTTAGAATGATGGGAAGTTATCAACAGAGGGCGCTACTTTTTATATTTAAGCTTTCTGTAATTTAACATTGCAATATGATTTGATGTAATTTTAGGTCTTTCGTGTTATAATTTTTACTATTTTTCATTCGTTTTGTAACATCCAGATGGATGCAATTCATTTTCCTTTAAACTTAAAATTTGTGACTTAGACTTTGAAAAAAAGTTTGAAATAATTAACAGAAAAATAAATAAATTTTGGTTATGAAATAGAGCTACCTTTTGTTTGTCAAGTTTGCTAATAATCGTGAAATTAAATAAAAGTGTATGCAGCAGTAATATAAAAAAGGAAAGTGTTTTTTCTCTTTGTTCTTTTTTTTCGAAACTTTGTTGATAGTTTGCTCCTTTATTGCTATAGGCATGAGCCCAATTTTGGTTCCAAGGAGTCACCACAATCGCCCAACCACAAAAATACAGTCCACAGTTCAACAGAATTAATAAGCTTGGGAGTATTTAGAAAAATTTTTAAACATTACTTCTATTTAGGATTTCATCGTCCGAAAAAACAAGAACGAGAAATCTGAGATATAGAAACAGAATTATATAAAAATCATATTTTAGACAAGGAAAAGTTTTGCTGCATGATCAAGCAAAAATTGTATGCCCAAATTTTGATTTACAAAAAGTTCTGTATACTCCCCATGATAGTACTGTATACCTGTATTACTCTCTAAGGGCCATTATTACAACTTGCCGTTAACTAAAGGGAGGATTTTAACGGGCAGATAAATTGTTTTTCGTTATTATGAGTACCAAATAAGATAGAAGTGATCGTTAAGCTAAAGGGAGGATCATCCTACCTTTAACATTTAAAGGTCACTTTATGTTTGAAGTTGCCATATTATTTTCATTGTGGCAACTTCAAATTTAAACAAAATGCGAATATACGACAAAAAACGAAGCCCCCTGTTGCCACTACGTTAAAAAAACTTGTATAATTGAGCAGTTTTATCGACATTGCTCCGGCACTGCCATATTTTTGAAAAATTTTATCTGTAAGTTGTAATAACGAAAATAAGTTAAAGGTAACTTTACAGTTCCCTTTAGCTAAAGGTACCTTTAACTAAACCCAAGTTTAACGGCAAGTTGTAATAATGGCCCTAAAAATACCATTATTTCAAACGAAGGAAATGGACAGCTGTGCTGGTCAGATCAGGCATTTATATCGATAATATCATTCTCTCTGCAGAGTTCAATTTTAGTTACTAGTATTGAAGTAACATTCTTATCACCGAGTCACACAGTGATGCCAGTTGGTTCAGTACACAGTACAAGAGAATCTTTCATAAAAAAGAACCAAATGGTTTCCTTCGGAATGGGCAGATTTAATACGAAATTCTAAAAAATTATGAAACACGATGTATAAAATTCTCCGAATTCCCAAATTGGAAAATATTTTCTCAAATATATCTGCCATCTAGAAATAAAATAAAATTAATGAACAATAATTTTCCCAATTGTGTGGATCCGGATAGCTTTCCGTTAGAAGTAGCTGATCCTGTCTGTATTGCTGGCATGATGCTCGACTTGGAGGAAATCATTACCAGGGATAGGGTCAAATGGGCTAGAAGTTACTTTGAGCCTTTGAAGTCGCCTGGTCCGGATGGTATCTTTCCGGCTCTGCTTCAGCATGCTAGTGATACATTATACGAATACCTGGTGGACGTGCATAAAGACTGTCTCCGGTGGTGACGGTTGGAAAGATGTACTTGTGGTGTTTGTACCGAACGCCGGTAAACCTAGGCACGCCGGCCCGAAGTATTATAGGCGGAGATCTCTCTCATCATTTCACTTGAAAACTTTGGAGAGACTCATCGATCCATATTTAAGATCAAACATAGACCGGTCTCTGTTGAGTATGTCGCAACATGTTTACGTTAGGTGTAAGTCTATTGAGAGCGCTCTTCACGATGTAACAGGCTTTGTCGAGGCGAATTTGGCTAGGGGTGAGTATACTTTGTCAGCCTTCTTAGATATTGAGGGGGCTTTAAACAATGTTACTACTTCTTCAATTGAGGATTCACTTAGGAAACTACATGCCCCAGATTTTCTGATGCGGTTTATTATTCACATGCTAGGTAGTAGACTAATCCGATCATATCTGGGTGTATGTTCTATCGTTAAGCGTGCATTCAGGGGTACTACACGGGGGGGGGGGGGTGGTGTACTATTCCATTTCTTATGGCTCCTGGTGGCTAATGTTGTTAAGGTGTCTAGAAAGTAGGGAATTTAATGTTGTGGCATATTCCGATGGGTATAAATCCCAATAAAACAGACTTTTTTTTTTTTGGAAAACCAGCACTCAGGGGATGGCCCCTACTCATGCAGTGCATTGTGCAGGTTTAGGAAAATAGGTTATAGGAAGGTGGAAAGAGGGATTAGTGTTTGTGGACATTTGATTTAAATTCAAGATGCGAACGGCAAGTAAACGAGTTGCTGCTAGGTGACTATATAATGGCCAGTGCTATACCTTCACCAAAAGACAGTCTACAGCAATCGTCCCCAAGAAGCCCGTATCTTAAGGTTATTTGAGTTCAAATATTTACATTTTTGCGGTTATGTGTATGTAATAGGTATGTATGTATGTAATAGGTTATTTTTAATAAATAAATACTTCGTTTGATGGTGTTGTTGTTTAAAAACTGTAGTTTGTTGTTATTGTCTTATTAATATTTAAATTATTGCGGTTAAGTGTATGTAATAGGTATGTATGTATGTAATAGGTTATTTTAATAACTATTTCGTTTGATGGTGTTGTTGTTTAAAAACTGTAATTCTTGACCGCCAAATTGTTATTGTTTTGGTTTTATTTTATTTTAATTTTGTTTTCTTTTTAATTTTAGCATTTTAGTATTTTTATGTTATTGTTTGTGGATTATTTTAAATTGTTTGTGGATTATTTTAAATTGTTCTGGTTTTCGTAAAAACAAAATGTAATAGGTATATGTTGTAATAGGTTATTTTTAATAAATATTTCGTTTGATTGTGGTGTTGTTTAAAAACAAAAATAGACGGACGACACAAAATAGACGGATAGTGCAATTACATCTGCACACGACGGATGACAAAACTACAGACCTTGTTTTCTTCTTGCGTAAGTACAAAATTTAAACCTTCAGGTTACCGAGGTTAGAGGGTAGGAGCTTCCGTTGTCTTTTGAGATCAAGCATCTCTGGACTGAATGCCCTCTATCAGTAAAGGAACTCAATATGTAAGCGCTGGGGTCTTCCGCCTAGGGCCATTCGCTGGATATAACTGCTGATTGTTAGACCGGTTATTGATTGTGTGTTGTTGTTTGGTGGAGTGCCTTGAATAAACTTTTTAATGAAAAGTCTTGGATAAGGTTCTGCGGATTGCCTCCTTGAGTATCCCTGAATTGAGGAAGAGTTGTCCTCAGGCTGCTCTTGGCACTGTGCTCTGCTAGACTTCACTTGATTTGTACGTCAAGCAGTGTGCGGCGCAAAGTTCCATACGTCTGAGGATATTGGGCTGCTGGAAACAGCGCTCAATAGGACTCTCCAGAATTCAAGTCAACGACCATATAGTGCCTGAGGCTATGTTCCTGCCTGGTTTGAGGATACTCATACCGGATAGGGCACTATGAAAGGGTGGGGTACTCCAGGCGCAGAGAGGTGTCTCCATCTTCGCAGATAGGTCGAAGTTACGTGGAGGTTCAGGTACTGTGGTTTTCTGCAAAGATATCAGTCTTGAACTTCACTTTAAGTTAAAGGATGTCTGTAGCGTGTTTCAAGTATAGATTTTTGCAATCTTGAAGGCTATTGAGGCCTTGAGGGTAGCTAGTAGGCCCACTTTGGATTCGGAATCTTATGTGATCTTCGTTAATAGTTAGGCTGCCTGGACCTGGAACAGATCACAGCCAGACTATTGCAGGGTATGTCGCGACGAGGGGAGTTGGAAACTATCGAACACCTCCTCTGTAACTGTCCAGCCCTTAGTAGGTTGAGGACCCTGGGCAGGGGCTTCTTGAGGGCAAAAAAATTTATTGGCTAAGCCTTTTAAAAACCAAAGTTTTATTTAATTGGCACAGAACAGAATTTAATATTTGCTGTTCTTTACTTTATGCCTGTTGTATTTTTTCAAAGAATAAAAACGAATATTTTCACGACAAAGAAATTGTGGCGAAAGAAAATAATTTTTTTTTAATCATATCTTTATTTACAATCTGTTTATACAACAATAAGCAAATTTTCTAAAACTTATAAGAAAAATAACAGCCGTTATTGTATTATATTACAATAACAATAGCAAAATAAAAAGTTATTAATAATTAAAACTATTTATAAATATATGTATTTATAAAAGAAATTATGTTTACTATTTATAATATTTACAAAGTTACTATCTTAAAGGCAAATCTAACACATGCAATCTTTTAAGTCTTCGTACATCCTCAGTGTCATCTAGTAGAGTAATGGCTAATGGATTGCTATGGTTACTCAGTTTTTCAACATATCTAGAACTAAATTCAGTTATGGTGTCTTTAACTAAAGAGATATTGAGATCTTTATGTATAGCCGCATTGGTCACGAACCAGGGCGCTTGAGTAATGAATCGTAGGGTTTTAGACTGATAACGTTGGAATATTTCCACATTCGAGTTTTTGGCTGTTCCCCATAACTGTATTCCATAAGTCCACACGGGCTTGAGAATAGCCTTGTATAAAATAATCTTGTTATTTAGACTTAATTCTGATTTCGGGCCTAATAGCCAATACATCTTTTTTGTTTTGATGTTTAGAAATTTGCGTTTAGTTTTGATATGTTCCTTCCAAGTAAGACGCTTATCCAAATATAAACCTAAGTATTTTACACTTTGTACAACTGGGATTAGCATTCCATTGAGTGCAACCGGTGGGCAACATTCTCTTCTAAGGGAAAAAGTTAAGTGAGAAGTCTTCATTGTGTTTATTTTAATTTTCCACTTTTGCAACCATTGATGGAGTATATTTAATTGTCTTTGTAGCAAAGTAGAAGCTGCTATAGGACAGTCCGTTGACGCCATAAACGCAGTATCGTCAGCATAAGTCGCAACTGTAATAGTTTGTAAATGCGGCATATCACACGTATATATTGAATAACGTGTTGGACCTAAAACACTACCCTGAGGAACCCCAGCTTGTATCGTCTTTATATTTGAAAATTCTTCTTTAACATTAACATAAAAGCAACGTTCATTTAGATATGATTTTAGAACCAGGTAAAATGGTGTTGGTAGCAAAGATTTTAATTTAAACAATAGCCCGTGGTGCCAAACTTTATCAAAAGCTTGCTGGACATCTAAGAATACGGCAGAGCAATATTTATTCTTTTCAAAAGCATCAGTTATGACATTTATAATTCGATGGCACTGCTCTGGAGTACCATGCTTGCTGCGAAAACCAAACTGATGGTCAGGAATGATATTATGTTGTTCCAAAACAGGTTTCAGTCTATGCAAAAACAGTCTTTCGAATATTTTTGAGAAGCTTGACAACAAACTTATCGGTCTATATGATGAAATCTCGTTTTCATTTTTATTAGGTTTCAGAATCATAATGACTTCAGCACACTTCCACTGAGTCGGAAAATGTTGTAAGCGTTAGATTGAATTATATAATATAGTTAAGAATATAACACTTCTTTTAGTTAAAATTTTAATTAATTTGGAGTCTATTTTATCGTATCCTGGAGTCTTATTATTCACAAGCTTTGTAATTTCCATTTTAACTTCATTTGGAGTAAAATAATTAATAGGAAGACTCATTTGGCATGGAGCATCTAAAAATTTCAGTATTTTAACGTCACTGAAAGAGCAAGTTTAAGAATTAGGTTGAAATATATTTTCCAAATATTGACAAAATGCTTCGGCTTTCTTTTGATTTGATCTGCACCAACTGTTGTTTAAATCTCTTATAGGAATGTTACGTTGTGTAGGCCTTTTAAGATATTTTGTGGCATTCCAAAGACAATTATCATGTTTATTAGGGTCTAAAGATTTTAAATATTGCCCTGTTTTTTCATTTTTCAATTCTTTAAGCTTTTGTTTAAGCTGCGTACATAAACGGTTAAAATTTCGCTTATCAATTGGGTTTCTACTTAATTGCCAGATTTTACGGATTCTCCTTTTATAACTGTTCAACGTTATACATAACATAAAAGTAGCGTTTCTTTTATTTTATTTTTGTCATCTTTTTCTCTTTGCTTTTTTCTTATGTTCCTTTGCTGCTTAATCTTAAGATCAAATTTATACATAAAGTCACTCTAGTTTTGACAGTCAAACAGTTAACATTAAACAGTGTGAACAAATACAAAAGAAAAAGACAAACATAAATTGAAATTAGACATAATCAAATAAAACCAAATATTTCTGTAAATAAAACAACAAATAAATAAAACATAAAAACTTTTCAAATTGAATTTCAAAATTAAAATCAAACATTGTATTAAATAAACTAAATAAAATAAAATTACAAAACCAATAAAACAAACTTACATTAACTTTAAAATTCTACAAACAATATTGTGTTTCATTTTAACAAAAACAAAAATTAAAACGAACCAGCACAACATCAATCATTAAACATTTTTTGGTCCTTCGAGCCGGATGCAGTGTAATTTACAAGAACAAAAACTTGCTAAAAAATTGAAAAAATATTAAGACACAAAAAATAAGCAACGTTGATAAAACAGTTAATTTTTTTTGAGAAAAAATAGAATCCACAGGCAAAGTGGAAAAACAAAAAAGAACCAAAATTACAACAAAAGACACAAGCAAGAAGAGACCCAAATTAGAGAGCAACAGCTTAAACAAAGACACAACAACGATAAGTAAGTACTAAAAATAATAGAAATAAGACAATAAAGAGAGACACAAACTCTTTATTACAAGTATACGCTCTTATAATTTTTTGTCGCGGTTGAGTAAAAGAAGAAAGAGAAGTAGAAAAACGAAAAGGGTTACCAACCATACTTCTTTTAGTAATTTACTGGGGAAACAAAATACACCCAAATTAATAACCAATCGGGAAATTAATTATTATTTTTGATAATTCTTGCTGTGAAATCGCTAGCAGGAACTTTTTTGTTTCAATTCGACTCTTATTTTGATCGTTTTAAAATTTAATTCATCGGTAAGCAATGGCACTCGATAAATTTGTAAATTGTACAAATGACCTTTTGGACTTTGAAACAGAGTACACACAAAGAGCGGCCGAAAACAACATTCACTCTCCTGAGGTACTTCGGGTCGAACTCGATTCTCTATGGACACAAGTCAAAAGGACATATGAAGAGTGTAGGGACACAAAAGAGGATTCAAAAGAAAAACCCATTGATAGAAATAAGCTTCGTGCTCGTTATAAAAAAGTTATTTCTGCCTACAAAACGTGTTTAGGGTCAATTAATGCGGAAATTCAAGCCCTATCGAATCCAAAGAAGGAAGAACGGATTTCTGATGTTGAAAGTCAACCAAAGGAAAATCATGACATCTCATTTGTGCGGCTACCACCTTGCGATACGGACACATTTTATGAAGATTTTGTGACATGGCCTACTTTCCGCGATCTTTTTACAGCATTATACATAAATAATTCTAGACTTAGTAAACCTGAGAAACTTTTTCATCTGATACAAAAGACTGGAGTAGATGCTAGGAAAATTGTTTCAAATGCCCCATTGACAAATCAAGGCTTCGACATAGCCTGGAAAAACCTTATAGCCCAATACGAAAATAATCGGATCCAAGTAAATTAACAATTAAAAATTTTATTTGACCTTGCGAACGTAGCTGAAGACAGGCTCATCGATTCAAAAACTTCAGCGAACAGTTAATGGATGCATTCAGGCGTTAAATGCTTTAGGCATAGAAACCGCCACATGGCACCCATTCCTGGTATACATTTGCTCAACAAAGCTCCCTCGGACTCTTTTAAAGGAATTTGAAAATTCACTTAAGGAAATTACAAAAGTTCCGACTTGGGAAGAATTCAATACTTTCTTGACGCACAATTCTAAGACTCTAGAATCCATAGCGGCCATCACACAATCGAATTCAAAATTAGAACAATCGAGAAGAGATAATTTGAAGTCTAGGCCAAAACGAGTTCACACTTTTCACATAAACACAACCCAAAATGAAACTGGGTCGAAAAATATAAAACCTTTAAACACAAATAGGGCACAGAAAAATGACTCAAATTACAAATGCCAACATTGTAAGGAGTCCCACCAATTGTGGTCTTGCCCCAGGTTCTTAGGGAAGAACGTTAACGACAGAATTCACATTGTAAAGGTCACAAATTCATGTTACAATTGCCTCTCTATTGACCACAGTGTTAAGGACTGTAAAAGTAAATTCAGTTGTAGACTATGTAGACAAAGACATAACACTTTGTTACATAAGGGATCAGATTCCCATACTTCAGTTCAGAATTGTGACGCGACCCAATCTAGCAGGAGCATCGCAGCACAAAACACCAATATACAGTCCACATCAGCATCAAACTTCTCCATACCAAATATCACTTCCTTGACACTGCAAGAGAGCAAACATCTCGATCAATCTCCCAATGAGAAAGAGACCTTGTTATTTACTGCAATTGTACTGATCGAAACTAGAGGCGAAAAGTACCAGGCAAGAGCAATCATCGACCCTGGCTCACAATCAACCTTTATGTCAGAAAAGTTGAAAAATCGACTAAATTTGCCCACCAAACGAAATTTAGTTCATGTTACAGGCTTGAGTCAAACTGTTTCAGAGACTTCAACCAAAGCATGTTTATTCAATCTTTGCTCCAAGGTGGATTCACAATTTAAATTAGAAGTCTGGGCACCAGTCCTGAAGACTCTTCCATCTAATTTACCACCACAGATTTACAACATTTCAATGAGACTGCTAAATTAGAACTTGCAGATCCTCAATTCAATCAAAGCAGACCCATCGACTTGCTTATAGGCCTCGACTTGGGCCACTCAATATATTGCATGGACACACCGATGCGGTCTATTGGATCCCTTTTGTCACAAAAAACAGTATTTGGCTGGATTGTGGGGGGACCAATTTCAACAACGACACAACCTAGTACAACAGTGTCATTACTCAACACCACGTCCCTTGACCGAATCCTCACACGCTTTTGGGAGGTGGAGGAAACCCCAAAACGGGTTTTGAGGTCAGATGAGGACACATTTTGCGAGAACAACTTCATGTCGACAACACGAAGAAACGACACAGGAAGGTATATCGTCACCCTACCCTTTAAAAATAGCGAAGAAATAGGAACTTCCAGAAACATAGCAATGGCACAGTTCTTGAGAATGGAACGCATACTTAGCCAGAAACCCGAACTCAAAAAACAATACGACCAAGTAATTGTTGAGTACCTCGAGTTAGGACATATGAGGAAAATTTCTCCCCTGGAAATCAACACAAACCCAAATTATTACCTGCCACATCATGCAGTAATAAAGCCCGAAAGGCTGACAACGAAACTTAGAGTAGTTTTCAACGCTTCGAGCTCGTCTTCAAACAAGAAGAGTTTAAATGACATATTGTATCCAGGACCCATACTTCAACAGGACTTGGTGCTTCTGATATTGAAGTGGATATTCTTCCGTTTTGTGTACAACGCAGATATCACAAAAATGTATCGACAACCAAATATCAAAGGATATTATTTCGGCAATCAGAAAAGGACCCTATTGAGGAATACGAACTCGTGACAGTGACTTTTGGAGTCAATTGCGCCCCGTTTCTGGCCATTAGAACCCTTCTTCAACTAGCTGAAGATGTAAAATCAACTCACCCTCTCGCATCAACAACTCTACAACAAAACATGTATGTGGATGATGTTTTAGCAGGTGGTCACACATTAAACGACGCCATCAAATCAAGAAAAGAACTTACAACAGTTCTAAAATCCGCTGGATTTGACCTGATGAAATGGACATCAAATGACCCACGAGTTATACAAGACTTACCAAATGAGACCCTACTACCTCTCGATTGGTTAAATGTGTCAAAAAGCACTGGAACAGAAACTCTTGGGATCAAATGGAACATTTCTTCAGACGCATTTACATTTACAGCACCAGATGTCAAATTAAAAGAAAACTACACGAAAAGAGAAGTTTTATCGACAATTGCCAAATTCTTTGACCCTTGTGGATGGATAGCTCCAATAATAGTTGAAGCAAAACTAATTATGCAACAGATTTGGTTGGATAAAGTCGACTGGGATGACATATTAAAACCCTTGACTTGTTTACAGTGGCAAAAATTCATAAAAAACTGCCCGACAATAAACATATTGAAAATTCCCCGTTGGATCCAATTTAGCCCGAATTGTAATGTGGAAATTCACGGTTTCAGTGACGCTTCAGAAAAAGCCTATTCTGCGACTCTTTATGTTCGAATACAAGCAGAAAACTCAGTATTCACATTTTTCTGGCTTCAAAGACCCGTGTAGCTCCCATTAAGCAAATATCTTTGCCCCGCTTAGAACTATGTGGATCCGTATTATTGGCAAATCTTGCATGTGGAATTATACCAAATCTTCAAATTCAAAATATCAAGGCATATTATTGGACCGACTCAACAATCGTGCTGTCCTGGTTAAAGAAAGCCCCTTGCTCATTGAACACTTTCGTTGGAAATCGTGTTTCTGAAATCCTGGATAAGGTTGGAAATCAAAATTGGCAACATATCGACTCAAAGGATAACCCAGCAGATTTAGCCAGCCGAGGATGTACTCCACAAGAACTAGAAAACCACAACTTATGGTGGTTTGGACCCTCCTGGTTAAAATTGCCTAAAAATCAATGGCCGATACCAACACAAACAGGTGACACAAATCTAGAAGCTAAAACTGTAAAAGCATTTACAACCACAGCACGCGAAGACCCATTAAATCGATTTTCAGACCTATCACGAGCTTATCGAGTACTCGCTTATGTCATATGATTATGGAGAAATACTGGAAGCAACCGAACCCATCTTCGCGTATCTTCAGCAGAAATCACCCGAGAAGAAATAGATTTCGTCAAAATACGACTCATCATATGGACGCAACAAAATCATTTTCCAGATGAGCACAAACATTTGAAACTCAAGCAGAAAATATCCCCAACCAGCAGTCTTTTGACCTTAAATCCTTTCATGGATCACCATGGCATTATTAGAGCCAATGGGCGACTAGCGCAATCACCTGCATTAACATACAATGAACGCTACCCAATATTGCTACCTCATAACTCGAAGCTATCACAGCTACTAGTGGAATTTACACATAAAATTACCCTTCATGGAGAAAAGCAACTAATGGTTCGAGTCCTACGCACAGAATATTGGATATTCAGATTGAAACCCTTGGTCAAAAGCGTAATTTACAACTGTAAAACGTGTGTTTTGTACAAAAAACAGACGCAAAATCAAATCATGGCTTCATTACCACCAGAACGTACAACATTATCAAGACCCTTTGCTACAACTGGATTAGACTACGCATGACCTTTTGACATCAAAAATTTTACAGGCCGAGCTTATCTTATTACAAAAGGGTATATTTGCATATTTGTATGCTTCACCACAAAAGCTGTACATCTTGAAGCAGCAAGTGATTTATCGACCCAATCGTTCTTAGCAGCATTTTCCCGCTTCATAGGAAGACGTGGATGTCCCGCACTCATTTACTCAGACAATGGAGGAAATTTCGTCGGAGCAGCAGAACTTCTAAGGAAAGACCGTCTAGAATCCATAAAAACTCTTCAAAATCAAGTGACCCATCATTTTAGTCATCAAAATCTTAATTGGAAGTTTATCCCCCCAGGACCCCACACATGGGCGGCCTTTGGGAAGCCGGTGTAAAATCATTCAAAACGCACCTCAAAAAGATGATACCGAACATGAAATTCACATTTGAAGAGCTATCTACAATTCTTGCTCGTATAGAATCGTGCCTAAATTCTATACCCTTAAGTCCTGCTAGCGATGACCCAAATGACATTAATCCATTGACCCCTGGACACTTCCTTATTGGTAGTGCATTATTGAACCCAGCTGAACCAGATGTAAGCAACGAAAATCTGAATCTCATCAACCGCTGGAACCGCCTAAGGGTCATCTACCACTCATTTTGCCAAAGATGGAAGTCCGAATACTTGATTGAACTTCAACGCAGATATAAATGGAAGATTCAAAGGGACAACGTTAAAATCAACGATCTGGTAGTCATCAAAAACAACAACTTGCCACCCAATGAATGGCAAATGGGTCGAATCATCAAAACATATCTTGGACCTGACCAAAACTGTAGAGTAGTAGATATCAAAACCAAAAATGGAGTAATCACCAGACCAATTACATACACTAATATTGTTCTAATTTTACACTTACAGGTATGGCATCCCAACAACAACAAAGACCCGAACACTGGAGAGTTTGTTCAAGGACCACCCCATACGCACTTGCAGAAAGTTCTTGAGCTTCAATCCAACAGAAAGATATGACCTCATGATCGTAAAAAAGTATTGCCTGAACTGTCTTGCACGATCCCATAAAACAGAAGATTGTAAAAATGAAAAAGGGTGTCATATCTGTAAGAGAAGCCACAACACACTGCTTCATGATGCAATGCAGTTGAACGACCCACAGCCATCAAGACGAGCCGACCCACAGTCAACAAGACGAGCCAATCCACAGCCATCACGACGAGTAGACACAGAAATGCCTTTCTTCAATTGGAATTTGGTTTTTGTTCCAACCGCCTCCATTAAGGTTTATACCGGTAGTCTTACTACCTGGACCAGCACACGGGCTATCATCAATAGATCCTTAACAACGTCCAGAGTGTCAAAATCATTCGTCGAGAAATACAAAGTAAAACAATCATGAGGTACGGGCATAAGTTTGCTGTCTTCGAGATACGATCGTACAATGACACCAATAAATGGTCGATCAAGATAACAGCCCTGGTAACAGATCTACTGCCAAAGAAGCCCTACTCTGGACCCATTTTAACCGACCCGACAGAGGATTTTTCACCTAATTCATTGGCTGACCTTGACCCTTGTTCCAATACTACTGTTGAAGTTGAAATTGGCAGTGACATTTATAGTGCCATTCGTCGCGATGGAGCCATCAACACAGAAGTCGGTCAGGTCGTAGCTGAAAAAAGTGCCTTGGGATATTTATTCTCAGGACCCGTTCAAAACCTATGGTAAATTTCACCAAGGCATGGGGGCCGGAATGGTCAACGTTATACATAACATAAAAGTAGCGTTTCTTTTATTTTTTTTTGTCATCTTTTTCTCTTTGCTTTTTTCTTATGTTCCTTTGTTGCTTAATCTTAAGATCAAATCTATACATAAAGTCACTCTAGTTTTGACAGTCAAACAGTTAACATTAAACAGTGTGAACAAATACAAAAGAAAAAGACAAACATAAATTGAAATTAGACATAATCAAATAAAACCAAATATTTCTGTAAATAAAACAACAAATAAATAAAACATAAAAACTTTTCAAATTGAATTTCAAAATTAAAATCAAACATTGTATTAAATAAACTAAATAAAATAAGATTACAAAACCAATAAAACAAACTTACATTAACTTTAAAATTCTACAAACAATATTGTGTTTCATTTTAACAAAAACAAAAATTAAAACGAACCAGCACAACATCAATCATTAAACAATAACGAATTAGGTTTCTAATTTCAGCGGATATATAATTGTTTGTAGTTGGCAGATTATATATTTCTGTAACATTTGGTATTGACAAAAGAGCGGCTTCGTGGATTAGGCTCGTAGAATTTTCGACGGCTTCATCTAACTCTTGACCATTATTTATTGTAAGATTTAAGTTTATATTTTTTTCTATCCAATATGTAAACGAATTAAGTTGCTATGATAGGAGTGTGATCAGAGCTAAGATCATCACTATCTTGTATGTCAAGACAGTTACGTGGTATTCCAAAGTAAACAAAAAAGTCTAGTAAATCTGGTATTTTGTTCGGATCAGAAGGCCAGTAAGTTGGTCTACCAGAAGAAAGAGTATTATAATGTTTTTTTAAGAATACACTTATATAGCTCCCGACCTTTAGGGTTTGTCAATCTAGATCCCCACAATGGATGTTTAGCATTAAAGTTTCCTCCTACCAGGAAGCGACTCCCTAAATTATTGAAGAAGTTTTCATAGTCCTGACATGAAATAGAATGTCTAGGGGGAGAATAAATGGCATATACAGAGACATCTCCACAGTTCGTACTAACTTTAACTCCAGCAGCTTGTAGGTAGTTGTGGCAAATTTTAGGAAGAACTTCGTACTTAATTGTTGACTTTATTAAAATTGCAGAACCAGCATGTGCTGTATTGTCCGGATGATTTGCTGCTATCGTATCATAACCTCTGATATGAAAATAAGTTCTGGAAGTAAAATGCGTTTCAGAAATCAAGAAAATGTCGACGAATTGAGTATTCAAGAATATTTCTGTTTCCTGTGTATGATTGGAAAGCCCATTTGCGTTCCATACTGCTATTCTGATATCTAATTGCATAATTTGGTAACAAGAACTGACATCATGTTAAGTAAAGTATTCGTTAACTCTATTTGTTTAGTCATTAATTTTTCAAGACGTTCATATACACCTTCATTAGTATTTTGACCTTTCAAAACGTTCGCATAAGATGTGTTAGAATTGAAATTTTCATCAGTATGATTTTGTGGCCGAGAAGAAAATGGAAGATTTGTTGGTTGATGATTTGGTTTATCGTTCAATATTGTTTTTTCTGTACAAGTTTTTGATAAACTTGACAGCCTTTGTAGTTTGCAGTATGGTTTTTTAAACATTGAATACAACGAGGTGGATTGGATTTATTCACAGTACATTCAGCCGTGGGATGATCAAGAGCACACTTAACGCAACGGAAAGGTTTTCTGCAATAGGTCAGAGTATGTACAAATTGTTGGCAACGATGACATTGAACAATGTCATTCACTTTCTTAGGGGGTTCAACTGTAACTACAGCATTATTTATGTACCGAACTTCATAAATTTCTTTGTTATTAATTTTTGGATCTAGATCAACATAAAACATTGCAAGGGGTTCCTTTGTAACTCTACTTCTAACATTACAAACGTTCCTAACATCGTGACCTTGAGCTATAAGTTCAGCTTTAATATCTTCTGTATGTGTTGTATGGTGAAGACATTTATTAACAACTCTGTAAGCTCGCTCTTTGCGTACTTGATATGTATGATAACTAATATTTCTTCTATCAAAATACTTAACAAGTTTTCTATATGAGTCTATGCTACTTATCATAACTTTTACTTCGTTATCTCTCAATGATTTATAACTAAAATCTTTTCTGGGAATGATAGAACAAATATTACTTATCATATTTACAATATTGTTAACGTTTGATATAAAAATTGGTGGTGGTTTGATGTAGTCAGTTGTTTCTTGACTTTTTTCACCTATAGTAAAAGAATGATCTTTTTTAAAATCAATATTTATTTAATGTTGTCACTTCAACGAATATTTTCTTAATTAACCAATCTTTAAAAACGAAAGCTTATTTATACTTTACAAAAATCGGATGATTTAACGGGATTAATAGGATTAACAATAAGGGAATATTTGATAATTTATAAGTAAAGAGTAAAAAGAGATAATTAGTAATTAGGAAAATAGTTGATAATATTAAAAATAAAGAGTATTACATAATAAATGATATTTAAGAAAATATTTGATAAAAATGAAAATTAAAGAAAAATGTTAAAAGAAGAATAAAGTAAGTTAGTGAATTACAATTGATATAGCATTATAATGTTAGAGTGGCGTACATATGTATGTTTATACATAACTCCCCCACCCTCTGACAATACATTACTCCTGGAATGTATTATATGTACATATTTCAAAAAATAATTAATAATACATTTTATTTTTACATCTATTTATATAACATAAATTTTACAAAAATTTCTATTCCTTGAAGCTAATTAATTTTTTTTACAAAGTTTTTAAATATTTCATTTTTTTATTTTATTTTTGTATTACAATATTTTTAATATATAGTGATATAAATATATGTATACAATTTAGAATTTTTTTTCTCTTTGTTTTACATAAATTTTTATATATGTACATTTATTTGTGTAACAAGTTTTACTAGAGCTACAATGAACAATGGAATGGAATGGAATTTTTATGAATCTTATTTTTTCTTATTTGTATAATTTCTGCCGGTTAATTTTCTTTCAAATTTTTCATTTGGTATTTGATTTTGATATTTAAAATTTCTTTTTATAATTTGTCTATCACGTTTACAATCTTTTTCGTCCAACAAATGTGTATCTTTCTTTTCTTTTACTTGTTTTATGATATATTTTGGTTTTTGTTTTAAATTATTAAATCCAAAATTTTTAACAAATTCTCGTTGTCCAAATTCATGACAATCCTGGCCATCTTCATTAGCCTTCGCAATTCTTTTTCGTTTTTTTCCATGAACAGTATCATGTAAATTTTTCCAAATTGACGAGTCAATTTTGTTGTGCAATAGATCATTAGGTTTAACACCAATTGTGCTATGAATTGAATCATTATAAATTTCTACTGATTTATATACCAAAGACCTATCGTCGAGATCCTGATCTTTTTGTTGCAATTTAAACAACCTGATATGTTCATTAAGTGTAAGATGGAATCGTTCAATGTCTGAATTTCCTATGTGTGTATTTGGAGACGTAAAGTGATAATTTATGCTCTCTGACCTCAAAAAATCTCTTATAAGAGCAGTATTGAATTCATTATCTGCTATAATTTTTACCGGTTTTCCTAAAATGGCAAATCTTTCTCTAATTTTTTCAACAATACTTATAGAATTTTTATCAGTCAAATAATGTATGGATACATGTTTTGTCAGTTTATCGATACATGATAAAAATGTCGTATTCTTATTTAAAAACCATATATCCATATGTACTATTTCATTTGATTTTAAGGGTGTTTCAGTCACACAAAACTTGCTTCGAATAGGTAATCTATCAAATTTGCACATATTACACACGACACAATTATTAATAAATTTGTGTATTTCCTTTTTCAAATTCGGGTAGTAAATTATTTTTCTCAATTCTAAATAGGTTTCCTCAATACCTCTGTGGTTCTTATCATTATGAAATTTTTCCAGTATATTCAACAGTTTTTCTTTCTCTAAAACATCTTTTATAAAATTAGTACACTTAACAAACTTCATTCCTGGTACATTAGAAAAAAATGGATCAATGTTTGTTGTAAATTTTTATATATTTCTAAATTACTACACAAAATTATTACAGTACCCTTTATTGGCAATTTTTTTTTTCAAAAATTCCAATAACTTTTCTTCAAAATAATACTTTAATGTAATCTTGTGTCTTATATTTTTAAATACGTTTTCTTTTTCATATCTGAAACTACTTCCCAACATAATTATAATTTGATTTTTATATATATTTATAGGTGACTCTGAAATAAAAATATGGTAATTTAAATTATCCTGTCCACTATGAATTGTTGCTAAATCCGAGCTAGGATTTTGCTCCTCCCGTAGAACGTTCACTTCTAGACAACTAAGATAATCTGCTACTACATTAGTTTTGCCCTTAATATATTCTATGTCAAAGTCGTACTCATTCAATTGAATCTTCCACCTTTGTAATTTTATATTAGGCTCTTTCAATGAATTTAGCCATGTTAGGGGACGATGATCTGTTTGAATTTTAAATTTTCTGCCAAACAAATATGGATTAAAATATTTAACTGCCCAAACAATTGCTAAGAGCTCCTTTTCAATGGCACTATAATTAAGTTCGAGCTTGTATAATGTCCTTGACGCATAAGAAACTGGATGTCCATTTTGGGAAAGCCTTGCTCCTAATGCTCCATTACTAACATCGGTTGTTAAAACGAATAATTTGTGAAATTTGGGATATGCCAGAACAGGATTTGTACATAGAATTGTCTTTAATTTACTAAAGCAATCAATGTAATTCTGGTCATTAGCGTCAATTATTGAACCTTTTTTCAAATTTGAAATAATAGGAAGAGCTATTCGGCTATAATCTTTTATAAACTTTCTGTAGAAACCAGTTAAGCCTAAAAATGATCTGATTTCTTTAATTGTTTTTGGAAGCGGAATTTTTTGAATAATTTTGATTTTATCCGGATTTGGCCTTATACCATCCGGAGTAATAATATGTCCTAAATATTCATTTTCACGTTTGAAAAAATTACACTTATCTACCTGTACTTTGAGATTATACTCTGGCAGTCTTTGAAAAATTTTCTTCAAGGAAACTATATGTTCCTGAAGTGATGTAGAAAACACCAAAATATCATCTAAGTAAACAACACAAATGTTGTTTATAAAATCATGTAGCACCTCATTCATCATCCTTTGAAAAGATGCAGGTGCATTTTTTAAACCAAAGGGAATCTCTTTGATAGGCTTTTTGATCAGGAGGGAGATTCCTTATTATTCCAATTGTCAGTGCCTACCTGGTCCTGATACTTGATATGCTAAAAAATTTGGCCAATGACAAGGGGTTTTTGAAGCCAGGACAAAACGATAGTCGAATCTATCCCACAACGGCTTCCGATCTGGTAAGGTTCAGCTTCTTACCAAGTGAAAATACCATTTTTTATCCAATAGACTGCACTGCAGAGCTCTAAACGGGTTGAAGCTTACACTTATATAGGTGCAACTTTTGTTTTGGCAGTGAGTAAGTGGGTGACAAATTCACGAGTTGGGGTTAGGACTTTACTATACAGAATGGCAGCTTACACTTTCTCAGAAACATCACAAAATGCATGAAGTTAAACTTCTTACTGAGGGTTAAATTAACCCAACGGGGGTGTTAATTCTGTCGATGTACGCGCAATCATTAACAAACTCAAGCCATTTGTTAAACGTCATGATTTCCAAATATTCGTCCCAATCTGTTCTGCCTTTACAAATTTGTTGCATAATAATATTAGCAATTACGATTTTAGGTGCCACTCACTCAACGGGGTCAAATAGCATTGGCTATTTGAGACGAGACAGAAAGTTTTGTGACTATAGAGAATTAGGGCGTTGGAGCTAGCTTGAAGCAAAATGTATCAATGCTCGCATTCCAATGTAAACCCAGAGTTTTACCGGTGCTGGCGTCTGACAATTTCAAGCATTCGGAATCTAGGGGATACATAAGAGAAAAGATGATTGTTGGGACTTAAAACTTGGAGTGGGAAAGAATAAAATAGCGTCATGGTCGATTTCCAGTGTGTGGTCTAGGGAAAGATATTCCCCAATAACTTCCTCGTATTAGGTTGTAACCGTGGTGTTCTGTAATAATCAGATATTATATTTTGAGCAAACGCACCTTCACGTGATGGACCAAGACTCAAGTCCGTAGGGGATTCAGACTTAAACGGTAACGAATTTGACTGACATATTTTGCCAGTCACAATCCAACCGAAAACGGTTTGTTGGGCGTTAAAAGTGTTTTTGAGGTATTTTCGAACTCCAGAAAGAATTATCTGGGAGTATACATTCCACCCAATAGTAAATCCATACAGGCATATTGCTCCCAAAGGCATAGGATGAGTTCGGGAAGATTAGTGGAGCAAATGTAAACAAAAATAATGTCCCAATTCTGAGTTTCTATGCCCAACAATGATAAATTTGTTATGCAATCATTAATTGTTCGTTGCAAACTCATAATGGAAGGAGCAGATTCCTTGGTTATGGGAGGGAGGTTGAAAAGAGTTTTCAATTGAGAATTGACTAATACTCTTTTATTCTCGTAAAGATCGACGAGGTTCCGCCAAACCATGGGCAAGTTCGTATTATGTCCCTCGCATCACCTTCAGTTTTCTGTAGAAGATAGTACATCTTTAGTTCCGTAAATGGCCAAAAAATTCTCAAAATGTTGACCAAGAAGCATAATGTCCAGAAAACGTTGTGGTGTCCCATAGCAATCGGGTTCGCGGCTATCAACTAATCCATCAATAAACGAGGCACATTGAAGATACAAATACAAATAGATGTATCCGGACATATATTTGGCCCTCGCGTCTTTTGCGAAAATTTCCGAAGCAAAATTGAAAAAAGAAGTCGAAAAATTTAAATGTAATTTAAAACAATAAAAAATCACAATATTATTTTTAAAAAATCAAAAAAAAATTTGTTTGACTAAAAAATGAAAATATTTGTGTATATTATTGTGATAAAATATCACAATTTCAATCAAAAATATTGCTTATATCAGTGTAAGAATATAAGAACAATAATATCGCAACAAAAGCACAATATATTCAACAAAACAGCGGCCTCCTTAGTTCCTGACAATTTTCCATCTGTTTATAAGAAAGTAACAACAAAAACAACACTGCTAAATAAATGCACGGTTGTTGTTTGTATATTTAAGTTTTGTTTATTTTATTTTGCTTTTCTTTCTCTTTTATATTCTTACATTTGCACTGCACTTTTGGATATATTTATATTAAAAAACCAATTAAATCACATATTACAATTTATTTTATGTACCTTACAAAAAGCGGGTAAAAGGTTATTAAAATAATTTATTTAATAAAAACCAGAGAAAAATTTGATTAAGGGTGGGGTTTATCTAACAACAAAAAACCAATGTGGCCATCTTCGAGACAAAATCTGCAAAAATCGCGAAGGGCCAAAATGCGGCGGGGAACGGGTAAATAATAAAATAAAATATTGGCGAGAATCGGGGTAAATAAAATAAAAATGTAAAAAAATAATCAATTTATTATTTATTTGTACACAAACGTACCTTTCACAATTCACAATATTATAAACGTAAGTACAGGGGTGCTTTAGACACTTTAACAAAACTTAAATCTAAACTTAAGAGTAGGGTTGCCAACGTTAACAGCGTTTTCATTCAAAACTCGAGGATGTTCAAATCAACCACTAACGTATCATGACAAAGGGGCTCACACTGGGTAACATAATGGGACATATGGTCACCGATTGAATATGCCGAAACAATTGAACTTGAACGGCAAGCTACCCGCTAACTAAACCTAACCTTTACCAAACTAACAAACTCTTCATAAGTAGATAAAATGCAAAGACCCATTCCAAATATACAAGAGGAGTTTAGTGTGACATCGGCACAACGAAGATGGAAAATATTCTTAAGGTTGAGCCAAATAGAATCCGTCTTAAGTTATATTTTGGTTTTTCAACAGTCACAGTAGAAAAGAAAATTTTCATTTTGAAATTTTGAGAATTCTCACAAAATTTTAGTAATATACTCGCTTATTCGAAGCCGGGACACTTTCAGTGCGAACTGGAAATGGAGCCCAATATTCAAGAAATATGTTGAAAATAGAAAAGAACGTATCCGTAGGGCTATTGAAATAAAACAAATTGCAGCAAAAAATATAGGGCACACGCTATCATCTTCTTAATATATCACACCAGGTAAAACTTATGCAGGTCTATTTAACACTCAGAATGTACAAACTTCTAAACCTTCAGTTATAAATGAATTTTTAAAATTATCTAACGTGTTTATAGTCGATAAAGAACTAAGTCTTGAGCAAGAAATAAATATATTTCTGAATGAATTTCGAAGTATGCCTAGAGCTGAAGCCAAAGATGAATTTTTACGTCTTATGCATAAGGTTAAATCTACCTATGGGCCATAGATTCATGAAATTTATTACTTTCAACGTAAGATCACTTATAGACTTATCCAGACAAATAGATCTAGCAAATATGTTACATTTTAATAATATTGACATCGCTTTTATTCAGGAATGCCATCTAAATAAAAAGCAAAAAATTAAAATACCAGGATACAACTTTATTTATTATTACTCACCTATCGGAGTGGCTATGTTAAATAAGAATTCCATTCAATATAAACGAATCTCTTTAAATAATATAAAATTTAACGACATCTTTGTACAAATATCACAATATCACCAAAAAATATATTCTGGGATCCTTATATATATAAACGAAAGAAAACTTTATAATTGGCTCTTAGATAATCCTTTGGATGTCAAAAGATTTTGTAGCACTACACCGTCATACCCTTATGGAGCATCCTTTTTGGACCATTTCCTCATAAGTGCAAATCTGGTAAACAATGATATTTTTAATAATTACATATCATCACTTCCCACCTTTTCAGATCACTTCCCGTTAAAGCTTGTATTAAACCT
The DNA here is from genome assembly GCA_936449025.2 of Sarcophaga subvicina. NCBI lineage: Eukaryota > Metazoa > Arthropoda > Insecta > Diptera > Sarcophagidae > Sarcophaga > Sarcophaga subvicina. The sequence goes on from OW388081.2 coordinate 54,682,213, forward strand.
TGATTCTTCAACCATGATCCTTAGAACACCGAAACTAATTACGTCGCATAAAAATACTAACCGGGACAATTTTAGAAATGATATGAGCTCCGTCTATATCCGTATAAAGCCACCTACAAATAAAAATCGACTTAATATCGAAATTGATCATTTTATAAATGAATTTAAGTCCTCATTTAAAACTGTCTACGATACTCATTGAAATAAATGATCACAAATTTCCTTTGCCAGAAAATATTAAGAAGTTCTTCAAAAATAAACATCAGTGACAAAAAAGATTAAAAAATATTTTTCACCGAACCGGAAATAGATTGAGTAATGAATATGTGATACTTTCTAAACAGAGACAGCTTCTCAAAAATATAATAAAAGAATTAGTTTGCTTGGAGGAGTGTAAAATATTTAACAACAAACTTAAAAACATCAAACCTGGCCCATCTGCATTTAAAGGAATTGATCAACTTGTAAATAAAAAATCCTCCTTTTGTCAACAAGTAAAACACAATGAAGTCATAATTTCCAATTGCCCAGAAATATCTTCAATTTTTCGTAATCAACAGTTTTTCAAGAAAATATTCCTGAATATCCTATAAGAGAATTTTTCACTCGTACTTCATCTTACCTTGCTTCGAGTCCCAATAATATATATTCGTTTAATGATGAGTTTAACGCCTTAGACAACCCAGATAAATACCATTTCACTGATGTAGATAAGGTCAGAGAAATAATTCAGAATGTAAACTCGAAGAAGTCCAACGGCATAGATGGTATACCAAATTATATCTTGAAAAAATTCCAGATGAAGTCATAAAATTCTTCACCATAATGTTTAACAACTGCATCAACAACGGTTACTTCCCAAGGGATTGGAAAATAGCAAAAATCATTCCTATTAAAAAAATCCTAAGAGTATATTACCTGATGAATTTAGGCCTATTTCCTTGTTGTCAAATGTGGGGAAAATATTTGAACAAGTTTTAAAGGCAAAATTGGAGGGGGAATTCATAATTGATCCTATATCTGAGTTCCAGTTTGGATTCAAAAGAGAACACTCAACTTGTCATTCCCTGCTTAAGTTTCATAATGATATAACTAAAAACCTTAGGAGTAAAATACGCACCGTAGCGATTTCGTTGGATATACAAAGAGCATTTGACTCAGTTAGTCATAAGATCCATTTATGATTCCGTTACTAGACAGCTATCTGCTTGATCGAAATTTTATGGTGCAGATAAATAATTGAAGTCGCCGTGGTCTAGTAGGTAGTGTGTTGGCTTATTAGACGAAAAGCCAGGGTTCGAGTCCCAGGCCAGACATCAAAATAAAATACAAAAAGTATGTATTCGGCGACTTCATCTCAGCAGATTTCTGGCAAAAACTCTGAGAGTAAATAAAATTGCCATGAAAAGTTTCTCAAAAATCTGTAGGTCCCGCCACTCATGTATAAAATGAACACACACAACATAAGTGGTGTGAGAAACTAGGTCGTAATCCTGACTGAAGGGTTGTAGTGACCAATTATGTATGTATGTATGATATGATGTACCTCAGGGAGCGTGCTAGCCCCTTTTTTGTTTAATCTTTTCCTATATATATAATTTCTCATAGCCAGTCACCTATTGTTGCCTTAAATAATGCCGCTTTCCACCTCGGCATCATCAGCTCTTATTACAAAAAATGGGGTGTAAATATCAACGCTTCTAAATATACAGCGATATGTATAAGAAATTCTTCCGGTAATTGCGCAAAGTACGTGGTATCACAAAGCAAATGTCTTCAATTACCCTGGATGCAGTGCCGTCTTTACCATAAGGGCACTTAGGGCACGTGCCCAGGGCCCCCGACTTCAAGGGGGCCCCAAGTTAGAACCAATTTACTTTCGAAATTCGTATTTTTTAATTTTTCAGCAAATTTTTTATATGTAATTTACTTTTCTAACTTCTAAACTTTTTGAAACAATATATTTAATATGGTATATAATTTTTAAAGCCGCATCCAATGATGTATAAAACATAAATAACTATGTCCTCATAATTGTTATATTCCAAAAAAAACGTAAAATTTTAAGGATTTTCATTAAAATAAAATAAAATGCAGCCAAATTGTGTATGGTTTATACACCGTTAGCTTCAAAAAGCCTTTTAAATGATACCACATATTGTATATTTATACAATATATTTATAAATTTTTTGTTTTGTTTTTACTCATGTACAAAACGATTTAAAATTTTTGTACAATATGGAAACGTTTGCGAAATGTTTCGGTTTTTCTCATACACTGCATAGAAGTCAATAAATTGGAAAATCCCCGAATGTGTCAAATTTAAATCAGTGAAAGTGTTAAGTGTTTTAGATAAAACAATAATTTATACAGGTGTTAAATTGTTTTTTGTAAAGAATTTAGAGAGTAATATGTACTAAGTACATATAATATATTACTTTATATTTCATAATGTCGAAACGAACATATTTAAGTGGTTCTCAAAAACGAAAAAAACGAAGTTGCAGAAAAACTTCCTAAATTAACATCATTTTTTACGGTCGAAGAAACAAATATTACCGACTCTTCTCAAGATCAAAATACTTCTCAATTTCAACAGTGTAATGAATAAGTAACAATAGAAGATCCAGATGTAGCCGCTGTTTCTTCTGATGCTGAACCATCTAGAAGTTACTGTGATTTTATAACTACAAATATAGAAAATGTATCTCCTGATCCTGGCATGTACAGTGAAATAACAGAAGAAGTGCGTGATATTTGGATACGGAAAGGGCCAGAGTTTTCCCAAAATAAAAATTGCGATTTTTCCGAAACTTCAACGATTTTTCCAGATTCAAGTGGCACAACAAAAACAAGATACTTGAATAGAAATATGTTCACCCGTAAATTGACGAATGGTGAGTATAAAGAAAGAAAGTGGCTCCTTTACTCACTGACGAAGAAATCGGTATATTGTTTTTGCTGCCGTTTATTTAATACTATGACTGGTACTGGTAACAGTTTGAGTTCCCCCACTGGATATAAAGATTGGAAACATATAAGTAATATATTAATGGAGCATGAAAACAGTTCACAACACAGGCAATCAATGATGACTATGTCGGAAGAAAAAAAAAACTATTGGACGAGTTGACAAGGAATTGCTGTCTCAACACAATACACAAGTCAATTATTGGAAGAACATACTAAGAAGATTTGTTGCGGTAGTGAAATTTCTGGCTTCAAGAGGTCTTCCTTTTCGGGGTGATAACGAAAATTTGGGTTCTAAAAATAACGGAAATTATTTGGGATGCGTAGAACTTATGAGTGATTGAAATCCTGCAAATCACATACGAAACTACGGAAATTGTGGTAAAGGATGCACATCATATTTATCTGCAAACATTTGTAATGAATTTATTGATTTTATGGGTCAACAAGTATTAAAAACTATTGTCAACGAACTAAAAGCATCAAAATACTATTCCATTAGGGTGGATTCTACTCCAGATCTCTCCCACGTTGACCAACTGACATTTATTGTTCGATATGAGAGGTTCTTGCAATTTTTGTCTATGGATGAACATAATGCTCAATACATATCAAATACAATTTTAAACTTTTTAGAAAGCCTTGATATTCCTATAAAAGGTTGTCGTTGGCAGAGTTACGATAATGCACCAAATATGGCTGGGAAGTATTCTGGAGTTCAAAAACAAATAATAGAAAAATGTGAATTTGCCATTTTTGTCCCATGTTCTGCACATTCTCTAAACTTAGTAGGTGTTCAGGCTGTTGAATGTGTTCCAGAAGCAGTAAAATACTTTCAATTAGTCCAAAAATTGTTTAATTTTTTTTCATCTTCAACTAAAAGATGGAAAATTATGTCAGCGTGTTTGGGTGCAAATAAAGTAGTGAAGTCTCTTCCGGGTACAAGGTGGTCTGCGCGTGCGTATGTTATTAGTGCTTTGAAGAATGGTTACAATAATATTTCTGGAGCTTTGACATCAATTGCAAGTGACATCAATCAACCAGGAGAAACTAGAAATGAGGCTAAAAGTTTGGCACAAAAAATGGAAAAATTGGAGACTATACTTCTAACAGAGATATGGAGTGATCTTTTAGGAACTATGAATAAAACAAAGTTAAGTTTACATAATAGTACTACAACCATGAATGTTGCCACAAAACTTTACACATCTCTGGTCGACTATGTTAATAACGTACGCGATAACTTCGATCAGTATGAATCGGCGGCTACAGAAAAAAACAAATGCTGAATACAAATATAAGTCCGAAAGAATTAGAATTCGCAGCACACGCATCACTTTTTTTGAAGGGTCGTCAGAAAATCTACAGTTGAGTCGCAAAGAAAATTCAGGGTAAATACATTTATTCCTATAATCGACCCATTATATGCTCATTTAAAAAATCGCTCGACTGCATACCAAGAAATTGAAAATAAATTTAGTTTCTTGTCTCAGTTAATATCGATTGATTCTGACCATATGACAAAAAAAATGTAAGGAGTTTGCAGAAATCTACCACGAAGACATTAATGCTCAGGAGTTGAAGTCTGAATGTTTTCATTTGAGGCACTACTTAAAGAACATTGCAAAAGAAACCGAGGATTTAAGTATTTTAGCACTACATAAACTTATAAAGTCCCATAAAATAGAGGAAACTTTTCCAAACATTGAAGTTGCTACAAGAATATTCCTTTCCTTAATGGTTACAAATTGTAGTGGAGAGCGTTCATTTTCACAGCTTAAAAGAATAAAAAATGAATTACGAACAACTATGTTACAAGAGCGGCTATGTAACTTATCAATTATGTGCATAGAGGGTGAAATTCTTAAAGAATAGATTTTGAAGACATAATAGAAGATTTTGCTGAAAAGAAGTCCCGAAAAAAAACCGTTATCTTAACGATTTCAAATCAGTAATATTTTATTTTGGGATGTTTTTTTTATCAATTAATTTTAAAATATAACTCATTTAATATGTTTCAATTAACATTAATAAATATGTATATTAGGATTGCCCCAAAATAGAAGTTTTATGTTCCCAATTAAAATAAAAATTTGATTCATTTTAAGACTACGTTTTTAAAAATTTTTGTTCTGACGTCAATATTTAGTGAGCTGGATCAAAGGATAAGATTTTCACATTTTTACATAGAATTATAAAAATTCTATTACTCTATTACCTCTTAAAGACCTTTCTTATGATATCATATCCATTCTTTGAAAGAAATATGAAAAAATTCATGAAATCCTCAAAAAAGGACCTTTTTATCCTTGGTTCCAGCTCACCAAAGATTGAGTCCAGGACAAAAATTTTGAGAAACGGTAGCTTAGAATCAATTAAACTTTCATTTTAGTTTGAAACATTTGCACCTTATTTTTCCTCCATACATATAAAATATGTATATAAAATCATCATATCAAAAATATATTCATCATATATCATATATTTTTAAATTTTTAGGGGCCTCCAATAAGCTTGTGCCCTGGGGCCCCGGCATACCTAAAGACGGCCCTGCATAGATGGTATTGAAATTCCGTTTAAGAGCGAAATGAAATATTTGGGGATAACCTTTGATAAATTGTTGAAATTTAATAACCATGGATGATTAAAATTGCAGAAAACTGAACGCATATCAGCCTCTCTGAGCAGTCTCATGTACAATAAATACCTTCCCGAGAAAACCAAATTGCTTCTTTACAAGACAGCTATTCGCCCAGTACTAAGTTATGATTTTCCCATTTGGTTTTCTATCTCCCCGATAGTTATTAAAGAATTGGACATATTTGAACCCAAGATTCTTAGACGGTGTATTGGAAAGCGTTATCAAAATCCTACTAAACTATTTTCCAATGAATATATCTATAAGTCAGCGAATGTCATACCTTTTGGCAAATATGTTCTTTCTCTACAAAGAAAGTTTGTTGAGAAGCTTGCGGTTCACGACAACAACTTGATGAATGCCATCTTTAACGCTAAGGCAGACAAATCCTGGCGGATTCGAACTTCTTATCACCTGTGGGTATCCTGAACTACCCTTGGAACCCACAGGGGACGATCTTGATTGTACCTGTTTTTAAAATTTTTCTTTTTTTTTACTGATTTTACCGTATATATATAGTTGAATATTTGCTTAATATTAATTGATATGTTAATTGGTATTTTAGTATACGGAAAGCGTATATTTTTTATGTTATATTTATACCTTTGAATATTAATTCTGGTCCTTATGACTAGGATTCATTTTGGTTCTTACAATACAATTCTCTCTAATGTGATTATTTTGATTAGAGTGGAATTGGGTTTGTTTTGACATTGGATCGATTGCTGATTAATGTTAATAGCGTTTACACTTCGGGTGTTGTCATGTTAGTATTTTTTTTTACTGCCTATTGGACAGTATTTTTGTTATTCAGTTTTAAGTTGTTAATTGTGCAGATTTTCTCTGCAAGTAATAGTAGAAGAAATTGAGCAATTCTTCAGTTTTTTTATTTTTTATTTATTTTAAAATACATATGTACAAAACAATATAATAATATTTGCCTCAACGTCCAGTGGACATTATTGAGGCCAGTTGGCAAAGTAAATATATCAAAATTCATTTTAGAACATATATATACAAGAAGAAAATAAAATAAAAAAAATTAATTTTACAATATTTATATGTATATAAATAAAATGTATGTTTAATAAACTTTAAAGCGTTATTTTAATAACAATAAATATTGCAATCAATTTACATATTCTGTTCAGTTTTACTACATAAGAAGCATTTCAATGTTATTAATTAAATGTTCTTTAAGAGCATTTTTAAAGATTAAGAATATGGAAAGTTTCTCAAATTTTCCGGTAAGTTGTTATATTCTAAACTACCAACGTGCTGCACTTTTTGCTTTGTTTTCTCTAGTCTACACAGTGCTATTCTCAAGTTACTTGCATTTCTTGTATTGAAAGCATTTTGATTTCTGGCAAATGAAACAGTACGGTGTCCGATATTGTGCAAAGACTTGTATACATAAAGCAAAAGCTGAAGTTTATATAAACCCCTTATGGGCAGTATTGTTTTTGTTATTTCTCTGTATAAAACTAAAGTTGAAGTAGACAATGGGAGATTATAAACTGCTTTCACTGCCTTATTTTGGGAGCGTTGGAGAGATCTGAGTTCATTGCCTTTGTTCCATGCATATACAATAGCTAAATATTTAAAATGACTTTGAATCAAAAATTTGTATATTAGTAGTTTAGTTTGAGTGTTAAATTTACTCCTGAATTTATAAATCAGTCCTGTTGCAGAAGAGACCTTTTGCTTAACGTTTCTTATGTGTTTATCCCACGAGAGATTACTTTGTAGATTAACACCCAGGTATTTTGTATCAAAACTCTCCTCCACAACTTTTCCATCTACATATGCACTAAAATTTTTATTAATGACAGTGTTAGGTCTAAACATTAATATTTTTTGTTTTTCCCGCATTCAAGCTTAGCCTGTTAATTCTCGCATATTCCGTAATCATTGCAGCGTCGTATTCCATATGAGCTTTAAAACAGTTTCACATTTGTATGGGTAAAATACACTTATATCATCAGCAAACATTACCAATTTTCCAAAAAGCTGTAGGTTTTTAATATCGTTGATATAAATGCTAAAAAGTAGAGGGCCTAATACACTTCCTTGCGGAACTCCATACTCAACAGTTCCAACAGAACTCTTCTGATTCTTTATCTCAACATACTGTTTTCTATTTGTCAAATAACTTTCCAATAGTTTTATCGCCTCTCTCTCGACTCCATAGTAAGCTAGTTTCTCTATGAGGATTTTGTGTTCTACAAGATCAAAAGCTTTAGAAAAATCGTAAAAAATGCCGGCAACTCCATTATAACCATCATCAAGTCCTTTGCATATATTATTTATCACGTTCACAACAGCTTCCTCAGGGTCACATCCTCTTCTGAAACCAAATTGGTATTCATATAGCAAGTTATTATGGTTAAAATATGAGGAAAGCTGTTCATAAAGACATTTTTCAAATATTTTGTCAATTATAGAAAGTAATGCAATTGGCCTAAAATTCTCTATTCGTGAGGCATTATTAGTTTTAGGTATGGGAATAATCTTTGTAATTTTTAAACTTTCAGGAAAAGATATCGTTAGATATGGAGTAATTAAGTCACTACAACACAGTAAAACTTTTGGAAAAATTTCATCATGTCCTTTGCTTGTATCAAGTTTATTAATAACTTCCCTTATTACATTTTCTGTTGTGGTGTAAAAGTTGAAAACACATTGACTACGTTCCAAAGTTCTTAGATTATTACATGAATCTCGAGGCAAGTAAGTAATTTTATTTTTTAGGATTTTAGCAATTTGAAGAAAATAATTATTGAACATATCACTTTTTTGTACATCGGGAATAGTGTTTCCATTGCCATCATAAACTTTTATTACATCTTTAGACTTTTTACCTATACTCTCGTTTAGAAATTTCCAGCTTTTTTTTGGATCCAGCTGAATTTTTTCTAAATTATCCTGATAATAGTTATTCAAACATACTTTGAAGGCCTTATTAATTACCTTACTTATAGCGCAAGCTCTACCCTGTCTCTTCGTTTTAAGTAGTTTTTTTTTATATCTTATAAGTTCCATCAAGTTTTTATTTATCCAAGGTGTTAGTTCATTTTTAATCGACTTTCGATCTCTCTTTTCAATAGTTGCATTTGTTGTGGCGGTTGATATAATATCAATGATTTTGGAGAGATCTTGTGATGGATTTCGAGTTTCATGATACAAAGGTAGAAGAATGTTTATGTGATTTCTGACTTCTTCATAATTACAAACTTTTTTATTACCTCATCATAATCCGAGTTTCTGACGTATTTTCTTATTTTAATCGATAATATTAGATGATCAGTTAATAAACAAGAAATAGTATCTATGAGAATATCATTTGAGATATTACTATAAACATTGTCAATACATGTACCAGAGCTCGGTTGTGTTATTAATTGATGACAATGTTTATAATTGTAGCTTGAGAGTATATTCTCCAAATAACGCAACAATGTACAGCATTGTAACCAAATATATTGTAAATTTGTTTTAAGTCTGAAGAGAACCAGGTTTCTTGGACTGCAATGATGCTTGGTAGTTTAGGTAATTTAGAAATCATAAGCTTAAATTTGTTAAAATTTTCAATTAATGAAATGCTTCGCATGTTACAGAAATTATATTAAAAATTGGAAAATTTAAAGTCTGATAATGCACTCGAAAAGAATTAAAATTTGTAAAGTGTTTATTACTCATAATTAATTAAAAAGAGACTATATACATCTTGACAGAAATACATTATAATTAAAAGAAAATTTACTTATTTTATTGGTTATTGGTTAATAGCCATCTTCTTCATCCTCTCTAACCATTTTTCCTTGAACCGATCGACGTTTGCCTTGGTTTGTAGTGGCCTCAAATAGTAAGTCATCTACCTCTTTTTCATTTTTAATCAAAATTGGCCGCGATATCGCACTTATCCTAGCATAGATTTTTCCATTGTGTGTGTAGATCGAGTTGTAGCCAACTTTTTTCCGAGATTTAGCATAATTAAATAGCTTAAGAGTATCTTTACACAAAAAATCATTGACGTATAAGCTTTTAGTCGCTTCATTAACTTTAAATTTTGATTTAGCAACCATAAGCGAATCCTTAGGTTTTTTAGAATTAAATTTAATAATAAGAGTGCTCCTATTTCTAGACTCATTTCTGTCTTTAATAATAAATGCATCTTCAACATTCTCCTCTTTTATGTCAACACCAACACCTTTTGAAATATTTATTAAGGTATCCACGACAGTAGCATTTTCTTTAACTTCTACACCTTTTATGATGGTGGTCCTTCATTCTCGTGCTTTACCACGAATACGAAAATTTCTTTTAAACAGGTAGTATATTCTTATTATGGAAATTAGAATAAGACAATAATAGTTCTAATTTTGACATATCGTTATTGTTATTAATATGAAAATTGAAAATATTGAAAATATGAAAAAAGTCAATAAAGAATTCAATTCACAATCCAAAGGATTTTTAAATGCGCTAGAAAGTATGCTTCAAAATTATAAACAAACGATGAAAGATAAAGCTATGAACAATACAACAGCAGCGTCATCGAAATTAGCAACCAAGATTAAAAAAACAAATGGGAATCGATAAGTATATTACAGTCCTCAAGCGAGGAAGAAGTCCAAACTCATCCAAGGCCACTCCTACACAAAAAAAAAATTAAAAAATTAAAATTGAAAAATTAAAAATTAAAGTGAAAATGCATTTACACCGGTTCCTCAAACTCGTGTTTTATTAGACAATGGATCGCAAGACACTATTCATTCAATTAAATCGCCACGGAGTTCTCCGGTATATTTAAGGGAACAGATCTCGAACGAAGTGGTGTAAATTCTTTTTATGTAGCGTCAATAGGGAGCGGCAACATATATGAAACAAAAATTCAGGCAAACACTGAAAGCAATTATAAAAAATTTGTATCGGAACATCAAAAGCGGGAAAAATGTGTTTATACATATGTACCAATTAAAAAACAGCAAAAGGTTACAGGTGGTCATTAAGGTCATTGATCATAATGTGGATCCAGACGAAATAAAGATTAGTTTGGAAAGTATGGAATTTAAAGTAAAAACGGTTATGAACTTAAGAAATAGGGAATGTGTTTTTCAACACCTATCCCGTATTGAATTACAACCTGGAAGTACAAAATTGAAGAAAAATGAAGTTCATCATATTTATAATGTGAAATACTTATTAGACAGGAAGATCACAAACGATCGGGACTAGCACAATGCCAAAACTGTCAAGAATATGGTCATACAAGATCCTGCTGTAAGTTGCCCACAGATTGTGTTGTTTGTACACTCTACTAAAATCTGTAAAAGGCCCAGAAATGATTCAATTCCGAAAAAGTGTAGCAAACTGCTAACTATAGAGGTTGTCCTGCTTATGATATTGTAAAGCGTTCAATGGTTCGGAAACCATACATCGCCACATTGCAACCTCAAAATACACTAAATAATAAACAACCACCTACAGTCAAGGCAACCACGATCGAATCTCTTACGCTGATGTTTTAAAATCCAATCAATCTACACAGAATAATTAAAACATAGCTAACAAGTTTGCAAACACTCCGAATTTGAGCCGGCTTGAAACAACAGTATAATTCATTTATTTTAACTAATTTGACAAAAAATTGAAATATTACGGTTAAAAATAAGTAAAAAATTAAATTAAGAAAAGAAAAAAATAACAATTAAAAAGTAAAATTAAAAGCAAAATTAAGCAAAACAGAAACATAATTATTATAATAATATGAAAAAAACATCATATTTATAAACAAAATATTATCAAAATTAAAGAAAAATAAATACGCAAAGTGTTGAATGTGGCAGTTTTGAAATTGTTTGCATTGTTGATTATTTGCATTTGAGATTCCATAGACGAATGGAGTGTATGAGAACGTGTCAAATGTGCTCCTATTTCTCTACTAATTGCATCGCAGTCAATCATTTAAAACTATATTATTTACTATATACATGATTTGAGAATTTACTTATAGTATTACAGCACTTAAAACTTAATTTATCATAGAAGATGGAAAAATAGTCGAATTTTTAAGAAATTTTATTTTAACTGGCTTCAGTAACTTTACAGAAGCCGTGAAGATTTAGTCAATTTGTCAAATTTCTTATTGTTTCAAAATTATAAGATCTAGATTTACCATCGAATCTAAGTAATAATTCATCAAATAGGGTATTAAGCAGTGTTGGTGAACAACTTTATATTATTAATATTATATTTTGATATTTTTGTTTTAAACAATTTCATATTATTCAACTTTAATGTCAGTGTGAACGCTTTACTTGGTAGCTTACGCTGTCAACCCTCCTATAACGCGGTACTCTCAGAACACGGTTTCCATATAACGCGAAGCTGAAATTGCGACGGCCCTCCTATAACGCGGTACTCCCAGAACACGGTTTCCATATAACGCGGAGACCTCCTACAACGCAGTACTCTTACAGCGCGGTTTCCGTTCAACAACATCCCAAAAGTTTCTTCCGCACAGCTTATGAATGACTCTAGGAACTAAATATTGTAAGAGGGTTTAATATAAGTTTTATTTTCGACGCAAAAGCTCAGCCGAGATACATAAACAACATATTTATATAAATATGCCAGCTTATCGTATAATCGTCTATGACATCGGTTTCAGTTGATGCACCCACTTCAAATGCATTGGTAAACGAAAATAAGGAAAACGAATGGGTGCTAAATCTCGATTTGCAAGATGTGAAAAAGGGCTAAATTTGGCTAAAGAATTAGAACTTCATTTCATTCCAAATGATCGTTCAACGGTGCGCAGCGCAAAGTTTAAAAGAAAACTACAATCGAAAACCAATGTGAAGATGAACCAAGTGAGGAAGACATTTTGCCCATTAAAAGAAGACGATTACACAATTTTGCAAGTCTTTCTTATTTCTGTTAGAAAACATTCTTTTAGTTTAGTTTTTATATATTTTTTACGCGCTCACCGCGCTATAGGAGGGTTGACTGTAATCTATTATTTGGGGAGGCGGACATGCAACTACAACGTAATGTCACTGACAGGCTTTAACTTGGCAAAGCCCAGTGCTATCCTTGTAGGTACATGTCAAGCAGCTTACTGCCTCCGTATCTTAGATCAGGCGCTCCCCGGGTACTGGTACCTGGCAACCGCTGGGTAGTTGCTTATGTGAGAAGGCAAGATCGACGATTTGGTACGACATTGGATATGATTTTGCATAAATTGAATATGGGTTTGGTGATTTTGGGCTGGTTGTAGCGGGGTTCTGACGCCCTGGAGGAAATATGTTCCTCTGACGGTTTTCAGAAACTCCACTTCGCCTCCGTCTCGTTAAAACTTTGGCAGGCCTCAAAGTATGTTCTTAGTTCCGTTCCATTGAGGGGCAGTTAAGTTTACACTTCTGTTCGGCTTCGCGATCTGGCTCTGAACACCTGCACTCATGAGGTCAGGTGTCAACCCTCGCATGGCCTCCCTGCATGCATAGCTAACTATGGGATCAATTTAGTGGGTAACTATACTACGGGCTAAGATAGCGGCTTCGAGTGGGAGAATGGAGAATTTTAATTTTGATTTTAATGATGTGGAGCATTTCAAAGGAAATGATCCTTTTAGGAAGAGCGGGCGCGTGGCGCGATCACCACATACCACGAATACAACAGTTGTGGCTACGGAGCAAAGTATATCTTTGGGCGAGTCAACTACAACGAAGGACGTAATAGTGGCGACGATAATAGATTCCACACCAGAATACGGAACTAAAGCCGATAAAGAGCCGCAACGAAACAGTTCTCATCGCTTGGAACTTATACACAAGATGAGAACATTGGAGGAGGAAAGCCTCGCTCAGTGCCGAGAAATCATGCGAAAAATTAAGGTCGCCATGATTCGGCAAAGAAGGGTCAGCAATGACATAAAAGATGGAGTTTCGGAAATTGAGGAGCAGTTCGACGTGATGGAAAGGTATAGGAAAAGCTGGAAAGCGACCGAGGAATAGCGAAATGCTCAAATTTCAACGGCAACAACCGAAGTCAGGACAACTGAACACAGGGCTGACATTGAGACGAGAACCCCACTGACTAGAGGAAAGAGGATAGCCACAAATCCTGCTGAGAGCACTCTGGGTACTGGTAAGAAGACAAGGGAAGAAGAGCCAAACGAATGGCAGCTAGTTCAGAAAAAAGGTGTTAAAAATCCTGAAATAGTAGAGAATAGAAAGGAAAAGTCTAAATACAATTGTATGTAAACATCATCTCTGTAATTATATTAACTCTGTAGATTTCATTTCCGCGTAATGTGCGGCACTTTTTGTTCAACCATTGGAAAGAAAAGATCTTTAAAATAAATCACTAAACATCAGGTGTGGGGTACAATTAAATATTACCAGCATACACATGTTTTGTATAATTCTTTTTAAATATACTTTTTCTAAGTGAATTAAAGTTAAAAAAAATAAATGGATTTGAGACCGGGACGACAAACCACAATAAAGGCGTTGATGGATGCTGGCGTGGAATTCCCATAATCCGCAACACTGAAGCAACTGAAAGCGTTGTATGCATCATTGAACTCCGGTAGGGAGTGGGAAGAGGATGCGATGGCTTCGGCCTCCTATAGGCCAGTGGCCGCTGGATGTGCTCACGACGTCAAGGAAGCAAGCACTGCAATGCCTGCCACGATGTCTTCTACTATGATGCAAACGCCCAACGTGCATACTGTGGCCGTGTCTGCTGTAACTGTGCCTGCTGTTACTACGCCTGCTGTTCCCATGCCTGCTGTTACTACGCCTGCCGATACCATGCTGTCTGATGCTGTGCCTGCTGTTCCCGTGCCTGCTGTTACTGAGCCTGCCGATACCATGCTGTCTGATGCTGTGCCTGCTGTTACTGAGCCTGCCGATACCATGCTGTCTGATGCTGTGCCTGCTGTTACTGTGCCTGCCTTTACCGTGCCTTTTGCCACCGTGCCTGCTGCTACTGTCCCTTGTGCCACCGTGTCGTCTGTCGCTGTGCCTGCCGCCGCGGTACCGACCATTAATGTGCCTGCCGCTATTGTGTTTTCTGCCGATGAACCTGCTGTCACTGTGCCCTCTACCATCGTGCCACCTACATCAAAAAATCCTACTGTAGAAGCTAATACTTTTGAAGAAGAGCAGATTAGGAAACTTCAACTACAGTTGGAAATATTAAAATTACGGCAACAGATTAGAGGGTGATGGTACAATGGAGGGTGAAGGTACAATGGGGCAAGCCCACAAAGTCGACATGTGCCTTCATATAGCGGAGACGACTAGTACGATGTAATCAAGTGGCTGATGATATTCGATGATTATACAGACATGGACGGGTACACTGGCAAAGAGAAACGTGTGGCGATTCGTAAACGTTTGACGAGCACTGCTAAGCAACACGCCATCAACCTGGGGATGGTAGAATATGAGGTGCTAAGAGATAGTGTACACACAATGTTTAAAAGGACAGTAACTCGCCAGGAGGTATATCGCCAGCTGCGTGCAAGGACTTTGGGACCGAATGAGTCTTTCCTAAGCTATTTGGTGTCCATGCAGGCGATAGCCTCACAGACGGATATTGGTGAGCAAGAAATCATAGAACTAGTGATCGATGGGATCCAGGACCGTACTACTGATATCACCAGGTTATATGGGGACGGGTCCATTAATAAATTAATTAGGCGGATGGACGGGTATGAACAGAAGAGGCAGGCGCGTATGGGTCCCACCAAGGATGCAGGATACCCTAGGGGTAGACCCGTTAGCATGAGAAGTGGCTTGGAAGAAGCCGAAATACGTTGTTACAATTGTTCTGGGTTCGGACACTACCAGAGCAAATGCCCGAAGCCGAAGCGACCTCAAAATTCCTGCTTTACGTGCGGGGAGGTCGGCCACATCCGCCGGGATTGCCCGAAGAGGAAGGTAGTTGTTGCTGCAATTAGTAGGAACGATGCTAATGAAACAGTAGGAGCTTTTCAGAAAGAAAGTGTTGCCTTTGTTGAGAGAGGTAAGCGCACCGAAATAACTGACTATTTTTCCTTATTTGAGACGGGTAGCCCTATTAGCTGCGTCAAGAGATCATTGGTACCATTCGCCCTGAAGAAGAAAAATTATAACACCATATCGAAGCATCGGGAAAAGTAGAATTAGCTCCTATGGACAGGTAGAATGTAAGATATTATATAATAATAAGATGATAGAACATAAGTTTTTTGTATTACCAGATGACGAAACGGTGGTGCCAGTGCTGATCGGACGCGATGCATTATTGAAGTTTAAAATGCGGCTTTGCCAAATAAAAATAAGATATACAGTAAATTAATTAAAGAAGATGAATTGCAAAAATAAAATAAAATTAACAGAAGAGGTTATTGGTGCGCTTATGTCACTCAAATTATGTGGGGTTTCTAATGAAATTGCAGATATTCCAAAGCCAATCGAAAATGAAATTAATAACGGGCCGTTAACGAAGAAAGCTTGTGAAGTAAATTTGTTAAAAGAGAGTTCGAGCGTGAATGTACCAGTTGCTTCCGAGTCTGAGGGTTCAGTTTACGGCTATGAGGAATCGGTAATTTTTAGTTGGGATGAAGGACTTGGAGAATTAGGAGGAATTGTGTGTGTGGCCGAGGATGATCTGGATCAGTCGGATAGTGTGAGGCTGCGGTTAATGGTGGAGGATAATTATTTGAGGAAAGTAGGTAATGTTTTAAGGCCGACTGATTATTGTATGCGGATAACATTGTCTAGGGATGAGCCGTTGTTCTGTGGACCTAGACGCCTGTCGTATCGGGAGCGGTGCGAAGTGAAGAAGAAATTGGACGAACTGTTAGGGGCGGGGATAATTTGCCAGCGATTCACTATATGCTTCTCCGGTCGTGTTGGTAAGGAAGAGAAATGGGGAGTTGCGGATGCGTGTCGATTATAGATCAATAAATAAGGTGATATTGAAGGACAATTACCATGTGCCCATAATAGAGCATTGTCTGGATTATTTGGGTAATAAGAATTATTTTTCAACTCTGGATATGAGAAACGGTTTCCATCAAATACCGATGCATGTGGACTCCATACAGTACACCGCGTTTGTGACTCCATTGGGACAATTCGAATACTGTTACATGCCGTTTGACCTTAAGAACGCGGGTGCCGTATTTCAGCGATATATCAACAAAGTTTTGAGGGAATTTATAGACGCGGGTGAGAATGTAGTGTATTTGGATGATGTTAGTAATGCCATGGAGACTTTTGAAGAACATTTGGAAATATTGGCGTATGTGTTGCGTGTGTTACGACAGAATGGACTGGAATTGAATCTTAGAAAATGCAAGTTTGCGAATAGCGAGATGGATTATTTAGGATACAGAGTGAACAGAACGGAATAAGGCCTAATAATGACCATATCAGGATGATCTAGGATTACCCGAAGCCGCTGGACTGTGAGGGGCTGGAGAGATGCTTAGGGCTTTTTTCATATTTTAGACGATTTGTTCATGATTTTTCGAGGATTGCGAGACCGTTAACAGATTTGAAGAAAAAAGATTTTGTCTGGTCGGACGAGTGTGAGATGGCCTTTCTGACGCTGAAGGATAGACTTATTAATAGCCCTGTACTTGCAGTTTATAATCCTAACTATGAGACGGAGTTGCGCACCGACGCAAGTGCGAGGGGATACGGCTCGGTAATATTGCAGAAACAGGGAGATGGTAAATTTCACCCGGTTGCATATTATTCGAAGTGCAAGACGGCATCGGAGTCTAGGTATCATATCCAATGTAAACCCAGACTTTTAGCGGTGCTGGCGTCTGACAATTACAAAAATAGCCCAAAAGAAACGATGAATTATGTGATTTAAAAATTACTTGCAGAGAAAATCTGCACAATTAACAACTTAAAACTAAATAACAAAAATACTGTCCAATAGGCAGTAATAAAAATACTAACATGACAACACCCGAAGTGTAAACACTATTAACATTAATCATCAATCGATCCAATGTCAAAACGAACCCAATTCCACTCTAATCAAAATAATCACATTAGAGAGAATTGTATTGTAAAAACCAAAATGAATCCTAGTCATAAGGACCAGAATTAATATTCAAAGGTATAAATATAACATAAAAAATATACACTTTCCGTATACTAAAATATCAATTAACATATCAATTAATATTAAGCAAATATTCAACTATATATATACGGTAAAATCAGTAAAAAAAAAAAAGAAAAATTTTAAAAACAGGTACAATCAAGATCGACCCCTGTGGGTTCCAGGGGTAGTTTTCTCATAAAAAGCCGGAGTCGGTAAAGGATCCAAATCATCAATACTCTCGTTCAGGATACCCACAAGTGATAAGAAGTTCGAATCGGCCCAGAATTTGTCTGCCTCAGCGTTAAAGATGTCATTCATCAAGTTGTTGTCGTGAACCGCAATCTTCTCAACAAACTTTCTTTGTAGAGAAAGAACATATCTGCCAAAAGTTATGACATTTGCTGACTTATAGATATATTCATTGGAAAATAGTTTAATAGGATTTTGATAACGCTTTCCAATACACCTTCTAAGAATCTTGCGTTCAAATATGTCCAATTCTTTAATAACTATCGGGGAGATAGAAAACCAAATGGGAAAACCATAACTCAGTACTGGGCGAATAGCTGTCTTGTAAAGAAGCAATTTGGTTTTCTCGGGAAGGTATTTATTGCACATGAGACTGCTCAGAGAGGCTGATATGCGTTTAGTTTTCTGCAGTTTTAGTCATCCATGGTTATTAAATTTCAACAATTTATCAAAGGTTATCCCCAAATATTTCATTTCACTCTTAAACGGAATTTCAATACGATCCAGGGATAATTGAAGACATTTGCTTTGTGATACCACGTACTTCGCGCAATTACCGGAAGAATTTCTTATACATATCGCTGTAGATTTAGAAGCGTTGATATTTACACCCCATTTTTTGTAATAAGAGCTGATGATACCGAGGTGGAAACCGGCATTATTTAAGGCAACAATAGGTGACTGGCTATGAGAATTTAAAAGGCAATCGTCAGCGTAAAGAAGAGCACTTGAGTTGGCGGATGAGTGTGGAAAATCATGTAGGAAAAGATTAAACAAAAAGGGGCTAGCACGCTTCCCTGAGGCACACCACTCTTCACTGAACCAAAATCCGAGGAGGAATTATTTATCATACATACATACATAATTGGTCACTACAACCCTTCAGTCAGGATCACGACCTAGTTTCTCACACCACTTATGTTGTGTGTGTTCATTTTATACGTGAGTGGCGGGACCTACAGATTTTTGAGAAACTTTTCATGGAAATTTTATTTACTCTCAGAGTTTTTTCCAGAAATCTGCTGAGAAGAAGTCGCCGAATAAATACTTTTTGTATTTTATTTTGATGTCTGGCCTGGGACTCGAATCCTGGCTTTTCGTCTAATAAGCCAACACACTACCTGCTAGACCCCGGCGACTTCAATTATCTGCACAATAAAATTTCGATCAAGCAGATAGCTGTCTAGTAACGGAATCATAAATGGATCTTATGACTAACTGAGTCAAATGCTCTTTGTATATCCAAAGAAATCGCTACGGTGCCTATTTTACTCCTAAGGTTTTTAGTTATATCATTATGAAACTTAAGCAGGGAATGACAAGTTGAGGGTTCTCTTTTGAATCCAAACTGGAACTCAGATATAGGATCAATTATGAATTCCCCCCTCCAATTTTGCCTTTAAAACTTTTTCAAATATTTTCCCCACATTTGACAACAAGAAGATAGGCCTAAATTCATCAGGTGATATACTCTTAGGATTTTTTTAATAGGAATGATTTTTGCTATTTTCCAATCCCTTGGGAAGTAACCGTTGTTGATGCAGTTGTTAAATATTATGGTGAAAAATTTTATGACTTCATCTGGAACTTTTTCAGGATATAATTTGGTATACCATCTATGCCGTTGGACTTCTTCGAGTTTACATTCTGAATTATTTCTCTGACCTTATCTACATCAGTGAAATGGTATTTATCTGGGTTGTCTAAGGTGTTAAACTCATCATTAAACGAATATATATTATTGGGACTCGAAGCAAGGTAAGATGAAGTACGATATTCAGGAATATTTTCTTGAAAAACTGTTGATTACGAAAAATTGAAGATATTTCTGGGCAATTGGAAATTATGACTTCATTGTGTTTTACTTGTTGACAAAAGGAGGATTTTTTTATTTACAAGTTGATCAATTTCTTTAAATGCAGATGGGCCAGGTTTGATGTTTTTAAGTTTGTTGTTAAATATTTTAGACTCCTCCAAGCAAACTAATTCTTTTATTATATTTTTTAGAAGCTGTCTCTGTTTAGAAAGTATCACATATTCATTACTCAACCTATTTCCGGTTCGGTGAAAAATATTTTTTAATCTTTTTTGCCACTGATGTGAGGAAGGAATGCATGCAAACAAGGTAAAGTTTCTGATTGTGGTCAACGTGGCGACCGCCAGGACGATCATTGTCTTGCTGTATTCAAGTTGACACGCAGCCTCCTCGTGGCCCCTCCTGGATGGCATTCTAGCACCCGTTAGATGTTAACTAATGCGTGCAGCGAAGTCCAATCCCCTGGACATTAAATTTGGGTTGTGCGTAGGGCTTGGAACCCACCACGGAAAAACAAATATCCAATGAGAACTAAAGCAAAATCCAATGAAAAAATCCCCTCAAAAGTTGGCGACCACGGCAGACGTATAAAGGACTATGATTTACGTATTGGGACATGGAACGTCCACACCCTTTACAGGCCCTCATTAAATGTAGAACTGACATCACTGCCATACAGGAAATGCGATGGACAGGACAAGGATGCAAAAGGATGTGTACTACAGCTGCCATGAAGACAAGCACGAATTTGGATGCGGATTTGTGGTTAATAAGAGACTTCGTCACCTTGTCTCTGGGTTCACACCTGTGAACGAAAGAATAGCCACAATCCGCATCAAGGCAAAATTCTACAACATCAGCCTAATATGTGTTCACGCCCCGACGGAAGAAAAGGACGATGTGGTTAAGGATACCTTCTATGCTAAACTCGAGGACGTATACGATAAGTGCCCGGCCCATGACGCCAAAATCGTCCTCGGGGATTTTAATGCGAAGGTCGGGCGGGAAGGTATCTTTGGCCCTACTGTTGGACAGTTCAGCCTCCACGCGAACACTACCTCCAATGGTATGAGGCTGATCGATTTTGCTGCGGCGCGTAACATGGTAGTATGTAGCACTAAGTTTCAACATCTCGACATTCACAAGGCCACATGGATGTCCCTTGATCGATCAACATCCAACCAGATCGATCATATTGTGATAGACGGAAGGCACGTATCCAGTGTACTAGATGTGCGCACATTCAGCCAAGTTTCGATTGCGCATTAGCGCTTCGAGGTCTGCGCACTCTAGTGCATTGCGAAAGCTGGACGTTAAGAAGCTGCGATCACAAAGGACAGCTGAGGCGTTCTCCGCTCAACTCTCGGATAAGCTCCGTCGTTCCCCATCTAATCTCAACGACATTGGCGGACTGTGGGCCAACATCTTCCACTCCTTGCGCACTACTGCGGAAACAGTCCTTGGTTTCGAACGCCCACCCCAATGATGGGCGTCTCTCATCGATGATGAGAGACGCCTTTTCAGACGCAAGAAAAGGGAGCAGGATGTAATGAGTTGGTAGGGCGCAAGCACCAGCTTATTTACAAAATATGGCTAGAGGAAAGTATGCCCAACGATTGGAACCTCAGTGTCCTCTGTCCTGTCCTGAAAAAGGGAGACCCTACTTTATGCGCCAACTATAGGGGTATAAGCCTTCTCCCTATCGCATATAAGGATCTTAAAGGCGTATTGTGTGAACGACTGAAGCCACTAGTCAAAACACTGATTGGACCTTATCAGTGCGGCTTCAGACCTGGGAAGTCCACCATCGACCAGATCTTCACACTACGCCAAATCTTGGAAAAGACCCACGAGAAACAAGTCGACACACACCATCTTTTTGTCGACTATAAGGCTGCCTTTGATAGCCCCATAAGGGATCGTTTTTTGCCGCAATGTCTGAGTTCGGTATACCTGCGAAGCTGATAAGGCTATGCAGAATGACGTTGAGCAATTCCTGCAGCTCCGTCAAGGTAGGAATGGACCTCTCCGAGCCTTTTGATACCGTGCGAGGTTTCAGACAAGGCGACCCCTTATCATGCGACCTCTTCAACTTCGTCATGGAGAGTGTTCTGCGAAAGGCAAGAGTGCATCGCAGTGGCACTATTTTTCAAAAAAGTGTCCAGTTGCTTGCGTACGCTGACTACATTGACATCATAGGGCGTACGAAGCGAGATGTTACTGCTGCCTTTAGTGCTATTGAACGCGAGTCTACTAAGATGGTTTTGGCAGTAAATGAGGGCAAAACAAAGTATATGTTATTGACGAGTAGAGGCGCGCGGCGTATTGATTCTCAGATTACGGCCGATAACTATACTTTTGATACGGTCAAGGAATTCATCTATCTTGGCTCCGCCGTTACCATGTCAGTCTGGAGATCAAGCGCAGGATCACTCTTGCCAACAGGTGCTACTATGGTCTCAATAGGCAATTGAGTAGCAGAGACCTCTCTCGTACGACAAAACTAACACTCTACAAGACACTCATCCTACCCGTGCTTCTTTATGGCGCAGAGGCATGGACCCTATTAAGTTCTGATGCAGCAGCCTTGAGACTGTTCGAGAGAAAAGTACTGCGTAAGATCTTCGGTCCAGTACGAGTTGGCGATGATTTCCGCATCCGATACAATAGTGAGCTGTATGAGCTCCTCAACGACATGGACGTTGTACAGCGTATTAATATCCAGCGGCTGCGCTGGCTCGGCCATGTCGTTCGAATGGAGGAGGATGCTCCAGCGAAACGGGTATTTGACGCGGGGATCTGCGGAAGTCGGCGGAGAGGACGACCTTGTATCCGAAGGACCAAATCGAGGAAGCCCTGTCATCGATTGGTGTGACCAACGGGCGTAGGCGCTCAAGAAGCAGAAGCGCCTGGAAGGATGTGTTGCGGCAGGCCGAAATCCGTTAATCGCGTTGTTATGGCCAATTAAGTAAGCACGTTATTTTTTATTTATTTATTGATTAACTTCAGTACAACAAGCATTTAATCTTGTTTAATAGTACTGTTTATATATTGTTATAATTAAAGTAATAGTTATATATATATATGTATGTAAATTTCACAAAGAAAGCAAAATTATATTAATTAAATTTAAGTTATCCTTAAATTGGATTGAATTAAATGGTAAATCTTAAAGACAAGAAAAGTGTGTTAAAATTGCAGTTTTAAATTGCATTACATTGCTTTTCAATTGAATTTCTGGCGGAAGTTGGTTCCATGAACGAATTGAATTAACATAAAAGTGCCTTTCAGACACATGTTTCTGGAACCTTACGGCGTTTATCCTATAGCCCCTGTTAGTTCTGTAAAATTTTAGTCTAGTAAATAGATAATTCGGTTCCCCTGAATAAACAATCTTATATAGAAAAATTAGCATACGATATTTTAAGAGGTTTTCCAGTGTCATGTCGTAGATTTTGTAGGCAAAATACGATATACTACTATATCTAGTGCGTCCAAAAATATATCTTGCAATGTTATTATAAGTCACGTTAAGTTTATTCCTGCTGACAGAGTCCAAACCCGTAAAAAGCTCACATCCATATAAGAGGGTTGGAATCAGGTATGTCTTCGCCAAGAGCATATATTAACAGGCGTAAAGGACTGAGACCTGCAAAGATTCCTAAGCATAGCATATGTCTTCCCACAAATCATATTAACATGGTCAGTCCAGGAGAGTTGACTATTAAAAGTAATACCCAAGTTTTTGGCACATTGTACCAATTCTATGGGCGAGTCCCCAACGACTAATGGTGGCAGTAAGTTCGGCAAAACGCCAATTTTTTCAATTATGATAGCTTTAGACTCATTAGCGTTCAAGCAAAGACCATTCGCAGTGGCCCATTTAAATATACTGCCAAGGTCCTGGTGCAGTCTCAATATACAATTGTCGATGTCAGTTCTAAAACAGCTAACGTAGAGTTGGACATCATCGGCATACATTTGAATTCCACAGTGAGTTATACGAGAAGGTAGGTCATTAGAATACATTATGTAAAGCAGTGGTCCGAGAATTGAACCCTGTGGTACACCTCTCCGGACCAGGCTGCTAAATGATTTTGCATCGCCATAGTGCACTGTCCGACTTCTCTTATACAGGTATGTACGTAAAAGTTTTACTGCTGATGTTGAAAATTTAAAGTTTTCCATCAACTTGTGACAAAGAATGTCATGATCAACAGTATCAAAAGCCTTTGAGTGATCTAGAAGTACCAGCATAAACACCATGTTCTGATCCATTTTTGACCTCAACTCCTCTACAACATCCAGTAATGGCGTAACGCAGCTGTGTTTGGGTCTGACACCAGACTGTCTGCTAGTCAGTAAAGAATTGTCGTACAAATGTTTGCTAATTTGCCCATGAACCAAACGTTCGAAAGCCTTAGACAAGTAAGGTAGAATCGCAATTGGTCTGTACTTTTGGTAAGTAAGTGGTTAAGGTTAAGTTAAGTGGTCTGTAGGTTTGGGTAAGGGGATAATTTTCGCGTGCTTCCACATTGAAGGAAATTTTGACGTCGTCAGAATAGTATTAAATAAATGTGTTATATACACAATAATGTAGTCCAGTATAATTTTTAGGAACCTCGGGTGCATTTCATCGTAGCCAATTGAATTTGATTTGATGCCTCTAAACGCTCTATACACGTCCCCAAGGTTGACGTTCGAAAATTAAAAGCCATTGCCATTCAGATCAAAAGAAACACTTGGATCCGTAAGGTTATAGTTATAGTAACTGATATTCGATTTAGGTATAGGTATATTCGAGAACTCAAAATTCAATTTGTCCACATCTACATCATGACTAGTATTATTATCATTATTATCCAAGACACCCATATTTCTAATTTCCCTCCATTTACACCGGGACGGCATAGCGGATTTAAATTTATCCCCATAATATCTACACTTAGCGGACCTAATTTCGTAGTTCACCTTTCTTCTATAATTCCTATAAATTTTCCTAAGTTCAGGAGTTCGATATCTCTTCCAGCGTTCGTAGGCTCTATTCCTGCTACTAATCAGTTCCTTTATCTCATTCGAGAACCATGGATTCTCGTTGGCACGCATTGTTTTCGTCCTTATCTGTACATATTTGTCATACAAACTCTGAAAATTGCCGTGTAAAAAATTCACCTGATCGTCAACATTTGGCATATAGAAAACCCGGTGCCAGGGTATGCTCATTAATTCATTCTCCAATGATGGAACGTCAATATCTCTAAAATCCCGGAAAGTTATTTTCTTCTCCTTCGAAGATATTTTGAAGTCATATGACAGGAAAATAAGATCATGTCTCGAGAAAGCCGGTGCAGAAAGTTGGTCATATAGTAACACACTAGAACAATTGTCAACAAAGAAAAGATCAAGTAGCGTAGCAGAAGATGACGTAAAGTGGGTGGGCATAACCTCATTTACTAACCACAAACCTATGGCACTTAGGTCAAACATTAATCTCCTGTACACTAAAACATTTGCATTAAAGTCGCCGGTTATTATGATGTCAGTGTAACTGAGGCAAACATTAGTTAATTCGTCGATCAGTGGTCCAATGTCGATAGTCCTATTAGGTCTGTACACAGTAAAAGCTTTCTGCCACAGTTAATTATCTCCAAAAACAGGTATTCAATATTTGGAGTATGGGTATTATTCTCCGAATAATATTATTCTACCAACCAGTTTACATTGAATGTGGGATTTCACATAAATTGCTTCACCACCACCGTGGGAAAGTCTGTCAGAGCGGTAAAGGCAATATCCATTCAGTCCATGTATGCTGTCGGGCGAACTATAATTAAACCAAGTTTCCGAAATACAAATGACGTCCATTTTCGAGTTCTCAAATGTATAGCGGAATTCGTCGATTTTATTATTGAGGCTCTGCGCATTCAAATGGCATATATTAAAACCTGTTGTCTGCCGGCAAAGAATTCGTAGCAAGATGGAGAGATTATCATGGGAACCAACTTCCTCCCGATCAAGCTGAGAAGTCAAATTTAACGTCAAAAAATGAAAAAGCAATGTAAACAATGTACTTGCAAGCAGTAAACAGATAAACACACACACTAACAAACAATCCAAGGCAAATTAAAAGAATACAATTAAAATTAACAATAATACAAATAAAGGTTGAAATAAAAATGTCAACAAATAAAATTAATGTCAGGATAAAAATATAAATAATATAATTTAAAACATAAAGAAAAGTTACAAAATTTAAAATTAAAGTATATTTACGATGGTATTTATTATATGCGTTCTTGTGCATTATATCCATCACGAAAAAGATTTAAGTCGTCTATGTCCTTCACATGTAAACCAATCCACGGCTGGTAAAGGCTCCAAATATTAGCTTTTTTTCTTCAAGCTGTAGGCCCGTTGTAAAATATGATAATTTTCTGAGGTTAAATTTTCGTTGACGTAGAACTGTACCGAGCTATCAAAACCAAACTTGTTTAATCGCAAAACATCCTTACGTATCTTTATATAGGATGAAACGGACCTAAGGACTACGTTTCGATCATACGGCAATTTGAATTTTATGATTATTGGTGGGTCAACCTTAGATTGTTTAT
Organism: Sarcophaga subvicina; assembly: GCA_936449025.2. Classification (NCBI taxonomy): domain Eukaryota; kingdom Metazoa; phylum Arthropoda; class Insecta; order Diptera; family Sarcophagidae; genus Sarcophaga; species Sarcophaga subvicina. Next base: position 54,708,621 of record OW388081.2, read on the forward strand.
TAGCAGAAATTCTGCCCGGAAGATTTTTCTTTTTTCTTAATCTGAAGGCTCCAATAATTTCCGGAGGACGTATGACTGTTGCCATATATTTTTGAATATAGAATAGTAAGATCTTCATTCTGTTGTTCCGGAACACCAATAACACGTAGTTCATTAGCAACAACTGCATTGTCATGTTCCTGTTGACTGCTTTCAGGTGAGCAATTTCTTGCTTTAAGTTATATTTCTCATTGGTGAGGTCAACAACCTTCTCAGTGTTATTATTTTTAATGTCACTGATGCAAGATTCCAATTGAGTCACCCGTTCTGTTAAAATGTCCAGTTCGGTTTTCACCATATTTAGCCTTTTTTCTATTTCGTTCAATAGACGTTCCTCATACTGCTGAAACATATTCTTCAAAGTGGACTGCAGTTGGTCGGCTAACTTATCAAACCTTTTATCTATAATCTGCATAAATTTAAAAGGAGAATCTACATTGGAAGAACAGGCAGATGCTATATTTGTTAAACGCGCATTTTTGGCGTATTTACAATTTCTGTTTGAGACAGTTCAGCAGAAGTATTATCCATTTTTTTCGAAATCGAAAGGTTGTTTTTTTTACTTCTGGGTTTGGATTTGGACGACTGACTTCTTAATTTAAATTGATGCATTTGTTCAAGCACCAAATTATAATTTCTATTTATTTCAGTGTAGTGCAAAATGTAAAAAAGGAAAAAACTCTGTATGAAAGCACATCCACTTGAAAATTCAAAGCACAGCTTGTTTCAAACAGATGTTATATGTTTAACGGGAAAAAAATAATGTTATGTACTTTTGTTATTGCAGTCCTTTTTACTTTGCTTTATTTCTATTTTGTTTACTTTATGTTTATACATATGTTTTTGTTGGAAGAAATCAGCTGACTGTGAATTGTTGTTTATTGCTTTGAATTTGTATTGTTTATATACCAATGTATGCTATTGTTTATATTTGAAGTTTATTGTTATTGTTTTGATATATATACACTTGTTATTTCCAATGTTCGTATTGTTGTTGTTTATTTTAAATTTCAGTGTTTTTCGGTGTTATTATTAACTATTGTTTAATTATTATTTTAATTTGATAGTTTTAATTTTAGTTAAGCGAATTTATAATTTATCTGATTAAATTTGCTAAATCTGTTGTTCGTAATTTTAAAATATTTAATGTCACACACAACAAATTCAGAAACACGTCCGTTCAACTCGATGACTCATATATTTATGTATGTACGTGGACAGTTTTAAATGAGGATTTAAATTCATTTATAAAATGATCAATTTCGATATTAAGTCGATTTTTATTTGTAGGTGGCTTTATACGGATATAGACGGAGCTCATATCATTTCTAAAATTGTCCCGGTTAGTATTTTTATGCGACGTAATTAGTTTCGGTGTTCTAAGGATCATGGTTGAAGAATCAAGGTTTAATACAAGCTTTAACGGGAAGTGATCTGAAAAGGTGGGAAGTGATGATATGTAATTATTAAAAATATCATTGTTTACCAGGAGGAAATGGTCCAAAAAGGATGCTCCATAAGGGTATGACGGTGTAGTGCTACAAAATCTTTTGACATCCAAAGGATTATCTAAGAGCCAATTATAAAGTTTTCTTTCGTTTATGTATATAAGGATCCCAGAATATATTTTTTGGTGATATTGTGATATTTGTACAAAGATGTCGTTAAATTTTATATTATTTAAAGAGATTCGTTTATATTGAATGGAATTCTTATTTAATATAGCCACTCCGATAGGTGAGTAATAATAAATAAAGTTGTATCCTGGTAGTTTAATTTTTTGCTTTTTATTTAGATGGCATTCCTGAATAAAAGCGATGTCAATATTATTAAAATGTAACATATTTGCTAGATCTATTTGTCTGGATAAGTCTATAAGTGATCTTACGTTGAAAGTAATAAATTTCATGAATCTATGGCCCATAGGTAGATTTAACCTTATGCATAAGACGTAAAAATTCATCTTTGGCTTCAGCTCTAGGCATACTTCGAAATTCATTCAGAAATATATTTATTTCTTGCTCAAGACTTAGTTCTTTATCGACTATAAACACGTTAGATAATTTTAAAAATTCATTTATAACTGAAGGTTTAGAAGTTTGTACATTCTGAGTGTTAAATAGACCTGCATAAGTTTTACCTGGTGTGATACATTAAGAAGATGATAGCGTGTGCCCTATATTTTTTGCTGCAATTTGTTTTATTTCAATAGCCCTACGGATACGTTCTTTTCTATTTTCAACATATTTCTTGAATATTGGGCTCCATTTCCAGTTCGCACTGAAAGTGTCCCGGCTTCGAATAAGCGAGTATATTACTAAAATTTTGTGAGAATTCTCAAAATTTCAAAATGAAAATTTTCTTTTCTACTGTGACTGTTGAAAAACCAAAATATAATTTAAGACGGATTCTATTTGGCTCAACCTTAAGAATATTTTCCATCTTCGTTGTGCCGATGTCACACTAAAATCCTCTTGTATATTTGGATTGGGTCTTTGCATTTTATCTACTTATGAAGAGTTTGTTAGTTTGGTAAAGGTTAGGTTTAGTTAGCGGGTAGCTGCCGTTCAAGTTCAATTGTTTCCGCATATTCAATCGGTGACCATATGTCCCATTATGTTACCCAGTGTGAGCCCCTTTGTCATGATACGTTAGTGGTTGATTCGAACATCCTCGAGTTTTGAATGAAAACGCTGTTAACGTTGGCCACCCTACTTTTAAGTTTAGATTTACGTTTTGTTAAAGTGTCTAAAGCACCCCTGTACTTACATTTATAATATTGTGAATTATGAAAGGTACGTTTGTGTACAAATAAATAATAAATTGATTATTTTTTTACATTTTTATTTTATTTACCCCGATTCTCGCCAATATTTAATTTTATTATTTACCCGTTCCCCGCCGCATTTTGGTCATTCGCGATTTTTGCAGATTTTGCTTCGAATATGGCCACATTGGTTTTTTGTTGTTGGATAAACCACACCCTTAATCAAATTTTTCTCTGGTTTTTATTAAATAAATTATTTTAATAACCTTTTACCCGCTTTTTGTAAGGTACATAAAATAAATTGTAATATGTGATTTAATTGGTTTTTTGATATAAATATATCCAAAAGTGCAGTGCAAATGTAAGAATATAAAAGAGAAAGAAAAGCAAAATAAAATAAACAAAACTTAAATATACAAACAACACCGTGCATTTATTTAGCAGTGTTGTTTTTGTTGTTACTTTCTTATAAACAGATGGAAAATTGTCAGGAACTAAGGAGGCCGCTGTTTTGTTGAATATATTGTGCTTTTGTTGCGATATTGTTGTTCTTATATTCTTACACTGATATAAGCAATATTTTTGATTGAAATTGTGATATTTTATCACAATAATATACACAAATATTTTCATTTTTTAGTCAAACAAATTTTTTTTTGATTTTTTAAAAATAATATTGTGATTTTTTATTGTTTTAAATTACATATAAATTTTTCGATTCCTTTTTTCAATTTTGCTTCGGAAATTTTCGCAAATCCAAAAGACGCGAGGGCCAAATATATGTCCGGATACATCTATTTGTATTTGTATCTTCAATGTGCCTCGTTTATTGATGGATTAGTTGATAGCCGCGAACCCGATTGCTATGGGACACCACAACGTTTTCTGGACATTATGCTTCTTGGTCAACATTTTGAGAATTTTTTGGCCATTTACGGAACTAACCCCCATATTGGAAGTATTTAAAAGATGTACTATCTTCTACAGAAAACTGAAGGTGATGCGAGGAACGTAATACGAACTTGCCCATGGTTTGGCAGAACCTCGACGATCTTTACGAAAATAAAAGAGTATTAGTCAATTGTCAATTGAAAACTCTTTTCAACCTCCCTCCCATAACCAAGGAATCTGGCCCTTCCATTATGAGTTTGCAACGAACAATTAATGATTGCATAACAAATTTATCATTGCTGGGCATAGAAACTCAGAATTGGGACATTATTTTTGTTTACATTTGCTCCACTAATCTTCCCGAACTCACCCTATGCCTTTGGGAGCAATATGCCTGTATGGATTTACTATTGGGTGGAAATATATACTCCCAGATAATTCTTTCTGGAGTTCGAAAATACCTCAAAAACCCTTTTAACGCCCAACAAACCGTTTTCGGTTGGATTGTGACTGGCAAAATATGTCAGTCAAATGCGTTACCGTTTAGCCCGTTGGGTTAATTTTAACCCTCAGTGTGAAGTGCAACTTCATGCAATTTGTGATGCTTCTGAGAAAGCAAATGCTGCCATTCCGTATAGTAGAGTCCTAACCCCGTCTGGTGAATTTGTCACCCACTTGCTCGCTGACAAAGCCAAAGTTGCGCCTATAGAATTGTAAACTTCACCCCGTTGACAGCTCTGCTGTGCAACTCTGTTGGGAAAAAATGGTATGTTCCACTTCGTAAGAAGCTGTATCTTACCAGATCGGAAGCCTTTGTGGGACAGATTCAACTATCGTTCTGTCTTGGCTTCAAAAACGCCCGTGCCATTGGCTAACTTTTGTGGCATATCGAGTATCGCTTATCGTGGACCAGGTAGGCACTGGCAATTGGAATAATGTGGACTCTCCTTATGATTGCCTTTTACTCATCAAAAAACCTATCAACAGATCTCGTTGTTGTCGATTTTGTTTTCATTACTTATGACAATTTACCCTATAACAATTGAAAGCTAGGTCGAATCGATAGGATTTATTTCGTCCGTGATTAGAAGTGCAAGTGGCGGAAATTCGAACTGCCAATGGCGTTCTAATTTTGCCAATTGAGAAGCTTGTGCTGCTCCCTAACTAAGAACAAAACTAATTCGTTTTCTTGTTTTTCCCCCTGTTGCGTGTTAGTCGTTTAATTCCAGATAGTGTAATAACCCGTAGGCTAATTGTCGAAAGCCTAAGTGGCAAACATCTCGGCAAAAGCTGGCAACAAGAAGGAACCCACTCACGCCGAACGCAAAAAAAAAAAACGCCACCCACAACAAGGCTCTCATGTTCAGGACTAGCTAAAACTATATTTCTTTTATTATATCAGAATTATTTTACTTTCATGTTCAAATAATATTATAATATTAACCTATATATATATATATATATATACCCTGAATTGTAATTTTTTGATCTCTGGCCAGGTGATTTCTCGGTCCTCTTGTTGCAATGTTGCAAAAGGGCGGGATGTCCACACTGGCCACCCTACTTTAGTTTAGATTTAAGTTTTGTTAAAGTGTAAAAACCACCCCTGTAATTACGTTTATAATATTGTGAATTATTAAGTATAAACGAAAAGAGATCACTACTCGATCCATCCCCAACCCGAAGGTACGTTTTGCGTACACATAAATAAATAATAATTGATTATTTAAACTAATTACCTTTGTTTTTATTTACTCGTATTCTCGCGAAATATTTTATTTTATTGCTTCCCCGCTCACCCCCACAATCGACAATATTCGACTCCGTGATGACTGCAGATTCAATCGAATTAATCTAAGCATAAACCCAGGTATTTATTAGATTTATGAGATATTAATAGTACCAAAGCACTTTTTTGTACGACAGAACCAAAATTTCGCAGGTGATTGGGACATGACCTGAGTTGAGCATAGCGTAAAGCGTTTGGATAGATGACATATTTAAAGTGAAGTTTGTTAAAATTATATCAATAGTAGAAGGTAGAGTTGGATGCGTATTCTGACTGAAACGAGTAAAATCCATAGGATGATAAACATAATAGTTATTTCGTAATTAGTGACTGTACAAGCAGACGCCTGCCGTGTTATTGATTTAACAATTCCAGGTATTGTGTTTTGTATTAAAGTCGTCGAGTATAAAATATACACATAGTGAATTTGTGATTTTTGATAAATCTTCAGACAAATTTGATGTGCCCTTAGAACTATAAACCGTTGTGAATCTGATTAATTTCTGTTATAATAGATACTTTTCAAATACTGACGTGTTAAATGTTGCTATCTGCCGATGAGGAATAGCATTCTTAATCGCAATTAATACACCACCGCCATGTGTACATCTATCTTTCCTATGTACTTTATAGTTTAAAATTTTAAGTAAATTATTCGGTTTCAAAAATATTTCATTAATAAAAACTACATCTATCTGGATTTCATTTAAAACATGCTCAAGCTAATTTATGTCTGAAGTATTTGTTATGCCATGGGCATTAAATTGCATAACACGAATCTTGGTCAAAGTTTGTTGATTATATGACATATTTAAGAATGTTAACTAGAACTCGCATTTTATCATATTTCGTTTTACATTTTTCGAGAGCATCTAAGGCCTCGAAATAGATTTCTAACATCTTTTATTTGTTGGCGTCATTTGTAATCGAAGTCTCATTGAAAAGACCACTGTAAGTTCTGGTTGACGTATTTGGTCGAAGTGCTCCATTTTCATTGCCATCGAGTCTGCAAATATTGGTTTTTCTTTATGCATTGGTAATAATTGGTAGAAAATCGTTTGTCGTAAAAATCTAGCCCAGGTTTGCTTTTAAAACTTACTTGTGCACGATTTCTTGATACTCTTTCTCGTATTTCCAAGTATTCCTGCCTTAAAGGACAGCGATATCGTCAGCCCGGTGATAACAATTTTTTAAATAATTTTTAACACAACTAAAACAATTGTGAACTACAGGACCTACACATGAAGTTTTATATAATTGGCAGGTAGAGTAAACACTTTGGCCACATCCAATACAATTATTTGTTCTGTGACAATTCGATGACCTGTAACCAAACATATACACTGTGTAGGACTTCTAGGTCGGCGTAGGGGTTGCGTGTTAAGTTTCAACATAAACACATAGCATCATTTGCGGAGGATTTTGTAGTCACGATTTAGATTAGCTAACTCAATGTTGAATATTTGTTTAAATTCTTCGATTGCAGTTTTTGTATCGATTTGAGGAAAACCAAATAGTACTAATTTAAACTTTTTTGGTCTTTAACGGGGTAAAATTTTACAGAACGCTCTTTTAGAAGTTTTGTAGCGACCAACTTAGTTCCCTATTCAGAGTTACACTAAAATTTTTGGCTGATCTAACATATTTTGTATTTGATTCATTTGTATTGGTGGTAGATAAGTGATCAAATTTTTCGGTGCTCATATCAGTAACGACATTGACTTGTTGGGGTTTATACCTAGACCGTTTGCAGATGCCCATAAATAAATTTGATTTAAATCTCCGTTTATTAAATTTGCAATGATAGGTCATTGGTATATAACGTGTGCAGTAATGGGCCAAGTACAAGACCTGTGGTACACCTCTCGGCATTAAACAGTGTCTGGATATATCTGAATTATGGCTAACGCTTTGATACTTGTCGCTTAAATGCGAAGATAGTAGTTTTAATACAGTTGAGGAAAAATTGCACATATGTAAATATATTTTAGTTTATGTTTTAAAATAGAATGATGGACAGTGTCAAACGCCTTAGAATGATGTAGTAGCACACAAAAACATAGTGTGACGTTTATCAATTTGGCATCTAATTTTCTCGTTCACATTAACCAACGCACTAAGACAGCTGTGCTGTGGTCTGAACCCGGATTGTCTTTTAGTCAATAACGAGTTAGTATATAGATAACTACTAATTTGCTAATATACTAACTTTCAGAAACCTTTGATATGTTAGGCAATAATTAAAGAAATGAGTGAAGTAGATAAGTGTATAAGGGAGCGTTAGTATAATAAATTTTAGATACATACCATAATAGTCAATAGCATTATATTAAACATCAATAAATGACCTTAGTAGTTCCTCCTCCGTACCTAACCTAATATTATCATAAAAATTTATGTTTATAGGTGGCAAAGGTATGTTTGAAAGCAGGGGGTTTACTTGGTCTACGTCAATTGCCTGGCGATCACCAATGTCACGATTTACCAAACACAAATCGAATTTTCCTCCATTTTTTTCCCGTGTCTATAACTGCATAAGCTTCTTTTGGGTGCAATTTACCGGCCAAATAATTAAATGTAAACATTTATTTTGTGTTAAAAAAGGGAAAATTTCGAATATTTCTTAATTTCTTCAATGAAAAGTTTAAAGATTCTTAAATATTTAAATATTAATCGAAATGTGGGTGATTTTCGGTCACAATGAATATAGTTTCTTGTGCAAGAGGTAATTAAGAAGCTAAATATTACAAGATCAAAATAAGACGTACTGCTCATAAAAAAAATTTTCTTGGTGAAAGTTTCCAATATTTTTTAATTTCTTGAAAGGAAAAGTTAAAATTGTTATTGCTATTAGTTGTTTTTATTATTTTTTAATAGTTTTAGAAAAAATTGCATTTTTTAAACTAAAAAAACCTAAGTATTTCATATGTGTATGCTGCGGTATAATATGGTCATTGATTCGAACAGTGAGACAGAATTCTCTACGCAGAGTAAACGATATGTGTGCGCGTTTTTGCTCGTTTACTTTAATTCTCCAATTCTTTAACCATTTTTCTAGCAGAAATATTAAATACTACGCAACAACCAATGAACTTTCATGTACACTTAAAAAGGCAGTATCGTTAGCAAATGTGGAAGTATGAATTGTTGGCATGTCAGAAGTGTAAATCAGGATCCAAAATACTGCCTTGGGGAACTACGGCATTGAAGTTGCAAAGTTTTCTTCTTTGAGTACAAATGTCTGTCATTTAAATAGCTCATGTATTGGGTATGTCATCTAACGGTTTAAATTTGAAACATCGGTTATTTCGAATCTGGCAATACTTATGTACGTCATTCTATTCTGTCACAAAATTCAGTATATGATTTATTGGAAATTCATTTCGTAAACAAAGACAATTGGTCGGAAATTGTACGAAAATGTCGAACAAAATTTGGTCGAAGATTTGCCCGACATGCTTCAATGCTCCAAGACAGTGCGTACACCCGAAAATATCGAAGCTGTGGCCATCAACATTAAATCAAGAATTGAACATTTCACGCACCAGTTTCACCTCTTCAGGGACGATTTTTTTATGGTGACAAGAAAATGATTAAATTTTGTTTTCTTTTTAAATTATTTAATTTTATTTAAATAGGAATTCAGAAAACAAAAAACAATGAAAATGCACAAAAAGGAATAACGTCCACATTTGTGGCCTCTGAGCGTTAATGGTAATTTATGTGTGAAATGATTTCATACATTCCGGGCATATCAGGCATATATATTCTTCACATTTCGCAAAAATGTAGCGAGTTCGTCTTACACAATTTTTGTCGTGACATCTGGGGGGATTTTTCAGTTCCTTGTATTTAGGATAATGACCTATACCGTCCAGTCTAATTCCAGGATTAACTTTAGTCCAGGCTTTAGATTTTTTAGGTGGTGATGGTAAAACTTATTATATTAAATATATCTGATATTATTTATTTCAAATATTTTTTGATATAATCCAATAAAACAGACTGCCGAAGAATTATTTCAGGTTTTTTTTATTTATCTGCCTATGCGTCGGAGATAATATCATCAGTGCAGACAAACGGTAAAATGTTTACTTCTGTTGTTGGAGGATTTGGTAGTCAATAACTTATAATAAAAATTTTGTTTTTTATTATTATTATAATTATAAAAAATTAAACGTCCACATATGTGGCCAAGGGCGTGAAGAGGTTAACTAATTATTTATCCACATTTCATTTTGCCTTTATAGAGCAGATAAAAAACCGTGTAATGTTCGTATAAATTCGGTTTCCGAAATATCTGACCCGTTTTTGTAAGATAAACAATTTTACTGGGAAACACAAACACAAAACTGAGTGTTTTCAGTTGTATAATTGCACTTACATTTTTACGTTAATAATGCGTTACTGTTACATTACGTTACGGTCGGCTAAGTGAGATATAACACGTATGTACATGTATGTCTTTTCTATTGTTGGATATTGGTAAGGGAGGTCGCACAACTAATTGCAAGTGCATTATAAGCTTCGTGACAGTGGTGGTTGCCGCTGCTTGTATTGTAGATGCAATTGGTTGACAAATCCTGTGTAGATGTTTGCCGCGATGGTGGCCGCAAATACTTAGTTTTTTTGGACTCTTTTTTTATTGTTGCAGAAAAAATATTTAGGAGTTCCTTAAATGTTAAGGAGGGAGGGATGGGATGCATGCAAACAAGTTAAAGTTTCTGACTGTGGTCAACGTGGCTACCACCATGACGATCCTTGTCTTGCTGTATCCAAGTTGTCACGCAGCTTCAATGAAAACCAGAAATACATCTAAAAGGATCCCCTTAAAAGTTAACGACCACGGCAAACGTATTAAGGATAATGATTTACGTATTGGCACATGGAGCGTCCACATCCTTTACAGGGTAGGCGCTTCCGTCCAGGTGGCGGATGCCCTCATGAAATGTAGGACTGACATCACTGCCATACAGGAAACTCGATGCATAGGACAAGGATGCAAAAGACTTGCATCTTGCGATGTTTATTACAGCTGCCATGAGGATAAGCACGAATTTGGATGCGGATTTATGGTAAGTAAGAAACTTCACCACCTTATCTCTGGGTTCACTCCTGTGAACGAAAGAATAGTCACAATCCGCATCAGGCCAAAATTCTATAACATCAGCCTTATTTGTGCTCACGTCCCGACGGAAGAAAAGGACGATGTGGTTAAAGATACGTTCTACGCTAAATTCGAGGGCGTATATGATAAGTGCCCGGCCCATGACGCTAAAGTCGTCCACGGAGATTTTAATGCGAAGGTCGGGCGGGACGGAATCTTTGGCCCCACTGACGGACAGCCTCTTCGCAACCACTACCTCCAATGGTATGAGGCTGATCGATTTCGCCGCGGCGCCTAATATGGTAGTATGTAGCACCAAGTTTCAGCATCTCGACATTCATAAGGCAATTTAGATGCCCCCGATTGATCAACATCCAACCAGATTGATCACATTGTGATTGACGGAATGCATGTCTCCAGTGTACTAGATGTGCGCACATTCAGAAGTCCAAACATCGACGCGGACCACTACCTTGCCGCAGCCAAGTTCCGATTGCGCATTAGCGCCTCGAAGTCTGCGCGTTCTAGAATATTGCGAAAGCTGGACGTCAAGAAGCTGCGATCACAAAGGACAACTGAGGCGTTCTCCGCTCAACTCCCGGATAAGCTCCGTAGTTCCCCATCTAATCTCAGCGACATTGGCGGACTGTGGACCAACATCTCCCACTCTTTGCTCACTACTGCGGAAACAGTCTTTGGTTTCAAGCGCCCACCCCAACGAAATCAACGGTACGATGAGGAGTGTCGGGAGGCAGCTGCAGCGAAAAACGCCGCATACAAGAAAAAGCTGCAGTCAGCCGCTACGCGAGCTATTGTCGAAAACTATAGAAAGAGGAGAAGGGATGTGAGACGCCTTTTCAGACGCAAGAAGAGGGAGCAGGAAAGGCATGAGCGCGAGGAAGTCGAGATGTATAGATGTAGGAATGACGCTCGAAAATTCTATCAAAAGGTTAAGCGTCTAACCATAGGTTTAAGCCTGGAGCGTTTTCTTGCAAAGATGAAAACGGAAACTTGGTAACAGATTCGCAGGGGGTGCTGATGTTGTGGAGCAAACACTTCTCTACTTTGCTACAAGGCGATGACGACAATACCGCCTTTAGAGATGATGTTCCGAACCCGATCGACGATGACGGCGTGGAGATTCCGCCACCTAGCCATGAAGAGGTCAAAGACGCGATTATGCGTCTTAAAAATAATAAAGCGGCAGGTCCTGCTGGCCTCTCCGCTGAATTGTTTAAGACCGGAAGTAATGAGTTCGTAGGGCGCATGCACCCGCTTATTTACAAAATATGGCTAGAGGAAAGTATGCCCAACTATTGGAACCTGTGTTCTCTGTCCTGTCCTGAAATAGGGAGACCCTACGATATGCGTCAACTACAGGGGTATAAGCCTTCTCCCTATCGCATATAAGGTTCTTACAGGCGTATTGTGTGAACGATTGAAGCCACTTGTCACAACACTGATTGGACCTTATCAGTGCGGCTTCAGACCTGGCAAGTCCACCATCGACTAGATCTTCACACTACACCAAATCCTGGAAAAGACCCACGAAAAACAAGTCGACACACACCATCTTTTTGTCGACTAGAAGGCAGCCTTCGATAGCGCCATAAGAGATCGTATTTTTGTCGCTATGTCTGAGCTCGGTATACCTGCGAAGCTGATAAGGCTATGCAGAATGACGTTAAACAATTCCTGCAGTTCCGTCAAGGTAGAACCTTTTGATACCGTGCGAGGTTTCAGACAAGGCGATCCCTTATCATGGGACCTCTTCAACTTCGTCATGGAGAGCGTTCTGCGAAAGGCGGGAGTGTATCTCAATGGTACTAGTTTTCAAAAAAGTGTCCAGTTGCTTGAGTACACTGACGACACTGATATCATAGCTCGTACCAAGCGAGATGTTAATGCTGCCTTTAGTGCTATTGAACGGGAGTCTACTATGATGGGTCTGACAGTAAATGAGGGCAAAACAGAGTATATGTTATCTACAAGTAGAGACGTGCGGCGTATTGATTCTCAGATTACGACCAATAACTATACTTTTGATACAGTCAAGGAATTAGTTTATCTTGGCTCCGCCGTTACCACCAAAAATGATGTCAGTCTGGAGATCAAGCGCAGGATCACTCTTGCCAACAGGTACTACTATGGTCTCAATAGGCAATTGAGTATCAGGGTAACAAAAAATGTAACAAAACACTTGACACAATAATTTATTTAGAACACTAAAAAGGTATGAACTAATAAAAGAAATTTGTAAATAATTTGTTTTGTGAATTATAAAAAAATACAAAATTTTGTAACACTAAGCAATTATGTATATGTAATAACCAAAAGAAAAATTGTATAAATACTATAGAATATTTTTGAATAAATCAGAACTAATCTTGAATTGTAAAACAACTCATTATTATTTCTCAAAATATTCTGACTGAGCACTTTAACCAGTGCTTAGATGAATTAAAACTGCTGCAGCCAATTGCAGCATTATAATCCCATTGGCAACCCTTTTTTAACCATTATATGGCAATCCTGCGAATTCGATCATGCGAATTAGATCCTTGATCCTGCCTACATGGGCAGATAATTATATCATTATATGACTGCCAACTCGATCCTGCCTGATAATTAGATCCTTGTTTTTTTTTTAATAAACGTATTTCAAGTTGAAATAGAAGTAAAGTTAATAAATATTAAAAAGTTAACTTTACTAGACAAAATGGAATCATATTTAACGGAAATTAAACAATTACGTATACTACGCCCCAAATATGAACCTAATGGTAATAGGCCACCACGTAGCGGCTATTATCATCTAGATATACCCTATACACCACCACCTGATTATTAAGTGACAGCAAATGAATCGATTTTAATCAATCACCATCAGCAACAATCATATCAAGAGATTGGTGAGGATTTTCGACCAACATTAATTTTCAACATAAATATTCAAATAAATAATTTTCAAAATAATTTTCTCTTTAGTTATAATTATTAATGTAAACAGATAATTTTAATTAGAAAAGATGAGGAATAATAAGAGCAATTTTTGTCTAAAATTTCGTTTTAACAGTATAGTATATAAACAAACAAAAAAAATACTGTTTAGAATGTAAGTAGCAGTTTAAATGTTTAATTTTATAATTAAAGAGTAACCCATGTGTATATTATTGTATGTTTTAAAAGTAATAAATTTAATAAAATTGTAAAAAGTATTAGTATGTAATCAAAATAAAAAAAGAGGATAAATATAATATCTGTAAAACTTATACATTAGGCATAAAATTCTTTAGACCCTATTTATATGGTAGAAAATTCACAGTTGTAACAGATCACAGACCTTTGATTTCACTATTTTCGCATAAAAACCCGAACTTTCTGACTACGACTTTGAAATAATATACAAGAAAGGAGTAAACAACACTAATGCCGATGCATTATCAAGGTTAGATATTGATTATACTACACTAAAGAGTATGATACCATTAGAAAATGACGAAAAGGTAAAGAAAACATTAGTAATTACAATAGGTATGAGTAAAAAGTCATCAGAAAAGAATATTATAAGAGATAAAAATGTTATGACTGAATCTCATAAGGGGACTGATCAACTCTATATGTGGGATTGCACGGTCAATAAATGATATAAAGCGCGCAACGACATTAAAATTTATATTAGAAAAAAGGCCAGAAAATGATGTAAAAGAATTATATAAACATATAGTAGAGTATTATAAAATAAATAATAAAACACGTGTTAGATGTAGCGATAATCCAAAGTATTTAGGTACTCTTTTGGAGAAACTATCATCATATTTAAAAAATACAAGAAACAAGAAATTTTCAATCGAAAGAAATGATGCAATATTTGATATAATATCCGCGGATGAATTTAAGGCCAAGTATAACGAAGCAAACAAAAATAATAAAGATGACATAATTATATTACTATACACAAAACCTCAGAATATAACAAATGAAGAGAGAAGACAAGAACTGATAAAATTATACCATTGTACACCCCAAGGAGGACATTTTGGAGTGAAAAAAACTTTACTAAAATTAAAGCAGAAATACATTTGGAAAAATATGAAAAAAAATGTAAAAGAATACGTGTCTAAATGTGACTTATTCCAACGTAACAAACAGACAGACTAAACATACGAAGGAACAATTAAAGGTTACAGATACGCCAATAGATAGTTTCAAAACTATAGTAATTGACACTGTAGCTCCTTTACGCCCAATAAACAATTTTAGATATATTTTAACTATGCAATGCGAATTAACGAAATACATAGTTGCATGCCCCATAGAGACGAAAGAAGCAAAAACAATAGCCAAAGCACTAGTAGAGAATTTAGAAATGAATTGTTAAGGGAAGTATGTGAGTTATTAAAAATTCATCATGAGACGTTGGGTACAGTGGAGAGAAATCATAGGGTTCTTAATGAATACCTTTTGTCATTTGTACAAGATGACAATTGGGATACATGGATACCTTACTATACCTTTGCGTACAATATAACCCCTCATGTAGATACTGAATATTCACCTTTTGAACTCATTTTTGGAAAATTACCAAGTTTACCCGGAGATGAAGTCATGAATCATCCTAAAATTTACAATTATGAAAATTATGCTAATGAACTCAAGACTAGACTGAAATATGCTTTGGAAAGTGCCAAAAAGTTGATACATACATAATTGGTCATTACAACCCTTCAGTCAGGATTACGACCTAGTTTCTCACACCACTTATGTTGTGTGTGTTAATTTTATACATGAGTGGCGGGACCTACAGTTTAAAGTCGACTCCGAACGACAGATTTTTGAGAAACTTTTCATGGCAATTTTATTTACTCTCAGAGTTTTTGCCAGAAATCTGCTGAGAGGAAGTCGCCGAAAAAATACTTTTTGTATTTTATTTTGATGTCTGGCCTGGGGTTCGAACCCTGGCTTTTCGTCTAATAAGCCAACACACTACCTACTAGACCACGGCGACTTCGCCAAAAAGTTGATAGAGACTGTAAAAAACAAAAGAAGTATGGATTCATTAAATAACACGAACAACATAGAACTAAAAGTAGGCGACTTTGTTTTGGTCAAGGCTGGAAATAGAAGAAAATATGAACCACGTTATGATGGACCATATGAAGTAATAGATATAGATGATTCAAATGTATTAATTAAGATAAAAACAAATATAAAAGCAATTAATAAAAACAGACTAAAAAATATAATGTATAAAAAAATGGTAATGTAAAATAATTGTTAGAACACTTAAAAATAAATTTAATAATATATACTTACATTAAATTTAGGATTGATAAGTATTCAAAAAAATCATCCAATTTAAATTGTATAGATTTTTCTTAAGAGCGGAGGTGTAGTATTCTTTACTAGACATAAATTCTGTGGAAAAACTTTTTCACAATAATATACTTAAGTTATATAAGAAAAAAACATGTGTAAATGTTAAGTTAATAATAACATTTAATATTAAGATTCAATTTACTTAAACATTAATATAATTTAATATTTGCTATTTAGATTTAATTTACTTATTTTCAAACAAGAATTAAATCTTGAGGACGGAGGTGTAGTGTATTTATAATAATGAAGTGCACTATATGCCAGGGTTCAGAAAAATTCATGTATGAGCACATAAATTTAAACATTTATGATAAATATACACGAGTGTACTTTTCAAACTTATTGGTTTATGCTCACTTTTCACAAATGAGTAGCTAAGAATTGTTTTCATTCTAAGCATTCCTAAATGAAAACATTTATTTTTTTATTTTGGTACATATTCGCGGATATGAATTGTGAGAAGTAAGAAATGTAAAATGTACAAATATGAGACGCCTTCTCATCGCTCTCATTAAAGTACATACTCATTTATGTTGTTGTTTTTTTTATAATATGTGTTCGGACTTTTTGTGGTTTGTTTCTTATTTTCATATGTGCGTTGTTTGCTTTATTTGATACTTTACAAAAATGAATGAAGGCAACTATGCTGACCATAAACAATACAATGGGTCAATCTGACCTCCGGGTACTGTACCTGACTTGACTGACAGGTACACGTCCTCTAACCTAAAATGAATGAAAATCAAAATTTTTCATGACACACATTTGCGTATTGTAACACAGGCTATTTTACTTGCCTGCCTGTTTGCATGGAAAACACAAACAAAAAACCCATCATAAAAATGAACAAAATTTTTGTTTTACCCGTCTGTGCACATATTTTTGTTTTATTCTTGCATGCAAAAACCCGAACACTCAACATTGCAAAATAAAACTTTATGCTCTTTCATTTGTAAGATTTTTTCAAAAATTTTATTTCTCAAAAATGTGCATGTTCATGTGTGAACACTCTCAACATTTTACATTTATTTATCAACAGAACTATAAAAAAATTTTACATTTCATTTTCGAATGCTAGTGCAAAATAAAACTTTATGCTCTTTCATTTGTGAGATTTTTATAAAAATGTTATTTCTCAAAAATGTGCATGTGCATGAAAAAATGTTTTTCTTATTCTCTCAATTTTGAACGAAAATAAAAAACATTACTAACAGTATCATAAATGAATGAATAAAGCAAACTTTTATTTTTGTTTGTTTCTGTTCACGAATGTAAGATAACAAAACAAAATTCTTTTTCTTTTTCAGGAGCGTGAGTGATAAGTGAGTGAATATTTGGTACTCTGCTATATGCATTAATATAATAAGTAACAATAATAAAATTAAATAATTTTTAATTGTAATTTAAAACCCTAAGCAGTCACGAGAAGTAAAACATACAAATGTAACAAAACACTTGACACAATAATTTATTTAGAACACTAAACAGGTATGAACTAATAAAAGAAATTTGTAAATAATTTGTTTTGTGAATTATAAAGAAATACAAAATTTTGTAACACTAAGCAATTATGTATATGTAATAACCAAAAGAAAAATTGTATAAATACTATAGAATATTTTTGAATAAATCAGAACTAATCTTGAATTGTAAAACAACTCATTATTATTCCTCAAAATATTCTGACTGAGCACTTTAACCAGTGCTTAGATGAATTAAAACTTCTGCAGCCAATTGCAGCATTATAATCCCATTGGCAACCCTTTTTTAACCATTATACTGGCGAGACAGGTAGTTGATTCGGGGATCTGCGGAAGTCAGCGAAGCACTGTGGTCCAAAAACCTCAATCTAGCCGGACAAAAGTCATTTTTTTTTAAATATAAAAAGTAAATTTTTTGTATGGTAATATGTTGACAAGTGTCTAAAGTACATAACGGCATATTTTTTTTCTTTAAACAGCTACACTAGCTTTGATATATTGCTTCAAATACAAGTAATTGCTTCTTTGCTAAAAAATTAATATCTCAAGTGACATTTAAAAGTGCGAGTGAAATTGTCGTGAAAAAATAATAAGAACAATTAAAAAAAATTTGTTCGTGTAATTAATGTAACAAAGGTATGAGTAAAAAAATACTGTTTAAATTTTTCATAAAATATGTTTTGTTTATAAATAAAATGCAATTATGTACATGTGTGTTTTATATGTGAAATTTTTGTGTAATTTCCGAATTCAATTACAGTTTCAAATGGTAATTTATCGTACTTAAACTTTAGTTTTTATGGTGTTTAACATGTCCATTACAAGAAAAGAGCTGTACAATACTTGGCGTAATGAAAAACAACTAACTAAAAAAACTGATGCTGTTGTTAAACACGCTGTTGCTAAGATTGGTATTAAGAATGATGAAACGGATAGCTATTACAGAAAAGTAAGGCAATCTGCTCGAATGTTTGTATGCATTTTAATGAAAAAGTGGGCGCAATCCAGTCGAGCAAGGCTCACGTTCGAAGATAAAATAAATATTGGTTAGAAGGGTATTTTAATATTCCACCTAAATTTTCTTCATCATCTCGTGTTGATGCTTGGATGTACCTTCGACCTCCAATTATGGCAAGCCTTCTAAGGAATTTTTATGTAAAACTGAGAGAACAAAGGTTCCAAAAATCATAACGCCTTCATACCATAAAGTTTTGGCTGCCAAAGAAGAATGTTATCCGAGTGGTGAACTTAGAATTACTGAAATATCGGTAGAGATAGCTCTTTAAAGTTTGGTGGATCACACTGCTAAAAGGCTCTTAAACCACAAAAAGAAATTTTGCAGCAATGTAAATCTGCAGAGATTACTTTGTTCTATAAATGGGGATGTGATGGAAGCAGTGGCCATTTGCGCTATAAACAAGTATTCAATGAAAACAATGTAGATGTAACAGATGAACATTTAATTGCAATTTCTATGGTTCCACTTGAACTAAAATTTTTAATACTTAATTCTTTAGGTAGGCGTGGCACTTCACCCATTTAAAACTTTTGAATAAAAATTAGCCTATAATTCCACCCACATATACAGAAATACGATGTAAAAATTTTAGGAAAATCGGTTCAGTCGTTTTGTCGTCTTTAGGCTTCAAACAGACCCCCAAAAAACAAATTTACATACATACACACACATATACATTTGATTTTTTCTCTCTAATTGTTTATATTGATGTAATCTATAAACGTACCAAGTTTCATGTCGAGGACGACCTTGTATCCGTTGGAAGGACCAAATCGAGGAAGCCCTGTCATCGATTGGTGTGACAAACTGGCGTAGGCGCGCAAGAATCAGAGGCGCCTGGAAGGCTGTGTTGCGGCAGGCCGAAATCCATTAATCGGGTTGTTAATGGCCAATTAAGTAAGTATATTAAATGTTAAGAAGGAGGTTTCCATAAGGAAAGTAATTAAACTTTCTGCAAACGTCAGTATCCCTATACCATCTAATAAGAGAAGAACAAGAACTGTTCCTTGGTGGGCATCTGATCTCCAAAAGCTCACGGATAAGAAAGAGGAATCTTGGAGAGGATTTCGTCGCACCATGTGTACAGACAATATCGTAAAGTACAAAAAACCCATTTTTATTCGGAAAAATAATTAGCGAAAACTGGTTTATTTGGAGAATTCACTGCCATTCTAAACCTATCAGAATCATCAGCATCGATGTGGCAAACTATTAAAACATTAACGGGAAACTGTATCCCTCGAACTATGTCTTTCATTTCTTAAAACAATAATATTATAACATCTAATGGCTAATGACACATATGAGACAGCTGATCCAGATGATTGCTGCTACATAAATATATTCACATGTTAAAAAGAGAAAAAACATTGTTTAAATATCCATCAATCCTATGCAACATCTTCAAAGCCACAAAAAATACAATATAAGCGAGTACTCCCCTACTTTGGTATTTCACCCCCTTGGGTGAACAAAACAATACAAATTCTATTGTCTTCAAATCCTTATTTAATGAATTTTCCGGCGATTACAGGAAGTATGGCTGCCAATTCCTCTTCACAGATGTATCAAAGACTGCAGTACATGTAGGTTTTGCCGTAACGGGTGATTTGGGTGGTACGCTGAAAACAGGATTATTACATTTCTTCAGCTTTCTGACATTTTGCGTAACAAATATACAGTCGTTCAGTATTTGATGCTGCTTTAAACCAAAATGTTTTAGTGTACGAAATAAAACAATCGTCGATTAAATTTTAAGTTTTATTTTTATTATCTTAGAATTGTTTGTTTCGTCTATATAGACGCTCTTATGCACACTAAAGCAAAAAAACGTTTTATTTGAAAACCAACAGCGCTGTTTCTCGTTGAAATAAATGCTCTGTATAGGTTACCAGGTTGTTAGCCTAAATGGTACGCTACATCACCCCTCTCTGACATTTGCCATCGTGTAAATGGCAATTAAGTCAAAAACCCAACCTTGCGCGGCTTATAGCATCTGTTTTTCAGTTGAAAAACTTCCATAGCGGGTTTCAGCCTAGCTATGGAAACCGTTTTTTGGTTTCGTACGAATGTATAGTTGCCTGAAACCGGTAAGGGACCGATATTAATAATTTATATGTATGTTCGAACCTTTTGTCAGGAACTGTAAAATTTTCCAAAGTATTCTTCGTGTGTCTTGTTATTTTGCTTCGTTTGCACTGCAAGCAATTCTTTACTAATGTTCTTACCTCTGGGTTCATTTTGCTCCAAACAAAATGTTTCGAGATTAACTTGATTAAAGCTCTGACGCCCGAGTGTGAAAGGTTATGTAGTGCATCAAAAACAATAGAGCACATTATAATCGAGATATAGGGGCGCGCTCTGTCCGTCGATGTATCACATACGATTCACCATCTATACCCGACACTGACATTTTCCGAAGTAAGTGATGTAGTGTGTTTGACTAGTCGAAATTGCCATACCCTTTGTATACAACCTAATATCAATACATTCTTGTTGATATTGTCCATACTGCATAAATGCTGGGACATCGTGTATTATGCTGTCTCAGCATATTCCCACATATACATGGTGTGTTAGAGCTTAAGAATTTAGCATACAATAAGTTTTAAGTAATTAAGTATAATTGTGACCGCTTGTGCGACTGTTCCCAAATATAAATAAAAGTAAATAAAATTAAGTAAAATTTAATTTATTAAAAAGCGTTTGTTATTATATCTGTGGCAATATGGAAGAGTAGTTTAGGTCGACATAATGGAGAATTGAGTTAAGGCGTTTGACGCATTACAGAAGCAAAGGCGCTTAAATGTGTCTAGTCCGTTTGAAAGAATTCTGTTTATTATCAATGTTATGTACTTTTACTTTTTAGCTTGTTTTTTGAATCAATAATGTATTGATCAAAACAACTTATGTACACATAGTTTTGTTTACATATTCAAATTTCCATCCATTATATAACGGTATCGCTTAACTTCACTTAAGCTGTATAAATGTTAACCTTAAAAAATAAAGGCATTATTTTCAAACAACTTATGTTTACTTAAAACTACACGATATATACTTTTTATTTAAACAGAAGCGCTTAAGTTACTTAAGGTCCAGTTCAATGGCAATTTCAGTTTTGAAAAAGCGTTTAAGTAGAAAGGCATAATGTCTTCTAAATTCAACAATATTTTTTTTAAATCATTACCCTTCTCTAATAAACATGTTACCAATATATTAATTCATAAATTATTTGTAAAAATCAGGCAGAATAAAAATTACACAAAATTGATTATATTTCAAAAAGCTACTGTTCCATATTGCCACAGATATTACAGTGAGGTCGATCCTGACTGTATAAGGTTCTGTAACTCAGGGCATATTGTTTGTTCTGCACTGAGCAATTGCAAATCAATTGACAGAAAATCTGCAACATTTTCCATTCCACTTATATGTCGTATATCTATGCTGAATTTATTTATAAAATTCAGTTGCGTTGTTTGCCGAGGTGATAAGCGTTCTAACTTCTATCAAATGCATGTAGTAGCGGTTTGTGATCTGTAAATACAATAAACTTTATGCCTTCTAAAAAGAATCGGAAGTACCTGATTACAGCATAAATAGCCATCAGTTCGCGATCATATGTACTGTGTCTCTTCTCGGTTGTGGTGAATTTAAAAAAAAATCCTAATGGTTGCCGATCGGTCTCTACCCTCTGTTGTTGTTGGGAGCGGTATCCCATTATTTAGTCGGATGCGTCTGTCATGAGCGCTATTGTAGCTCCTTTTTGTGGAAATGCTAATAATGTTGCCTTGACAAGTTCTGCTTTTATTTTTTCAAACGCGCCTTCGGATACGACAGACCATTCTAATTTCGTACGGTTTCGTTTTTTGCATGGTCCCATCATTTTCTGTAGTGGTATTCCAATTTCTGCGGCATGGGGTAAAAACTTCATATAAAAATTCACTGCGCCTAAGAAAATACGTAAATCTTGCACTTCTATTGGCCTCTTGCGACTAACGATAGCGTCTACTTTTTGCGGGTGGGGTTTGATGCATTCATTGCCCCAAGAACTGTACCTGGGATTGTCCCAACTGACACTTCTCGATATTTATAACTATTCCCTTCTTTCTGTAAATTTCGAAAATTTGTCTTAAGTGGCCTAACTGTTCCTCTTTTGATGCCGATGCAACTAAAACATCGTCCAAATACGGAAAAATGATATCGAGGTCTTTCAGTGTATCGTCCATAAATCGTTGGAATATCTGGGCAGCGTTACGTAGGCCAAATGTCATATATCTGAATTCAAATAATCCAAATTGTGTTATTACAGCTGTTTTCTCAATGTCGTCAGGATTGACGGGAATGTGGTGATACGCTTTTCTACAATCTATGACGGAAAAAACCGTTTTGCCGTCCAACTCGTTCTCAAAATCTTGATTATGCCGTATTGGGTAGCTGTCGTGAATTGTTTTTGAATTCAAGAGTTTGAAGTCGCCACATGGGCGCCACGATCCGTTCCGCTTCCTTACTAGATGCAATGGACTCGCCTGCACGCAAATCCCACGATCTAATAAGTAATCGAATTCTTTCTTCGCTATTTCCAATGTTTCAGGCGATAGTCGTCGAACTTTCTGGGCCGTTGGAGGGCCCTTTGTTTGAATAAAATGTTAAACTTCAGATGGCGCTTTTGACAATGCCCGGTTGTCGTCTGTAAGGTCGATGAATTCTGCCAAAAGTTTATGAAAGGTGTCATTCGTTTTGCATATTGTAATGGATGATAGATGAGTTGACGATTGACAGATCTGGAGTGCATGAGTTGTTCCGTTGACTAACGTTGTTTTTCATATCTACCCAGATGTTAATAAAATGTTCTAAAAAATCAGAACCAGTTATGGCGTGTGTGACGTCAGCAATAATAAAAAGCCATTTGCACTGGCGATGTAAACCAATATCTAATGTTAAAAGTGTCTTACCATATGTATTAATCTCGGTGTTATTGTCTGCGAGTAATTTTGTTAAAGATTGGTGACTTAGTTGTTTTTTGTTTGAACAAAGTATAGTGTTTCATAAACCCGCTATACAAAACGGCCCATAATCATAGTCAAACCCTAAAGTCGGTTCTTTTTAAAAATAATTTTAATATATATACAGGTTTCTTAACTATATTGAAATTAACAAGTTTTAAATTGAATCAACTTTAAGTGGGTGATTAGTATTATGTTTGAAATTTTGCATACAAACTGGTATAAATACTGTATAAGTGGCATCTCTGCACAGCTGATGCAATAAAAGTGCCAAGAAATAAACAAAATATAAATTATCTTGCAAAAAAAAAAGAGTTGACGATATGTATTTATATTCTGTTACAGCTTTCGGTCACTGTACTTACCAATATCACTTTGATAAGCATTTCTTCCCAGAAACCGCAACGCGGTTAAAACTTGCAAGTCTTTGCTAATAGGTAAACCTCTGTTGTTTTTTGGTAAATTATCATCCAATAAACTTATTAAAAACTGTGCTGCTACTTTATCAAGCCTATAGCGCGAAAAAACTCATCATCGTCCGGCTCAAATGGGCAAAACCTTTCCTTATACAGGTTAGGGTTTCTTCCTTCACACAAATTTTCAATAATTTCCAGCAAGATTTTCACGGCACTATCGTTCTCTTTCTTTAGAATTTTATAGAACGAACTATAGATGGAATTTTCCTTTTCGTAGATTATGTAATGATTTTAACTTATATTATGATTTTATTGATTTTAATTGTAGTGTTTGTAATATAAAACGTAGCTTATATGCTGGCATTAATTTGTAAATTTTTATATAAAAATGTATTTTCGTTCTTGTCATAGGTAGTTCCTGTTTATTGTTACTTTGTTCAGCTTGTGATTAAGTTCTATAGCTGATTTATGTTCTCGTTGCCATTACTTTTCCCTTACCCAAAACAGTCCGGACTGCAGTGTGTACGTGTCCCTACGTAATGGGGATGAGCCCTCCGTGGTCGGGTGAGGGTGGGTTAGTGTGAGGCCGAGGATGTTCGAAAAAAAATACCAAAATTATTTTCAATGTCCTCAATTGTACACATCTCTTCAATAATTTTTCAACACTTTTTCCGCAATTTATAAAAAATTTAATACAATTAATACAACTTTTGTTTTTGGTTTGTTTTCATTTTATAACTTTTGATAAATGACAAACAGCTGATAGAGTTAAAGTGATGTTAACTTTGTTAAAAACAACTTCAGCTTGTTTTAAGTATAAAACTAACTTTAGCGGAAAAAGTAAGCGTTTTATTGCCTATAGTAAAAACATCATTTTTTCTTTTTGATGATACCTATGACCTAAAAATAGAGTTTTTAATAATATAATGTGAAAAAATCAAATTGTCATTTATAGCCAGTTTTCTGAAAATTGCCGCGACAGTCAACGTGTTAAAGTATACTTTTTTGACGACTATGATTATGGCCCAATATTTTCAATGTATACTATTTCAAAACGTCGTCAATGTGTATTTTTTATCGCAGTCAAAAAGTAATCAGGCATCTGATTTATAGTTGATACATTGTTTGGTAACTACATATCTACATAATTTATATACCGTAGTAGAACTGCATACAAACTTTGTATTGATACATTTTCAAAGTCAGCCATTGTTTCAAATATGTGTTGCTTGATCTTGGAATAACGGAAACTTCTGCGGCCGTGTCTATTAAAAAACGCAAATGTGAATTTTTATCCTTAATTTAAAGGCGGCGTGTGTTGGTGTTGACCCCCTCTTGTTCAGCCGCTAAAAATGGAGGCTTACTAGTTTTCCGATTATCCTCGGCGGAAACTGTATGGAGGTCGACATTTGCCAGCATTCTCTTTGAATGTGCGGTGGTACCAACAAATTTCATTCGATGTTGAGCGTGGTAATGGATAATTTCTACGTCTAGCTGAACGTCGTTGTTGCTGAGAGTTATAATTACTCCTTTCCAAACGATCGAATCTTTTCGCCGTCTTTGATGATACTGTATAAATCAGGATTTTCATTTACGATGTTAATTTTCGGTTGATTCTGCACGGCCATTATACTGTCAGCTTTCTCGGCCAGCTTATATGAATCGCCTTCCGTTGCTGCTTAAATTTGCTGAATTTGCGCCACAGTGGTGGTTTAACAGCCACTTTGCATAATTGTCTGGTTTACCAGTTTTAGTGTACGAAATAAAACAACCGTCGATGAAATTTTAAGTTTTATTTTTATTATCTTAGAATTGTTTGTTCCGTCTATATCGACGCTCTTATGCACACTAAAGCTAAAAAAACGTTTTATTTGAAAACAAACAGAGCTGTTTTCTCGTTAAAACAAATGCTCTATATAGGTTAACCAGATTGTTAGCCTAAATGGTAAGCTATAATTACAATGTAAATGAATTAATTATTTCTATACAACAAAAAATTATAAAAGTGAAAAACAAACTCAAAATTCTATGAATTCCAAGTCACAGCAGGCAATATTAAGTAAAGGTTTTGAGTTTTACAAAAATTTTCTTTGCATAACCTAATTTAAATTTTGAAATCCCTAGTACAAGCTCTCTAAACATACATGAGTATGTACATAGAAACTTTTTTAAGAAATACTAAGCCTATAGCCATTGTTGCTAGTGCTTTTAGCTTAAGCTGTATTATAATTTTAATTATAATACACACATACATAATTGGTAATTACAACCCCTCAGTCAGGATCACAACCAAGCTTCTCACACCAATGTGTGCTAATTTTATACATGAGTGGCGGGAGCTACAGTTTAATGTCGACTCCGAAAGACAAATTTTTTGAGAAACATAATTTTTTCAGTTTTTGCCAGAAATCTGCTAAGAGGAAGTCGCCGAAGAAATATTTTTTTTTGTATTTCGTTTTGTTGGAGATGTCTGACCTAGAGTTTGAACCGTGGCCTCTCGTCTAATAAGCTAACACAGTACTACGGAGACTTAAATTATTTTTTATTATAATAAATTATGCCAATAAAATAAAAAAATCTTTAAAGGATTTATTTATTTAAATAATACACTTTAACTAATAACACTACGCTATTAATTTTATTCCTGATCCTTTTGACCAAAGATCAAAATGTCGTTGCTCAATACCGTGTGATGTCAGCAGGCTTTCATCTCAACACTAACTGACTAATCACGACTCCATGACAGTGGCATTCCTTGCTCAAATTATACCTCTTTTTATTTCTATGCCTGGTAACTTCGCGAGTTTTCTTTAAGTGTTGTTGTAATTTGAGCATTGTTTTGATCTTTTCTTGTAATTTACTAAGTATTTTGTTGTTGTCTGTTTGTCTTGTTTGCTTATTTACGTTTAGTTTGTTTTTGTCCACGTAATATTAATAGTAATGAATATTTAAAGTAATGAATTTCTAAAAGTTTTTAGGAAAGTAGCTTTAAAATTTTCATTATCTTTAAATTATCGGTATTAAGAATAAAAGATAATAAATGTATTGTGAATAATATGAATAACGAACTTATTCTTATTTGTTTCGTTTGTAAATTTTTTGAAAATTTGTTTTATGAATGTAAGTTTGAGGAAATGCTTTTACATTTTTTTACATTTACATTTGTATTATTTACATTAAAAAGTTAGCAAAACATAGTAAAAATATCTGACGGACTTCTTCATCTTTAAAGATCAAATCATTTTTGTTTTTTGACTTCTAAGAGCATAAACATGTGTTTTCTAAATTTGACTTAATCCAGGGAATAAATTTACTGACTCTTGTATAAACACCCGGGTATCCTTCCCTGCCACATCCAACTCCCCAAGAAACAACTCCTACTATAAAGTATTTGATTCCATTAGATAGCAGTAATGGACCTCCGCTATCACCTTGACAAGAATCCATATTTGGTCTCCCAGCACAAAGCATTGTAGAAGTAATTCTTGAACTTTTGTATTTTTGGTTTCTGCACTCAGTAATAGACATAATAGGTACTTTTACTTGATTAACAATTGATGGTAATTCACCTCCTTCAGACGTGCGCCCCCAACCAACAACGGTGCCTATGCGACCTAAAAATAAAAAGAATATATATATATATTATATTATTTATTTATTTAAATAACAAGTTCATTATCAAACCGTCTCTCGAAAGTTTATATGTATGTATGTGTATTAATCTAGAGTAATCAATTGCTGAACGGACAATACACTAACGGGAACCTATTTGTATTAAATAATAAAACTTGTATAACCTAATATTTTCCTGAAAAATGAGGCAAAAAACAAACAATTTTTTACGTTTTTGTATTGCAAACAAAAACTATGCACTATTTACCGTGTGAAAATACAGGAACTTTTAATTTTACGCCGGTAACTTGCAATGATCCACCTTGACCTTTATTAACAGTCGTTACAAAATCAAACTAGCGGCATCGTTTAAATTCAATTAAATGACTGTGGTAATCCATCTCCAATCACTTGAAATAAATTTGTTGGAATTGATATTTTTGGCTGGCAATAAATAATTAGTAAAGAATTTGGTTTATTTGTTAGAATTTTCGTATAAATTAATACAATTTGCATAGCATAAAGCTATGACGAACAATGTGATGTGATCCAAATGAAAGCAGCAATTGTATGAACGAATGAATTTCAATGGACGAATGCGAAGCATATTAAATGTTACGAATATAATTAAAATACGCAAAAACATAAATTCCAAATGAATGGAATGGCACGTGGAACGATCCATTCTCGATTTCCTCTATTTCTAAAGCTCACACTTAAATTTGTTCTTTCGTTCTCTGATTTCAATTTTATATTAACCGTGCCTTGCTTATTCATTACTATCTGACCGCTTTTGCCGTTCAGTTTTGCGTTTTTGTCGGTCAGTTTGGCAACGACCATTTAAAAACATTTTTGTTCTTCTAACAAATTCTTATTTTTTGTATAATTTTAGCTTAATGATTTGAAATCAATGAATATAAGGCAAAGTTAGCAATGTAAACAATGTAAACGATAGTCAATAAATACTCGCAGTCGAGCTTACCGATAAAACTTCATTTTCTCAACGTTTCCTTCCGTTTGAATTTAAATAAAACAAAGTATGTTAGATGTCTTCAAAATTTTTCCATTTCATCATTTGAAAGACCTATTAATACTATTTTGTGGGGAATATGCTACAAAATATATATATTGCAAAATGAACAGAATAATCTGAAAGCTAAGAGGACAGTTTTGTGGTATAGATATGGCTATAGAACGGGTCTTGGGACAGGAGGGGTTTTTAGTTCCAGAACGAAATATTCTGATTCCAAGCACCTTGCTATTAAGCGGAAGTTTATACCACCTAAAGATGTGCTGGAATCAAGGAAATATAAAAGACCGGACATAGCAATGCTATCACACCACCTTTCGTCTCTTATAAGGTTAACTCTTAGAAGGCTAAACAGAATAAAGATACCCACGTCATATGGGAACCCAGTTCTAGGTCATATGGCAATTTTCGACAGATGAACTTGCTAAGAAAGAAACTTAAAGAATTGGAAAGGGATGCTCAACTAAAAAGAAGGTAAAGAGAGACAAAGATTCTTCTCAAACCAAATGGGTTTGAGGCAATCAAAACTTTTGTTGTTAAATTACAAAAGGACGAGACATAAGTCATGCATTAGACCTGAGGTTCGTAAGGATACAATTTATTCACAATGGAAAATGTTGCTAATATAACATATAGATTATGTCACGATGGTAATGAATCATCGACTTTCTTGGAACCTGTGGCACATCAATGCATCCTAGGAAGGAACATCTGGGTGCATATCAAGTGCTAGTCAGGTAAGAGGATAGGGATACTCTAAAACGTAGTTCGTATGGTCGCAGTACTAAGGCAACTCATCATGACAAATAATAATAAATAAATAATAACTACACTTAGAGCCATTATTACATCTTGCCGTTAACTAAAGGGAGGATTTTAACGGGTAGATAAATTGTTTTTCGTTATTATGAGTACCCAATAAGATAGAAGTGATCGTTAAGCTAAAGGGAGGATCATCCTACCTTTAACATTTAAAGGTCACTTTATGTTTGAACTTGCCATATTATATATTATTTTCAATATGGCAACTTCAATTTAAACAAAATGAGCATATACAGCAAATAACGGCTGCCACTGTTTTATAGGTAATTTTAAATCGCGCTAAATGGAATAAAATCGTTTAAAAAAAATTAAAAATATTT
Source organism: Sarcophaga subvicina (assembly GCA_936449025.2). Taxonomy (NCBI): domain Eukaryota; kingdom Metazoa; phylum Arthropoda; class Insecta; order Diptera; family Sarcophagidae; genus Sarcophaga; species Sarcophaga subvicina. The sequence continues at coordinate 54,738,301 of OW388081.2, forward strand.
TATTTTCAAACCGTGTTATATCAAAACCGTGTTAAAAAAGACCGTGTAAAAACAGAATTAGGTGTAATACAATAAAAACTCAATCCCAAAAACATGTCTTCTATACCCATATCTGAATTTTTGTCTTTTAGTTCCGCAATTTTTATTTCTTTATTTGTTTTTGTTTATTTCTTTTATTGTTTTGTTTGCCTAAAAACATATAGCACGTTTTTACGTTCTCTATAATTGCTCTTACATTTTTACGTTCAGTAGACATTACTGTTACATTTCGTTACATTACGTTCCGGTAGCATAACTGGGGCTTAAAGCCCCGTAACGCAACGTAACCGCAACAGTAAGAAACAACTGATCGTTTTTGTTAAGTATAAAGCAATACGAATGGTTATAGAAATGTAATGCATCGTAACCGGAACGTAAGAATCTGTAAAAAATAGAATTTTCATACATTTTTACGTGACATCTGTTTAGCAGTGTTAACAACATGTCAATATTAAAAACCACCAAAACTGAAAGATAAACGGTTTCACTTGATTGTCTATTTATGTATATGGAAAATATAAACAAAAGTACTCAATTTTTTGTCTGTGGTTTTGTTTGAGTGAAAGTGAAATTGATTGGCTTACAGAAACAGTACGTAAAACTTTTAATAAGTACCTTTAAATAAATATAAAATCGTTGAAAAACTCTGTAGTGATAACACTGGTTAACAGATGAATTAAAGAAATACAAAAGGCGCCATATTAAAAGTGATCAAAAGAGTGAAAACGAAGTTTTTAAAATCTGAAGTTAATATTAAGTTTGTTTAAAAAACAATAATAAAAATAATAAAATAAAAACTCAAACCCAAAAACATGTCTTCTGTATCCATATCTGAATTTTTGTCTTTTAGTTTTTGCAATTTTTATTTCTTTATTTGTTTTTGTTTATTTCTTTTATTGTTGTTTACCTAAAAACATATGATATGTTTTTACGTTCTCTATAATTGCATTTACATTTTTACGTTCAGTAGACATTACTGTTACATTACGTTATGCTACCGGAACGTAGGTAGCATAACTGGGGCTTAAGACTCGCGATCACCGAAGGGATACTTTTGACGTTTAAAAAACGCTCAAAGCAGCAGCTTAACCTTCCTCTTAGAGGGAAAAATGTTATAATATTTTGCGAATCAAATGTGTTAGAAGCAACAGATATACAGAATGAAAACTGGCGGTTAAAATAGGAAAACTAATTGTAAATAAACGTTTATTTTGTGTTAAAGAAGGGAAAATTTGGAATATTTTTTAATTTCTTTAATGAAAAGTTTAAAGATTCTTAAATATTTAAATATTAATCGAAATGTGGATGATTTTCGGTCATAATGAATATAGTTTCTTGTGCAAGAGGTAATTAAGAAGCTGAATATTACAAGATCAAAATAAGACGTACTGCTCATAAAAAAATTTTCTTGATGAAAGAGTTGTTTTTATTATTTATTAATAGTTTTAGACAAAAATTACATTTTTTATTAACTTCGGAAACTAAAAAAAAACATAAATAAACAAAACAGAGTTACAATCAGAGAGGAACAAAAATACTTTTTGGTAATATTTGCTGGCCCTTTCTCAATGCGAGGTTAACTGTCAAAATCTCGTTTCCATTCTGCGTATTCGGTGCTCGCGATTCTATGCACTTTTAAGAGTGGGTTTTTTATAATTTTATAAAGTAAAATACCTATGTGTATATAAAAATTGCAGATATATAAGATTATAAATAAATGTATATAAAATTATGAATAAAGGTAATATTTCAATTATTTAAAAATGTGAAATATATTGTTACGTTTTTACCTTTTTAAAAACGTTTAGAATATAAGTTCGTTTATTGCAAACCAAGTAAAACCAAATATGTGTTTAGTTTCTATTAAACTCTCTTTATTGTTCACACTACTTTTCTGCCACTGTTCACACTTAACTGATACAACAATAATTGCATATTCACTTTATTAGTTCACACTTCTGTCCGAGCAAACACTAACAACTCTTCGGTAGATCTTCACACAATAGCGATCTTCAAACCACAACTTCGCAACTAACGTGTCTTCACACAAGACTGACTGAATTATAACTGACTGCTGCCTGTTCGTCTTTTTATATATCCGCAAAGTCAGTATGACGAACATCTTTGAAGTAGAAGGTTCGCGGTTTCGCATTATCGAGAATTCTGTCGCTACTTAATTGTTGTTTGTTGTTGCTTTCTCTCATACTTGTCTGTCTCCTTTTCTTATACTGATGGTATTGGTATATGCAAGCAAGTTCGTTGTGTGTGTTAGTATAGCTATTGTTAATCACCATGTTTATGTTATTTGTTAGTGTTAGTGTGTTTGTTATCATTTTAATGTTAAACGATGGTACACCGTTTCCCTTTGTGTAACACTGCTGCCCACTAAAGCCTGTTCGTCCCGAATAGGCTAATTATTCCTACTTTCTTATTTTGCCAGTCGCTCTATGTGTACGACCTTCATTTTTGTTCGGGGGCTGCTCGCTTTCTATATCCTGTACACATCGTTTAACCGCTTTATTATTTTATACGGTCCATCACAAGTAGTTTGTAGCTTGGGGGATAATCCCTTCCTCCGCTTTGAGTTGTATAGTAGAACCAGCTGTCCCTTATGAAAGCCCTCCGTGTTTGCTGATCGATCATACCTGGCTTTCATTCTATCACTGACCATTTTTATACGTGTGCGCACAAACTCATGAAGTTCATTCAGGCTTTCTTCTTTTCCAGCGTATGTGGCATCCCTCTCTGTGGCGGGCTTAACACCAAACTCTAACTCACCGGGCAATTCAATCTCAGTCCCAAATATGACCTTGGCGGGTAATCTAGATGTTGAATCATGGACCGCAGATCGGTACGCCAGTAGAAACCTCGGAATGTGCTCGTCCCAGTCTTTCTGTTGCTCGCTCACTACTTTTCGCAAGTAATCCTCCAGGGTTCGATTAAACCGCTCTACCATTCCGTCTGACTGTGGGTGAAGCGGCGTCATTCGAGTCTTCTTAATATCGTATACTTCACACATTTCTTGGAATATATTCGATATTTCTGCCATGATCGGAATGTAGTTCTATTGGAAACCCGTAGCGGCATACCCAGTTGTTCACAAAAACATTTACTATTCGCTTCTTGATTGGGTATGGCATATATTTCTGGACATTTGCTGAAGTAATCTATCACAACGAGGACATATCGGTTTCCGGCATTGCTGGAAAAGGGCCTGCTACGTCTATTGCTATCCGCTCGAAATGTGCGCCCGAGTTATATTGTTGCAGCTGATCTCGACTTAGTCTTGCTGGACCTTTAGCTGCAATACACTGGGTGCAGTTTGCTATCCAATCCGCCACTGCTTGCTGACATCCAACCCAATAAAAACGTTGTTGTAGCCTTTCCAGTGTCTTTGTCACTCCAAGATGTCCTCCGCTAGCTCCATTATGTGACTCCTTTAACACTCCTTTCATTTTGGAGGAAGGCACTACTAATAGGTTGGATGAGGTCTTGCCATCCGCGCTTTCTCAATGGCGATATAGTCACCCATTTATCAACTTTAAACTGTCCCATCGTAAGAGGACTTTCTGCGGATATCTCATTTCTAGTAGGTCGTTTGTCCTCTCCTTAGCTGCTATAATCTTCGCCAGTATTGGGTCACTCCTTTGTGCTTTGGACCAGTCTTCGTTGGCTTCGATCTTCGTTAGCCGAATATCAACGATGGATTCTTTCTTCTCAGTTTTCACGCAGTGCTTACACACCAAATTACAAGGTCGGCGTGAAAGAGCATTTCAATGTTTTATGTCTCTTCGGTGTTCAATGCTGAAGTCGTAAGTCTGGAGGCGCTCAATCCAACGTGCTAACTGTCTTGTAGCATGATTTTACAGTCGTCAATACTAGCACAACATTTCATGTGCATAAACAAAAGAATATCCAATTGCATATGAGCGGCGACCACTTGACTCAATGTTATTAACCGTCGCGCACATGCGACGATCATTTGACACTTTGTTGTCAGGCCGCCGACTGCATTGGTTTGCATATAATATGTAGTATGTGTGTTGTTGTTGTATGGTATTGCTGGTGATCGTGTGTGGCTCTCTTTACACTTCACCGTGGGAATTATTGTGGATAATAGGCGCGTGTCATGTGACATCCACTTGTCCCATAATAATTACGCACACAAACTAATATAATATAGTTAAGCATATAATATACACACAAACATATGTTATAGTATTAAGCCAATACAAAATTGTATTAGAATTAAGGGTTTGATTTGGAATTGTCAAATCAGCTAAAATTTAGGATAAAAGAAGGGACATTTTCCCTCAAGAAATCAATCAATAAAATTTAACCAAATAGTGCGCTTCAGCTGCACTTTGTTAAAAACTATTGTTCTTTATTATTTTAAAGTGCTCTTCTAGTGCACTAAAATAAAATTAAATAATTAATAAAATTTTAAATAAATAAATACTTTACATGGCGATCCTGCCAAACTCTGAAGTGCTACAATAGCTAGCACTCAGAGAATAATATAACAAGAAAATCTAACAGTGCTTAAGAACAAGAGTCCTGCACTCTGAAAATAAAATCCAGGAGTGCTATAGATTTTTTATTTGCACAGGATAAATAAATAAATAAATAATAATAATAAAAAAGCCTGGTGGATCAACCAAATATATCCACCAGTCGCGTTGAAGGAAGAAACTGTCTGGCCAATAGACAGTGGGTCAAAGGAAGAATGACCCCACCCCAGAAGAAAGCAGGACCACAACCGATAACAATAGAGGAATACCTAGCCAGAAATCATAAAATCAACACAACAAAGGAAACAAAAATCCCAGTGGTACATAAACGAAAAAGGCGAGGAGGCCAAATACAGCGACTAAAAAGAGAGAAGGCCAATCTGTTACGTCTGATACATTCGCAACCACCGCCATCTTGGGAACAAGCCATCACCTTGTGGAACAAGGTAGACAAGGTGGAGAGAATAATGAAAGCATTACTGGAAGAAAGAAAAACAAAATATAATTTTTTTTATTTAAACCAACGTGCTCCTCAAGGGTTGCACTGGCAGGGCCTACAAGCGTTAACCGCTCGAGGCAATTTAGGAATTTTTTTTTAAATATAAATAAAAAAATAATAATTAAATTTAAATTAAAATTAAATATTTAACATGATTAAATAAAAATAAAATTAAATTAAATTAAATTTAAAATATATATATATATATTATAAAAAAAATTGAATACATATTAAGAATAAATTTCAATTCCTCTAGTATGAATAGGGTAAAAATTAGGCCTAAGAATGCCATTGAGGATAGTCCACAGATAAAAACAAAAATTTTCAGTGAAGAATATTTGGTATGGTTGACCAAATATAGGAATGAATAGAGCTCCAACTATGGAGGACGTAATTAATAAAATTCCATAGAAGAAGAAACAATTAGGATGTTAAGACATTTTAAAATTTAATAATTTCTTTTCTCTTCCTTTCTCTTTGAATATGTGCAAGACACAAACTAAATTAGATAGACCAATGGCCAATGTTATAAATGAGGTAGAAATACTTCAAAATAAAATAAACTTAGATAAGATTGAAATTTGTTTGATTATAGCAACAATTTTGTTGGGACTGAATTTTGTATTGAAGGTTTACAGTATGCATACTAGAAGACTTAGAAAGAGATATTCAAGTAGAGCCAATGAATTGGACAAAATCTAAATGGACTGGCAGGAAATAATTAAAAGGTTAAGACTGTTAAAAGACGATTTTGATAAATCATATAAATGTTTAAATTTAGAAAGAAATATAAAGGACGAAACGGTAGTAAAGCATTTGAGGACCCCACAAAGCAGCAGCCGAATATTTCTTTTTTGATGTAAGGAGTAGGCTAATAAACATTTTATCAAAAAAAGGTTTATATATTGAATTACCAACTACATTCCATGAGGAAGTATCTTATAAATTAACGACAGACCAAAAATCAAACGAAACATTGGTTCTATTGTATAATCAGGAAACAAAACCTGAAATAATTTCAATAAACATGACCCAGACAATAGTAGAATTTCTAAACACAGAATCAAAGCTCGTAATCGACTTTGATGGCAGGTCAGAAAACCTGAGAGCATTTATAGACTCCCTGCAATTGCTGAACACAATTAAAGGTGACAATGAAGCGATAGCAGTGTCTTTAATAAAGACCAAACTGAAAGGAACCGCTAGGGACCTAATTGAAGATGAAGGTACAATATCGGAAATAATCAGTAAATTGCGCGCTACGGTCCAAGGCGAGTCGGTAGAAGTACTGACAGCCAAAATTATGAATACTAGACAAAATAATAAAACTGCAAACAATTACTGCAGTGAAATTGAAAACTTAACAAAATCATTGGAAAGCGCATATATATCAGACGGGTTGTCATGTGAATTAGCAAACAAGTATTCAACGCAAGTTGCCGTTAAGGCATTAACGAAAAATTGTACCATAGATAAGGTAAAACTTATCATGGAGGCAGGCCAATTCAACAACATGAACAGAAGCATCTGCATGCATAGAAGCATCTGGCCAGCAAAATGCGTTGCTATATTTGGGTAGGAAATTTAATCGACCTAGTAACAGTAATTTTCCCAATCACAACATTAATAACAACTTTAGACCTCCACAAAGACCAGGAAATAACAGAAATAGGCAAGGTTTCAACAATAGACGTAGAAATGGAAACTACGTAAGAGCAACTGACTCATACGAAAACGGTTCGGAAAACTCCGACAACCCCCTAAGATAAGCTCAACACATAATAAAATATACAACCTTAATCTCAACTTGAGTTTTTTTGTGCACATGGAAATTAATAATACTAACCACATAGTAACGTTGTTGGTAGACACAGGAGCAGATATTTCAATCGTAAAAAATAATTTTTTCAAACCCCAACAAATAAATAAAAATATTACTACAACAAATACTGGAATAGGACAGGGATACCTGAAAATACCTGAATATTCTTGGATATGAAATTTAAAAACTTTTTAATACCACATTACTTTCAAGTGGTTCAGAACAATTTTCCCATACCTTGTGATGGAATTATTGGTTTGGACTTCTTGAAAAGATATAATTGTGTGTTGGATTTCAATGAAGAACATGACTATCTTGTTCTAAGACCCTCTAATCTGCAACATACAATAGACATACCAATAACAAATAATTATAATGAGATAACACTACCACCAAGGTCAGAAGTAATAAGACAAATTAAATTTGAGAATCTTAAAAATGAAATATTGATACCAAATCAGGAAGTAACAACAGGGGTTTTTATACCAAATATTCTAGTTAAATCCAACAAAGCTTTTATTCGTTTTTTAAATTCTAATGACAGTATAATTTCAATCAAACAGAATAGCATTAAAACCGAAAACATCTCTAACTATAATGTAATTACACAAAGGTTGAACAAAAATTAAAATAGACAATCAAAGGTTATGGATATTTTAAAGAAAAACTTCCCAGAACAATTTAAACCAACACTAACGAAAATTTGCAAAGAATATAGTGACATTTTTGGTTTGGAAACAGAAACAATATCTACTAACAATTTCTATGAGTAAAAGTTGAGATTGAATGACAAACAACCAGTATACATCAAAAACTATCGTATACCACATTCGCATAAGGATGCAATTAACAAACAGGTTAGAAAACTGATAGATGATAAAATAGTTGAACCATCATTTTCGGAATACAATAGTCCAATTTTATTGGTTCCAAAGAAATCACTTCCGGGTTCGGATTAGAAAAGATGGCGACTTGTGATAGACTACAGGCAAATAAATAAAAAATTGTTATCGGATAAATTCCCTTTGCCTAGAATTGATGATATTCTAGACCAACTTGGCAGAGCAAAGTATTTTTCTTGTTTAGACTTGATGTCGGGATTTCACCAGATAGGATTGGAGAAAAACTCCAGAGATTTGACATCATTCTCTACGAGCAATAGTTCCTACAGATTTACTAGACTACCCTACGGCTTAAAGATAGCACCAAATTCCTTCTAAAGAATGATGTCAATTGCTTTCAGTGGTCTGAAGTCAGATCAGGCATTTCTAAATATGGATGACTTGGTCATATTGGGATGCTCCGAAAAACACATGCTTTCAAATTTAAAGGATGTTTTTAATCTCTGTCGTAAATACAATCTTAAGCTAAACCCTAAAAAGTGTTCATTCTTTATGAGAGAGGTAACCTACCTTGGACATAAATGTACTAATAAGGGAATACCACCGGATGATAGTAAATACTCGGTAATCGAAAACTATCCGACGCCCTAGGATGCCGATAGCGCAAAAAGTTTGTCGCATTTTGTAATTATTACCGGAGGTTTATCAAAAAATTTTCCGAATATTCAAGACATCTTACACGATTGTCCAGAAACGGAGTGCCATTTGAATGGGCAGAATACTAAAGAATTTTGTATAACAACAGACGCAAGCAAGCATGCATGCGGTGCTGTTTTGACTCAAGAACATCAGGGTAAACAACTTCCCATAGCTTACGCTTCAAAGACATTTACAAAGGGTGAAAGTAATAAATCAACCGTTGAACAAGAATTAACTGCCATACACTGGGCTATCACACATTTCAGGCCAAATATTTATGGAAAACACCTTTTAGTTCGTACTGACCATAGACTTCTTGCTTATCTGTTCTCAATGAAAAACCAAAGTTCCAAATGAACGAGAATGAGACTAGATCTGGAAGAATATGATTTTACAGTTGAATACCTTAGGGGGAAGGACAATTATCTCACGGATGCATTATCGCGAATTACTATAGATGATTTTAAGGAAATTAATAGAGAGGTATTGTGCTTGTTAAGAGTCACGACAAGGTCAGTGACTAAGCAAAAAGACGGTAGTAGGATAAATAATCAGCATAGAGCAATTAAAACAGATGTATTAGATGAGCCCAAAATATATGTGCCAATTAAGTTTAGTGACGTCAGAAAATATTATAAATTAAAGATTTATCCCAATAAATGCTATATAAAGAAGGGAAAATCAATATTAGGTAGCATAAATATAAATCATATATTTACTAAAAAGAAACTTGACTTAGGACAATTTTTCTCTAGGCTCGCGAAAGCGGCCAGTAAATTAAATATCAATAAACTACAAGTAGCACCTAGCGAGAAAATTTGCGAATTTATCTCAAAGTTTGAATTTAGAAATATGGGCAATAAGGTACTAAATAGAATTAAAATAGCGTTTTTAAATGGAATAAAGATGCTTGAAATATCAAGATGACCCTATCGAAGGATGTCATTGCGGCATATATAGAACCGCAGAGAAAATAAAAGGATACTACTACTGGAAAAATATGACAAAGGACATAGCTAAATATGTAAAAGCATATGTCACAAATGTCAAATAGCGAAAACTACCGAACACGTTAAAGGCCCAATGATAACAGAAACACCTAACAAACCGTTTGATACAGTGTAAGTAGACACAATTGGACCATTTCCAAGATCAATACATGGAAATGAATATGCAGTCACATTAATATGCGACTTAACTAAATACTTGGTAACAATACCAATACCAAATAAATCGCCTAAGACGATCGCAAAGGCTATATTTGAAAATTTTGTACTTACCTATGGCCCAATGAATACGTTCATTTCGGACATGGATACAGAATATAAAAATTCTATATTAAACGAATTGTGCACTCTGTCGAAAACCGAGAAACTAGCATAACAGCACATCATCACCAGACCTTAGGTACAATAGAAAGTCACAGAACTTTTAATGAATATGTACGTTCTTACATATGTGTAGAAAAAGGTGACTGGGATGAATGGCTCAGGTATTTTACATATTGTTTTAATACAACACCATCAAGTACCAAACAGTTTCAAAGATTTCAATGAGGTAGACACAATTACACCACTATACAATGAAGACGATTATGCCAAAGAGGCAAAATTTAGATTAGAAATTGCACTTAAGAGAGCAAAACATTTATTTGACATAAATAAAATCAAGCAGAAGAATAACTATGATAAAGATATATTAGATTATAATTTTAAAATAGGAGATTTAGTTTTACTTAGGAATAATATCGTTAGTCTCATTCGCAAATGTGTTAAGTCCCTTTTTTCAAATTTTACAGGAGACACAAAAACATTGCGGCTTCTTCAGTTTTTAAAATTTGTAAACTTTTTAAACGCAATTATTTTTACAAAACAGCTCTCTTTAAATGACCTAGATCAAAAATTAAGAATAATTAATATTCGTGGGGTTAGCACGTGCTGTTAATATTTTTCGCAGTTTTGTGGACTTAGCGTTTTTGCAAACCACAAAATTACAACTTTAAACTACATACTGAAATTTTTTTGTCGTAAGATATGTATTTAGTATAGTGTTATCGTTTTGCATTAAAATCTCAATTTTGGAAAAAAGTGGACTTAGCGTCCTTGCGAATTATACTAACGATATAGGACATAAACTTTTAATAAAATAATGAAGCAAATAGATTTAAGAAATAATATAACAATTATAGATGAGAAAAATAATAAAGAACAAATAGTTCATTAGAATACTTAAGCTATATAACAAATAGTTTTAACTATACCACTAAACTGACCAGAAAAGTGAAATAATAATCTTTAAGAAAAAAAAAAAAAATTTAAAGTAACTAAGCGAACTTATCACTAAACATTTATTAAAAACAAAATAAATATTAAGATTAATATGTGAAACAATCATAATCATTTAAATCATACTATTTAAGTTTACTAATAAAATATAAATTAAAAGTAGACGTAAAATCATTGTACTGTGTCGTGTAAAAGAATGTCCATAGAACAAAGGTTATATGAACATTCTTGTAAAGGGTGGACACAACATTTCATGTGCATAAACAAAACAATATCTAATTGCATATGAGCCGCGACCACTTGACTCCATGTTTATGAATTTACATATCGATGGCTTAATATAAAAAAGCCCTAACTCGATTTTTGGTTACTTTACAGGAGAAGGAAAAAACTTAATACAATTCGTAAAATTTTAAATAAAATAAAAATTTTAATACAATTTTTAATAATAAACAGCAACACATTTAGTCCCTCATTTATAATTTTTTTTATTTTTTTTAACATCTGACATTTGTCTACCAGAATAAACAAACAACTTATTTTGAAAAAAATTGAGTTAGGCCTTTTTTATATTAAGCCATCGATATATGATATTTTCTGCTGCTAAGGCCTACGAAAGGCTTCAAAAGACCGCAAGACAAGTGTTTTCAGTTAATTTATCCTCCATTTTTCTTGTTTACAAATTAATAAATTCAAGAGATGACACCCAGTACATAAAAACAATCGATAATTAGTATACAAAATCTGTTCATGAAAGAAATGTGTTAAAAAATGTATTTTCCTCTTAAATTAGTAGTAAACTTTATTATGAGATATATTTTTATTAATATTTTTATGATGAAAAAAGCGAAAATAGTAATGCACTATTTATATTTATCTAAACATACTTATCGAAACCATTCACAATAGAATATAATTTGTCATCCCTAAGTGTAAAAAACTGCTGACTTTTTTCAGCAATGCATGAGTCGCATAGAAAAGTAGAAAGTAAACCTACTTGATGTATTCTATGTGTGTGCGTTTTCTTCTGTAACTTGTCCCAAACAACTACACTGATTCTACTTTTTTGGTATGCGCGTGAAACGCAAGGTCGCATGAAACACATGATATGGACTTTCGGCTGAAAGTAAACCTACTTGATGCATTTTATGCTTTCTATGCGTTTTTCTGTAACTTGTCACAAAAAACTACACTGGTTCTACTTTTTTGGTATACGTATGAAACGCAAGGTCGCATGAAACGGATGGTATGGACCACAGATACATACAGATACGACACTTTTGACGTTTAAAAAACGCTCAAAGAAGCAGCTTAACCTTTAGAGGGAGAAAAAATGTTATAATGTATTGCGAATCAAATGTGTTAGAAGCAACAATATACAGAGTGAAAACTGGCAGTTAAAGTCGAAAAACTAAATGTAAATAAACATTTATTTTGTGTTAAAAAAGGGAAAATTTGGAATATTTTTTAATTTCTTCAATGAAAAGTTTAAAGATTCATAAATATTTAAATATTAATCGAAATGTGGGTGATTTTCGGTCACGATGTATATAGTTTCTTGTGCAAGAGGTAATTAAGAAGCTAAATATTCAAGATCAAAATAAGACGTACAGCGCATAAAAAGTTTTTCTTGCTGAAAGTTGCCAATATTTTTTAATTTCTTGAAAGAAAAAGTTAAAATTTGTTATTGTTATTAGTTGTTTTTATTATTTATTAATAGTTTCACACAAAAATTACATTTTTTATTAACTCTCGCCAATATAAAAAACTCACCCCAAATACTAAAAACATAAATAAACATATAGACAATTAGAGAGGGACAGAAATACTTTTTGGCAACATTTTTTGTTCCTTTCTCAATGCGGAATTAACTGTCAAAATCTCGTTTCCATTCTGTGTATATTCTGTGGTATGGACTTTCGGCTTAACAATTAATTTTAAGGACCACCCTAATGTTCATACATTAGAGCTTCCATGCTATTATTCGAAGAACAAACGAAAACCGGCTACAGATTCGTATGTGGGTTCAGCGCAGTAGAGAATGAGGATGCATAGAAAAATACTGTGCAATAATAAGACAAACAATAATTAATTATAATTTTGTTTTTTATCACAAATAAATTAACATAAACAGATGTTTATGTTATTGTTCACATTTTGCAAGTGTAGCTAATCGCTAAATTGATGTACATATCTAAAAAATGATGTAAAATCTCAAACATGTATGTAGATCGAATATATATGAATAAAATAATTTTTTTGTGATTTCATTTGAACATTTTTAACTGAGATTTTTGAGAAAGAGTTTATATGACACTGAGTGATTCGAAATTTAACTGCCAAAATGATTGAATTCCAAAATGAACCACATTGAAACATATTGTGATGTTCCAGTTCTTGAGTTGTAATTATCCGTTATAATAACTTGTATGGTACACTTCAAGAGTTCCATTCATAACATTGTAATTTAAAGATTTCCAGTATCCTTTTTCAGAAAGGTAATGTGCTGAAGTTTTGTTTTTAGTTTGTAGCGAAAATTTTTCATTGATTTTTATGCCATTTTTCCATTATTTACTACAAAATATTAGAATTTGAAAAGAATTCATCGGAATCCGGTGCTTCCGTTAATTCCTCTGTTGGTATTTCTTTGCTACATTTGCCCGGGACTTATAAAATACACAATTTATTTTTATATATATATATTTATATATATATTTTTATATTATTATATATATATAATATTTCATGTTATTATTATTGATTTTTTTTTGAAAATTTTAATTTATTGAAAACTTGTTTTGTTAAGAAACAATTTTAATGAAAACTTTTTTGCATCTTATATTTATTGGAAAAAACAGGAAAACTTGGCAAAGTGCAACGCTTCTCATCATACAATAATTTTTTATTTTTAAAATTGCTCTGATGTAGAAAAGCATATTAATTGGTGTATGCATACTCAAATGTCGCGTGAGCACTCAAATTTCATACTCTGAAAATATGTATATATAAAGGGATCCAAAACACGCTTGACCTTACGAAAAATATGTAAAATCAAATAAATATTTGTCCAAAAAAGGATAAAAATATTTGACACTTTGTGGTCACAATTAAAACATTTTTGTTTGTCGGCTTATTTGCCAAAAATCCTGGCTTTTTGTTTGCTCCTCAAAATTATTTTGTGGTCACACTACGGCAAAAAAATATTTTATGTTTTCGGTCAAATATTTGCCAGATGTGACCGTAGCTTAAGTCAATATACCTTTAGTTATATTCGAATTTTCTTACAGAATATGAATCTCTCGGTCACATGTTGCCTGTATCTGTTTCGTCTAGTATTGAAAAAGGTTACTTCTTACCACATCATGTCGTACTTCGAGAGTCTAGTACAGGGATTACCAATTTTTTTTGGTTGTTTAGTAGTGAGTAAGGGAGAGAAAAGTGATTGAGAGAATTTATTTATTTACAGTCATAAAAACGTGTTAGTAATGAACGCTATTTTGATATTCATTTCATAGAAATACTTAAAGTTTTATATCTATGACTTAATAATTAGGGAATGTTTATGTATATTTGTTGGGATCTAAATTTCCTCTCCTACTAATAGCTTTTCAATTTTTCTAAAAAAAAAATTGCTTTATGTCTATAAAAAAGATGAAGCCGCTTCAGACTATTCCGTTAATGGTTTCCTACCATCATTCAAAAGATTCGTATTTCGATGCGGTATATGCTCCACGCTTACTAGTGATTGTGGCACCAATTTCATAGGCGCTAATGCCGAGCTGTCTCTTTACACAGTCTTCAAAAGCGTTCTTGAACCTTTCGGCTGTTTAGCTAACGATGGCACCCAGTTTAATTTTAACCCCACTTCTGGTCCACATTTTAGTGGGAAACCAGTGCTAAATTAGTAAAATTTGATCTCCGTAAAATTATAATTATACTGCTTTAACATTTTAGCAACTATCTACTCTTTTAGCCCACATCAATTCAAGACCATTGTGAGCCCATTTTTTTAGTAGGGTCAACATTTAATGCTGTGCCAGAACAATCAGTTCTTGATTCATCAACCTCAAGATTATCACGATTTCAACTTATACAACAAATGACGGAAAGATCTTGGAATCGTTGGTTAAATGAATATTTACAACGATTTGAACCTATGCCCAAATGGAAGCATTATGCAAATTTATTAAAAAAAAAATTTCACTAGTGGTTATTGCTGATCAGAGATGCAAACCTACCAAATAGCCTTTAGGTCGTATCTTAGAAGTTCATCCAGGCGCTGAAGGGCCTATAAGGGTTGTAACAGTACAATTATTTTCTATCATTTAATATTAGGTAGTTAAATCAGTCAAACTTTAGTATTGAGTAAGTAATTCAATCAGTCTGTTTCTCATATTCATCAAAATCACATCAAATAAAGGCTAGTAGTATAGTGAAGACCAATAAAGCAAATTGTTGTTGTTTAAATCAAGTTGCCAAAGGTGGCACACGAAATTGTGCGAACAATAAAGAATTGATCTAAACTACACAAATTTATTTTTCTTTGCAATCTACGAACTCATATTTTACACGTTTTTAAAAGTGTAAAAACGTAACAATATATCGTTACGTATCTCATTCGCAAATGTGTTAAGTCCCTTTTATCAAATTTTACAAAAGACACAAAAAACATTGTGGCTTCTTCAGTTTTTAAAATTTGTAAACTTTTTAAACGCAATTATTTTTACAAAATAGCTCTCTTTAAGTGACCTAGATCAAAAATTAAGAATAATTAATATTCGTGGAGTTAGCACGTGCTGTTAATATTTTTCGTAGTTTTGTGGACTTAGCGTTTTTGCAAACCACAAAATTACAACAACTTTAAACTACATACTGACATTTTTTTTCATGTTACTACGCCATATTACTATCAGACCTCACCAAAAGATCTAAAGATGACAAGCCTGTTGGAAATTAGCATGTGGCGATGGTTGTAGAATCTCTAACGTGTTCTCAATTTCCGGAAGGGATACCGAGGTATACGAAGCTGACAGGGAAACCGAACCTAAGTCCATCTAAAGCATACAGGCACTTACGACGGATGAATACACGTCGGAGTGCTCTTCGGACTTCCGCCAGGCCATGTTGGCGGAACATCTGAATGAAAGTCTTATGTCCGACGAAGATCTCTTCACCGCGATCGTTGCAGCCAAAGAGGATGAAGATTATTCAGATTAACCTTTATCATTCCATATTTGCATTAGCTGTACTTATTGTCTAACTCCATAATAAGGGAAATATATCCGGGTCCAAGAAACATGGGATTTGTATATTCAATCCACTGGGAAAGTCTGCAAGGGAAAGATCCAAGCGGAAAGGCTAAACTTCAAAGTGGCGGCAACCTAATTATTACAGCATTGTGGGGCGAATATAGAATATGTTTAATGAGGTCAAGTTAACGAACAAGTGGACTGATTATAAACACAAGTTACGCGTCTGGCTACGAATACAAGAGGAGGCCTCGGTGGTCCTATTGTGAGGTAAAGAAAGAATCCAACAAAGACTAACTGACTATAGGGTCCATTAAGTCGGGTAATTATATATGTATATCGAACGAAAAGACTCTTCGAAAACTCCTTGATACACACTATTCAGATAATTATGAACGCAGTAACAGCTTCCCCTGCTTGGAAACATCTGCGCACCAAGTTACCTTTAATCCTAATGTAAACACCCTACAATGGGTCATTAGCTTATTCAAACATTTTAAATCACTAGCGGACAACACAATACCTGCAGATCTACAGGAAACTTTTGGTTAGATGATATCCTGGCTGTAGAAAACCTGTTACGTTTCCTAAAACACTCGCATGTGCCTGCTAAGGCAGATATTGTTTTCAACCCAAAAGCTGGGAGACAATCGATATACAATGCGAATGATCTCAAATATTAGTCTAATCTCATTCGTTCTTAAAACACTACTCAAGGGGATTCTGGACTACGAGATAAATTCCAAAAATTTTAACACGCTTGTCATTAATGCTTAACATTCCTACACTAGAGACTGTACTGAGCTCTTTGATGGGGAATATTGAGAAAGCCCTGACATACAGACTTTTCTCACTGACAGCTTTTATTGACGTAAAAGGCGCCTTCACCAATGTCTACTCGAAAGCTACTTTTAGGTCTTTTAATTAGCGCAATGTTAACGAAATTTTTACTACAAAAATCATTACTGTCTCTATTGGATGTAAATAAAGACACACCAGAAAGTGTAATTCTCTCTCCTTGCTGTAGAGAGCCAGTTGGAAGAGCTTAGCTGCAGCGATGTGGTATTAAGGTCTATAATTATGCGGATGATCTGACCATTATGGTATCAGGGTCTGATCCGAACTCTCTCTTTCCCTCTTTGAGCTGCAACCAAGCCCTAAAACTTACAACAGAATCTATCTCACGAATTCACTGGAATCATTTTTTTGTGTACGATTACTCTTAAAGTACCGTTAATGTTAACTCACATTCCAAGCAGTTCCTACCCCCTATATAAATGTATAACCAAGCAAAAAAAAAAACTAACTCAAGCTGTTTGAGTTTGTTTTGATTACAAAATAAAAAATAAATTTTTGTACAATAAAGTCAAAATTTTTACGAAAAAATTGATAATTCGATAAAGAAAAATGATTTCAGCAACATACTAGTGAATTATACATCAGCAAGTATGAATATTTTTTTACTCTTAACTCATAAAATAATTTTAATTTTTAGTTTATATTTTTAATTTAATTATTGAAATTCGTCAAAGACAAGTTCCAATTGATTTGAAAAAAAGCTTTAAATAGGTTTGAGTTTTGAATAATTCAAACAATAAGACACCCTATTTCACCGAAATCGTACAGTTGGTACTGTTAAAGTTTTACTCAGACTTCACATTTTCATCAAAATTCTCTACGATATAAGCAATCTATTCTTTGACTATTTGTCATATTTCACAACCATGGCGACAATTATAGCCATTGAAATTAAAAATGGAGAAGGCATCAACGTTCATCACACATTGAATTTAAAATTTCAGAAACATTTGCATTTCTCCACGTTACTCTAACAACATAATAACATAACATCACCACTTAACCAAATAAGTAAAAATAACAAACCAAATATTCGACAAAAGAGTCTAAATTTAACTGTTATAGTTGTATCTTCAATATACAAATACACAACACAGATCAAATCCATTTCCCCTATTAGACTTATCTAACATACGTTATTCAAATGACAACGCAAACTGTGAATTAAAGGCGAAGATAATAATAATAATCTTATCTCGGAACAGATATCATTTAATATCCCCCAACCGCAGAAATTACCCTCATGCAAAAGGCTTATTTTTTGGTTTTCTTTTACACCTAATTCTGTTTTTACACGGTAGATTGGTTCCAGAAAAAACCGTGTAAAAAAACCGTGTAAAAAAAGACACTGATTGTATGCAAAAATAGGTGATTGGTTCCTAATCTCTAAAACCTATTAAAATTAGTGAAAACAAGGATTTTATAAGTAGTTTTGTATTTGACATTTTCTTTTAGGGATTCATAAAATATTTAATAAAATTAAAAATATAAATAACTTAATAAATATAAAATATTTTTTGGGTTACCTTTTATCTTAATGCGTTAAATTTAATGTAACGATAGAAAAACAAATTTGCCAATAAGAAATTTCTTTACCAAACACAAAATATTAACACATTTCAATTGCTCTGACTTTTGTGCTTGTATGCACAAAAAGGGAATTCCCCTAAATTTGTGCCATTTACATTTGCTTTGACCAGTAAATTTGCTTGTACGCGCAAAAAGGGAATTCCCTTAAATTTGTGATATGAACATACTTTGCAAAAATTAAATTTGATAAAAAAAAATTAAGCACAAAAAATTCTAAATCGTGCTAAATGGAATAAAATCGTGTAAAAAAAATTAAAAATATTTCATTTTCAAACCGTGTTATATCAAAACCGTGTAAAAAAAGACCGTGTAAAAACAGAATTAGGTGTATTTACCAAATCTTCAATTTAAACAAAGCTAGTAACAAATATTCGAATCTTTTAAACTAAGAAGAATAAAATTATTTAGGCTCGATCAATGAAGGCGTAAGTATTTTTTTTTTTTGAGATAGAAGCTGTTGCATCTCTCTGTTTCAAAAGAATCCGCCCATGGAAGTCAAAAACAATACGATAAAGGCATGCCCATGTCTTTATAAAGGCTGTAATCATCTGTAAGATCTTATTTTATCATCTTTAAAACTGAGGTAATTCCCCACATTAATTTTAGAGTTGAATTTTAAAGAAAGATTTTACAGTCCAGTTTGCTCCTATTAAGGAAGTTCCACTTCTATCAAGGTGTATGGCAAGATATGTTATATGAAATTGTTAAATTTAACCCCTTTTATTGATGGAACATATAATTTTGCATGTGAAAAGGTATTCTTGGGGATTATTGTGCAAGTAATGTCGTGGAAAGTTATGTTACCAGCAAAGGTAGAAGTGTAAAAATGAAAGCTTATTGGCATGACCGAGGTTAAAGTTAATATACAACGGATCTTAAAATACAACCCTCTTTCACACCGACAATTGGTTGCTGAACGTACTTTCAAAATCATCTTCTTTAAAAACAAACCTTATCGGGTGTACAGCAGGAACAGGTGGAATATTGGTCGTGTTGCACAAATTGAGGGTGAAGACGGTGATCAACAAATAAGTTGTCTTTCTCATCATAATTTCTTGCTCGCAGAATTTCCTAAAGGATTTTTCAAATGTTCTGTAGGTGACGTCGTTTTTGAAAATCTCGGAGTACACTGATCCGATTTCTTCACAAAAGTTGGATATAGAAACGTTGATATCGTCTGTAATTCACAACCATCTATTTTTAGGTTTGAAGAGCTGGAATATGTGGAATTTCTCATCTATCCAATAAGTTGTTTGTTCAAACTCATTTCGGTTATTAAATCAACCAACACGACCACTACAAATCATTAAACGCGACCAGTGAAAAGTACACTTGGTTTTGTAGCCACTAGGCACCGAAAAGTATGGTCGGAGAAATTCATTCATTCATTCCTATATTTATTCAAATCAATAGCAAAAACATCATATTTAAATCGTGAGTTTATTAGTACAGTTGAACCTCCGTAAACCTGGCATTCATATAAGTCTTACCGAAGTTTCAGATATTAGAATTATGTCAACCTGTTTCATTTTCGGTCTAGAAGCAGATTCGCAAACACTTTTTTATTTTTTATGGGTATACCACATTAAATTAGTCGTAAAGATGTTCATTGTCTGCATCAACTTATATATGGCGATAGCATATAATACTTGACTGCAGTTGACTGGAATCGTTGACAGTTCTTATTACGAACATAGATACATATGTGTCATTAAAGGAAAATTAACTTTACGAGGTTTGTTTAAAAAATAAGGTAAATTTTAAAATTTTGCGGGCTACGTATATTCGACTTTAAATTATTTATTTTTTACTTTGGTACACTCGTCTCGAATATATGTTAACAGTTTTAGCAAAGAAAATAAAGTATAAAGAATGTGCATTTTAACATATTTTGGGAATATTTTTCAAAAATATATTCAGGAAGCGGGGGGAAAGATAGAAGGGAAGGATACAGAAACAAAGAGCGTAACAATGCGTTGTTCTCATCATGCGTTTTTGTTGTTTGGCCACTTTTTATTTATTTTTCTAGTGTTAAAAACAAACGTCGGCACCAATGTCCCTCAGGAGACGAACTTATTCGGCTTTTTTACACACATAGGACACGAACATCAAGAATGTTCGTTAAAAAGAGCGTAAAAATCTTGTCAGCTTTAAAGGGCCCTGGAGACGATCAAATAAAATCATCAACGTCTTATATGTGTGCGTGTTGTCGTTATATACGTATACGTTGTCGTCTTTGATTGATGAAAATCAAAACATTTTGATTTTTTCATTTGACGAATTTTTATTTGATCGTTTCCAATTCTGATTGACAAGCAATGTCTCAATTGCTTCGATATCGTCGTAATGAACACATCATCAATGCGCGGATAAACAAACAAATATTTTTTTATTGTGAATAATAATATTATATTTTTAAGAAGTTAAATTGTGTTTGTTAAACATTTTTGCCATCATGGAGAAGTGCAAAAATTAAAAAAAAATTATATTAGAATTAATTGCAAAATATTAATGTTGCATGTAAAACTGGAAGAAAATGTAATAGAGAAGAAAAAAGAAAATAATATGAAATTTTTCATTCAAGTTTTTTTTCATATTTTCCTTTTTTTCTTAATAAAATTGCACAAGATGTTAAAAGTAATAAATCATCCGATCATCCGATGAAGACATTTTGCGAAGCGCACACAACAAAATCAAAATGCAAATGACGATTGATGAATTTATTTGAACGTCTCCTTTTAAACTTCAATCACACTACACTCACACTTACGCATTATTTGACGAATTTATTTGATCACCTCCAGGGCCTTTAAAGAAGAAGGTTCATGTCGCTTTTTTCAGACTTCAATTATACAAAGAAATATCACAGTAGTATTCACTAATATCAATGAGAAATGATTTAGATTTTTGGAAGAATACTTGCTAAGTTAAATACGGTGTCTTTAGGGATTTAGTGCAGTACAATTTTTCTATATTTTCCGATCACATATACATATCATTGGGTTAATAAGTAGACTTGAAATTATTACTAACAATTTTCCTCTAGGTTAACACATGCCTATGGTTATGGATTAGTGAGTGAGAGAGAGAAAATAAGTGGAGAGAATTTATTTATTTACAGCCATGTAAAAGTGTTAGTAATATACTCTATTTTTATTTTCATTTCATCAACTTACATATATGTATGTCTATCTTTGGCTTAATAATTTTGGATAAATAAAAACAAAATAAAAAATCGATTTTATTAAAAGAACATAAAGTTATTCATCTTTGGCTTAAAAATTAGGCCATGTTTTTTAGATAAATAAAAATAAAAAGAATAAAAAAACAAAAAAGCATTTAAAAAAATATACTATGGGACAAAATAAAATACGCCCAGCTAATGACATAGAACATTTTAACACAAAATATTCTTCGAGTGTTATTCTGAAATAAAATGATAAAGCATCCGCAGCAGATGTATTCTTGGCGAAGTCTGATCGGCAACTAAATCAAAAAACACAAGAATACATACACATGTACATACGTACGATGAGAGCAACACATTGTTACGCTCTTTGTTTGTGTTCATTTTCCTTCTGTCTTCCTCCCCCCTCATCAAGAAATGATTTTTAAAAAGATTTTGGTTAGAGCGGGTCGTAATGTTACAACCCGCCATAAGAAATTTTTCTTCTACATAATGCGTATTCTTTATACCCATATTCTTTGGTTTTAGCTACATAGCATGTTTAGTTTGTTTGTGAGAGGTAGAAATAAGACAAATGTTCAACGATTTTCTGCTACGAAAAAAATTTATCAAAGTAGTTGCATCAAATATTATGTTTAATGGAATTAAGTGCTCAAAAACTTGCTCCTTGAGGTATTTTGTTCAATTCGGTAGATGGAATGGGTTCATCAATTTTTTCTGCATAATAAAGGTCTATTTTGACGAGTAGCATCTTTATCCCATTTATTTATTTGTACTTATTCACTAAATTTGTTTGTTTTCTTAATTTACATATTCGATTACTCCATTCGCACAGCAAAAACTATTAAATTTTCAATCCGGTTTGAATTTTTTTTTTTTTTAATTTGCTTTAGTTTCTCTTATTTATTTTTGATAGCCATCATTTCAATCAGGAATAGTTTATTTCATTACGAGAATCTTAAAAGATAACAGGAAATTTACACATTAAACACCATTAAAGGCGACAATTTTGGAGAATTTGTAGGAAGAAAATGCGCGCGAAAAGTAATATTTTACATATACATATGGTACACAAATTCAAATCAAGTCTAAACTATAAAAACAAATAATTATATTAAATTCGTGCTGCATAAAGAAAATTATATTAAAAAGTTAATAAACCAGAAACAATCATGTCAATCATATCAATATCAGAATCACCTAAGATCAGAAGTACAAAGAGGAATTGCAAAAACTAATAGTATCTATAATAAGGTCATCTAAGGATGCATATATTTCGCCTCTGTGAATTGGGAAACCTCAACATAGTGGTGATAGATAATACAGAATATTAATGGATTTTAAAAGATTAAATGCAGTAATAATGCCGCGTGTATATACAATTCCCGTTTACTTAATAGTTTATGTAAGGTACAGTACAGAACACTACATAATTCATAGAAATCAGAGTTACTTTCCGTGACTATCATCGTTATGTATGTATATGCATATAAAAACATTTAAAAAAAATTGGTATATTTACTTACCTGCTGGATCATAATTGTATCGAGGTAGGCATATTGGCTTTATAATTTTAGAGAAAACAATAGGCTTTCTAAGTTTTAATAAGGCAATATCATTATTGTAAGTATCCGGGTCGAAATGCCTATGCTTTGTAATACTTATTACAGCTCTTTGTATTGCTTTAGATTCTGAAGTAATATGTTGATCATGATCTCCAAAAATAACCCTTATTTTAGATCTTCTTAATTTCTTCACGCAATGTGCAGCTGTCAATACATAGTCTTTAGTAAGAAGCGATCCACCACAGTGGAATTTTCCATCGTAGACAATACGAGCCATCCACGGAAACTGATTTACGCCGGTTGGTTTTCCTCCTACAATCCTTATTTCTTCATTAGAGAATCCACAATCTGCAATTGGCAAAATAAATTTTATTCTTTAGTATTTCATTATTTCCAAAAAGATTTATGATAACACTATGCGACAACAAACAAAAATTGAATACACCCAAGTAACTACATAGTCTAAGCTATACACTTAGTTGAGTAGAACTTAAAAATGCCTTTTTATATTTCTTGACCCCTCCAAACTTGTTTTATTTATTTAACAAGAACTATTCTTTTAGACATTTTACACAAAATTATTAATTACTCAAATATTTTGACTTTGAAAAAGTTAAAGTATTTTTTGTCTTGCTTTATAATAAACATCATATTTGACAAGTAAATACGTTGAAATTTTCTTCAAAATCGCCTATTATTCTTTACAAATGATATAAAAGCTAATTTTCATTATTGCATTTTTGTACAAGTTAATTGGAACGCTGGGGCGATGAGTTAAAGGACAGAGAACTGACTGAGGTTTGCCATTATTTAACAAATTTTCAGAAAGCAAGTGTGGCACTAAAATAAAAAAAGAAAGGCCATTCCATCTGATTTCCTTATTATTGGGACTTTCACAAAGCACTTACTATCTTTAAATTTACATAAACCAAACTTTTTTCGAAAATTTATCATTCGGAGTCGATTTTAAACTGTAAATTTTACATTTGAAAATTTTTGGAATATTATATTTGCTTATTATTTCATATATTTATAATGTTTCCATTAATATTGTTATTTATAAATTAAAAAAAAAACCCCACCCTTATTTAGTGAAACATATTCGCGAGAGTTAGTATTTTATATTTATTTCAAATTACCCTAACAATTCGTTTCGTTATTCGTGAGAGAACAATCAGCATAGCATTTGTGTTGCTTTGTTCATCTTCCTTTTTAATTATTTTCGGATGTTTATCTCGATCGGTGTTCCGTTTCTCGCGTTCCTATACCACTTGTATATAATTTACATATTACAGCTGCTTATAATGGACCATTCACGCTAGTAATAAAATTAAAATTTCAATAAAATTATACACACAAATTTTGAAATCGAATTATTTTCGATTAGTGTTATTTATAATAACACAGTGTATTTACATTGAAATTTGGTTTTTGTTTTACTATAACAAACCGACTATTAAACGATTTGAATTGAATATTTTATACCGACGGCTGTGTGTAAAGCGTTTTTAATTTTATTTTCTGAGATCAAGTAAGTTATTCTTGACTCAATTAACGCTACTTGCAGATTGGAATCCGAAATTTCGAGTATTGCGTGTCCGAATAATATCAATTAAATTCTATTGTCCAAAACAAGTGAATACCAATAAATTCAAATATAATTCAACCAATAATTTACTTTGGTCAATTTTTAATTTTTGTTTTGAGGAATTTCTATATAAATAACAAATTATAATGACTAGTTGGGGCTCTAAACGCCAAGATTCTCCTTCCAGTGCGGAAAGCTTGGAGAAATTACTCGCGAAGAAAACGAAGGTCATTAAGAACACCGACAGAATTCGACAATCTATTGTAGATTAGACTATTTCTTTTAATCCTATGGAGCTCGAATGTCGATTAGATATCTTGAAAGCATATATTGACCAAGCAATGAATCTCCAGTCAGAAGTGGGCAATTTGGATCACGATAATGACGATAGAGCCGAGCTTGAAGGTCTTTGTGTGACCACGAAGAGTTTATTCATGAGTCTGTTGGCCAAGAATAGGCAATCGAATGTGCCTGAAACTTCGTTTAGTGTACAAGCTCACCATTCAAGGCTCCCAAAAATGAAGCTCCCTAAATTCAGTGGTAAATACGCTGATTATAAGAACTTCATGAGCTTATTTGAGAACCTGGTCTACAACGATCCGACTTTAACGGATATTAAGAAATTCAATCACCTAATCTCATGCTTGTCCGAATCGGCGTTGGGTACAGTGAAGGCCTTTCAGATCTCCGAAAAGAATTATTCCAAAGCAATAGCAAGCTTGAAAAAAGTGTACGATAACGAATGCTTGATATTTTTCGGTAATATTGCAAACTTTTTGATTTACTCGAAATTATCAAGCCTTCGGCTGTTGCTTTGCGAAGCATGATCGATACTGTTTCTGCCATATATGATTCTTTGTTATCAATTGGTGATGACAAGAAAATAACTAATGCAATATTAATACATTTAGTGATGTCGAAAGTGGATCCAATCACCAAATCAAAGTGGGAGGAACAGCTGGATTTTTAAAAGCTCCCATTGTGGTCAGATTGCGAAGCCGCCTTGAATAGATGTTACCAGTATATTTCTGTTGACGAGTCTTTTAGTTCAAGGCCGAGGGTTAACAAACCTAAGAATGAACATTTTAATTTCAGAACGACTTAAACATTACTAAATTGCACAAAATCGAAACAATCTGTTGACAAATGCCTATTTTGCAAATCAACGCAACATATGATTAGCAATTGCCTTTCTTTCACTGCTGAGCCCATAGCCAAACGATTTGACTTTATAAAATCCGTGCCAGCATGTATTAAAAGTTTGAAAAAACGACATACAGTTGCCAGGTGTCCATCTTCTAAGTGTCGGATATGTAATGGTTCACATAACACATTACTTCACCGATATAATACTAGTTCGAAGAACGCATCGACAAACTACTCTGAAAAGCCTTCGACTTCTCACGCTTCTGTGAACTATTCGCCGTCAGATGAACGCATAATTCTAGCGACAGCTGTGGTAAGAGTAAGAAGTAGTTCTGGCCAACTGATACCGGCCAGAGCTCTTTTAGATTCCGGTTCTCAACCCAATTTGATAACCGAGGAACTAGCGCAACTGGAAGTCGCCGTAGTCTAGTAGGTAGTGAGTTGGCTTATTAGACGTAAAGCCAGGGTTCCTCTCAGCAGATTTCTGGCAAAAATTCTGAGTAAATAAAATTGCCATGAAAAAATTTCTCAAAAATCTGTCGTTCGGAGTCGACTTTAAACTTTAGGTCCCACCACTCATGTATAAAATTAACACACACAACATAAGTGGTGTGAGAAACTAGGACGTTGTACAATGGGTCAATTCGACCTACGGGTACTGTACTCATCTTAATTGACAAGTACACGTCCTCTAACCTAACCTAATTAGCGCAACTACTACGTTTGAAAAAAGGAGGCAGATTAAATTTAAATGACATTGGTGAAACAAATTCATTATCCAAATCTCGCGCCAATATGAGTTTTCAAATGTTCGAGTGTCAACTCTACCCAATTCACATCAAAGTTTTGGGTATTGAAATCAATTACAAACTTGCAACCTGATCGTATGGTTAACATGGCTAGTTTGAGTATCCCATCAAACGTGAAATTAGCTGACCCTTGCTTCTATAAGCCGCAAAAAATTGATTTGTTAATTGGCGCAAGTCCTTCCTTTGATTTAATGTGTGTTGGCCAAATCAAATTTGGGCCCGAGTCTTCCAGTTCTTCAGAAAACTTCTATTGGTTGGATTGTTACTGGATGATACAATCAGTCAAAGGACTCTCGCAACACTAATATATTTCATATAAATACTTCAATGGAAGACGAAAGCAATGTTGATTCGGTCGTCTGAAAATTTTGGGAGTTAGAGGAACTTCCAACCGAATCAACTGAAGTTTATTCTGAGGAGAATACAAAATGTGAGAACGAATTCAAGACTACAGTACGACGTCTAGCGTCGGGAAGATTTGAGGTTTCTTTACCTTTTAAGTCTGATCATAAATTATTAGGATCTTAGTTTGAAACTGCCAAAAGACGATTTCTCTCTTTGTAACGAAGACTTTCCAAAGATGATACTATGAGGCAGATGTATCATGACTTCATGAAGGAGTACTTCAACTTGGGTCAAATGCACTTTTGGACAAACTTCCTGATACTCCCCACCATTTTATTCCACATCAATGTGTTTCGCGCCCTCAGAGTACAACCACCAAACTTCGGGTAGTATTTGGTGCTTCATGTATAACTTCTTCACATGTTTCGCTTAACGAACTGTTAATGGTTGGTCCTACAGTCCAAGAAGAATTATATTCTACATTAATCCGTTTTCGATTCCACAAATATGTAATCACTGCAGATATTGAAAAAGTGTATCGAAAGGTCATGATTGGTGACAAGGATAGAAATTTTCAATTAGTCCTTTGGCGAGAGAATCCAACTGATGAGTTGAGGCCTTTTCGGCTGAATACTGTCACTTATGGTACAGCTTCAGCGCCACTTTTAGCTAAGAGATATGATGAATTAATTCTGATTCGCAATCAGGTGACTGAAATTTTGTCTTCAGCATGTTTCAATCTCAATGGTTTTCAAACCATACTGAATTACTGAGTTCTCTACAGAAAGAGAAACTAATACATAGCGATTCAGACTCTGCGAAAGCATTGGGCATACATTGGGTTCCGAAGTATGATTTATTCAAATTTAATTTGGAAGATAAGTTTCAGGAGTTACAGGCTAAAAAGAGAAACATATTATCGGTGTCTTCTCGATTATTCGATCCTCTCAGACTGTTATGCCCACTTGTTACAAAATCAGAGATCCTATTGCAAGAGCTTTGGATTCAAAAGCTTGACTGGGATGAATCAATTCCCTTGGGTTGAATACTTCATGGGAAAACTTCAAAGCTAATTTAATGGAAGTTGATTCAATTAGTATCCCAAGATTCGTCCATACCACGTCTACATTGAGAATTCAAATTCATGGAAGCTCCGAGACAAACACAGTCGTCTCGAGACTACTTACGGCTAAGTCCAAAATTGCTCCCCTCAAGTCTAAATCACTTCCTAGACTTGAGCTATGTGCTGCACACCTGCTAACTAAGTTATGGAACAAAATTAAGCGTATGATGAATTTCGAAATAGATGATGTTTATTCCTGGACAGACTATGAAATAGTAATGCATTGGATAAAAACGCATCCATCCGCTTTGACGAATTTTGTATCGAATAGAGTCACTGAGATTCAGGAGTGGTCAGACCAAGTTTCGTGGCGTCACGTGCCTACTAAGCAGAATCCAGCTGACATTGTGTTAAGAGGATGCGATGTAAAAGATTTGAGAAACTCAATATGGTTTGATGGACCGTCGTTTTTACTAAACGACAGTTCCAAATGGCCTGTTAATTAACATTTTGAATTAACAGAGAACCAAAAGATATTGGAAACGAGAAAGGTGAATGTATTTCTTGCAGTAGAGACTCTTCATATAAGAAGTTACTGCGAGTAACTTGTTTTGTACTCAGATTTATTGATATTCTGAAGAAACGAAAGTCAAATCAAAGTATCATACCTACTGCAACGGAAATGAAATGGTCATTTTATCGCCCCGTAGAGGCTATCCACAAATCTAATTTTTCTGAGGAGATGTCTAAGTTACAGAAATCTCTGATCTAACCGTCGAACATACAGAGACTTACACCTTTAATTCATACATTCACTGCGGAAGAGAGAACATTTTCACTTTTAAGGGCAGGTGGGAGATTGCTTAATGCAAATTTGGCATACGATGCAAAATTCCCACTTTTATTACCGGAGCAAAATGACGTTATCACACTTTATTTGCGATATCTCCATTTCGAGAATTGCCATGCTGGCACAAAAGCACTCATTGCTCTCGCCAGAGAGCTAATTAACACCAAGGAAGAGTGCAGTAGGATTGTTCGCAAGTGTGTACTTAGTTTCCGCTATAAACCAAGACTTTTGTCACAAATAATGGGAAACTTGTCCACCAATAGAGTGAGAGCTACACGACCATTTCTTATCGTCGGTGTAGACTTTTGTGGTCCCGTTAATGTTTCTTTGAGATTTCGAGGTCGACCATCATTGAAAGTGTATATAGAGGTCTTCGTGTGTTTCACTTCTAAGGCAGTGCATTTAGAGTTAGTATCAGATTTATCCGCTGATTCTTTTCTTTATATCTTTTAAAAGGTTCGCTGCAAGAAGAGGTCTTCCGAAAGAGGCGCTATGCGACAACGCAACGAATTTCGTAGGAGCCAGCAACCTGCTCAAGCAGCTGCAGCAAGTATTCGACAGGAGTCGACTCGTCCTCGAATCTTACGCAGCGATGTCCGGAGTGAAGTTCACGTTCATACCACTTCGGGCGCCGCACTTCGGAGGACTGTGGGAAGCAGCCGTAAAGCAGAAGTTCCTGTTTCTGCGCGCAGTGGTCAACGCATCGCTGACGCAAGAAGAAATGGAGATGATGCTCGCAGAAACAGTGGCGGTACTCATCAGTCGGCCCATTACATCGCTGTCTCCAGACCCCAACGACGGAGAGGCGCTAACTATAGTGGCGCCATATATAGTGTGTTGGTCACACTTATCCACTGTTGGCGATCTTGCCATATCATTGTAACCTTTATTACACATAATTGCTTCATTTATTTTGTTATATAAATATTTTATTTATACTTTATATATACTTTGGAATTAATTTAAATAATTGAATAATATTTGAATTGTGTTAAATAATTATTATAAAGATAATTGAATTAATAATGAATTTAGTTATCATAAATAGGGTGGTACTCTATTGTTAAGTAAGTTTAAGATTAATGAATACATAAGATAAGGGTAATGAATATAAAGCGAATAAGCAATTAGAATAAGCAATGGAGTTGCTGAATTGAAATAAACTGTTAGAATTAAGTAAATACATGTTAGGATTAAGGAAATATTATTGAAAATAAAGTCATTTGATAATCATAATCAGAGACGATAGGTCTTCTTATTTTTTTTAAAACGGTTTTGTCTTTTGCGTGAATGACAATTCACAAAGTGTCCAAGTATTAAATAATCCTAATATCCTAATATATGTATATATTATAAACCTTTCTGTAAGTCTGTTTTTTTTTTTTTTTTGTTTGTTTGTTAGCCAATCACGCCTGGGCCGATTTTCTTGAAATTTGCAATATAGATCGAGCTTTTGTCGGAGCAGGTTACAAATATAAAATTTTGACCAAAAGGGAAGAAAAAATGGTACAAAGGGAGAAAAAATGGGCACAAATTAGTACTTTTATGCATAAATGCTGTATTTTATCTGTTTTATAGGTAATTTTTTATGATTTAGCTTGGTTAAGTTTCCCAAATAGCTATTTGTAAAGGTGTTCCGTTTTTAAAGTTGAACCAAAAGGGGTCCAAAAAGGGGCCAAAAACGGACAAATTGAGTGCATAGCCTGAACGCCTGGACCGATTTTCTTGAAATTTGGGATATAGATCAAGCTTTTGTCGGTGCAGGTTATAGGCTAGAGAAAAAATGGGACAAAGGGAGAAAAATTTGGCCAAATTTAGTACTTTTATGCATAAATGCTGCACTTTATCTGTTTTATAGGTAATTTTTTACGATTTAGCTTGGTTAAGTTTCCGAAAATAGCTATTGGAGGTGTTCCGTTTCTAAAGTTGAACCAAAAGGGGTCCAAAAAGGGGAAAGGGGCCAAAAACGGGCAAATTGAGTGCATAGCCAATCACGCCTGAACGCCTGGACCGATTTTTTTGAAATTTGGGATATTGATCGGGCTTTTGTCGGTGCAGGTTATAGGCAATAAATCTTTTCAATATTTTGAGCCAAAAGGTGCAAGAATATTGACAGGATCATGGAAAGGTGAGGATGTGTTTATTCCCCGTATTCCAATAATTCCATAAGGTTTGCCATTCAACTTTAAACGTTTACAATTTCCAGTTACCCTAGCATTTGCTATGACCATTAATAAGTCTCAGGGTTAGACATTGAAGGTGGCTGGTTTAAATTTGGAGACACCATGTTTTTCACGGATGCCAAGTGGGAAAAATTTATATATTTTTACCCCAACTGGTAAAACAGCTAATATTGTGTATAGAAGCGTTTTATCAAAATAATAATACTATTTAATTTAATTGTAAAATAAGTTTATATTGCATTTATTTAATAGTTATATGTATGTACTCAATATTCCTATAAGTATTAATAATAGAATAAGTTTATTTTTTGTATTTTTTTAAGTGTTAATAATTAAAATTTTTAAATTTCTTTAACAACAAATAATCACTGTTTTTTTAATTTAAAAACATTTTTCATGTTTCAAACTACATAACCCGCGCAACGCCGGGTACAATCTGCTAGTTAAACTATAATTTATTTAGTTTAATATTTTCTTAAAAATTATTAAGAAAAAACACTACCGATTAGTCTACCAGGGCACCCAATTTTGGATAAATTAAAACATACATATATTAATATCTGGAAAGAATTAAGCGCTCAGGTGTTGGAGTTATTGGTTAATTTCACTTTCAAATTTCAGTGCATTGCATTTATCACCAACTTTAGTCATTTTATCAATTTGAATGGATGAATGGGAAGCTTAATTTCCAAATGACTACGTATACGTTGTTTTAACGTTCACGATCTATTGACAAGAAATGCGATCATGACGGTTCAACACTCATGTTCATATTTCACATTTTTAAAACATCTAGTTGGTGCATTAATGGATTGTCGTCAATAAAAACAGAAATTAACCTAACGCAATAACACACTCAGGCCACATGCCATCGTCAACAATAACCCCAAGTAATCAACTACATAATTAATTAAAACAAGGCAGCGACAACTTTAAATAGTTTATATGTAATTTTTACATTTAGAGAAATTCGATCAATATAAATAAAATATTTTTCGTGACTTTTAATAGCTTTGTTTCATATATCGCGTTTAAAAAACCGCTATTTCATGCATCTTATTGTACTGTCCATCCTCGTCACGAAAAACAGATGTTAGTTTAATTGTATCCAACTGCAATACATCAGTGGTTGTGTACGCATATAGTCGTGTTGCCATAAAAATAATAATTTTCATAAGCCGACATGTATTATATTTTAAAAAAAAACGACTGTAGCCTTGAATAATCAATAGAATATAGCATAATCAATCGCAACCTGTGTTATTAGGTTATGTGATCTGATTACAATCTACCGACTATATGTTTGCTAATGTCGCCATCGCCAAGTAGTCAACCACTTAATTATTTTGAAGATTGCAGCAATAAAACAAACAATTGATCTGTGATTTTAGTATTTGCAATCACCGAACACACAGAATAGAAACCTTTGACGTTTGACAAACGCTCATAGCAGCAATATTACTGGCCAATTTAGAGGGAGAAAAAAAATGTTATAACTTTTGCGAATCAAATGTGTTAGAAGCAACAGATATACAGAGTGAAAACTGGCGGATAAAGCAGAAAAATTAAATGTAAATAAACATTTATTTCGTGTTAAAAAAGGGAAAATTTGGAATATTTTTTAATTTCTTCAATGAAAAGTTTAAAGATTCATAAATATTTAATTATTAATCGAAATGTGTGTGATTTTCGGTCACAATGAATATAGTTTCTTGTGCAAGAGGTAATTAAGAAGCTAAATATTACAAGCTCAAAAGAAGACGTACTGCTCATACAAAATTTTCTTGCTGAAAGTTGCCAATATTTTTAATTTCTTGAAATAAAAAGTAAAAATTTGTTGTTTTTAAATTATTTATATTATAATATTATATAATTACTGTTAAATATTATTATTCATATAACCTTTTTATTTATTTATTATTTATTTTACGATTTTACAATCTAGACTAAAATATATACATATAATACTTTATTAACAATTATTCTTACAAAAATCTCTAAGCAGTTTCATAGTCATATTTTTACAATTTTTTATGTTACTTGGTAGTTCATTATATATTTTTAAACCCTTATATTCTAAGCTATTCATATCTTTACAAGTTCTCATATATGGTAGTCTGTAATCCTCTCTTCTTCTTGTATTATAATTATGTATATTATTATTATATTGTAATTTTTCATTCAAATATGTAGGACAATGTGCAAACTTTATGCTATGTATAAATTTCATTGTATGTAACATTATAGTCTGTCCAACATTAAGCCAATTTAATTCATTTAACATGCTTCTTATGCTAGTACAATAATCTTTCTGTAAAATAAAACACATTGCCCTATTTTGCAGTTTCTGTAATGTGTCCATCTGGGATGTACTTAATAGAAATAGTATTGAGGGACAATAAAGAAAGTGCGGTAAAATTATACTATTATACACTTTAATTTTATAATTCTTATGTAATAGTTTAGTTGATCTAGACAAAATTCCAATCTTTTTGGCAATTTTAATACGAATATAATTTAAATGTTCATCAAAGTTCAATTTATCATCTATCATTACACCTAAATATTTAATTACATTAACCCTCTCAATATTATCATTTTTTATTTTCAATACACAATTATCAACATTTACATGGTTTCTAGTTAATATCATAAATTTTGTTTTGTTTATATTCAATTTTAACTTATTCTGGCATAACCATACATATACATTGTCTATATCCTCCTGCATCATTTTCATTGCATAATTTATGTTTCCATCTGAAACCATCAATAGTGCATCGTCAGCAAATAGTCTTATATTACAATATTTTAAGCAAGACTTAATGTCATTTATATATAAAATAAAAAGCAATGGTGCCAGTATAGTTCCTTGCGGTAGTCCTATGTTTATATTTATCTCACTTGACACTGTATCACACATAACCACTCGTTGCTTTGGATCAGTCAGATAGCTAGCCATCCAATTGTTGTTGGGAATATAGTTGTCAACTTCCACTTTTTTGGAACTACACCTGTCATAAAACTTTCATTTAATATATTTGCGTAGAAGTAAGCAGTGTATTTCAATGAGTCTTTCAAAACACCTTCTGCGAATAAATTTTCATCACCAATTTTGTATTTCAATTTGTTGGATATGTTACACAATTCGCTTGTCGTTACCATTTTGAATTTAAATAATTCTACTTGATCATTTGAATTTGATGTTGAATCCACATAGTCATACTGTTCAATCGAGTCGTTTATTTCCCTTACACTATTTACGAAAAATTTATTTAGGTTTTCTGTCATTTCATTTTGATTATTATAAACAATATCGTTTATTTTAATAGTCTTTATTTCATTTTTCTGTTCTTTTAAGTTCGAGACTTCTTTTAAATACTTCCACATATTTCGACTATTTTTTACATTCATGTTTATATTTTGTTCAATATACTTAATCTTCTTTAATTTTATTAACTTTTTATATCGCCGTTTAATTTCATTATAGCCGTCCCATTGACCAGTTTGCGTTGATATTTTATATAATTCAAACTTTCGTTTATTCATCTAACAAAGTTCTTTGTCGTACCATTTATTTCTTACTTTTAATATCACAGTTCGTTTCTCAATTATTGCAGACATTATTTCCATTATTATATCATCTATATATTTTAACTTATAATCTATATCACAGTCATTACCAAGGTTAAAACTATATTGTCTTAAATAATGTAATAAAAGATCACAAATATAATAACTCCATATTGTTAGGTGTTTTGTCATTCTCATGTTTAAGTCGTCACTAGCAGGTACATCAAATTCAATGGTCTCATGATCACTTATCTGGTATTTTTCAAGTTTATCACAGTTTATTTTATCATCATTACAATATATTAAATCAATTTTAGTAGAACTATGTTCAGTTATTCTTGTGTCAAACTTTACACATTGTTTCATGCCAACATTTAAAAAAACTTCATTTAGTTTATTTGAATACAAATTGTTTTTATTCATATCTATATTAATATCACCAACCAAAATATTATTTTCACGCAGACTAATGTTCTGATCAACAATTAGGTTAAAATTATCTATAAATTCCGCACAACTTCCACTAGGTGATCTATAAACAACACCAAAATTCCAATTTTTATTCAGTTTTTTTGTTTTTATAATTAAACACCATAGGTTATTTAGAATAGCTTTCACATATACTTCTTTGAATTCAATCATTTCATGGACATATATGATAACACCACCAGTATGTCTGCTATGCGAATCGCACCTTACAGTTTTATTATTATTATAATATATTATTATTTTTCGGTAAGAAAATCATCAGGTGTTCCTTCCCTATAAAAAATGAATGACCGAAACTAACACAAACAAGATTTACTTACTAAACTTAATGGCGCATGGCGACACATCAAATTTAGCTGATCAAATTTGCATATCGATGGCTTAATATAAAAAGGCCTAACTCAATTTTTTCAAAATAGCGTTTTATTTGTTTATTATGGAAGACGCACTTTGCTTCAAAATTTCAGGTGGATACAATTGCAAATAACAGATTTATAAAAATTACAAAAAAGGCCTAAGTCATGTCAATGAATTTTTGAAAGAAAAAGCCCTAGGTTAGGTTTGGTTAGAGGACGTGTACTTGTTAAAACAAGTACAGTACCCGGAGGTCAAATTGACCCATTGTACAACGTCCTAGTTTCTCACACCACTTATGTTGTGTGTTAATTTTATACATGAGTGGTGGGACCTACAGTTTAAAGTCGAATCCGAACGACAGATTTTTGAGAAACTTTCTCATGGCAATTTTATTTACTCAGAGTTTTTGCCAGAAATCTTCTGAGAGGAAGTCGCCGAAGAAATACTTTTGGTATTTTGTCTTGATGTCTGGCCTGGGGCTCGAATCCCGGCTTCACGTCTAATAAGCCAACACACGACCTACTAGACTACGGAGACTTTAAGAAAAAAAGCCCTAACTCGTTTTTTTTTGTTGGATCCAAACACTATCGCCAGATATTCATCACGTAATTATCTACTCAGATGACTGTTTCTACCAAAACCGTAAAGTAATATCTAATGCATTGTTGGCTTTTACTATGGAAACACAAATAATGATTGAAGAAAAAATTTTAATAAGTGGACATAAAACAAATGTAATGTGACTCAAGCCATTCCCTTATAGAAAGAAAAATTAAAAATAAGCAAATAAATTTGCCATCGCAATTTGTGCAATTAATAAAGGAGGCACGAAAAGTTCCAGCACCAGTTACAGTACGGCTATTTTCTAAATTTTGAAAACATGCCTAAACGCTACTCTTCGATTCGTCCTGGTAAAAATTTTGCATACCATAAAAGTTCTAGAAATGTATGTACTCAAACCTATATTTCAAATTTTTGGCAGGTTCAATCAGGATCAATATATTTCAAAACAGACATAACTGACGATTACAAATTTCTCCCACGTAGATCATAGTCGGCAATTAAAGATACACCTCCTGATTCACTGTATAAGGAGAAAATACTAACCACGAAAAAGAAATGGGACCACCTACAGGACAAAAAGTTTTTAATTTTAGATTATCATCTTTTTTATGATAACTTGTCTTATAAGAACTAGTTTTTTACAGTTAACTTTTGACTTAACTCTCTTAATTTCATGAATTACTTGCGTTTATTATTTAAACCTGAATTATTATAATATATTTCATTTTCAACTCAGTTTAAAAAAGGCCTAACTTAATTTTTCTTTTCAAAAATATCAATGAAAAAGGGCCTATCTTAGATAACTTCGTTAAAATAAAAATAAAAAAATTTTAAATGAGAAATAAAATGTGTTGCTGTTTTTTATTAAAAATTGTATTAAAATTTTTGTTGTATCTAAAATTTTACGGATTTTATTAAGTTTTTTCCTTCTCCTGTAAAGTAACCAAAAATCGAGTTAGGCCTTTTTTATATTAAGCCATGTATATGACCATATATTTGTGAAAAGACACTGAGAATGCCTGAATGCAATAAATGTAAACAGTCGGAAAGAGAAAGATAAATATTAGATTGTAGTAAATATCCGTTTAATTATTTTTTATGATTATCTTTATTTAATTATTCTAGCTTATCTCTATTTTACAAATGTGACTTCTTCTTTCTTTATCTATATATTCTAAGATGCCAGAAATTGTAATGATCACCAGCAGCACTTTTACAAAACAGCTGTTTTCATTCATTTGGCTGCACATAGCTAAACGCATGCCATTGCTTCAGTGCTGCCACATCGTAAATCATTACAATCTCGGCCGACCTGACAATACAATCAACCTCGATTGTTAGTCATCTACTCTAAATTCATCTTCCAGAAATTCATAATCTTCGTATTGGCTTGCGTTGCCTTCAGAGTCCACAAAACTATCTTCCTTCTTAAGTTCCAAACATTTTTCAAACGACTAGAATCGACAATGCCATTATATGGCATTTGTGTGACTTGACAATTATCTACATCTCTTATTAAATATCGATCGTTACCCAATAATATATGGTCCGCGATACTTTGGAATCAGTTTTTTATTTACACCAGCAATTGTATCAACATTTCTCAAAACTACCAAGTCCCCTTCTTCAAAGGTTTTGGCAGGTTTGTGATGATCATTAAAATACTTTACAATAGCTCTTGAAGCCTTTTCTCTTATTGAATTTAGGTCGACTGTTTCAGCAGAAGCATCCTGCAAATACTCGGTAATTTCATCCACTAATTCACCTCTGTTCGATTCCAAATAACATATGACTCGGCGTCTGTCGAGTCGCGCTGTGAACAGTGTTGTTAATAGCAAATTCCACCTGATTCAATTTGTTAACCCAATCAGAATGCTCAATAGGTTCGGTCAATTTAGCTAACATAGTCTTCAAATACCTATTTGTTCTCTCTACTTGCCCATTCGACTGCGGCGACGCCACTGATACCTTTATGTGAATAATATTGGGTTCAGTTACAAATTTCCCAAACTCGTTTGAAGTAAAGCATGCACCCCGGTCGCTTATAATTCTTCTCGGACGACTGTAATTCTGAAAGTATTTTAGTAATGCGCAGCATGTTTCCTTTGACCCTGTAGAATTCACAGCATAAAGCTTTGTAAATTTCGTGAACGCATCTACTACTACTAAGACATGCTTCCGTTTAGATCTTATTGACGGAAGGGGGCCAAAATGGTCGATATGTAACGTATCAAAAGGAATTGGTCTCTTCTCAATACTATACAAATTTCTCCTGTTCTTCCCAAGGGGAGCTGAATAATAAATACACTTCAGACAGTTACCTATGAATTGGGCTATTCTATCCCCCATATTCGGGAACCAATAATACTTCTGGATCTTATTCAATGTCTTCTCAATTCCCACATGACAATATTTCTCATGAGTCAGACGCATTACGTTATCCTCTAATTCGGCAGGTGTGTATAACTGTCTACGTCCTTGGGCACCACAACGGAAAACCAATCCATTTTCCAGTACATAGTCCTCCAGATCTCCTTCTTTTAATTTACTCTGAATAGCTAGGATTTTCTCATCCTTATTCTGAACAATCTGTATATTCAAGTTGACATCGCTATCGTCTATAATTGCAACAATTTGTGCGCGACTAAGTGCATCAACATGTGCCATTAGTTCGCCCCTACGATGCCGAATTCGATAATCAAAATTCTCCAATTCCAAAGCCCATCTAGCGATCCTAGGATTTATCAATTTCCTACTTAAAGTTAGCGTAAGCGAATTACAATCCGTCACTATTGTGAATGGAATTCCCTCTAAATATACACGGAAACGCCTCAAGGCATATATAATAGCAAGCGTTTCCAATTCGAAACTATGATATTTCGATTCCGCCATTGACGTGCACTTCGAATAATAAGCCACAGGGTGGAACCTATTGTCCGTCTGCCTCTGCAGGAGTACCGAACCATAACCCTTAGAGCTAGCATCCGGATGCAACTCTGTCTCCCTAGAAGGGTTATATACCGCCAAAACTGGAGCGTTGACCAGTTTGCTTTTCAAGTTCAGAAAAGCATCTGTACATTCGTCCGTCCAATTGAAATTATTCTTCCTCAAACTAGCTAACGGTCTCGCTATTCTCGAAAAATCCGGAACAAATCGACGAAAAAATGAAAATAACCCCAAACAGCGTTCCACTACCCCATGATCGGTTGGCATCGGTTATTTCAGAATTGTCTCGATATGGTCACCACTAGGCCGACTGCCACTTTCATTTCAGTTCACATAAAACATCAGACAGAATCCGTAAATGCTCCTCAAACGTCTCCGTGGCTATACTTATGTCGTCCAAATACACAACAATTTTCCCCTCATCTATAAATTTCCTCAACACCGTATTGATAAAACGGTGAAATACTGCTCCTGCATTCTTAAGGCCAAATGACATGTAACAATACTCAAATTGTCCCAATAGGGTAGTAACGGCTGTATATTTAATTGAGTCTTAATGTACTGGCACTTGGTGAAAACTGTTCTCAAGATCAAGAGTCGAAAAAATTTTTTTGTTGCCCAGGTAGTCCAGACAATCCTCGATAATAGGAAGAGGGTAATTATCCTTCAAAGTTATCCTATTTAATGAACGGTAATCGACGCACATCCTCAAATTCCCATTTTTTCTTCTCACCAGCACGATTGGAGAAGCATAAGGAGATTCACTCGGCCGAATTATACCCTTCTGCAACAGCTCCTCAAGTTTAACCTTCACTTCTCACGATATGACAGACGCATAGGTCCACTATGAATTGGAATGTCATTTAACAATCTTATTCTCATGCAATAATTTGTTACTCTTGTGGAGTTACTGGTATTATGCAAATAATTCTTCTCAAGGACCGATTTTATAGCAAAAGCTTCTGCTGAACCTAATTTGACATCAACATCGATTCTATCTTCAGTCTCAATAGCACCTATCATTTGCATCAATTCCTCACATTCGTCATTATCTTCCACAATTTCCAGTGAGCTACCACACTCACTGTTAGACCCCTTCATTTAAGAAGCAATTGTATCACTCTCGTTTATATATTATATCGGTTTTTCAATACACTTCTTGTTGCATGCCATAGTTTCTACATAATCATTTTCACTACATGTATTAAAAGGTAATTCGCTAAATAAATTAGTTCTATTTTTACAGGTTGGAACTTCAACTACCGTTTGGGAATCTATCTACAAATTAAACGTCACAAGCGCACTGGCCATATTCTTGTTTACATTTTTATTTACTTCTTTCGAATTCAGTTTTAGAAGTTCAATTTTATTATATGGTAATTTTATTTGACATAAACGAATATTTAGTTTTTGTAAAAGATCACGTCCAATTAAAAAAGGCATAACAGATTCTTTATCTGGTAAAATAAAAAATTGTGTAATATTTTTTGACCTCGGAAAAAAATTTCACATTCGACATGACCAATCATACTGATTTTTTTATTTCCAACTCCACGATAAGACGTCAATTTCTTTTCTTTTTCGATTGTAAATGGTATTAATGATTCTTGTACACAACTAATGGGGCTACCCGTATCGAAAAGAGAAAAAAATTCATTACCTCAGTGCGCTTATTACGTCTAATAAAGGCAACACTTACCATTTGGAACGCATCGAGAGACTCCTCCAGCAGTGACATTCTTCTTCCTTGGGCAATCTTGGTGGAAATGTCCAATCTCGGCGCATACAAAGCACGAATTGGGGGGATGTTTTGGTTTTTGGACAGCGGCTTTGGAAGTGTCTAAATTGGGAACAATTGAAGCATCGGATTTCCCTTAACCGTGTTGTTCGAAATTGCAGCGGAACCTCTCAGCTTATTTATGTCGGATATATTGGCCACTTTTGCCGGGCCACCTCGCACCCGTTGGCGTCTTTGTTCATAATGGTCCATACGATTAATTAGCTCGTCGATACTATTGGCACCGTATAGATAGGTTACTGCGTTGTTGTAACCCGGGACGCCATCGATAATTATATCCACCAATACTTGTTCGTCGATGTCGTCTTACTTGCGATTGATTGCATCGAAACCACGTAACTCAAACACGATTCGTTTGGTTTCAATGAACGTGAGCGCAGTTGCTGATACACCTGTTGCCGCGACACTGTCCGTTTGAATGTCTTTATCATATTCACCTTCAGGTTTCCATATTCTATTAGTCCTAAATTTGTGACATATTTTTTTGCAGTGCCCTCCAAACGACGCCGAACTGCCACACACTTTTCCTTATCCGAATAACCACATAGGTTTGCATATTCCTCGAACTCTACAGACCATTTCGTGATGCTGTAATTATCATCCCCATTAAATGGTGGCATAGCCGCATCTAGTTCCGCTAGATCAATGCGGCGGATGTTGGGAAGACCCTGCTCGCCTTCCTCCAACAGGCGGATTTGTTGCTGAAGTTCTAGCAACCCCAAGCGCATTTTTAAATTTTTTATTTCTTCTTCGGCAGAGGCACTAGCTGTGGCTACGACGTCGGCAGCGGGCTCAGAAACCTGGGCAGCGGATGATCTAACAGCGGGCGTCTCAATGCCTTTGGCAGCGGGGACTTCAACATAATTAACAGCAGATTTGGCAGCTGAGGTTACAGCGTCGGCAACGGGTTCAGCAACTTGGGTAACGGGTGGTTTAACGGCGGCATTTCAGTGCTTTTGGCAGCGATGACTTCAAGATATTTAACAGCAGATTTGGCAGCTGAGGCTACAGCGTCGGCAACGGGCTCCGCATCTTGGGCAACGTGTGATTTGACAGTAGACGTCTCAATGTTTCTGGCAGCGGGGACTTCAAGGTATTTAACAGCGGACTCTTCAGCATCAGGCGGTAAGTGCGTAATCATGTCAGCGTCGGATGGCACGGTCAAGGAGTGTACGTCTTCCTTACACTCCGCCTTGCTCACAACTCCGTCGTACAGCATCCGAAGCTGACTCAACGTGGCAGACTCCGGAAGGTCTACGCCAACGTCGGCAAGTGCCGTCATTAGCGTAGTGCGGCTAGACGCAAATGCATTTAAATATCCGTTTAATTATTTTTTATGATTATCTTTATTTAATTACTTTGAGCTTATCTCTATTTTTACAAATGTGACTTCTTCTTTCTTTATCTATATATTCTAAGATGCCGGAAATTGTAATGATGCCCAGCAGCACTTTTACAAAACAGCTGTTTTCATGCATTTGGCTGCACTTAGCTAAACGCATGTCATTGCATCAGTGCAATCTTGTGGCAAATCATTACAAGATGGAAAAGGTGCAAAATTTATTATGGAACGGAAATAATTCAATTTATGAAATTTGGAGGATGTAATCATTTAGCGAAGGAGGATAAAAATCATGAGACTTGTTTGAGATGCCATGGCTATCATAGGCAGCGTTGCCATTTGCCAAGTTTTTTTGAGATGCGAAAAAGTTTTCATTAAAATTGTTTTCTAACAAGCTTTTTCGAAAAATTAAAATTTCAATAACTTCAACAATAAAACAAAATATTTACATTTTTAAATAAAATATTGTGTATTTTATTAGTCCCGGGCAAAAGTAGCCTTAAAAACGTTTTTGTAGTTATAGAAACGTTCAAAACGGGACATATGTCAACGAAGAATGTAAATAAAAACTAAACAGAACACAAAGCAACACACAAACGAACACAACACAATGCAAAGAAATTAGTATACAGACTCATCAGCAGTGTTGCCGTTTTTTGTTCAATGTGTAGATTTTTCCGGATTTGGTTATTATTTATCTTATAAAAATAGCTTTTGTTTTGTTTGTAAAAATTAATTAATTAGTAAGACTATAATTTTATTTTGTTATTTTTTGTTTCTTTTTTTCTCAATTATAATTTAACTTTGAAAAAATAAAATAAAAAAACTGCGAATTTTATTTTGGTCATATTTTTCCTTATTTGGTGATTTTTTCACAAATGTTGATTACAATATTTTTTTCGTGGCAACACTGCTCATCATGAATATATTAATGTGAATTATTGGTTTAATGCGGTGATACAATCAATGAAAAGGGAAATTGAAATTGAAATTTAATTTTTTTCTTCTTCTTCTTTACATGGTAGAGTGAGATACAAAATCGACATTTTGATGTATAAAATCTTACAACTATATATTTGTCTTATTCTAATACACTTTAAAGAATGAAAAGCAACTTGCTAAAAAGTGATATGTTGTTAACAGCACAAAATAATACAGAATTGAAACCTTTGACGTTTAAAAACGCTCAAAGCAGCACTTTAACCTACCTCGTTGAGGGAGAAACAAAATATTTTAATGTTTTGCGAATCTAATGTGTTAGAAGCAACAGATATACAGAGTGAAAACTGTCGGTTAAAGAAGAAAAACTAAATGTAAATAAACAGTTATTTTGTGTTAAAAAAGGGATAATTTGGAATATTTTTTAATTTCTTCAATGAAAAGTTTAAAGATTCTTAAATATTTAAATGTTAATCGAAATGTGTGTGATTTTCAGTCACAATGAATATAGTTTCTTGTGCAAGAGATAATTAAGAAGCTAAATA
The DNA here is from genome assembly GCA_936449025.2 of Sarcophaga subvicina. NCBI lineage: Eukaryota > Metazoa > Arthropoda > Insecta > Diptera > Sarcophagidae > Sarcophaga > Sarcophaga subvicina. The sequence continues at coordinate 54,781,984 of OW388081.2, forward strand.
TTACAAGATCAAAATAAGACGTACTGCTCATAAAAAATTTTTCTTGCTGAAAGTTGCCAATATTTTTTAATTTCTTGAAAGAAAAAGTTAAAAATTGTTATTGTTATTAGTTGTTTTTATTATTTATTAATAGTTTTAGACAAAAATTACATTTTTTATTAACTCTCGCCAATATAAAAAACCCACCCCGAAAACTAAAAAAAAAACATAAATAAACAAAACAGAGTTGCAAACAGTGAGAGACAGAAATACTTTTTGGTAATATTTGCTGTCTCTTTCTCCATGGAAAGTTAAATGTCAAACTGTTGTTTCTATTCTGTATTATTTTGTGGTTAACAGAACTGTTAAAAAAGATAAACAAACAATGCTTGCTCCCGGCATTTACTATAAGTAACAGCGAAAACTGTTAAACAAAATAAATACATAAAACTAAATAACACTTAAAACTTAAACTCTTAAAACTACATAAACAAAACCGTAAATAGCATTGGCAAACAATAAAAACCGATATCACAGATAATCCCAATAACTAACAATGATTCCAAAAAAGAACATACATTGTATGTCAAAATTACGTTAAAAAACGGATACAATGATGAGCAAAAAAAAAATATGCATATAACCCGAAAGTACCATTCAAGTACAAAAATAAATTTGGCATAAAAGTAAAAAAAAAAAAAATAATTATTAGATAAATAAAATTAACAAAAAAGTGATGAAATCATCCCCTATGGGCACCAGGGATAGTCCCGCAATAAAATTCCGGCAGCTTGAACGGATCCGAATCAACATCCAAAGCCTCCATAATAATACCAATCGGTGATAGGTATCCAGATCTCGACCAGGCTGTATATATCTCCTCCTCATAAATATCGTTCATAAGAGAGTTGTCATGGTGGCTAAGATTCCCAATAAATTTCCTCTGGAGGTCGAAGGCATATGCACATAATGGCCTGACACCAGACTGAGTATATATATATGAGTTGGAGTATCGTTTGGTATGGCTTTGGAAATTTCTTCCAATGCACTTACGTAGGACTTTTCTTTCATGAATTTCCAATTGCAACTATTGGTGAAATAGAAAACCAGATTGGAAATGCATAAATGAGAGCTGATCTGATGGCTACTTTGTACAGAAGAAGTTTAGTGCTTTGGTGAAGGTGTGGACTGTTAAATAAACTGGAAAACATGCCAGTTATACGTTTAGCTTTGTTAATTAAAATTCTCCCGTGATTATTGAATTTCATCAGCTTTTCAAAGTTTTCCCCAAGGTACTTAATACTGGATTTAAACGGAATTTCAACGCCATTCAAGGGGAGTTTCAGAATCTTGCTTTCTGGAACCACGTATCTAGCGCATTTACCAGATGCATTTTTCATACAAATGGCCTGAGATTTTGCAGCATTTATCTTAATGCCCCACTTTCTATAATAATCATCGATTTTGTTCAGGTGAAGAGTAGCGTTACTCAATGCCTGTGCTGGCTATTCATGGTGAGCGTAGATAAGACAGTCACATAACATACATAATTGGTCATTACAACCCTTCAGTCAGTATTACAACCTAGTTTCTCACACCACTTATGTTGTGTGTGTTAATTTTATACATGAGTGGTGGGACCTACAGTTTAAAGTCGACTCCGAACGACAGGTTTTTGAGAAACTTTTCATACCAATTTTATTTACTCTCAGAGTTTTTGCCAGAAATCTGCTGAGAGGAAGTCGCCGAAGAAATACTTTTTGTATTTTGTTTTGATGTCTGGCCGGGGGCTCGAACCCTGGCTTTTACGTGTAATAAGCCAACACACTACCTACTAGACTACGACGACTTCAGTCTAGACAGTCATCCGCTTATTAAATGGCTTTAATGGATCCTACACAGTGAGGAAAGTCGTATAGAAGGAGGTTAAACAGGTAAGGTGCTAGTACACTCCCCTGGGGCACACCGCAATTTATTGAGTCAAAACTAGACATAGATTCGTTGATTTGCACTTTAAACCTGCGGTCTGTGAAATAACTATCAAACATCTTTACAAGAAAAGGATCAACCTCAAGCTCAGTTAGCTTAAAAAGAATTCCCTTATGCCAGGCCGAATCAAAGGCCTTTTCAATGTCCAGAGAAATGGCAACGGTACAAATCCTTTCCCTCAGGTTGTGAATGACGTCATTGTGTAGTTTTAATAGAGCATGTTGAGTAGAGTGATATTTTTTAAACCCAAATTGGAACGATGACACTGGATTAAATATGAAACCATTTTCGAGTTTACTTTTGATTATGTGCTCAAATACTTTTCCGATATTTGATAGTAACGATATGGGGCGAAAATTTGCAAGATTGTTACTGCTCTCTTTCTTCCTTTTTGGAATAATTTTGGCAGATTTCCATGCTGCAGGAAAGTAAAAGTTGTTGAGGCAATTATTAAATAATATGGTCAGGAATTTCAACGATATGTCAGGGAGCTTTTTCAGTATAAAATTTCAGACCCCGTCAATACCATACGATTTTTTATTGTTTACTTTTACGATTTGCTTAACGTCATCAAGATTAGTAAAATGATAATTGTCAGGATTCCTCAACGAATTTGTAGTTATGTCAAAATTATATATGTGTTGTGGCATAACTTCCATTAAAGTGGAAATACAGGAATTAATATTGTCTAACGATCGCTCAGGTGTGTTTCCGCTGTACACTCTACTATAGTATAGTATATATCTGCAATGATATCATCATCCGAGATAGAAATATTGTTGACAATAATTTCATTACAGAAGGACGACTTCTTACTGCCTATCGCCTGGTAAATTTGCTTAAAGGCTGTCGGGCCTGGCGTTATTTTCTGAAGTTTGCTGTTAAATATTTTGCCTTGTTCCTGTTTACAAGCTCCTTTATAATTGTTTTTAAAAGCTGTATTTGCGTTGAAATCCTTCTATACTCTTGAGGCATTCTATTTCCTGTACGATGAAAAATTTTTTTCAGGTCACTTTGCCACCTGTGCTTTATTTTAAAAACTTATTAATATTTTCCGATATAGGGGGTTTGTTTTGGCAAATTTCAATCTTCAGAGTTGATATTATGTATAGATGTAAGAATAGAGTTGAACGTCGATATCAAGGAATCAATTTCATTATTTTGAAGATTTCTATGTTTAGAAGGCATGATGTCCATACAGGCAGACTCCAAATCATGGCGGAAACTATTCCAGTTTGTATTTTTATAGGATGTAAAAAAAACGTGGATTACGCAAACTAAGTCACTGCGCCTGAATATTAATTCAAGTTTGATCGGAAAATGGTCTGAGAATGAGGGTAATGTTGTGACTCTTAAATTTTGTGAACTGGAGTCAATAAGGTGGGGGCTTACCAGGAAATGGTCCAGAAAGGAAGATCCGTATGGGTATGAGGGTTTGTCCGCGCAAATACGAACTACATCAAGTGAATGGTCTAAAATCCAATTATATAATATTTTAAAGTTTGCATTATCCATTAGATCTCCCCATGACGTGCTTTTAGCATTCAGGTCTCCTCCAAACACGAACCCATCAAATTCACTAGCCACTTTTTTGATAGACCATTACTTAAGTCAGTAACAGGAAAGATTCCAGGAATATAAACTGAACCAACTAAATATTTTTGTAGGACATTATTCGAATTGCATTTTATTTGAATAAAATTACAATTGAAACCTATATCTTTAATGTTTATTCGACTATAAGATATATTGTCATATACAAAATTATATCCTTTTAGATGCATTTTTCTGTTTCGATTTAATTGATATTTTTGTATAAAGGCGATATCAATTTTATTGTAACACAGGGTGTTGTAGAGATCAATTTGGCGACTTGTATCAACAAGTGATCTCACATTAAAAGTCAGAAAGTTAAGAAATCTATGACCCATAAATACTTTTAACTTTAGAAAGTAGGCTTAAAAACCTTTTTTTGGCTCATGCCTTGACATAATTTTATGCTCAGTAAGAAATTTGCTTATCTGTTGCTCTAACGTTCATTCAACTGGTTCCAAAAACAGATTAGCAAGTTTCAGGAATTCGTCTACAATAGGTGATTTTTGTTTATATGAAGTTTTAGCTTGAGATGGTTGCGTCTTTAACAGACTTGCAAATGACTTACCAGGCTAAACTAGAGATGTGTTGATGATTCTATTAACGTTAGTTTTTGCAGTGTTTTGGATTTCCCTTGTTTTTAGAATGCGCTCTTTCTTGCCAGACAGATATTTTTCATATGCAGGGCATCCCCTCCAATTAGCCGGGTGGTCGGAATTGCCACAATTTACGCAGCAGGGATTTGAATCCGTAGAATCATTTCGAGGACAAGAGACTGGTGAGTGAGAATCATTAAACTTAACGCAAATCTGAAATACAGTTCCGAGAAATATGTCCCCAATGTTGACATCTGTGGCATTGGATATCATTATCCTTTCTTTTTGGCTTTTCCCACATAATGGATTGGTTTAGCAGATATTTAATGTTGGATATGTCTCCTAATTTTTTTCCTTGAAAAAGATGTTGAAAATTTTGGTACCTTAGATACAATACCAGGGACCTGATTGTCCAAAGCTGCTTTAATTTCCTCAACCTCTGTTTTATAATACATATCGCGAATAACCAGGGATATTTGCTTATATTCCTTTGGCGTAAATGAGTATGAACTAATTTTCTTCTCTCTTAAAATGACATCATTTCCGTATGAACTGAAGCATCTGATAAGTACAACTTACTTTTGTGTTTGTTTACATTCTTTATTTTAAAAGAAATTTTAGGTGACTTGGCCTCCAGTTGGTCACAAAAGTGCTTTATGTTTACCAGTCGGTTTCAAATTAGAAGTCTTATCCTTCGCCGCATTCTTAATGTTCCTATTATAACCAACAGAATCATCGCAATTATTCTGTATCTCCAAGTCCGCAAGAGAAGAAAATTTATTTTGATGGTTTGGATCAAAGCTTACAGAAACATTCCCGTTTAAACGTGAGACGTCTACAGTAGTGGGTGTAGTACCACCACAGTCCAATCGTGGTCTTTTACCACTATTTTCATCATCATCGCCAGGAGGCTGTATACAACATTTGCCGGCGTCGTCAACATCAGTATCCATTCTAGAGTTAATACTCTATTCTCCACCAAAGCACAATAGCCAGTATACCAACTGTTAGTGCACGGTTTTCCAGTCTAATCTCCAAAAAATAAGTAAAAGCTCTCAAAAATAAAATAAGTGCAATAGAAAAAATGTTATTGCATCCGTCCAATTTGCTGTCGAATCATATTTTTTTAAAAAAATACGACTGATTATTTATATAGATTTTTAATTTTTTTATTCAATATAAGAAGACAAAAAGTTTCCATGTGCGTGTTCCGTTATTAATCTCGATCGTTCTCAATGAAAAGGGAAAAATAATTGTATATCTGCAGGCTAAGGCAATGAATACAAAGGACGATTGGTCAAAATAATAAGTACACCCTATATAGCTCGTAGACGAAAATTTATTTAATTTAAAAAAAAACAAATACTAATTTGTTTTGTTACAACATTAGAAATAAAATAAATACTAAAACAATAACAAAAATTAAATTCAGTCTTTTTCAAAAAGTAATAAATTAATCAGAAAATATTGGACAAAATAATAAGTACATTTAGTTAAAATAAGCAAAAACGTAAAAAAATCAAGGTTTTTCTGCTAAATTGGTTGAGTTTCGTTAAAAGCCGGTATATCCACCTTTATTGTCAATTATTTTCTTGGCTCTTTTTGGCATACTGGCAAAAAGCTTCCTGCAGGTTTCTACTGGTATTTCATACCAAGTTTTTTGAACAAAATTCCATAACTGATCCTTATTTTTAAAAACCTCCTTTCCAATTCTTTGTTTCAACTCTCCCCAAAGATTTTCGGTTAGAATTAAGTCCGGAGATTAATTTGGCCAGTCAAAAAGGGCAACATTATTATCTTGTAACCAATACTTTACCAACTTAGAAGTATGCTTCGGATCGTTATCCTGCTGGAATATCCATCTAAGAGGCATACTTTCCTCACCATAGGTCACCATCGTATTTTCTAAGATATCTTTGTAGTGGAATCTAGTCATAGTGTCCATAATTCGATGAATCGGACCGCCACCATACCACGAGAAACAACCCCAGACAGTAATATTGCAGCCTGCGTACTTGACCGTCTTCTTTGTAAAGCGAACATGGAATTCCTTACCCTTAGGGCGTCGAACATTCTGAGCACAGTCGTTTGCAAACGCCAATCTAGCCTTTAAATTTTTTTTGTCTACGCAAAGGAACTCTTCTGGCTATCCGTCCTGGTAAATGTGCTTCTTGTAGTCTACGACGTACCGTTCGCGATGAAATTACATTTCCAATTTCTGCTGAAATCGCTATTGAAGACACAAACAGGTCTTTCTTCCCAAGTGTTACAATACGGAGATATCTGTTGTTTTTGAAGTTTTTTTGGGTCTTCCGCGAGATTCGGCGGGCTTTTTAAAGTATTTTGTACAAAATATAGCGACAGATAGTTTCTGCTATGGAACGAAACTTAGTCTTTAAACAATTTTTCTCTCCACCGGAGAACAATGACTTTTTCGACCCATGGCTAATTTATTACTATATACATATTTTGTTATGAATAAAGGTAAACAACAGTAAAATAACTAGCCTTTCCAAAAAAAAAAAACTAGAGCAGACGGCGATAATATTCTAGAATTGAGCAATGTATTTATTATTTTGACCAAGTACTAACATTACACCTGAACAAATCTAACTCACAATGAAAACAACGCGGAAGCCCCAGTTTTGTTTTTACTTTTAAAGGCATTACCATATTAAAGTTATTTAAATGAATAAGAATTGTCATGTTTACTTTCCGTTAATGTAACTAAAGTTAAACATAAAGCAAAAATAACAAGGCGAATTCATAGAAGGTGGGAGCGATTGACCAGCTGATGGAAATAACAATGTCAAAAAATTTTTGTTTTTTGTGTATTTTGTTTTGATAATCAATTTCGTTTTTTCTTATTGTGCCAGAAGTTTGTATATTTTTCTTCTTTTTGTTTTAAAATCATTTACATTTTTCGTCCCATCGTCATTCTTTAGTCAGCTGTTTGTATATTTTTCTTCTTTTTCTTTTAAAATCACTGACATTTTTCTTCCCATCGCCATTCTTTAGTCAGCTGTTTTTGACAAGATGATCACTTTGCAACAAAAAAAATCCCTGTTGTTTTTGTATTGTTGTACTTATTGTAATATTAGTCCCACCTTATATGAATTCGCCTTAAAAAATAAGCATGTTTGAATTGAAAACAAAAAGAATAATTATATAAATAATAAAACTAATAACGCTGTCGATCAAAATCAAATGTGGAGACAAATAAAGGACCTAGTATTTAAAAGGAGTCAAATGTGATAAAATCAGTTTTTCGTAGATAACATCAAAATTTTGAACGGAAAACTTATAATGTGACTAATATGTTCAAATTTTGCACAATAGATATTGTAAAACTTAAGAGAATAATAGAAAGAAATAATGTTAAAGATAATAAATAATTCGATGAAGACAGGAGTTTTTCCTGAAAACTGGAAGGGAACAATGGTATTACCAGTTGAAAGTGTAAAAACAGAAAAAATTTTAATATAGGCTAAAAAATACTCGTGTGAAACAAGAGCAAACTGCGTGATAAGTAAAAGAAAAGGCATAGGAAATACAAAGGTGATAACAATATTTCTTGATTTCCAAAAACTGTTTGAAATTTGACAGGCAAATAATATTAAAAAACTAAATATGTATGGAATATGAGGCATACAAAAAAAAAAAACATGTATATAACATCATATTTTCCAATATGGGTGCACTGATAGTCTAGTGGGTAGTGCGCTATATTTAATATAATTTAATTAATTACTTGCGCATAGAAATGCATTATAAAAGAATTAAATCTTTTTCATACTACCAAAAAATAGGTTATTTTCATATTATATTGATTTAATTAATATTATTCATACTATGATGAAAAACAAAATCCCTAAATGCAGAAACTAAACAAATTTTTAATAAAAAAAAAACAAAATCTTCGACGAAACGGTTTTTTGAGAATTTTAAATTAGAAGAAATTTTATAGTGATTATAATTTTATATCTAATTTCAAAAATTACTTAAAAGGAACAATTATTTTATATCGATAAGTAATAGGTATTTATAACTACTTTGACAATCTTGATATTTTCATTCAGATACCGTGGTCACACATGCATACATACATATGTACATATGTATGTAACTGTTTAAGAATATTAACAATCATGTTTTTTTCTGCAATTATTTACACTTACCACAGTCGCAGGTTTTTACATTTATATCTTCGTAATCAGTATCTTCTTCCACATTATCTCCAAAAACATTAGAAATTCCAGATCCAATTCGAAATATTGCGTCAAAAAGAAATTTGCCTGTACGATTGTTTGTACTTTTAAATGAATATTCGTTATTGCACTTTATTTGAGATTTGCATTGAACAATAAAATTAGAATATAAAAAAAAATATAAAAATATATTAATTAAAAGCATTTTGTTATTAAATTAGTCATTTTAACTATATAATAGCATTATTTACTAATATATCCATAGTATTTAATTTGTTAAACTAAAAACAAATAAAATATGTAACTATAAGCATGTGCATATCCATCCTACTTTGTTATAAAATTTCTTGTGGGTAATTTTGTTATGTGGCGAATACATTTCTTTATTTAAAGAACATTCCATTGAAAAAAGTTATAATTCATTATTATAATCATTCCATAATATAGTAAATACTTTCATATAAGTATGTACCATAGAGTATTTATGTACATACTATACATTAAACAGGTCGCAGTACCTGTGATTTGTTTTTTAATTATACACTGATTGTTTCTTTACTTAAATTATTTAAGCCTGCTTTTACACTGAAAAATTTTCTTTGCAAAGTTCTACATTGTTCTATAAGAAAAATTTGTTTACAAATAGTTTTAACTGAATTAGGCACAACATGACTGATGAGTGAGAAGCAGATGATGATGAACTAAGTTATATCGGATAATGAGATACAATTCAATTTATTAATGGCAGAATGCTAGGAAGTACGCAACCGCTGTCGCCATTCATAATAGTCACAGAGGTTTCCAATACTTCTACATCAATAAATTTTGAAGATTTGGTATATGCATATCTACTCGAAAATTAGTTTTTGTTCCATGTGGGCACCATATTAGCGAATTGTTAATATAGTCAGCATTTGAGGTACTTTGGATGAAGAAGTTCGACTAAATTTATTTAATTTCATGTAAAATACGAATTTTTGCTTAAATGCGTTAAAATGCCATTTCGTTCGGACGATAATTTTCGTTTATGGGATGCAACATCATATGTATGTTTTATGTCAAAGTCTACTTAGGGCCGTTTTTTGAATGCAAGTTTAAACTCGAGATTAAGTTAATCTCCAGTTAAAGTTAATCTCCAGTTAACTCAGTTTTCATTTTTTCAATGCGAATTTAACTGGAGATTAACTTTGTAGAGCTGCCGTACTTATAAGCAAAAATGGCAACATTTTCTTCGTTTATATTGTTGTTTTTACTACTTTTTGAAAATTATTTCACAACAATTAGCTTTTGTATATAACAAAAACAAACAAACAAAAGCTGAATACTATTGATCTTTATGTAAAAAAATCATTTTCTTAAAATAATAAATAAATTAAGACTGTCTGTTGTCAATTTGTGTGTTATATAATTCATAGTTACTTAAATATTTGTCTTATTCGGCTTCCCCTCACTTAAAAGCTTTTTTTAAAAAAAAAAATTTGTCAACTACTTGTCATAGTTAATCTCGAGTTTAAACCACCAACGTTGCTGGTTTAAACTCGAGATTAACTACTTAACCGTAAGTTTAAACTCGAGTTAAGTGAATTCAAAAACTGAAAACGGAGTTTAACTGGAGATTAACTTAATCTCGAGTTTAAACTTGCATTCAAAAAACGGCCCTTATTGTTTGAAATGTTTTTGTTTTGCGAGCAATTCAAAAGGACAGCATTTAATTAAAAAGGCTTCGGAATATTTGTTTATTCCTAATAATTTTTATGTGCTCTATCTGCTTCAATGTTAGAATGCTTTTTCAGCATTTTATAATTATTTCCATAAGGAAGTTTGTACCACATTGTTGCACGAACTAAGGAAATACTTATAGTACTTAGCAAAAGAAACTGTTTTTTGATGAAAGTGTTCAAGATGAAAAAGAAAATAATCGAAAAACTTGATATCGATAGGAGAAGACGACGATGAGTATGCTGAAAAAGTGTGGAAAAGAAATGTCGTAACAATGGAAAAATCTTATTTCTACTCTGCTAAATATGTCTCTGAATTCGTTTTTTACGGACGAACAGATTATTTCTTATTTATCTATGTAAAGATGAAAAGGTTATATTTTATTGTTAAATAATATAGTTCACGTTTTTTATTTTTTAATGTAATATTTTATTTAAATATAAATTTAAAATATTATTAATTTCAATATTTTATTTTGAGAAATTTCACAAATAAGTGATTAAAACAAATTTAATTAGTTTTTAAGTATTTTCAAAAATTTAGTTTTCTTTTTTTTTTAAAAATTTTAATGCACAACTCTGCTCAAATTATCTTTCTTTTCTCTTTAAAATAAAACAACTGAAAAACAACTTATTTTCAACTTTTCACTACTTGTTCTTTCACTGTTTACTTTACGACTGACTCTACTAACTTCTGCTTTTTCTGACTTTACTTTACTTTCTATTCTTTTCTATTCCCTTCTCATCTTCTTTCTGTTCCCGATCGTTCGGGGATGCCATCTTACACTCGGCCATCCTGATAGTCGTCTGTCCCAGACGACAGTACTGACGCAACATCTTCATTATTCACCCATCTCTTCATGTAGTCGGAACTGGTGGTTGTACTGCTTGGCCCTTCACATTCAGCTACTTTTCTCACCTCGTACCGGTTGTTTCTTTTGACGTTTGTTACTTCGTACGGACCAAGGTATTCGCTCGCAAGTTTCCTGCCTGATACAAACTGCGTTCGATTTATAGCAACTAAATCACCTTCTTTATAAATCACTGCTTCTTTTCGCTTCTTATCAAAATTTCGTTTATATGCCTCTTGCGCCTTTTCAATCTGTAGCTTCGCTTCTGCTCTTAATTGCTGCCGTTCTTCGTTAAAATGTTCAATCAGTTCGTTTTCCAGCATTTCTAGAATGTTTGAATCCATGTCTGTTTTCATTCTCGTACCAAACATTAGTTCAAATGGCGACGTTTTGGTAGAACTATGAACATATGAATTTATAGCTTTTTGAACTCTTCCAATATGTTTAAACCATTTAGCTGGCTCATCTTGCGACAGTTTGGAGATGATTGACAAGATAACTCGATTTACGCGTTCGATCTGCCCATTGCTGCGTGGTACACCCGTTGTTGTTACGACGTGATCAATGCCTGATTTACTGCAGAATTCTTGGAACAGTTTTGAGGTAAATGCAGAACCTCGGTCGCTGATTATTCGGCAAGGAATCCCAAAAACGTCTGACCAGCTTTGTAGGTGTCGAATTACTTCTTCGGAGCTTGTTGATTTCGTCGCGTATAACCAAACAAATTTTGAAAAGCTATCTACAGCTGCGAATATATATTTGTACTGTTTTGATGTAGCATCTAATGGACCCAAGTGATCGACGTGTACTGTGTGCAGCGGAATAATGCCTTTTCCAATACAGTGCAAAAATCCATCCTTTTTTCCTGTTTTTTTGTTGTAAATGATACATTCGATGCAATTGTTTATGACTTGCTCTACTTTACGCTCTTAATGCGGAATAAAGTATTTTTGCCGTATTGCATGCATTGTTTTTTCCTTGGCAAAATAACCATTCATATGTGCCTTTCTAATTATTTCTGACTCTATAGCTTTTGGCACCAACAACAAATCATTGCCTTCCATACATTTATATACGAGGCCCCCTTTCAGCTTATAGTTCTCATAGAAACCTACCTCCAACGCTTTTACAACTGCTTTGATGTATTCATCTTTATTCTGCAGGCTTTTCAATCGTGACGATATATCTGACGAGACAATCATTATATCAACTGGATAACGGCTTAGGTGATCAACGTGTTTTAAGCGATTTGCAGTACGATGCTCTACGGTGTATGTGAAATCTTGTAGATACATTACCCATTGTGCTACATCACGTGGTATATCTTTTTTTTTTTGGATAGTTTGCTTATATGCAGAACAATCTGTCACCAACTTGAAATTAATTCCTAAAAGGTAATGACGAAATTTTTTGAAAGCTAAATATGCCGCTTTAACCTCCAATATATAGCTATGTAGGCGACTTTCTTGTGGAGACGTCTTTTTACTATAAAAAAATACAGGGTGAAATCGACTCTGATATTTCTGCATTAATGCTGCTCCAAAACCATTTTTTAAGGCGTCAGTGTGCAGCTCAGTTTCCGCTTCTCTATCATACAACCGTAAAACTGGTTCACTAACCAATGCTGTTTTAATAGTGCTTATTGCTTCAAATTCTTTTTGACCTATACAAAATACCGTGTCTTTTTTCAACAGATCCGTTAACGGACGAACAATTTGCGCATAACCTTCTATAAATTTGTGGAAATAACCTGTAAGGCCCAGAAACGATTGAATATCCTTTACACTTTTAGGTACTGCAACGTTGGCAACTGCTTTTATCTTCGCACTGCTTGGAGATATTTTACCATTTTCGACGGTGTGCCCCAAAAATTCAATTTTTGTCTTCAAAAACGAGCATTTTGTCCAATTAAACTTTAAATTGTAGCGTGCGGCTGTGTCTAAAACGCGTTCAAGCTTTTTGATGCACTCTTCTTCTATTTTGCCATAAATAATGATGTCATCGATGTATAAGTCCATAATATTTTCGTTTATCAGGTCCTGAAAGACATAATTTACGTAGCGTACAAAACATGCTGGGGAGTTGCAAAATCCGAATGGTGCTTTATTGAATTCGAAAAGAACTCTTTTCGTTACGAAAGCTGTATATTTTCTGCTCGACTCGTCAACTGTAACGTAAAAAAATCCGTTCTCTAAATCCATTGTAATAAAAAACTTTTGATTTGTCAACTTTTGCAAAACTTCATCAACAATGGGTACAGGAAATGCATCTTTCAACACCATAGTGTTTAGCTGACGAAAATCAATACATATTCTAAAGCTTCCATTTTTCTTTTTGGTGACTACTACTCTACTGGCTGTATCGGACGTAGATTTTCTTATAATACCACATCTTAACCATTCTTCTACTTTCGAATTTAAAACTTCCTCTTTTGTTGAGCATGTCTGAATGGTTTCATTTTTTCGTTTGGTACTATATGCATTTTAACAGGACATTCTTCTGTAGCCTCTTTTAAATTATAATTTTGTATTAAATTTCTTACGGTATACTTGAACTTGAAGTCAACATCGATTTCTTCAGCGCTTACATTGTATACTTTGAGTTCATCTTGCATCACTTCTTTTGTTTTAAAAACATAATCGTCCGCCATGAGAATAAAATTTTTAATAAAATCGTGTCCAATAATTCCGTCCCAAACTAAGCTATTATCTGGTATAACAACAAAGGTGTGAACAGTTACTATATTATCCACGCGGACCGTACCAGATAAACATCCGATTGGTTGAGACTTTGCATTACCGAGACCACGTAACACTGATTTGCATTTTTCTAACGATTGCGGCGCGAAATATTTTTTATATATGCTGTACTTTATAATAGAGATGTCCGACCCGGTGTCTACTAAGCACTTGATTCCAATATTATTACAACAAATAGTTTTACAACGCGACTGATCAATCACAAATTGTACATTTCTTTCAGTATCTTTTGTTTTATTGCAATTTTTAGCAATATGTCCGAACTTATTGCAACTAAAACATTTCGACAGACTTTTACATTCACTCCGTTTGTGATCTGTAGAACCACAATTATAGCAATGTTCAAATTTTTTAGGTTTATTTTTCATATTAGTTGCACTGTCATTAAATTTATTGTAAAAATCTCGGTCAAAGTTCATCATTTCGAATATTTCGTATTTTTCGCGTAATTCTTTGTAATTTGTTGCCGTGTACATTTGATATTTTAGTTCATTTCTTATTTTCAAACCGTCTATGATATACCGAATTACCGATTTTTCTTCAATATTGCCCAAGGCCGCAATTTTTCTCATTTTCAACATGTATTCATGGAAACTTTCACTTTCTTTCTTTTTGTTACTTTCCAACATTTTATGAAGCTCAATGCTACTGTAACTTTTTTTGAACTCACTTAACAAGCAATCTTTTAAATCGAAATCACTCAATGTAACCGTGTCGAGAAACAATTTAGCTGTGCCAACAATTTTATTTCTGGCATGAACATATTTTTGTTTTTCACTTAAATCATATGCGTTAGCATTTTGTTCAAAATTTTCGAGCCAATGCTCCACTGTAATGTTTTCGCCATCAAAATTTGGTACTATTTTCGCAAAATTGTCCACCGTGACACCAACTTTATTATTGTACTCTTCATCTTTTTTATTTTTATCGTAAGTAAACGAATGAAATTATTTAATTCCGATTGCTCATTGTCATTTAAAGTTAAATCTTCATTTTCAAATTTTTTTGCCATGTTTGTAATTTTTGTTTTGATATTGATATTCTTGCTTGTTTTGATTATTTATATTGTTTCTTTATTTGTACTACTTTCGGTTACTTTTGACACTTCTTTGTTCTCTGTTTCTTTATTTGTTTTATTTGAGTTTTTCACCACACTATATGTTTGTAAATTAACTTCGAATTTGTCACTCTCACTTTTTGTTCTCTCAGGCTCGCTACGCCCAACTGAGTTTGTCCTTTCTTTTACTCGTGATCTTGTGTTATATACTTTATTTGTGAAACCGCTACTTTGTGAGTCATTTAAAGATGTAAAGATGAAAAGGTTATATTTTATTGTTAAATAATATAGTCCACGTTTTTTATTTTTTAATGTAATATTTTATTTAAATATAAATTTAAAATATTATTAATTTCAATATTTTATTTTTAGAAATTTCACAAATAAGTGATGAAAACAAATTTAATTAGTTTTTAAGTATTTTCAAAAATTTAGTTTTCTTTTTTTTTTAAAAAAAATTTTAATACACAACTCTGCTCAAATTATCTTTCTTTTCTCTTTAAAATAAAACAACTGAAAAACAACTTATTTTCAACTTTTCACTACTTGTTCTTTCACTGTTTACTTTACGACTGACTCTACTAACTTCTGCTTTTTCTGACTTTACTTTACTTTCTATTCTCTTCTCATCTTCTTTCTGTTCCCGATCGTTCGGGGATGCCATCTTACATCTATAAAAGAATCATTTTTACAGTTCGACCCTTCTAAATGACAGGAAAGAAGCGATTATTGTGCTGCCGACTGAGTCCGCCAACATTTGCATCTCTAAACAATGTAGCAGAGAGACCGATTATACTTATAACGGACTTCAATTGAACTACGATGAGAAAGGTATAAAGTTCCTTCCTCAAGTTGTTAAACAATATTACAATTATATAGACCTCACTTCTATCTCCAAACTGAATAAAAAATGTATTTATACCACAAATTCTTCTATTAAAGAAACATTAAAAATTTAACTAAAAATGTGTTTTTTATTCTTTAACACATTTTGTTAATTAATTAAATGCATTAAACTAATCTAATTTATCGGCAATCGGTTTAGCTTCCGTTTTACAAGGATTGACACTCAAAACACAGATAGATAACCAAAGACCTTAAAACCATGTCGTTGCAGATCCTTCAATAGTTCCTTTACTACGATATTCCACAACACAGATCCTCTAACAGTTCCTCTACTACGATGTTTCACAGCAAGGGTGATAGAACATCGCCCTGTAGTGTGAATCTAATAAAAGTTTAGCAATGAACGTCGTAATAGGCTCGTTAACATTGGGCTTATTAACAGCCCTGACAACAGCCTCCAAATGGACATTGTTGAAATCTCCCTCCACGTCAATGAAAGCTGCCAGAGAGTAAAGTTTGTAAGCCAGAGCTTTCTCAAAGTTGTTGTAATAAAGTTCTGTCTAAGTTATTTCCCTATAATACTCTTGATTTATTTGAGAGCCTTAAAGTAGCAGTCGGCTCTATATTATGGCAAAGTTAATTGCCGAAGTTATGAGAATGAAAACAGTTTGAGTTCTGTAATGATTCTGAATTTTATTTAAAAATGTACGGCTTATATACTATTCTTATTCTATGTTTCTATAAGCGCTTTTAAATAAAGCTCGTCTTCTCAATTCAATCGCAAATTTATTAATGACGCTTGTTTTCTTTTCATACCAAGATCAAACTTATACATGTTATTATTAGCTTATTATCTACGTTACAATATGGAGGAAGAACAGAGACTATATATATATATATATATATATATATATATATATGACAGCAAATACATATAAGTCAAACTTATGTTATTAGCTTATTATCTAGCTTATTATCTACGTTACAATATGAAAGAATAACAGAGACAAATATATATAATGTTACAAATATTTCATAAAGAATGCGTATACGTAAATAACTGCCGTTATTCCGGAATACATAAGACAATTCGAGAAGTATGGAATAGAGAAATATAAAATACAATAAGTGGTACAGTATGAACAAAATATACCAAGACAAAGAATATACTGCTACAATTCGGCCATCCTGACCATGAGATCCCCTGATCTCCTATGTGACCCCACGGGCGTATGTTAGAGACCGCCCAAACACCCCTGTAGGGTGTACGGGACTGTTGAAAACCATCAACATCGTCAATCAAATAACGGTCATTCCTCAGTACCCTAGATATATTATACGGACCCGGCCGTTGAGTCAAAGTTCTTCACCAATACATAATCCCCTTCCTTATAAACCCTAGGTTCCTTTCTTCGACTGTTGAAATACTCCTCATTATACCTCTGTAACATTTTCTGCCTCTCAGATGTCCTTGATCTAATCTTATCGATATCACCGCGCTGTTCCCTATTAGTTTCCTTAAGACACTCCCTTAAAAGATCAACAACCTTTCCTCTCTGATTTATCCCAAACAACATCACGCTGGGGTGCTCCCCAGTAGACCTGTGAACAGTATTGTTCAAAGTGTGCTCAACCTTATCAATAACATGATCCCAAAATATCCCATTCTCAATATCAACCAATTTCGCCAACATTGGACCTATCGACCTGTTAACTCTTTCAACCTGCCCATTAGCCTGTGGCGAACCCGTAGCCAACAAAGAGTGGACAATGTCATTCTCCCTTAAAAATTCCGTAAAATCCCTTGATGTAAAACAGGCTCCCCGATCACTTATCACACATCTCGGCCGACTATAAGAGCGAAAGTAATCCCCCAGTGCCAATATCACTTCCCTTGTGTTCGTTGTTCTCACCGGATATAATCGAACGAATTTCGTACAAGCGTCAACTACAACCAAGATATGTTTCATACTCCTACTGTTATCCACAGGCCCATAGTGATCTATATGAATCACGTGAAATGGCCTATCCGATTTAGGTATACTATTCAGATATCCTTCCTCTTTACTATGCTTCGACGAATACACCAAACAGTTCATGCAACTCTCTATGTGTCCAGCGGCCTTAGCCCTCACCTTCGGAAACCAGTAACTCTTCAGAATAAGTTCAGTCATCTTATCAGTGCCCACGTGCCCCATCTCATCATGATACTTGTATAAAATGTGGTCCTCCATGTCCCCTGAAACATAAAATAACAAATTGCCGTCCCTTGTCTTCCTATATAACACACCGTTCCTCATTTCGTAGATACCATGTTCGCCGTCCTGAAGCTTCGCCTTCAAATCCTTCATCTTGCTATCCCTATTCTGACAAATTACCAAGTTCTCCTCGAAAGTGTTCGACTCTATTACCATTATGTTCGTACACCTACTTAGTGCGACCACGTGCTGCATCCTTTTCCCGGAACGATGCTCCAGCTCGTACTCGAAGTTCTGCAGTTCCAGAGCCCACCGTGCTATCCTTGGATTTAATCCCCTTCTATTCAATGTTATGGCAAGAGAGTTACGATCAGTCACGATCTTAAATTTCCTGCCCTGGAGATAAATACGAAATCGTTTCAATGCATAAATTATCGCCAGCGTTTCCAGCTCAAAACTATGATATTTCGACTCCACGTCCGTCGTTCTTTTAGAGAAATAAAAAATAGGATGGAACTTGCCATCCTCCTTCTGCAACAGCACTGTCCCAAAACCTATTGAATTGGCATCGCAATGAAGCTCAGTATCACCGTTCGGATCGTATAATGCAAGCACCGGAGACTCCCTCAACTTCCTCTTAAGCAGCTCAAAAGTATTCAATTCCCTTTCTCCAAAGACACATTTCCTATCCTTCCTCGTAAGATCATACAATGGCTTCGCCACCATTGAGAAATCCTTCACAAAACGTCGAAAATATGAACAAAGTCCCAAAAACTTTGTACAGAGTGCCGTTTATCCGGAACCGAGAAGTACGGTATAGCCCTCAGACCCTTATCATCAGCCCTTATACCACTACCATCTATTGTATATCCTAAGTACCTGATCGAAGTCTGCAAAAATTCACATTTATCATTCCTTAATTCCAAATTATTCTCAACTAATCTTGTGAAAACTTCCCTTAAAATATGCAAATGCTCCTCAATGTCATCCGTTGCCACCATAATATCGTCCAAGTAAATTATAATCTTGCCACTTCTAACCATATCCGCGAAAACCTTATTAGCAAACCTTTGAAAAACAAATGGTGCATTCCTCAGCCCAAAGGGCATCCTCAAAAACTAATATTGTCCCAAAGGTGTCACAAAAGACGTAAACTTAACAGAATCGGGATGAACGAAGACATGAAAAAACCAATTCTTCAAATCCAATTTCGTGAAAAATTTCTTCCGTGAAAGACTATCCAGAAGATCATCGATCAAAGGAATGGGGTAACTATGCTTAGCAGTCACCTTTTTCAAAACACGATAATCCACACACATCCTCAATTCACCAGTCTTCTTCCTAACTAATACGATTGGTGAAACAAATTCCGACTCACTCGGCCTTATATACCCCTTCTCCAAGTATTCGTCCAACAAAATCTGCAATTCAGATCTTTCGGTATATGACAGCCTCCGAGGACGACAATTAAAAGGCTTGTCATCACTCAAATTCAATTTAATTTCGCCAAATACCGCGGGTTTAGAGGGACGTTCAGGTCGTACATAATAATCATTATATAATTTAAATAATCTATCCTTAACATAATGATCGATTCCATCCCCAATAGTCAACGCAAAATCATTCCCTTCCCCTATATCAATAGACAGAATTGCGCCATCAAAGGCTTCCCTATCATCAACATCACCTCTATCCAAAGACACAATTCCCAAATTTCCCTTCGCCAAAAAGTCCCTACCCAATACACATTCAAATGCCATAGATCCATGAGGAACTACTAAAAATTCCATCCCCATAATCCTTCCATTCAAAACCAAAAAGCATCTAAATTTACCAAAAACGTCTAATTTTGATTTATTTATCCCAAAAAATTCAGAAGTACAAACCAAAAGTTAATTAATATTCATCCTATTCAAAACACTTGACCTCCTCACGAAACTCACCGGACTACCGGAATCGATCAGACATTCTAAGAAAAAAATATCATTAAAACTAGAATTCATGCAAAACTTAAAATACCTTACATATTCATTTTGCTCCACCAACTGAACGGCCGCTTTTCGTTCCGGGCAGACTGCTACATGGTGCTCTAAACTGCCACATCCATAGCAGGAACCCACCTGACAGACTCGGCAGCAAAGTCTCCAAAAGAATTGCAGTTGTAGCATCTCCATTTTCCTTCTCTTTCCTCACCTTTATGTTTAGCCCCATTTGGGTAATATTGTTGCTTTAAACTAATTTTAGAAAACGCCTGTAGGTGTTGTGTCTTACTGGCGTAACATTATAAGTTTGCTTGAACTCGAAGCTGCTCATCAGGAATACCCTTGATTATGTTCTCTATCAACTCATCATCCGAAACATCAACCTTGTTCGCCAAAATGATTTTATCATTATAATAATCTGCAAACGTTTCACCAAATTTCCATATGCGAGATTCAAATTTTCGACGCATCATCCACTTATTTTCTTTAGAATAAAAAATTTCCTTCATCTGATTCAATATTTCCTCGGCGCTTTCGTAAATAAAATTCGGTTTTGAATGCAACCACGACTGAGCTTTGCCTTTTAACTTCATCCACAGCATACACGTCAATGATACTCTTGAATTGAGTTATCCACAATTCCGGCAATAACCCACCATTGTAATCAGGCAGCATGTCTTTCAAGATACTAAAGGATGCACCTAGTCTATTTCTGTGCATATGCAAACTAAATCCTTCTTCATTTGATGCATTCAAACTTACTGTGTCCTCGTCATGCACATGTTCAGCAACGTTTTCGGCATATTTGTCCTCACGTGCCCTCTCAAATAGAGCAATTTTTTTCAATAGGTCATTTTCCTTTTTAGCAATCCTTTTTCTCGCTTAACAATTTCCAGTTCCTTCTTCAGTAGATTTCCAAGAATATCAAAGTCCTGTTTCTCCTTCATTTGTGATATGTTTCGATCATTTGTTGAACTTTCATTTGTTTCACGGCCTCTTTCACCCTCTTTTGTTGAACTTTCATTTGTATCACGGCCTCTTTCACACTCATTTGTTGAACTTTCATTTGTATCACGGCCTCTTTCACACTCATTTGTTTTACGTCCACCAGTATCATCATTTTCAAAATTTTCGTTTTCGTTGCTGATATTCTCGCTTTGATCAATCATGTCGTCTGCCGGGTATTCCCCTCTTTCCTTTGCTGGCACTTCGTTCAATCTTAGTAGGAGCGCATTTTTCGTACCCGTCGAATTCATCTTGGCCTGAATCGTCATCCGTAGCCAATGTCGTAGTTGTGCAGCACTATACTTTCCACTTACACTTTCCATTTTTCCTTTTCACAATTTTTATTATTTTTTTTCAAGTGTTTAGATTTTTCTTTCCTCTCAATAATTTATTTTTTTTCTTTTAATTTGCAGATTTATAATTTATTGAACACATAAAAAATTTTTTTTATTATTTTTCACTATCCCACTTCTGAGATTATAAGCACTCTTAAATAAAACTCGTCTTCTCAATTCAATCGCAAATTTATTAATGACGTTTTCTTTTCATACCAAGATCAAACTTATACATGTTATTATTAGCTTATTATCTAGCTTATTATCTACGTTACAATATGGAGGAAGAACAGAGACATATATATATGACAGCAAATACATATAAGTCAAACTTATGTTATTAGCTTATTATCTAGCTTATTATCTACGTTACAATATGAAAGAAGAACAGAGACAAATATATATAATGTAACAAATATTTCATAAAGAATGCGTATACGTAAATAACTGCCGTTATCCTGGAATACATAAGACAATTCGAGAAGTATGGAATAGAGAAACATAAAATACAATAAGTGGTACAGTATGAACAAAATATACCAAGGCAAAGAATATACTGCTACATACAGAAATATAAAATACAATAAGTGGTACAGTATGAACAAAATATACGAAGACAAAGAATATACTGCTACATTTCTTACAATAATCTTAAATTATTTCCCCTACTTATTCTATGTTTCTTATTTTTCCTTTCTCCTAATTTGTTATTTGTTGATAGTTTAGTGACTCACAATTATATCAATGGTAATATCAATTTCATTTGTAATACATTTCTAGTGACCCATATTAATCAACACAAGCCACTTGAAATTGCATACTCTGCATATTACGATTATATTTTTGTGAAGTCACTTTGCATTTGTTTATTTTTGTTTATTTTAGTTATTTCATTAGTTCTACACATGGGTGAATGCATACATCACACCTCTACCGTTTAAAAGAAAAAAAAAAATATTATTTAATAAATATTTAATAAATATTTTTTTTTGTAAAATTATTAAATTACAATAATTACAATTTTAAAGTGGAAGTAGAACACTTTAACAGATACGTAATAGCTTAAACTAATTTCAATCTATTTTTATGTATAGTCATTGATTTATTATCTTCTTAGATTTACATATTGTGTGTTTATCAAAAGGGCCAATGTATTGACTTTCGCTTTTCTTTGCGTTTTCCTTTCTTAAAAATACTTTATCTCCTAATTTTTGTAAGTGTTGTATTATACGCGAATGTATAGTACGGAATCCATTCATCCCAATTGTATTTTTCTGTGAAAGAATGCATATATTCATTTAATACTTTATGATTTTTTACATGTTTAATTTTCATAAGAGTACATATTCCATTAAAAAGTTCGTTTACAAATTCAGTTCCTCTATGTGTTTTCACCGTGTCAAAACATCCATATCTTAATATAAATTTTTCTACTAATATTTTTTTAATTTCAGATGCTTCTTTAGATTCTATCGGAAATGCGTCAATGTATCTTGTTAGTTCGCATTGTGCCGTTAGTGTATATATATATATATCCGTTTGACACTCTTAAAGGACCTACAGTGTCTAACTGTATAAATTGAAATGGTCTTGTAGGTGTGTTAGTAATTTGCATTGGTGCCTTAGTATGTCTAATTATTTTTTTTTTCTTACAACCCTCACAATGACTGATAAAATCTTTAAAAATATGTATTTTCCATATATATTTCAGTTTTAATCTAATGACTGTTCTACGTACTCCCGCGTGACTGCCATATTTCATGATATTTTTCTTTTTGTCTACCCTTTTCCAGTATCCTTTCTGGTTGTTTAAATAACATAATTTCTATAGGTTTCTGCCTACTCGCTATTCTGCATGCTATTATATATTTTAATTAATTTTTCCTCACGTATTAGTTTGAAAATCGTATCATCCTTTGCTAGCGTTATTGTAAATATTTGGTTATCCCGTAAAACCTTAGTTAACTTCTGCAAGACTGAACCTAAATTCGAGTATGCATTTTCATTACCAGATACTATTACACGATTTCCAAAAATCTCAATTTCTGGCATGCTTTTATTAACTTTGTTTATAACAAATTTTAATCTTGGGTAGCCTTTAATTTGTGAAAACGAAATACTATTCCACATAAAGAGGTTATTAGTCTCTGTCTCATAACTTTCTCTTTCCTTTTTATTTTCATCTTTTTTCATTACTGTATTGTCTTGATTACTTACTTCTTTTCATTTAATTTTTCAGTCATTTTTATAGTCATTATATTTATTGATTTTGGCATCATTTCCTTTAAGTCATTTTAATCTATTTTGATTCTTGATAATGCATCGCCATTAGTATTTCTTTTTCCTTGTTTGTATATGGTCTCGAAATCGTAATCCATGACATGTAATCTAATTCTAGTTAGTCTTAATGAAGGGTTTTTGTGGGTAAATAAAGATACTATTGGTCTGTGATCAGTCACTACTTTGAACATTCTACCGTATAAGTATGGTCTAAAATGAGTAATTCCCCAATGAATGACTAGGAGTTCTTTTTCTATTACAGGCTTGTTAATTTCATGTTTATTATGTTTATTTCACCTTGTGAAAGCACTGCTCCCAAGGCGTAATCTGATGCGTCAGTAGTGAGAATAAATTCTTTTTTAAAGTCTGGATATTGTAATATTGGTGGATTTGAAACTATGGATTTTAACATTTCAAAAGATTTTTGGCACTTTTCTGACCAGATAAATTTTTGATTTTTCTTTAATAATTCATTGAGAGGTTTAGCTATTTGAGCAAAATTTTTAACAAAATGTCTGTAGTAATTACACAAAGCTACAAATCTTCTTGTATCATCTGCATTCTTCAGAGTTGGATAAGTTTCAAGCGTTTTACATTTATTCGGGTCTGTCATTATTCCATTATCTGTATTAAATAAACTACTTCTGGTTTGAAAAAATTACATTTATTTGGGTATAATTTAAGGTTGTGGGTTTTTAGTCTTCGGAAAACTTTTCTTAAATTATCATTATGGTGTTGTAAAGAACATCCAAAAACGATTATATCGTCTACGTATATATGTAAATGCATTAGTATCTAAACCTGTTAATGCTATTTTCAACATTCTTTGGAAACTATTAGCAAAGAATATTGATATAAAGAATGCGCATCATGTAGAAGTAAAATTTCTTATGGCGGGTCGTAACATCACGACCCGCTCTCACCAAATTTTTTTTAAAAATCATTTCTGGGTGAGGGGAGAGGAAGACAGAAGGAAAATGAACACAAACAAAGAGCGTAACAATGTGTTGCTCTCATCGTACGTATGTACATGTGTATGTCTTCTTGGGTTTTTTGATTTAGTTGTCGATCAGACTGCGACAAGAATACATGTGCTGCGAATGCTTTATCATTTTACTTCAGAATAACACTCGAAGAATGTTTTGTGTTAAAAATGTTCTATGTCATTTGCTGGGCGTATTTTATTTTGTCCCATAGTATAATTTTTTTTACATGCTTTAGAATGCTCGTTTTTTTTTTCTTTTAATAAAAAATGATTTTTTATTCTTTTTATTTATCTAAAAAACATGGCCTAATTTTTAAGCCAAAGATGGATAGCTTTATGTTCTTTTAATAATAAAATCGATGTTTTATTTTATTTTTATTTATCCAAAATTATTAAGCCAAAGATAGACAGCTTTCCATATGTATGTTGATGAAATGAAAATAAAAATAGCGTATATTACTAACACTTTTATATGGCTGTAAATAAATAAATTCTCTCAACTTATTTTCTCTCTCTCACTCACTAATCCATAACCATAGGCATGTGTTAACATAGAGAAAAATTGTTAGTAATAATGTCAAGTCTACTTATTAACCCAATGATATGTATATATGACCGGAAAATATAGAAAAATTGTACTGCACTAAGACACCGTATTTAACTTGGCAAGTATTCTTCCAAAAATCGAAATCATTTCTCATTGATATTAGTGAATACTACTGTGATATTTCTTTGGGTGTATCATTGAAGTCTGAAAAAACGACATGAACCTTCTTCTTTAAAAACTGACAAGATTTTTACACTCTTTTTAACGAACATTCTTGATGTTCGTGTCCTATGTGTGTAAAAAGCCGAAGATGTTCTTACCCTGAGGGTCATTGAGAACAACGCGTGATGAGAACAACGCATTGTTTACGCTCTTGGTTTCTGTGAATCTAATTGTGATATTGTAACCTCTTCGTCTGAAGTATTTAAGATTCTAATGTGCTTTGTCCCATGTTTTGGAATTATTGTATTACCAATAAAAAATATTGTTACCGATTTGTTTTGCGCATACTACGCTATCTTCTTCAATCTGTTAAATTACTGCTTGTATCATTTCAGTTCTCGGTGGTATTGTGAACTTATTGATATTTGCTCTCATTGGTAGAACGTATTCAGTTTCATTTATTATGATAGCTAATGTGTATATGTCTTATAATCTATTTTTGCCAAATATTTAGTAAAAAATGTCTGCCTAGAATACCATCTGTTGCTATTGGGAATTCTGTATTCACTATTTGATATCCGTGGCTTATTATATCTTCCGGAAATACCAATTTTAGTATTGAAGTACCCATTCTTTGAATTGATTTGTTTTCTATTCCTGTAATTTTGTAAGCATTGTATTCTTTTATTTCTTTATTTCTTACGAAATTTTTCTTACATATAGAGATGTCTTCACCTGTATCTATTAATGATCTTATGAAAAATCCTTCATCGAATGTAACCAAATGTGGTGAACTATATGTTTTTAAGGTATATTCTTTTAATTCCCCTACATCTTCATTGAAATTTACTCTTGAGAATTGCAGGGGTTTCCTTCGTTTCCCTGCTCCTGAGTAACATACATACATTCTTTTTTGATTTCTATTTCGATTATTGTTATTTCTAAAGTCTGTATTTCTGTGATTATAATTGTTATGATTATTGCTATTGAAGTTATTACTTCTTGGATGATTAATGTTACTACTTCTGTTATTATTGTACATATTGGCATAGTTACGTTGTCCTTTATTATTGAAATGCATTATTGAGTTTTGTTGTGGTATTACTTCCGAGGCTATTTTGAATTGCTTCATTTAGACTTTTGGGGCGAGCAGCTAATACCGTTGCTCTGTGTGGTTCGTACTGAGTACTAAGCGCCACTTGGTCATTCATTTTAATGATTGTTTCTCTATTTTGAGTACCCAATTCAGCAATCTGTAATTCATTTAAGCATGCTACAAGCGATTCAATTTTGTTAGCAAATGGTGTTACTGAACTATTGCCTTGAGTTTATTTTGCTAAATCAGTATGTACGGAAGAGAGTGATTTCCTAGGGGAGAATACTTTCCTAAAGGTATTTTTGAATGTTTCTAGGGAATCCGGTATCTTTTCTGAAATTAACTTGTTCCTTACTTTGTCTAGTAAATTAGTAGCTAGAACAAACTTGATCAATTTACTAATTTCTTTATCATCTTTAAGTGTTTCTGCATAGTACTCTATTATACCCAAAAAATTACTCATTTGCCGAGGTCACCATTGAACTCTGGTATTATTTTGGATGCGTGAAGAATGCCAAACGATTCAAATGATTAAAATTTTTTCTCTCAATATCATTAATAATTTCTAGGGGAGAGCCCTCATTCTTTTTAAAGTATTTACTATATACTTGTTTAAGTTCTTATAAATACCTATCAATCTGTCCATTTATTAAACATCTTATATTTTGTTAGTTAATTTGATTGCCTTTTTCCTCATATAATCTTTATAATAATCATTTAATTTCCCCAATACCAATATAACTAAAAGGACCAGAATTATCTGCTGCATATGGTCACTAGTAATTTACTTTACTGTTATTATTATTTGTAATGATGGCTTCCTTCAAAAACCATCCCCCCATTTCTACGAACAAAAATTTGTATATATCAGGCATGTTCTGAAAATCACAAGATTTCAAATCACTTGTGCTTTTGAAATCACAATTGTGATTTAACTGTGTTCTGAAAACCACAAAACTTTTAACTTTTCGGTGTGAAAGACAAGGAAACAGCTGATTTTTTGTTTAGACAACTAAAAAGTAAATACAAAATCACAAAACCAAATAACAAAATTTCTTGAAATGGGAAGTGTCTTTAATTTTTTTTTATTATTATTATTATTATTATTATTATTATTATTTATTTATTTATTATTAGTCATAGCACAACAAGATAATAATCTTATAAATGAAAGTGCTATGGGAGTACATCAAAGAAACAAAATAATAACAAATCATTGATTATATATGTAATGAAATGTTTGAAATAATGTAGAAATAAAAATGAATAAGAACGTGTTAAAATCACGGGAAGTAGCAATCGATACAAAAAAGGATAAAAAATGAATATATGTAAAAAATAAATTAGGAAAACTACAAAGAACAATATATACAAATATAAAGAAATATACAAACAAAGTAAAAATATATAAGATACAATGAAATTTAAAGATAAATTAATTAAAAAAATGAAAAATTAAAAATAATCATTAATAGAAATAGAGAGAAAAAAAATTCACAAAAAAAATCAAGATATGCTAAAAACTACTTAAACAGAATGTATAGCTCCTTTTTGAACTTAGTTGCATTGCCTATGTTCTGAATATAATTAGGTAGTGTATTCCAAAGACTGATGGTGTGTATAAAAAACTGGCGTTGTGACAAAAGCGTCCTATGTCTGTGTTGGATAATCTTCATACCGCGGTTGGATCTAGCAAATGTAATCCTACTAAATAAGTATATTGGCTGTTTTAAAGTAATAATCTTATGGAGGAGAATAAGGCATTTTATATTTAATAGATTATCAAAATTAACTCCGAATATCCGGTATGAAAATTGTGATATATGGTCTCGACGTCCCCTAATAAAAACATATCTGGCTATATTATTATAAGCCTGGTTGAGTTTCCGCCTATCGTCAGTATCACAGTTTGCGAAGATTTCACATCCGTATAAAAGGAATCAAATACGTTTTAGCCAGTTGGGAGTCGAATCTATAACAGCCCACAAGTTCCTAAGCATACCATAAACTTTACCAACGATGACGTTAATATGGTTAGACCACGTTAGCCGACTATTAAAGATAACACCCAGATTGGATGCTGATTCAACGAAGTCAATTTTATTCCCTCTGATAATAATATCCGGCACAACAAATGCTCTCTTAGTTCTGGAGAACAATAAATATTTGGATTTAGAGGGATTTATACAAAGTCCATTGGACCTAGCCCAGTTGTCAATTTTTCGTAAATCACAGTTAATGGTGTCTATACATAGTTGGATATCCTCTATACGCGTGCTTCTATAGAGCTGAACGTCATCAGCGTACATATGTACGCTACAATTATCCAAAACATCAGGCAGGTCGTTAATGTATATACAGAACAAGAGAGGCCCTAATATAGATCCCTGAGGAATACCTCTAGTTCTGACAGGAACACAACTGTCTTATAGCAGACGAACATTTTCCTGAATTAGTGCCACCTGGTCATTTACATTATCCAGTGAGTAGATTTGGTTCCAACAGATATTATCAACAGTACTATTCAAAACTGCAAAATCGATACTTTTAAAATCACGGTATGTGATATGCCTGACCACAGGACTCATAGGCAGATTATAAGTTAAGAAAAGAAGATCATGGTTGGAAAAGCAATCATAAATTCATAAATTTATACTTTTTTGGTCCAAACTTGTTCATTTTACTATAAAAGTCAATAAAAAAACATTATAAGTTATTCATTTAATTCATTTATTGTGAAGTTCAAAATAAAATGGTTGAAAAAATAAGCGTGATTCTAAATCGGCAGCCACTTTGCTAAACGGTTTAAAATCACAAAAATTACAAAAGTTTTATGTCCAGAACACCTTTCTTGTGATTTCAAATAACTTTCACAAAAAGTGATTTTCAGAACATGCCTGTATATTTATATATTATTTCTTTAATTCTAATTCTAAGTTCTTTAATTCTAATGTTCTATACTTCTAATGTGAAATATTACTTTTAAAATTTCTGACTTCTGGGCCTTATTGCCCGAGACTGCTTTACAGCCTCTTTTCTTTTGTTTTTGATCCTTGGTTTCTTCCTTCGGTCTTTCGGGTCTTGGCACCTGCGTCTTGGACTTTTGCAGGCGTTTAAGATACTCTTGGATGGGTATCTTCTTTTTGCTAGCACTATACTTGGGGGCTTCTGGAATGGGAAATACAGGTTGAGGTACATAATTATCTTCTAATAACCATTCCCACTTCTTAAAAAGCTAGTCGATCTCCAGTCTGGTTACCTCCAATTCTTCTATACTCATCGGATTTGCAGATTCTGTTTAACAGGATAGGAACGTAAGCACTTTAATTTCCCTGGATGTTTTGGCAATGGAAGAATTTTATTTTCAATTGCTGTTGAAATAGTTTCCAACATTTTTTTTCTTTTTAGTTTATGATTAATTACTGAGTTCTATTGCGTGAATCATTTCTTCTTTAGTTTGGCAGGATCGCCATGTTATAAAGTTCTGTCTAAGTTATTTCCCTATAATACTGCTGATTTATTTCAGAGCCTTAGAGTAGCAGACCTCCAAGAGCTCCTCTTCGCCTTCCGTGCTACGTTATTGAACTTTTGTTTGTAGCTAGTCCAATCGGTCGTTAGTTTAGCTTTATTAAACAACTTCCTACATTCGCCCCGCTATGCTGTAATTTCCATGCTGTAAGTTCCACCACAGGAGTTTAGCTTTACCCCTTGGAACCCTTTTTCTGCAGGCTTTGCTAGTAGCAATTCTTTAGGCGTTTGTCAGACTGTCCACCGCCTTTTCCAGACTAACTATGTCTTGAATAAGTCTCCTAACATAGCAAAGCATCCCAGTCAACATCCTGTCTATTTCTATAAAGTCGCCGCACTTTCCCGCAGACCCCATTAAAAACATACGTTATGTATGCGTGAATCAGAATCACTAACTAGAGTTATATTAATGACTTCCCTATGTACCGAGTCCAATAACGTATATTCAAGATCGACAATTTAGATAATTAAGAAATTCAAAGATTGACTTACCTTTCGCCAGTATCCGAGCTTCTCCATATAAGATCCCATATCAACATTACTAAAATGAATAAGAAGAAAATGATTAATTCCACTCTTGATAAGGATACAACCTCTGTTCTTACCTATGCCAGGAGAAACGACCAGCTCGTACCTCTTTTTGTTAATTACGCAAGTCTTGTCCCTAAAGACCCATGGTTCTTGGACTAGAATTATATATTCCCCAATTAACGAGTCGGAAAAGTGCAGTTGAAGCAGCTTTCGAGTGATGAAGGTTAACCTAAGTTACCTTCATCCTATTTGGCTGCAACGACCATACTGTCCATCTCTCCGTTAGACAAGGTCTTCCGGTCACATGATAGCAAACTCCTGACAGAAGTCCGAAGCGCACTTGTCATGGGTGCCTTTATGAAAGCATCTGCTACAACTGCCACGTCTGGTGGGAGCTTGGTTTTGGCATCCCTGTAGCCTTATATACTTACTTACTTAATTGGCTATTACAACCCGATTAACGGATTTCGGCCAGACGCAACACATCCTTCCAGGCACCTCTGCTTCTTGCGCGCCTGCGCCAATTGGTCACACCAATCGATGGCAGGGCTTCCTCGATTTGGTCCTTCAAACGCATACGAGGTCGTCCTCTTCGCCGACTTCCGCAGATCCCCGCATCAAACACTCGTCTCGCCGGAGCATCCTCCTCCATTCGAACGAGATGGCCGAGCCAGCGCAGCCGCTGCATGTTAAAACTCTGCACAACGTCTATGTCGTTGAGGAGCTCATACAGCTCACTGTTGTATTGGGTGCGGAAATCATCGCCAACTCGCACTGGAACGAAGATCTTACGTAGGGATTTTCTCTCGAATACTCTCAAGGCTGCTGCATCAGTGCTAAATAGAGTCCATGTTTCTGCGCCATAAAGAAGCACGGGGAGCGTGAGTGTCTTATAGAGTATTAGTTTTGTCGTAGAAGAGAGGTCTCTGCTACTCAATTGCCTATTGAGACCATGGTAGCACCTGTTGGAAAGAGCGATTCTGCGCTTTATCTACAGGCTGACTTTTTGTGGCGGTAACGGCGGAGCCAAGATAAAGAAATTCCTTGACTATATCGAAAGTATAGTTATCGGCCGTAATCTGTAATTCTTGTCGATATCCCTTATTTTGCCCTCGTTTACTGCCAGACCCATCTTAGTAGACTCCCGTTCAATAGCACTAAAGGCAGCAGTAACATCTCACTTGGTTTGTCCTATGATGTCAAAGTCGCCAGCGTACGAAAACAACTGGACGTTGTTTTTTTTTTCAAAAATAGTGCCATTGCGATGCACTCCCGCCTTCCGTATTATACCCTCCTTGACGAAGTTGAAGAGGTCCCATGATAAGGGATCGCCTTGTCTGACACCTCGGTATTAAAAGGTTCGGAGAGGTCCGAAGGTGGTGTGTGTCGACTTGTTGTTCGCAACTCTTCTCCTGGGTTTGCTGTAGTTTGAAGATCTGGTCGATGGTAGATTTGCTAGATATGAAGCCGCACTGGTAAGGTCTAATCAGTGTTTTGACGAGTGGTTTCAGCCATTCACACAATACGCCCCTAAGAAGGTTTATACCTCTGTAGTTGGTGAATATCGCATGATCTTCCTTTTTAGGACGGAACATAGAATACTGAGGTTCCAATCGTTAAGCAAACTTTCCTCAGCCATATTAACTGCACCTACCAACTCATTACTTCCGGTCTTAAACAATTCAGCTAGCAGACCTGCATTGTACTTAAGTCGCACAATCGCGATTTTGACTTCTTCATGGCAAGGCGGCCGAATCTCCACGTGGTCATCATTGATCGGGTTCGGTGCGTCATCTGTAAAGGCCTTCATCGCCTCGTACAAGAGTAGAGAAGTGTTTCCACAATTCCTTGCCGATCTGTTACCATTTTTCCGTTTTCATCTTTGAAGGAAGACGCTCCGGACATTCGGTTAGATTTTCGATAGAATTTTCGAATAGAATTTTCGAGCAGCATTCATACACCTGTACAACTCGACTTCCTTACTCTCTCGCATTTCCTCCCTTTTGTTGCGTCTGACAACATAATTCCTTCTCCTTCCTCTATAGTTCTAGACAATGGCTCGCTTAGCGGTGAACTGCAACGTTTTCTCGTTGCGGTAGGTGCTCAAACCCAAAAGCGCAAGGTGTGGGAGACGTTGGCCCACAGTTCTCCAATGTCGCTGAGATGAGATGGGGAACGACGGAGCTTATCAAACTGAGTACAAACTACAAATAAATTAAGCTGGTGTTATAAAATTTTGCTCTGGTGAGAATTGTAGCTATTCTTTCGTTCGCAGGAATGAATCCAGAGATGGCGAAGTCTCTTATTAAACACAAATCCGCATCCGATTTCGCCTTTTGCATCCTTTTCCTACCCATCGCATTTCCTGTATGGCAGTGATGTCAGACCTACATTTCAGGAGAGCATCCGCAAGCTGGATGGAAGCACCTATCCTATAAAGCGTCCGGACACTCCATGCGTCTAATTTTAAATCGTAGTACTTTAAACGTTTGCTGTGTTCGTCAGCTTTGGATACAATCTTTATAGAGGCTTGTTTAACATCTAGCAGGTGCTAGCATGCCATCCAGGAGGGGCCACGTGGAAGCTGCGGTCGACATGCTGACCACATTTTACCTTGTTTGCACGCATCCCATTCCACACCCATTCAGAAAACCAGTAAAAATTAATCTAGGGTGATCAATTTGCGATAGGTTTCAATTGATAACTGATGAGCTATTTAAATCTTTCGAAGAAAGTTGTCCACTTCGAATAAGGAAATGTTTTCAGTAGAAGCACCGGGTAACAAGGGAGGACTGAGAAAAGGGTCCGAAGAATTTTTAATAGGGTGAAACGTAAAAACTCACAAGCTCACTGGGACGAGTATCACTCGAATCGCAAAAAGCACAATAAAATGATACAAATGGCGAAAAGGGACTCATAGAGGCTATTTTGCGAACAGGTAGATAGTGTCAAGAACGTATGAAAGACTAAGAAATTTCTTTCCAAAACCAACATCAAGTCTGAGGCAGTGATGAAAACCCTCTTTCCTGCCTCTTCGATGAAATTGTCATCGGTGCTGCAAACGAAGAGCAAAATAACAGAAATCACCATAAGCATGGTTGAGGAAGCGAATAATGTTCTCCCCATTTAAGGCGGTAGGGCTGGATGGTATATTTCCGGCACCAAACCATGGAACGTATTGTAGATACCTTGTTGAAGAGAAAAATATCTGTTGAAAGACTGAAATTTAGACAACACGCCTACATCCAAAGAAGATCAATGGAGACCATTTTACTCGGAGTCAGCCACTACGTAAGGTGGTCCGAAGATGACAAAGAATGTTATCTTGCAGCACGCATTGACTTTTAGGGAGCTTACAATAATGCTCGAACCGATACAATTCAGGTGAACCAGGCGCTGATCGATTAGATCGACCATATGCTAAGAAATAGGAGGACATATTGAACAGGATAGTATGAAAAGGGCAACACCCCAGGGTGGTGATCCTCTGATGTGGATCCCAACTATTCGCAGTCTTTTGAGGATAATATACTATAACCGACGATGAACTTGAACCAGTCTGCTACGGTGACAACGTGTTAATTCTTCTGAGGGGTAAGAATGCGAACCCTTAATGCAGGAGAGCAGAAATTTGTTGCTCACTACCCCTCTTTTCTTCCTCCTACAACTATCTTTCTGTTATTCCAACACAATGCACTGCATGAGCAGGAGTTAATCTCCTGAGTGTTGGTCTTAAAAAAATCTGACCTCGCTTCAAGAATGATACACTGGCTTTATAGCAGCGTAATTAGACCTAACTTATGTATCAGTAGTGAGGTGGACACCAATAGAGAGTAAACACAACATTAGAATAATTCAACAATATGTTGCTGCCTTACAGTGTATTAAAGACCAAGCTTGGAAAGTGGGAGTCACATTGACTACTGTGGTATAATCGCATTGTAGGAAGAAGTAGAAAATGATGAATGTAGGGCATGTTGTGAAGACATCGAAATGATGAAACACTTTTTATGTTATTGCCCAGCTTTTATAAGACCGATATCCCAATATTTTGGGGATGACACTACACCAGACATAACTATAGAAAGTAAGGTTATAGTGCCAACATTGTTTATAGTGTTGTTGGCAATACTATCTATTTATCTTTATTCGTTAAGTTTTAGTCGTTAAGTTTATTCGTTAAGTTTATGCTATAAATATGAATGAAATAAAATATAAAGAGCAGTTCAGTTTATATTGTAAAGAAGATAAGATCTGTTTTTATTACATGGCGACCGTGACAAAAACAAAAATAATAATAAAATTTTAAAAAGGATAAAAAAAGAAAGGATTAAATAAAATTAAAAAAAATTTAAAAAAAACAAAGATATTTTTTTTTTAAAGTACTAAAATTTAAAAAAAAAGGAATTTTTGGTATGTGAAAAAAAGGACATGTGAAAAAATTATTTTATTTAAAGAAATAAATAAAAATTTTACGTATTTAATTGTGTAAGAGAAAATCAATGAGTTTGTTTTGGTATAAAAAAAGCAAATATTTTATATAAGAAAAAATCTTTAAAAACTTTAAAACCCATATCGAAAAGAACAATGTGGAACTGGAAGTGTGTGTGAAAATAAAATAAAGAAAGAAAGAAGACAACTATAAAAAATATATTCGATATTTCAAGAAGAACAGACATATTTACAAAAATTATTACAAAATTTGAAAAGAAGACAAATATATAAAAAAATGAAAACAGTTTAATAAAATAAAAAAGAGAGGTACAAAATTTAATAATAAAAAAAAACACAAAAAATTGAAAAAGAAATAATATAAAATAAAAAATGGAAATATATATATATAAAAAAAGTTATAATAAACTTGAAAAAAAGGAAGAAAAACAAACACAAAATATAAAATGACACACTATTTAAAACAAAACAAAAATACAATGTGATGTGATATAGACTTAAAAATTACCTGAAAATGATTTAAGCAAAGCAAAAACAAAACATTTTTATGGGTCATATGAGGCACATTCTTTTTATTATTTTTATTTGAAATAAAATGAATATTCTTCTTTTTTTACGAACTTTAAAACTAAACAATAAAACTGAAAACAAAATTCTTGAAAATTCTTGAGGTTACGTGACTATAAGTGTAGAGAAAAGTTGGTGAAAAATAAAGAAAAAGATAAATATATACATATATTTAAGAAAAAAGTATAACAGAACTCAATACAAGAACCTTAAAAAGAGACAAATTTAAAAAAATTTTTGGAAATTTTTAAAATAAAAGAAAAAGAGCTGTGTTAAAAAACAGACAACTATATAAAAAAAGTTTTTCTGAAATGAAATAAAGAAAACAGATTTTTACAAAAAAAAGTGAAAAAAGAAGAAGAGATATATATACATAAAAAAATAAGGGATGAAAAATATTTTTTTTGCTTTGAAAAAAATATATATGCAAGAACAAATATAGAAAAATTTGAAGAAAAGATTTCTATTGAAAAGGAAAACTATATGCATACATACATGAATGAAAAAAAAAACAAACATTAAATTCTAACAAAATTGAAAATACAGGGTCATTAGTAATAAATGCCTAGTAAAAAAAATAGTTAAATAATATGAAAAAAAGAGAAATTAAAAAAAAAAACAATATCATCTGAATAACAAAGGAATGAAATCAAATCAAATCCAAATCAAGTTCGATATTTCAATAAGCAAGTTACAATTTCTAATTATTATTGTATTATATTATTATTTTTTTTATTATTCAATATTTAATTCTAAATTATTTATTTATTTATTATTTATTTCTATATATATTAGTCTTTATTATGGGGACATCATAAATCTTAAATTGAATTGAATTTTGAATTTTATTTAGTAGTATTTGAAATACTTTAAAAATTTACAATTATGATATTTTACACAAATCTCAATTTAAAACATTTTCTTTAATGAAAGATACAATTTTTCTTTTAAATACATTCATGTTTGTTTCATTATAACCAATTACGTAATAATTCATAACGAAGGAACTATCGTGGAGATTATAATACCCACAATTATCCCAGAATAAACTATAGATATAATAATAATAATAATCAATTTCAGAATAGTCCAGGGAATTACGCAAATCGATAATAATTCGAGGGCTTCTGTTAGGACTTTAAACTCAGAAGACCCTCAATATCAGCTTTTGTTGAGGGAAC
The DNA here is from genome assembly GCA_936449025.2 of Sarcophaga subvicina. Classification (NCBI taxonomy): domain Eukaryota; kingdom Metazoa; phylum Arthropoda; class Insecta; order Diptera; family Sarcophagidae; genus Sarcophaga; species Sarcophaga subvicina. The sequence continues at coordinate 54,818,429 of OW388081.2, forward strand.
ACCAAGAAATGGAACAACATTAAAGCAAAACACAATTACTTTCTCTCCCGATATTTCTAACAAAAAATCTGTTCAAAAATCTGTTTACAGTTTAAATTTAAATTAGACTGATTTCATTAAATTAAATTGTGAAGATACAATTAAATCTTTTCTTGTAGATACTCAAGCAGATATCTCGTTAATAAAAATTTCAAGTTTACATCCTAACATTATTTTAAATCAGAATGAAATTTTAAGTATTACCGGAATTACTTCCGATGCAAAATCAACACTAGGAACTATTTGTACAAATTTAATTATTTCGAATAATATAATACAACAGTTTTTTCATGTTGTTAATGATGATTTCAAAATACCAGCTGATGGTATTTTAGGTAAAGATTTTCTTAAGAACAATAAGTGTTTCATTGACTACGAAAACATGATTTTATTTGTTACTACTCATATTAAAAATTACAAATACCTATATTTCAAGGAACCAATAACTTTACTTGTATTATACCACCAAGATGTGAGGTATTTAGAATTTTTAAATTACATGATATTAAGGAACCTATGTTTGTTGATTCGCAGGAAATTGAAAAGGAGCAAAAGGAATTATTGATTCTGAATATCCAATTTTACGAATAGTTAATATTACCGATGAAGTCAAATATGTTAGAAATGATAAAGTAAAGATGGAAAATTACAAAATTATTACATATATTCAATTAACAAGCAGGACATAAATAACCAACGTGTTCAGGAATTAAAGGACATTCTAGGGAATCAAATGCCAAAGGACATCCAAACTGATTTAATGCCACTATGTGAATCTTATTCGGACATTTTTGCAATCAAAGAGGACAAAATGACAATAAACAAGTTTTATGAGCAGAAACTCAGATTAGTTGATTCATCACCAGTTTATATTAAAAATTACAGACTTGCTATGTCTCAAAGAGAGGAAATAAATAGACAGGTTAATCATTTATTAGATAACGAATTAATCGAACCAAGTACATCAAATTTCAATAGTCCACTAATTCTTGTTCCTAAGAAGAGCATAAATAATCAGAAATCTTATAGAATGTGTGTAGATTACCGTGCAGTGAATAAAAAACGTATTGCGGATAAGTTTCCCTTGCCTCGTATTGACGATATTTTAGATAATTTAGGACGTGCGAAACATTTTTCAGTAATTGGTCTGTTCTCTGGATTACATCAAATTCCATTACACCCAGAATCAAGGGACGTTACAGCATTTAGCACTGACAAAGGGCCTTTTAGATGGAAAGTTTTACCTTTTGGGCTTAACATAGCACCTAATTCTTTTTCACGAATAATGTCTATTGCATTTTCTGGCCTTACGCCCAATAAAGCATTTTTATATGTTGATGACATTATTATTATCGGTTGTAGTAGACAACATCACTTGAATAATCTGAAAGACGTTTTTGATATGTTAAGGCATTATAATTTAAAAATAAATCCTTATAAATGCAATTTTTTCCGATCTGAAGTTACCTTTTTAGGGCATAAATGTACCGCTAATGGCCTTTTGCCAGATGATTCGAAAATAAAAACAGTGAAAAATTACTCAACACCTTCTGATAAAGACGCAGTTAGACGTTTTGTAGCATTTGTTAATTATTATCGACGTTTTATTCCAAATTTTGCTATAATCGCAGCACCATTAAATTCCATGGTTGTGGTGACATATTAAGTCAAAATTTTAATGGTAACGATTTACCTATATATTTTGCTTCAAAATCTTTTTCACATTCCGAACAGAAAAACCTATAATTGAACTTGAACTCCTTGCTATTCATTTTGCTATAACTCAGTTTAGACCTTATGTCTATGGAACTTCATTTATTGTAAAATCAGATCACAAGCCTTTGGTTTACCTTTTTAATATTAAAGATCCTTCTTGTGATCCTTGAAATTGTGAACGAAACACTTAGTTTAGACTATATGCTTTCGAGGTTACAAACTGAAGCCTACAATGGAAAAATTTACAGAGCAGAATGGCCAAAAACTTATGTAATTTTTACAATTTTCTCAATACAGGAATTTAAAAACCATGGTATAAAGATAGTGAAAACTTTTGAAATTATTCTTACGGAACCGATTGAAATAATAATAGAAGAAGATAAAAAACGGAAATTAATGGAAATTTACCATAATGACCCTATTTTAGGAGGACATTGCGGTCAGAAGAGATTATATGCGAAGCTTAGGACGAAATATTACTGGAGGAAGATGACTAGAGATATAGGAAAATTTGTTAGAAACTGTGAAAAATGTATGTTGAATAAAGTTAAACCTCAAAATATAGAGAAACTTGTACTTACTCCAACACCCACTAACGTTTTCGATATAGTTGTAATGGATACAATTGGTCCATTACCGGAATCGAACTTTGGTAACAAATACGCTTTGACTTTAATGTGTGATCTTTCTAAATATTTAGTGACTATAGCTATACCGGACAAATCTGCTCGTATAGTTGCGCGTGATATATTCGAAAATTTCATTCTTGTTCATGGAAAAATGAAAGTCATAAAATCCGATTTAGGTACGGAATTTAAGAACGAAGATTTGTCGGAACTTTGTAAATTTTTGGAAATTGATATAAAATTCTCGACTAGTTACCATCATCAAACTTTAGGAACAATAGAACGAAACCATAGAGTTTTAATAAATATATAAGAGCATACATTAGTGAAAACTTATCTGATTGTGATACATATTTAAAGTACTTAACATTATATCATAATACTACATCAAACACTGTTTTTGATAATAAATTCACTCCTTTTGGGCTAGTTTTTGGAAAAAAGTATTGTTGTCACCACTGACTAAAACCGCTTAATTGATCACATTAGTGATACATATTATTCTATTACATTTTACGTCACATTATATTTAATAATTTTCCCGCTTGTTATATGTAACTCCATTTCACATTCTAGAAGAATCGTCGTACTTAGCTGACTCGGTATTTTTCCTTAAGTCTAAATCATTTATAAAAATATTTTATATAGAAACCTTATTATTATCTAATGGTTTTCATACCATAAAGAATTTTAATCTAAGAAACATTAGCTAATAAACTTGAATTGAATTCAGCGCTAATTTTTCTTTTATTCAAAATCCAAGTGGAAGCCATTAGTGAGCCGATTACCTCTTTCAACATTTTAAAATTCTTTATGAAATTCATCATTTCCAAAACGTCAACACTTCAGACAGAGGAAGTACCTAAAGCGTCTTAAATTTGCCAATCTCACCAAGTAAGTACAAATATATTTATAATGTCGACGGATCAGAATAAACTACATAGCCAAGTTTGCACACAATGCCAAAAGCCCTCTGACGAAAATATGGCTACATGCACTATCTGCCATAATATATTTCACAGAAATTGTGTGAAGGCCGCTGATGACATGACCTTTAAATGTCCTTCTTGTTCAGTTATGAGGCCAAATTCACCTTCATTAAGTACCGTAAGTAGGGCTTCAAATCATTCTCGTGCTTCGCAGTCGCGAATATTTGAGTTACAACTGCAAAAACTAGAAGAAGAGCGGAAACTCGAGAAAGACTAGATAGAAAATACCGACTTCTTGAAGAGGCTGAAAACCTTAGTAGTACATCATCCATTAAGAGCCAGTCTGTACGAAACTGGATAAGTCAGTCACAAAATAAAACACAATCATCAGAAAATCAATCTGATAACACTTTAACCGCAATCACTAATACTGTTAACAACTCTACTCTTAATCGTGCAAGATATTTTACTACTGAAACTTCTGATACGTCTACTACACTTGCAGAACATACTGCTAATAATATTTACACTAATGATAATAATAACAATAACACAAGTATGAATAATCAACCTCCAGTCTCGCTTGATGCGGCCGTTGTACCTAATTCCACAACTAATACTAGCGGTAAACAGAAATCAGTTCAGCTTTTAAGCAGTACAGGGAAAAATAAGTCTTTGCCAGAACAAACTAATTATTTCACTTCTGTACCGAATAACCTTTCCGCTAATATAAATCACTCAACAATTTTTATACCCCCACCGGTCGCGTCTAGAGCCATAAATTCATCCATATTTTTAACTGCACCATCGTTTTGTACTGCGAACACAACCACTAACAATGTTTACCAACCATGCATGCAGCTTCCAAAACCTACCCCTACTACAGGCCTTAGTAGGCCAACTTTTAATTCATGTAATACAATTACTAATAATCCACAAGATTTGATTAATTCACTTCCACAAGAATTTATCTCACAGCCACAGACTTTTAATTATACAAATACAACACCATATCCATCATCTCAGATTGTGCTACCACCCACGTTGCAGCCAAACTATCTCAGTTCTCGACAATCGCTGCCAAAAGAGCTTCCAATATTTTCCGGCCAACCAGATGAATGGCCGATATTTCACTCCACATATGAGTGGTCCACTGCAGCCTGTGTATTTACTAATGCTGAAAACCTCATACGCATTCGCAAAGCCCTTCAAGGAGATGCTTACCGCAGTGTTCAGCATATGTTAGTGCATCCATCAAATGTACCTGACATTATGCAAACGCTTCACATGCTGTTTGGCCAACCAGAAAAAATCATAAATTCTGTAGAAGAAAGAATAAAATTCACACCAAAAGTTGACGAAAATAATTTAAAAACTCTTACCACCTTAGCTATAAATGTTCGCGGTTTATTATCAACTATTACTGCTGCTAGTTTACACGATGAATTAAATAATTCATTACTTTTTCAAGACCTAATACAAAAACTTCCACCTTTATATCAAATGCAATGGGCAATGCAAAAAACTCAGCTGTTGAATCAAAACAAAAAACCTAATTTATATGAATTTGATAGATGGCTTTTTAATATAGGTATAACAGCTAGCAGTATAACAGTTGACTGTGCAAGTAAAATTAATAAAAGAGAAAGAATGTATAATAATAACAACAAAGGGGCATATGTTAATACACATACTGACAATCGTAAGTGTTTTGTTTGCAACAACAACAAATGTACGGCAATAGCAAATTGCAAAAAATGTATCTCTCTTAATCGTGGTGAAAAATGGAACGTGGTAAGAAAATATAAATTATGTAAAATATGTTTATTTAAACACAGCGGCGAATGCAAAAAGAAACATCAGTGTGGTATATATGGTTGTGAATATTATCACCATTCCTCTCTACATGCTCATTTTAATAACAGATTAAATAACAACGCTAATAACAACAACCAACAAGCAACTGACAACTCTGCTGCGATCAATGCACATAGGGACAATTCAATGCAAATTTTGTTTAAAATATTGCCTATCACAATCCATGGTGATAAAAAGGAAGTAAATACGTTTGCGTTCATCGACGAAGGGTCCTCTATAAGTTTAATGGATGAAAGTTTAATTAATGAGCTTGGAGTTCAAGGGTCAGTCATTCCTCTATGCTTAAAGTGGACTGGAGGAATGGAAAGATGGGAAAATAATTCTCAAAAGATAAAAATTAAAATTTCTGGCCAAACAAAGAAAATTATTGCAATTAATGTTAATACGGTAGCATCATTAAAACTACCTACACAATCATTAAATTATGAAAGTTTAGCGAAACAATTTCCGCATTTGCGTAATTTACCAATTGAAAGCTTTGAAAATGCTGTACCAAAGATCTTAATTGGTCTTAATAACTTTAACTTGGGAATTTCAAACAAGATAAGACAGGGTGCTCCCCATGAGCCAGTTGCCGTGTGCACGAAAATCGGATGGTTGATTTACGGGGTAGTTGATGAAAAGAATACACCAATTAGTCATTTAAATTTTCATGAGTGCGATTGTAAGGCCGATGTAAGTCTGGACGAAATAGTTAAAGGCTTTTACTCTCTTGACAGTATTGGGATAAACTGCAAAGATCCACTTGTAGATAAGGAAGATGAAAGGGCACTTAGTCTTTTAAATCAGTATACGACGCAAAAGTCAAATGGTCATTATGAAACTCCTTTACTGTGGAGATTCGATATATATAATTTACCAGATAGTTTTGATATGGCAATGAAACGATTATTGTGCCTGGAACGTAAATTATTGAAAAATTTCGAACTAAGTGAGGTTTTTAACAGTACAATTGAAAAATACATGCGCAAGGGTTATATTCGGAAATTAAATCAGGACGAAATCAATACTGGTGGTAAAGTGTGGTATCTACCTATTTTTGCAGTCTTTAATAAAAACAAACCGGGAAAATCGCGAGTTGTTTGGGACGCAGCAGCAACAACAAATGGTTTATCATTAAATTCATTCTTATTTAAAGGCCCAGATCTTCTAGCATCGTTACCAGCTGTCTTATTTTCATTTCGTAAAAAAGCTGTTGCAATATGTGGAGACATTGAAGAAATGATACAAAGGTTTATTAAAACCGAAATATTTTCTGGAAAAGTAAAACTAACTAAACGTGAGATGCTTCGATTAATAATGTCGATTTACGGCCCACTAGGCCTAATAGGCAACGTAATTATGTATGCAAAAATTTTACTCCAAGAAGTATGGCGACATAAACTGGAATGGGATGAGGAGATTCCGCATGAAATAATATATATATATATAATAAAAATGGACTCTATGGCTTAACTTTCTACCAAATATTGAAAAAAATAAAATTCCACGATGCTATTTAAAATCAATGGCCACCTATGACGAAATTGAAATCCAATTACATACATTTGTCGATGCGAGTAAAGATGGTTACGCCGCGGTGTCTTATTTTCGTATGGCGAAAAATGAAACAATAATCTGCTCTATTATTGGCTCTAAAACTAGAGTTGCGCCACTAAAAATAACCTCTATACCGCGTTTGGAGCTTATGGCAGCTTTAATCGGAGCACGGTTTGCAAAATTTATTTGTGAAAAACACAAAATCAAAGTTTCAAAAAAATTTTTCTGGTCAGATTCCAAAAGAGTTATTAGTTGGATTGGGTCTGACCACCGAAAATATAGTCAATTCGTGGCCTTTCGAATCTCCGAGATTTTAGAATTATCTTCAATTAATGATTGGAGATGGATCAAATCAAAACAAAATGTAGCAGACGAAGCCACTAAGTGGGCCCGAGTGCCTGAGATCAGTAACTCAAACAGGTGGTTTTTAGGTCCTGAATTCCTTTATCAACAAGAAGTTGATTGGCCAACAGAGCATATTAGTTTATAAACAACCTCAGAGGAGATGACTCAATACCATCTTAAAATTACTTCTTCAGAACCTTTGATATTACAAACTCGTTTTTCTAAGTGGAGTCGCATGTTACGTGCTACTGCCTTTGTTTTTCGCTTTATTAAAAATTGTCTAACAAAAGATCACAAAAAAGACGAACTGTCTCAGGAAGAGTTATTAAAGGCAGAGCGCTATTTATACCAGCAGGTTCAACATGAAAAATATTCTATGGAAATTTCATGCCTCAAAAGTAAAAAATGTATCTCGAAATCAAGCGAAATTTACAAAAGGTCTCCTATTTTAGATGAAAATAACATTTTAAGGGCAGACAGTAGATTAGAAGACGCAGATATGTTTCAAGAACAAAAACAGCCTATAATATTGCCTAAGGCTAGCTACATTACTGGTTTAATTATTATGCACTACCATCAAAGGTATCGCCACTTGAACAGTTGTCAACGAAATAAGGCAAAAATATTCAATTGCAAGACTAAGAGTAATTTTTAAATCTACAATTCGAAAATGTCAATGGTGCAAAATTTATAAGGCTGTTCCAAAAGCTCCTCAAATGGCTAAATTGCCAAGGGCTAGACTTGCTGCTTACACAGCTCCATTTACTTACACTGGAGTTGACTATTTTGGTCCGCTAATGGTCACAGTAAACCGCCATAAAGAAAAACGCTACGGTGTTCTTTTTACATGTTTGACCATAAGAGCCGTGCATATAGAAGTTTCGCACTCACTAACCACTAGTTCGTGCATACTTGCCATTCGCAATTTTATGGCCAGACGAGGTATTCCGCGCGAATTTTATAGTGATAACGGTACAAATTTCGTTGGACCAGAGCCGGATCTTCGTGAGGCACTGGCAGAAGTAAACAAAAATGAATTTACTAAAACTTTTACTAGTACTACAACGACTTGGAATTTTAACCCGCCAGGTTCTCCTCATATGGGCGGTGCGTGGGAACGCTTAGTACGTTCAATTAAGACAGTTCTGTATAGAATAATGCACTCAAGAGCTCCAAGTGATGAGCTGTTGTTAAGTATGCTGCTAGAAGTGGAAAATATTATAAATTCTAGGACACTTGCCTACGTCCCATTAGATGATATAACTAATGAAGCTGTGACTCCTAATCACATTCTAGTGGGTAGTTCTAGTGGTCTGAAACCATTATCTAGCTGCAACGACAGTGGTGTAGTCTTAAAGTACAATTGGCTCCTATCACAACAATATGCTAACATATTCTGGAAAAAATGGCTAGCAGAATATTTGCCTTCAATAACATGCCGTTCTAAGTGGTTTGAGAAACAAAAGGCGATACGTCAGGGGGACTTAGTTATTGTAGTTGATCCGTCACTTCCTCGAAATACTTGGCCAAGAGGAAAAGTTTTGGAGACGAGATTGGCAAAAGATGGACAAGTAAGGAGTGCAAAAGTGCTAACAACCAACGGTATCATGGAAAGGCCTGTGGTTAAACTTGCAGTCTTGGACGTGGCTTCCTTACCAGAATTTGACGGCGAAGATACTTCTTGTCAAACTGCGGGGGGCAATGTTGTCGCCACTGACTAAAACCGCTTAATTGATCACATTAGTGATACATATTATTCTATTACATTTTACGTCACATTATATTTAATAATTTTCCCGCTTGTTATATGTAACTCCATTTCACATTCTAGAAGAATCGGCGTACTTAGCTGACGCGGTATTTTTCCTTAAGTCTAAATCATTTATAAAAATCTTTTATATAGAAACCTTATTATTATCTAATGGTTTTCATACCATAACGAATTTTAATCTAAGAAACATTAGCTAATAAACTTGAATTGACTTCAGCGCTAATTTTTCTTTTATTCAAAATCCAAGTGGAAGCCATTAGTGAGGCGATTACCTCTTTCAACAAGTATCAATAATGAATGAAACAAATATGAATTTAGAACCAATATATAATATTGATAATTATAAAACAGAAGTTAAACACAGATTGCAAAAGACAAACATATTAGCTAGAACTTTAATAGAAAAACACAAAAAAAGAAATAAAAGTTTTTATGACAAACATGCTAAACCTATTGAATTAAATTAATTAATTAATTATAAATTAATGATAATGTTTTGTTGAAAAAAGAACCTTATGACAAATTTAATAATATTTATGAAGGTCCTTATATTGTAAAGAATATAACTGATGTTAATGTTACCATTTATAATAAGAAAAGAAATGAGGAAAAAACTTCATAAGAACAGATTGAGAAAAATGTAAAAAAATAATAAAAAAAGTACATTATACACACTTAAGTATTGCGATACGAAAAAAAATTATATGTAAATTAATAAATTTTGTAATAATTAATAACTTTTATAATAATTCATTTTTTTCTCTCCAAAATCTCTTACAATGTAATTATTTTATTTATTTTTAAGTATAGTTTTAAATCTAGTCTAAAAAGAAATTATAATTATAAATAAATTTTTTTTTAAAGGGAGGTGTAGTGACAACACTGCTTATAGTGTTGTTGGCAATACTATCTATTTATCTTTATTCATTAAGTTTTAGTCATTAAGTTTATTCGTTAAGTTTATGCTATAAATATGAATGAAATAAAATATAAATGGCAGTTCAGTTTATATTGTAAAGAATATAAGATCTGTTTTTATTACAAGGTGGCCTGCATGATGACATGACACTCTGCGATGGCCTCCTCTCCTTCAACCTACCTGCATCGACACCTAATTTGGCACCAACGTTTAATATATATAATAATATGTAATATAAAAGCAAATTTTATTCAGGCCAGTTCCGCTTTTATTAAATTGTTCATTAAACAGTGTGCCACCACAGTTTCTTCGTTTGTAATTTTTTTATTTTTATATATAATTTTATTTTAATTTTATTATATTTCAATGATAGTTTACTTTAGTAATGATATCGATTTAAACATTTGGATATATTTGTTTAATCAGTTACATTTCCACTAAATGTTGCACGATACTGTTTTTCGCCACATATTTTCTTTACTTCAATCGCAAAATTTGAACCTTCCGTCACAATTTATACCACACTTTTTTATTATTTATTTTAATTTTATTTAACAAAACTAAATTTAAAACAAATTTAGCGCCAAATGCAAAAATCATCGCCGAAAACTAAAGAAAAATAAGGAAACAAAATTGTCGGAAAAAGTGAGAAGAATAGAAATACTATTAGGTAATATTTATTTTCCCTTGAATATGAAATTGTTGTATTGTTATGTTATATTATTTAGGAACAACAATTGTCTTATACAAAACATTGAATATTTTGTACATATATGTAGTCACTCACTGTAAAATTCTCAAAAATCATTTAAATTTAACATGTGCTTATGTCTTTGTACCTGATTTGAAGCACATTGGTTAATACAATGAACACTTATGCTGTTAAAAATATGCCTGAAGATTTCAGTTCTATTCAAGGCAATGATCCGAAACACACTGCGAGGAGTGTAAATCAGTGCTTTTCGTAAGAATACATTGACGTTTTAAATTGTTCTGCACAAACTCCGGATCTAAATTTAATAAAAGTCTTTGAGAAGATTATAAGAGAAATTAGATTAAGATGAATTGTTGTTATTTAGTTCTTTTTTATCTAAATAAATATAATTTTTTTAACAATTTATTACGTGTTTCAATTTTCGTCTACAGGTGTAAATAGTCACATCAGTCTACAAACAATTGTTGCCCTAAATAGCTGATGGGAATGACATCAAACTAATTTCAACGACACATCATACATATAAGAATAGCTCAATAAAGAAGCAACGCTTGATCAAAAAAGTAGCCAGAAAGATGTGATGATGCTTAAAAAACATTCATCACACATTTACAAAAAAATTTGATCATCTTATATGTACTGACAGTACTAACTATGCCAGAAACTTTACATTTTCACTGCTTATAGCATTTAAATTCAGAAAAGTACAAACAGTGTAATCTTTAAAAAAGTTCAATTTTGACAGTGGACGCAGAAAATTATAGTTAGACTTTAATTTACTATGTTAGGTACATTACATGGCCATTATCCAAAACAAATCCTTAAGAATAGCAATACATTACTGAAAACTAAATTTGGTTACAATAGAAAATAAATATCCTATCCCAAGTTTTTACGAAATATTAAAGTTGGTTTAAACGAACGCGACGTCTTAAAAATCAGATTTTTAAAATAGATTGTAACAAAAGACGGATTAAAACCAAATCTTACCAAAAATTTCAGATTAAATCAATTTACTATTCCAGAAACAATTCAAGAAATTCAAACAATATTAGGACTTTCAGATTATTACCGACAATTTATAAGACTATGCAAAAATAGCAAATCCTATGACAAATTATTTAAAAAAAGGAACAACTATAAATATAAATAATATAGTTTACAGAGAATCCACAAATTGAAAACACTACTCAAGTTAAAAATTATACTTAGATAAACCAAATTAGATGCACAATTTACTCTAACATTCATACAGTCAGGATTACGACCTTGCTTCTCACAGTGGGTTAATTTTATGCTTGAGTGGCGGGACCTACAGTCAGCGTTACCGTTGGTGGCACTAAAGTGCCAATTTATCTCCTCTTTAGCCATCTTGGCACTTTTAATGGATTAAAACGACCCAATTATAGCTTTTTTAAAATATTTTTACCCTTTTTTGAGTTTTTACCTTTATTTCACTTGTAAAACATGTCATTTTGGTATGTATACGTTTCACAAAGAAAAGCATTTGTATGTATGTTGTTTTTAATGGCAAAAGGAGTGTAGAGAGAGCTTTCGTAAGAAACTGCTATGAGTTCAAGAAGAACCGTTTTTGTGATTATTGACAAAAATTAAAAATATAAAGAAGTTTAAGAAATAATTTCATTTATAATTCTAAATTTCCCTTGAACATTGTGGAGAAAGAAAACAACAGAAACTTTGATTAAAAAAACGTAAAAATAATATACAGTGCATGACAAAACAATGGAAACTTGTTCAAAAATTTATTTATGTGTTACAATCGGACGAAAATTTAAAAATCTTTTTAAGAAATCGGCAAAATATTAATGCCTTTTATTAATATGCACTGTTATTAACATTTCTGTATTTTAAAAAATATATAAAAAGACTATATAATTCAATAATAAAAAAAAAAATAAGTCTATTCACATATTTGATGTTGACAAAACAATGGAAACTTTGGAAACTTTTTTAATTAATGAATTATATAATTCATTTTTATACATAATTTTAATATACAGAAACGTTAATAACAGTGCATATTAATAAGCTCCACAAATGTTTTGCCGATTTTTAAAAAACATGTTAAATTTTCGTCCGATTGAATACATTTTTGAAAAAGTTTCCATTGTTTTGTCAAGCACTGTATATGCTCAAATTTTAAAAAATTTTGTGCAAAAGTGTAAAATTATAAAATAACGAAATAAAAGTTTTTTTTTACTTGCTGCAGCAAGTGTAAGAAAAAAGCTAAATTTTTTTATTATTTAGTAACCTGTTAAGCAGCCAACAATGGAAAGGTATGTACAAGGTATTAATTACACTCAAAACGACAAAAAGATTTAAAGGAATTGCAAAAGATCTTCAAAGTACCAGAACACAAAATGTTAAGACTTAGACCAAAGAATATGGATATAAAGAATGCGCATCATGTAGAAGTAAAATTTCTTATGGCGGGTCGCAACATCACGACCCGCTCTCACCAAATTTTTTTTTAAATCATTTCTGGGTGAGGGGAGAGGAAGACAGAAGGAAAATGAACACAAACAAAGAGCGTAACAATGTGTTGCTCTCATCGTACGTATGTACATGTGTATGTATTCTTGTGTTTTTTGATTTAGTTGTCGATCAGACTGCGACAAGAATACATGTGCTGCGGATGCTTTATCATTTTATTTCAGAATAACACTCGAAGAATATTTTGTGTTAAAAATGTTCTATGTCATTAGCTGGGCGTGTTTTATTTTTTATTTTGTCCCATAGTATATTTTTTTATATGCTTTGGAATGCTCGTTTTTTTTCTTTTAATAAAAAATGGTTTTTTATTCTTTTTATTTATAAAAAACATGGCCTAATTTTTAAGCCAAAGATGGATAGCTTTATGTTCTTTTAATAATAAAATCGATGTTTTATTTTATTTTTATTTATCCAAAATTATTAAGCCAAAGATAGACAGCTTTACATGTATGTTGATGAAATGAAAATAAAAATAGAGTATATTACTAACACTTTTATATGGCTGTAAATAAATAAATTCTCTCAACTTATTTTCTCTCTCACTCACTAATCCATAACCATAGGCATGTGTTAACCTAGAGGAAAATTGTTAATAATAATGTCAAGTCTACTTATTAACCCAATGATATGTATATATGATCGGAAAATATAGAAAAATTGTACTGCACTAAGACACTAAGACACCGTATTTAACTTGGCAAGTATTCTTCCAAAAATCGAAATCATTTCTCATTGATATTAGTGAATACTACTGTGATATTTCTTTGGGTGTATCATTGAAGTCTGAAAAAAGCGACATGAACCTTCTTCTTTAAAAACTGACAACTCTTTTTAACGAACATTCTTGATGTTCGTATCCTATGTGTGTAAAAAGCCGAAGATGTTCTTACCCTGAGGGTCATTGGTGCCGACGTCTGTTTTTAACACCAGAAAAATAAATAAAAAAAAGTGGCCAAACAACAAAAACGCACGATGAGAACAACGCATTGTTACGCTCTTGGTTTCTGTAACCTTCCCTTCTATCTTTCCCCCCGCGTCATGAAATATTTTTGAAATATATTCCAAAAAATGTTAAAATGCGCATTCTTTATACTTTATTTTCTTTGCTTAGACATACCAGGTGGCTCTCATTTGAGTCTATGGCATCAAGAGTATTAGAGCAATGGTCACAATTCAAATTTTTTATTCGCGCCCAGTTTGAAAAAAATCGTGCGGCTGTTTTTAAAAAATTAGTAAAATTCAAGAAAGTTGTCTCTTACAGCAAACGTTTTAAAAATGAGTCCTCCCAATCTATATATCTAGTATCTTCAGCCAGAGAAATTTTATTAGAAATGTATAAAAACTTTTTGAAAAAGCAATACAGAAATAATAAGAAATTACAAGAGATTGATTTTAAAGACTGCCTGCGTTTTAAAGAAATATTAAACGTATACATTGGTAACGAAGCTGAGAAAAATATTGCTGAACTTAATGAGATTAATATTTTTGATATTAAATCCAAAATATTACATTTTTATCAAAAATTGTGTAAGGAAATAATAGTGTCACGCAAATGCAAACGTCCATTTCACATGAAAACAATAAGCAAAAGCTACAAAAACAAGGACCATGAGTATGAAAGAGATAGATAACGAAAACGCAACATGAGGCAATGTGTACACCAGAGATCAGCAATGAATCGCTTTTTCGCTACTCATAAGTAGTCATGAAATTTTGAGTATGAGTGAGTCAACAGTATTCAAATCCAACTAATCTGATTCATTCGTACTCAGTACTACATTGATTTAAGTACAAGTTGCAATGAGTATGAGTACAACGTTGACATCAAACTCATAACATTCGAACTATGTTTGATCCATAGGCATATGGATATCATATATCATTCAGATTCATAAATTTAGAAAAATATTTATAAATGATTCGAGTGATTCGAATCATTAGTCAACATTTACAATATTAAATGTTGTTGCATTTACAAAGAAAGAAGGAAGACACATAAACAAAAAAGACAAAGACAGCAAGCAGCGCAAACACACAACCTCCTTGTGAGTATTGTAGTGTTCGTACGCGAATCATACTTATTTTGTGATTCGTGTATACGATGAGTCATGGAGAGTCGAAATCAATAACATCATGCGTATTGTTAAGTATGAGTACCATGAGTATTTCAAACTTTGAATATGCGTAGTATAAGTATGACATTAAAATAAGTATGAATGCGTATAAGTATCAGAAATTATAAGTATGATTCGAATCTACTCATCGTTTTGAATACTCATTGCTGACCTCTGGTGTACACAATACACACGACACAAATATACACTAACAAATACATCGAACACGTTCCAAGTAAAGCAACAACAAACAACATAAGCAAAGTACGCAAACAACAATGAAATAGCGATAGAATTCTCGAGAAGGCGAGAACCCGATCCTTCCACGTCAAGAACATTCATCAGACTGAAGCTTGCGGATATAAAAGGGCAAGACAAAGCAGCCAGTCAGTCAGAAATAATTCAGTCAGTCTTGTGTGAAGACACGTTGCGTGCGTCGCGGTTTGAAGATCGCTATTGTGTGAAGATCTACCGAAGAGTTGTTAGTTTTTCCGCGCACAGAAGTGTGAACTGAATAAAGCAATTATTGTTGTGTTCAAGTTGCATACGGTGGCACACAAAAGTAGTGTAAACAATAAAGAGAGTTTAAGAGAAACTAAACACATATTTGTTTTTACTTGGTTTACAATTAACGAACTCATATTCTAGGCGTTTTTAAAAAGGTAAAAACGTAACAATAGCAAGAATTGGCATAAATAGTAAAAAATTAAACTCATTGAAATATTTGGATCCATTTTATATTAAATCTAATAAAGACATAAATTACGCCGAACTAATCTCAGAGTTTGCTGAATTTATTATTTGTCCTGAAGAATTTGTTATCGAATTAAAGTTATTAGAATCTAAGATCAATTTTTGGTATGAAATAGGAAGATGTAAAAATTTATATAATGAATGTTTATATGGAAATTTATACGAGTTTGTTACTAATGTATTTACTTTGCCACACAGTATGGCATTGAAAAATAAATTGTCCAATAGGCTTGCATGCTTTCTTCTTTAAATTTATTGGAAGAAGGCTTGGAACATTGGAGTCCAATACTGGTCTTCGGCAAAAGTACAATCAATATAAAGATAATAAATAAAATGAAATTATACATATTCAAATGCATAAAAGTTGCAAAAAATACATATTTGTACATTCCCTGTAGGAAATGTCAATATTAAAAATGTGCTGAAGCGCTTTTGACTTTATCAACAGTACTAGTGTCGAATCTACCCCGTACAAGTCTTAGTGCTATAGACATTTAAAATGTCCGTGTCATTGAAAATCCTATAGTAACATTATGACTATTGACTTTGTATTGAGAAGTACCTGGTCTCATGGATCCATATGGTGACATTAGAACCAGGAATTTACTAGTACATTTCTATAACTTATGGAACTTTCTTGTAGGCAATATCAATAGTAAATAGGTGGTGTCATACTAGCGACATTGTCACTATTTTTTTACTTTTTTTAGTATTAGGGCCTTTAAGCCGCTACCGAAGCAAATAAATTAAATCGTACACTATTGTTTGAATGATAAGGTTATTTAACAAAAAATTTAGATAAAAAATAATAAACTAATTCACAGCTCAGCTATTTAAGTTTTCCAAAAAATTTTTTGTTTTGGTCCAATAAAGTTTCTGCAGAAAGTGGAACCTTCAGGCCTTCATCTTTTAAAATGCATAAAAGTTTTTCCAAGCATTTTTTTGATGGAGCCGTTTCGATATACCATTTTTTTAATGTAGCATGTACTCTGCTTTGTGTGTATTAGTTTTTTTTTTTACTTGACGTTTATCTTTCAACATATACACTTCAGCGCAAGATATTAGTGTTTTTTATATTTATTTGTTGTGTGAAGCAAAAAATTAAAATTTATTGAAATATGGCAGAAGGTAACAATGTATTGGCAGTTCTTTTAGGAGGAATTGCCTGCAATTTGGAAGCTGCAGCAATACTCCTAGAAGAAGAAGAAGATAATGAAAAAATTAATAAACCCAGATCATGTTGGGTTAAGCCATGGAGGGAGTCTCGCGTTTCTGGTGGTAATATAAAGTTCTTCCTCAAGGAATACAATTTATTCGATGACGAAGAAGCATACACTTCATTTTTACGAATGGATAAGCAATGTTTTTCGAAAATATTGGATTTTGTAAGGGCGGATATTGAGAGGTATGATACATCCATGGGAAAATGTATTCCTGTGGAGCAGAAACTGGCTGCAACATTAAGATTCTTAGCCACAGGGGAGACTTTTAAAGAAATTGCAGAAAATTCCAAACTTTCTGCATCTTATTTAAACGCAGTTTTAGAGGTATGTTCTGCAATTTACAGAAACATGAAAAATTAATTTTTGCAGGTATGTATGTGTGACGATAAATATGCTATTTATTTATATTAAAATATTAATTTAAAGTTTCCAGATTCGAAAGAAAAATAGCTGCAAGTGGCCAATGATGTTTAAAGCAATTCCCCTTGTGCCTAGGTGCCCTTGATGGGAAACATAAAAGAATGCCAACTTGTTTTATAATTACAAAGGGTTTACTAGCATTGTGCTATTAGCCTTGGTAGATGCATATTGCAAATTTTTGTTCATTGATGTAGGCTGCAATGGCCGAATTTCTGATGGTGGCGTTTTAGATCGTTCAGATCTGTTTGTATTGGAAAATGATTGTAATTTTCCAGAACCCAAAATAATAGGCAACAACAGAAAATTGCAATATGTAATAGTGGCCGATAATGCTTTTCCAAATGGAAAACATGTCATAACGCTTTACAACAAATCCAATTTTTCCAAAGAAAATATTATTTTTAATACCAGATTGAGCCGTGCAAGGCAAAATATAGAACGAGCGTTTGGTATTTTGTCAAATCGCTTTCGTGTTCTTCAAAGTCAAATTCAACATGACGAAGTAAACACCACTATTATAGTGCAAACTTGTTGTGTACTGCATAACTTTTTAATGGACAAAAGGAAAGCTATATTAGTAATATAGATTTAATTAATGAGGAGACAGATAGTAGATCGCAAAATGCAGAAACAAGTAATTATAACATTGACTATGACAGAATAAGAACCGAGTTCACTAGATATTTTTGTAATGAAGGAAAAATTTAAGTTTTTGTAATAGTAATATATTTTTGTTTTATTTTATACTATTTTACACTTTAAGATTTTATAAGAATTAATTTAATTTTAATTTTTTTTATGTTTAATTTCTCAATAAATCTTAAGTTAAATGAAAACCTGTGTTATTTCAATATAATTTATTTAAAACCATGAAACATAAAGTAAGTATATCGGTTTATATCTTGTGATTTTGAAGAGTAATCATAGTCAAGATGAGCCTGTTCGTAAATGCATTACTGCGCTGCATAATATGATTATTTTGCGCTCACACTGCTAATCACATGTTGCTGATGCTTCTTTTTGCTGATTCATTTGTTTGCATTTACGAACGAACATACACTGCAGAAATGGAAAAATTATTAATAAATTTGATTTTTGAACTGGATGATAAAACAAATGACAAAATGTTAAATGCACAGAAAAGAAGACATTTAACGAAGAAAACAAGAAACTTATTGTTAAAGCTCTCATTCTCTTTCTCTCACTCATTCAATGCATCAGCCATTTTTATGATTAGTGTTTTGTGTTTATTTGCGCATAATATGCAGCGCAGTAATGGATTTACGAACAGGCCCGATGTGTTTCAAATAAAAGGTCAGGTAAAGACAGGTCCTCAAAAACTTACTTACAAATCAATTTTTTCGTTCCCGGTCCTTAAAGGGCCTATGGATCTAAACTTTTGATGTACCATATTAAAGGTTTTTGCAAAAATATTTCCACTGTTTTTAAATTCAGTAAAACAATTATGAGTTTATTAACCCTCAGGATTATTTTATTTTTTTTTTTTCAAAAATAAAGCACTAAAAAAATATATAAATATCACATGCTTTCGCCTTTCGGACTAGCTGCAACATTTCTGTGGTCACACTTGCATACGATTCCGTCAACTTCAGCTCTTTTAGCTCATAACATAGAATTTTGCAAAAAAATCTCTTCTTTGCCTTCTTTTATTTGTGTTTGCTTTTCTATTAAACTAGCTACCAAATCGTACGATTTTTTTTGCCGATTCCCGTAGAGCAGCAACCTCGTCCAATCTTGAACACTTAACTTGAAAAAGTTTTCGTTTAGTTAAAAGAAAAAAATTGTAAATTAATATCGGGTTACCTTTTGCGAACTGGTACTGGCTTCATTTTTCGCAATTCGTATCGTCCAACTAAAAAAACAAAGAATTACAATATGAATTTTATTTTGTTTTGAAAGATTTTTTGAATTTGATTGTTGAAAAGAAGAAAACAATTTTGCTTACCTAATTAATTCCTAACCTTGACTGTCCCTTGATGTCATCGCTAGCGCTCATTAAAAATGTCAACTCATTATAACACCATAATTTAGACACGTAGACTTCATCAGCCGACATGCCACTTCTCCTTGCTGCTCTAATTTTTTCTCCTGTACAATTTGCTGCTGTAGCACTTTAATTTTTTTTTTTACATCGCTCCAGATATATTATTTTTATATACCTTAAGAGCTTCCGTTATCTCCTCCATTGCCTCCTTTTTTATATACATTTAAATAGTCTTTATTGTTGACTTTGTACAAAAATTCGTGTTTTTTTAATTCACTAATTAATTTTAAGGTCTGTTGACGCGAACAAGGCCCTTCCCAGCATACCAAAAAGCTTGAGAAAAATATTTTAAAATGTTTACTTACTGCAAGCCTTAAGCTTGGAAAATATTGTAGATTATGTTGAAAAAGGTTATCGTAACAATTGTAGAAAAATCAATACGGAACCCTCGTGATAATATTATATGTGTAAGATTATTATTATTCTTGCAATTGTGGAATAAGCTTACAAATGTAATATTTTATTAAGTGTTTTTTATAAAAGCTTACTCGTCTCAATATTTTCATAAGTTTTTCAACATAAATGACAATTGACAATAATAAAAAATTTATTTTC
Organism: Sarcophaga subvicina; assembly: GCA_936449025.2. Taxonomy (NCBI): domain Eukaryota; kingdom Metazoa; phylum Arthropoda; class Insecta; order Diptera; family Sarcophagidae; genus Sarcophaga; species Sarcophaga subvicina. The sequence goes on from OW388081.2 coordinate 54,838,550, forward strand.
TTCAATTTAATATTATTTATATATATTATTGTTTTTTTAGTTTTATAATTGTTTCGGAGCTTAATTCGATTTTTTGCGAATTGGAAATAGGTACGAGTGTCCTTTATAAACTGATCCTCTGTTATTCCAATGGACAATGCTGCACCTATAAATTGTTGATATTTAATAATTATAATGTTGTATTTAAAATTTTGTTATTTTTTAATTTTTTACTTACTTCGTATTTCCTTTGTTGTGCTAAGATTTCGTACACTTTTCTTTTATTCAGTGCCTTTCCAGCATAACTGTTCTCCTCTCTTTAATTGAGCCGCAATTGGAAACACCAGCACTGAAATCTTCGTCACATTCACTTCTTTTTAGTTTTTTATTATTTAGAAGAAGTTCCATTACTTCTTTTGTTTCTCTTCTAACACTTTTTTATACATATTTATTTGGCATTTTTATTTTTATGGAACGATTATTTATTACCAGCTTTTTATTTTATTATTTTATTTAAAATAGACGTCCGTCCACGCACTTTTAAAATTTTGTAATAAATTTACAGGCAAAATAAAACAAATTTCATGAAAAAAAGTAACGGTAGCTGTTTATAGCTATAGCGTGCGTAAAAGAAAGACAGCATGACTTTAAAAACTATTGAGAATAATAAGTTTTTTTCAATCGTCAGATTTCTTTAATCATACTTTAGAAACAGTTGTGTTTAACAATGGTTTCTCAAGTATAGTTGAAAACTGCTTGTGAATTCCCATTTTAAAAAGATTATTGTAATATTAATAAAAAAAGCTTGAAAATAACTATTATTATAAGCTTATTCTCAAATTATATTGCGGTTTGATTGCTAAATGGTATGTTGGGTTCTTTTAAATTCATCTTCACTACTCAACGCACAACGAAGGACTAAATACGCTCTACAGTTTTCAGAATCTAAATACACTTTTTAACACACCATTTAAACGCTCCACACAATTTCTTGCTTTGCGTGTACTGTGTTATAACGCCTTTCATTCTCATTTGCCGATCTATATGGTGTTAAAAGCCATGGCCGTAAAGAGTATCCGGAATCACCTAAAGAAATAATGTGCTTTGCAGTATAATTCAAAATGACATGAATTTGTATATACCTAATAGCCAAGAATGATTGCTCTTGTCAGCTTCATATCTTTGTTGCAATAATAAATTTATTCTGGAAGCTTCCCATATGTAGGAGTCGCAGATCCCCCAAACCTTGCAAATCCACCAAGAATTTCCAAATTATAATCGCATATCTAAAAATATATACATACTTATATAAGGAAACTATGGTTTCTACGCCAGGCTTTGGCTTTTTAATGCGTATATGGGTACAGTCCATTGCGCCAATTACGCCGGGAAATGAAGTTTCTTCATAAAATCTGTAAAATTGTGGATATACATGCTTACATTTTCAGGAAAACAATTTCTCGAATTATTTACTTACTTTTGTTTTATAGGCTCATATTGGGAAGGCGTTGGAAACTTAATCCATTTATGCATCAGTTTCTGTTCTAATATACCGGCTATTTCATGTATACTGCGGCATACAACGGGTTTGCTTACTGAAGCCGTGAAATCCTGTCCAATGTCCCTATAAAAAGAGCCGGTCGCAAAGAAATGTAATGCTGCACACATTCGGTGTGGTTGTCCCCTGCCTCATATGCGGACTAATTTCTAATAGTAAAGCATGAGCTGCTTCTTTGCTTAACCTATAAAGGTCCTTAAAACGCTGTTCCGGAATATTAAATGGATCACTTGTATCCCCTAATTTTTGCCGTTAAATTTGCAAAATATTTCTACGGTCATGTTGATCTGCCACTATTAATAAATTAGTATACATCACTATTAAATTATTATTTTACTTTTTACTTTTTTTAAAACATTTATGTTAATATAATTATGTATATTTTTTATCTTTTCTTATAATTTCGTTTGGCGCTTTTAGTTTTCTTTTTCTTGTTTATGTTTTTGACAGCTGCCTTATTGGAAATTTCCAATAAAAACGTAATTAAAAAGACACTTCTCACTTTAAGCTACAGAAACACTTTTTTCTCGCAAATCAAGAAACGATGGAATTTTTTGTTTCACACTTCTCGATGTGAGAACTTCTCACAAATATTTACAGAAACGGGGTACATATTAATGAAGTACATGAAACAATAGAATCTTTTTTAAATGGACAAACAAATGAAATAGCAAAGTATGTAAAAATGCAGAAACTAATATTAGGAAATACAATACCTTAACCAAATAAATTATAACATTGACATACTGACGAATCACATTAATGATATCTCAGAAGCTATCATCCTAGCAAAACTTAACATAATCCCAAAACTAATTCTACACCCTGACGAAGTAAGGCAGATCAGTCAGCATTTAGAATCTCAGTCAATTGAAACAAAACCTGTAGAGAATATACACGAACTACTTAGTCTTCAAGCCTACTACAACGAAACAAACAATATTTTTAATATAAAAATCCCAAACCTTGATCCTAACCTTTATCAATTTTACCACATAATACCCCTACCTATAAATAAAACAAAAATAATTTCAACAGAACCTTATTTATTGTTTAATGATCTAAAAATTATATATATCGTTATAAAATGTCCTAGAATTAAAAATGTATATTATTGGAAAGATTTAAAAAATACAGTGGACCCTCGGTTAACGAACGCCCCGCATAACGAACATTTCGTATAACGAACACTTTTTTGGAAAAAAAGTTTCGCTTAACGAACGAAGTTTCGCATAACGACCAAAAAAAGGGGAAAACCTTAATTACATGTAAAATTTCTTTCAGTTTATAGCAACGAAACAGGAGAAGTCCCGAATTGTGTTGTCTGTGTTCATCTTTTGTTCCAAGTGCATAATTGCATCAGATGTGTTCGTATAATTTAATTAATTTTAATTTAAGAGATAACAGAAGAACCGCAATCGTCTAGAGCAGTCAGAGAAATGCTGAATTCATGGGAGTCTGTGGCATCATATATTAAAAAGCATCACCCCAATCAGACAGTGGCTATACGTGCAACAGAATTATTTAACGATAATGCTGTGTCTCATTTTCAACAAATTTTTAAGCGACGTCAGAAACAAACTACACTAGGCAGTTTTTTGTTAAAAGAAAATTAGCTATGCATGTATCCATTATAAAAAAAATATTTTCTATTTTCCTTTATGTTTCAGATATATGTATTAGCTTATTTTTTCCTTTATAAAAGTTTTGAAGTATTTTTTTTTGTAACTTTCTTTTAAATTAAAGTTCAAATTGAAACATATTAGTGTGTAGTTTATTTGATCTGGAACGGATTCATTTATTTTCATGTATTTATATGGAAAATAGTCGTTTTGCTTAACGAACTTTTTGCATAACGAACGAGGTGCTGGAACGAATTAAGTTCGTTAACCGAGGGTCCACTGTATAGAACTAACGGCGAACTCTAGTTGCATTGGCCGACTCATGCATAATCAAAATGCTATTTGCGTAATTACCGATATCGATGATTTACAATCAATATATCAACCAGAACCCAACCTTATCCTGTTTGTCAACGCACCTGAAAAACAAATCAATACAACATGTAAAGCTGATAATCAAATGATAGAAGGAACCGCTTTGGTAAATTATAAAAACTGTAAAGTACGTGTAAACAATATAACATACAGTAATGATACTAACACCTTCGGGGAAGACATATACATAGCTCCAGCCCCAATCGCAGAAGTCCAAGCAACAACTGAAATCAAAACACTCACCTTAAAAAACTTGCGGATTACGACATGAGACAGAAGACAAAATTTCACCATATCATCCGGAATGAATGCTCACGATCTGGTAGAATCAGTGTTAGGCCTAATAATAATTGCAGCAATTATTTTTAACCTCAAGAAGTATATGTACAAAAAACCAAACACAACATCCATACTAAAGCTGCTATCCCTTCGATCCCTCAGCTTCGGACTAGGGGGGAGGAGTTACGCATACACTACCATACATGCTACCCATGAACGGAAGTGACATGCAGGTTAATGCACTAGATGTCGACCTCTAAAATTGTAATATTGCTGAATTGTTTTATTTAATTTAATTATTATATTGCTGACTACCAGTCTACCAATTATTTGTCCTATTTAATTTAATTGTGAAATATTGTGAAAGTATTGTAAAAGTTAACATAAGAAGCATAAATTATAATATTGTTGACTACCAATTATTAAGAATTATTAAGAACTAATGCTGAATGGTCGTATTTAATTAATTGTTTAATATTGTAAAAGTTAATATAAGAGACAAAAATTATAAATAAACCAGAAGTAGATTGACGTTCAAACCTATTACAACTTACCGTTAAACTTGGCTTTAGTTAAAGGTACCTTTAGCTAAAGGGAACTGTAAAGTTACCTTTATCTTATTTTTGTTATTACAACTTACAGATACAATTTTTCAAAAATATGGCAGTGCCGGAGCAATGTCGATAAAACTTCTCAATTATACAAGTTTTTTTCTAACGCTGTGGCAACCGAGGGCTTCATTTTTTTTTTGTTGTATATGCTCATTTTGTTCAAATTTGAAGTTGCCATAATAAAAATAATATATAATATGGGAAGTTCAAACATAAACTGACCTTTAAATGTTAAAGGTAGGATGATCCAAAGACAGCAAACAGCGCAAACACACAACCTCCTTGTGAGTATTGTAGTGTTCGTACGCGAATCATACTTATTTTGTGATTCGTGTATACGATGAGTCATGGAGAGTCGAAATCAATAACATCATGCGTATTGTTAAGTATGAGTACCATGAGTATTTCAAACTTTGAATATGCGTAGTATAAGTATGACATTAAAATAAGTATGAATGCGTATAAGTATCAGAAATTATAAGTATGATTCGAATCTACTCATCGTTTTGAATACTCATTGCTGACCTCTGGTGTACACAATACACACGACACAAATACACACTAACAAATACATCGAACACGTTCCAAGTAAAGCAACAACAAACAACATAAGCAAAGTACGCAAACAACAATGAAATAGCGATAGAATTCTCGAGAAGGCGAGAACCCGATCCTTCCACGTCAAGAACATTCATCAGACTGAAGCTTGCGGATATAAAAGGGCAAGACAAAGCAGCCAGTCAGTCAGAAATAATTCAGTCAGTCTTGTGTGAAGACACGTTGCGTGCGTCGCGGTTTGAAGATCGCTATTGTGTGAAGATCTACCGAAGAGTTGTTAGTTTTTCCGCGCACAGAAGTGTGAACTGAATAAAGCAATTATTGTTGTGTTCAAGTTGCATACGGTGGCACACAAAAGTAGTGTAAACAATAAAGAGAGTTTAAGAGAAACTAAACACATATTTGTTTTTACTTGGTTTACAATTAACGAACTCATATTCTAGGCGTTTTTAAAAAGGTAAAAACGTAACAATAGCAAGAATTGGCATAAATAGTAAAAAATTAAACTCATTGAAATATTTGGATCCATTTTATATTAAATCTAATAAAGACATAAATTACGCCGAACTAATCTCAGAGTTTGCTGAATTTATTATTTGTCCTGAAGAATTTGTTATCGAATTAAAGTTATTAGAATCTAATAGTGTTTTCACACCAAAATTTAAAACCTGATTTTAGCATTAAAACCATAAACAGCTGATTTTGCGTTCACACCGCAAGTTTTATTAAAATTGGTTTTAAATTCATGACATTTATGACTGCGAGAAAAATATTTTATGAGCAATATACCTTATTTCATCTTGATATATTTAGCTTCTGACTTACCTTTCGCACAAGAAACTATATTCATTGTGACCAGAAACAACACACATTTCGATTAATAATTAAATATTTACAAATTTTTAAAATTTTCATTGAAGAAATTAAAAATATTCCGAATTTTTCCTTTTTTAATACAAAATAAATGATTATTTACATTTATTTATTTATTTGCATTTGTTTTTGTTTTTAGCAGCTGTTTTCAGGTTTTCAGAGCTGGTAGCTCTGATTTAGTACATTTAGTACATCAAAACAAGGTTGTATTTCATAAAACCAACTTAAAACCAATTCAAAAAAGGTTTTATTTTGGTTTTAACACAATAATTTTGTATGGTAAAATCAGGTTTTATTTTTGGTTTTAACGTTAAAACCAACTTTTGCGTTAAAACCACTCGGTGTGAAAACACTATAAGATCAATTTTTGGTATGAAATAGGAAAATGTAAAAATTTATATAATGAATGTTTATATGGAAATTTATACGAGTTTGTTACTAATGTATTTACTTTGCCACACAGTATGGCATTGAAAAATAAATTGTCCAATAGGCTTGCATGCTTTCTTCTTTAAATTTATTGGAAGAAGGCTTGGAACATTGGAGTCCAATACTGGTCTTCGGCAAAAGTACAATCAATATAAAGATAATAAATAAAATGAAATTATACATATTCAAATGCATAAAAGTTGCAAAAAATACATATTTGTACATTCCCTGTAGGAAATGTCAATATTAAAAATGTGCTGAAGCGCTATTGACTTTATCAACAGTACTAGTGTCGAATCTACCCCGTACAAGTCTTAGTGCTATAGACATTTAAAATGTCCGTGTCATTGAAAATCCTATAGTAACATTATGACTATTGACTTTGTATTGAGAAGTACCTGGTCTCATGGATCCATATGGTGACATTAGAACCAGGAATTTACTAGTACATTTCTATAACTTATGGAACTTTCTTGTAGGCAATATCAATAGTAAATAGGTGGTGTCATACTAGCGACATTGTCACTATTTTTTTACTTTTTTTAGTATTAGGGCCTTTAAGCCGCTACCGAAGCAAATAAATTAAATCGTACACTATTGTTTGAATGATAAGGTTATTTAACAAATTTAGATAAAAAATAATAAACTAATTCACAGCTCAGCTATTTAAGTTTTCCAAAAAATTTTTTGTTTTGGTCCAATAAAGTTTCTGCAGAAAGTGGAATCTTCAGGCCTTCATCTTTTAAAATGCATAAAAGTTTTTCCAAGCATTTTTTTGATGGAGCCGTTTCGATATACCATTTTTTTAATGTAGCATGTACTCTGCTTTGTGTGTATTAGTTTTTTTTTACTTGACGCTTATCTTTCAACATATACACTTCAGCGCAAGATATTAGTGTTTTTTATATTTATTTGTTGTGTGAAGCAAAAAATTAAAATTTATTGAAATATGGCAGAAGGTAACAATGTATTGGCAGTTCTTTTAGGAGGAATTGCCTGCAATTTGGAAGCTGCAGCAATACTCCTAGAAGAAGAAGAAGATAATGAAAAAATTAATAAACCCAGATCATGTTGGGTTAAGCCATGGAGGGAGTCTCGCGTTTCTGGTGGTAATATAAAGTTCTTCCTCAAGGAATACAATTTATTCGATGACGAAGAAGCATACACTTCATTTTTACGAATGGATAAGCAATGTTTTTCGAAAATATTGGATTTTGTAAGGGCGGATATTGAGAGGTATGATACATCCATGGGAAAATGTATTCCTGTGGAGCAGAAACTGGCTGCAACATTAAGATTCTTAGCCACAGGGGAGACTTTTAAAGAAATTGCAGAAAATTCCAAACTTTCTGCATCTTATTTAAACGCAGTTTTAGAGGTATGTTCTGCAATTTACAGAAACATGAAAAATTAATTTTTGCAGGTATGTATGTGTGACGATAAATATGCTATTTATTTATATTAAAATATTAATTTAAAGTTTCCAGATTCGAAAGAAAAATAGCTGCAAGTGGCCAATGATGTTTAAAGCAATTCCCCTTGTGCCTAGGTGCCCTTGATGGGAAACATAAAAGAATGCCAACTTGTTTTATAATTACAAAGGGTTTACTAGCATTGTGCTATTAGCCTTGGTAGATGCATATTGCAAATTTTTGTTCATAGATGTAGGCTGCAATGGCCGAATTTCTGATGGTGGCGTTTTAGATCGTTCAGATCTGTTTGTATTGGAAAATGATTCTAATTTTCCAGAACCCAAAATAATAGGCAACAACAGAAAATTGCAATATGTAATAGTGGCCGATAATGCTTTTCCAAATGGAAAACATGTCATAACGCTTTACAACAAATCCAATTTTTCCAAAGAAAATATTATTTTTAATACCAGATTGAGCCGTGCAAGGCAAAATATAGAACGAGCGTTTGGTATTTTGTCAAATCGCTTTCGTGTTCTTCAAAGTCAAATTCAACATGACGAAGTAAACACCACTATTATAGTGCAAACTTGTTGTGTACTGCATAACTTTTTAATGGACAAAAGGAAAGCTATATTAGTAATATAGATTTAATTAATGAGGAGACAGATAGTAGATCGCAAAATGCAGAAACAAGTAATTATAACATTGACTATGACAGAATAAGAACCGAGTTCACTAGATATTTTTGTAATGAAGGAAAAATTTAAGTTTTTGTAATAGTAATATATTTTTGTTTTATTTTATACTATTTTACACTTTAAGATTTTATAAGAATTAATTTAATTTTAATTTTTTTTAAGTTTAATTTCTCAATAAATCTTAAGTTAAATGAAAACCTGTGTTATTTCAATATAATTTATTTAAAACCATGAAACATAAAGTAAGTATATCGGTTTATATCTTGTGATTTTGAAGAGTAATCATAGTCAAGATGAGCCTGTTCGTAAATGCATTACTGCGCTGCATAATATGATTATTTTGCGCTCACACTGCTAATCACATGTTGCTGATGCTTCTTTTTGCTGATTCATTTGTTTGCATTTACGAACGAACATACACTGCAGAAATGGAAAAATTATTAATAAATTTGATTTTTGAACTGGATGATAAAACAAATGACAAAATGTTAAATGCACAGAAAAGAAGACATTTAACGAAGAAAACAAGAAACTTATTGTTAAAGCTCTCATTCTCTTTCTCTCACTCATTCAATGCATCAGCCATTTTTATGATTAGTGTTTTGTGTTTATTTGCGCATAATATGCAGCGCAGTAATGCATTTACGAACAGGCCCGATGTGTTTCAAATAAAAGGTCAGGTAAAGACAGGTCCTCAAAAACTTACTTACAAATCAATTTTTTCGTTCCCGGTCCTTAAAGGGCCTATGGATCTAAACTTTTGATGTACCATATTAAAGGTTTTTGCAAAAATATTTCCACTGTTTTTAAATTCAGTAAAACAATTATGAGTTTATTAACCCTCAGGATTATTTTATTTTTTTTTTCAAAAATAAAGCACTAAAAAAATATATAAATATCACATGCTTTCGCCTTTCGGACTAGCTGCAACATTTCTGTGGTCACACTTGCATACGATTCCGTCAACTTCAGCTCTTTTAGCTCATAACATAGAATTTTGCAAAAAAATCTCTTCTTTGCCTTCTTTTATTTGTGTTTGCTTTTCTATTAAACTAGCTACCAAATCGTACGATTTTTTTGCCGATTCCCGTAGAGCAGCAACCTCGTCCAATCTTGAACACTTAACTTGAAAAAGTTTTCGTTTAGTTAAAAGAAAAAAATTGTAAATTAATATCGGGTTACCTTTTGCGAACTGGTACTGGCTTCATTTTTCGCAATTCGTATCGTCCAACTAAAAAAACAAAGAATTACAATATGAATTTTATTTTGTTTTGAAAGATTTTTTGAATTTGATTGTTGAAAAGAAGAAAACAATTTTGCTTACCTAATTAATTCCTAACCTTGACTGTCCCTTGATGTCATCGCTAGCGCTCATTAAAAATGTCAACTCATTATAACACCATAATTTAGACACGTAGACTTCATCAGCCGACATGCCACTTCTCCTTGCTGCTCTAATTTTTTCTCCTGTACAATTTGCTGCTGTAGCACTTTAATTTTTTTTTTTACATCGCTCCAGATATATTATTTTTATATACCTTAAGAGCTTCCGTTATCTCCTCCATTGCCTCCTTTTTTATATACATTTAAATAGTCTTTATTGTTGACTTTGTACAAAAATTCGTGTTTTTTTAATTCACTAATTAATTTTAAGGTCTGTTGACGCGAACAAGGCCCTTCCCAGCATACCAAAAAGCTTAAGAAAAATATTTTAAAAAGTTTACTTACTGCAAGCCTTAAGCTTGAAAAATATTGTAGATTATGTTGAAAAAGGTTATCGTAACAATTGTAGAAAAATCAATACGGAACCCTCGTGATAATATTATATGTGTAAGATTATTATTATTCTTGCAATTGTGGAATAAGCTTACAAATGTAATATTTTATTAAGTGTTTTTTATAAAAGCTTACTCGTCTCAATATTTTCATAAGTTTTTCAACATAAATGACAATTGACAATAATAAAAAATTTATTTTCTTCAATTTAATATTATTTATATATATTATTGTGTTTTTTTAGTTTTATAATTGTTTCGGAGCTTAATTCGATTTTTTGCGAATTGGAAATAGGTACGAGTGTCCTTTATAAACTGATCCTCTGTTATTCCAATGGACAATGCTGCACCTATAAATTGTTGATATTTAATAATTATAATGTTGTATTTAAAATTTTGTTATTTTTTAATTTTTACTTACTTCGTATTTCCTTTGTTGTGCTAAGATTTCGTACACTTTTCTTTTATTCAGTGCCTTTCCAGCATAACTGTTCTCCTCTCTTTAATTGAGCCGCAATTGGAAACACCAGCACTGCAATCTTCGTCACATTCACTTCTTTTTAGTTTTTTATTATTTAGAAGAAGTTCCATTACTTCTTTTGTTTCTCTTCTAACACTTTTTTATACATATTTATTTGGCATTTTTATTTTTATGGAACGATTATTTATTACCAGCTTTTTATTTTATTATTTTATTTAAAATAGACGTCCGTCCACGCACTTTTAAAATTTTGTAATAAATTTACAGGCAAAATAAAACAAATTTCATGAAAAAAAGTAACGGTAGCTGTTTATAGCTATAGCGTGCGTAAAAGAAAGACAGCATGACTTTAAAAACTATTGAGAATAATAAGTTTTTTTCAATCGTCAGATTTCTTTAATCATACTTTAGAAACAGTTGTGTTTAACAATAGTTTCTCAAGTATAGTTGAAAACTGCTTGTGAATTCCCATTTTAAAAAGATTATTGTAATATTAATAAAAAAGCTTGAAAATAACTATTATTATAAGCTTATTCTCAAATTATATTGCGGTTTGATCGCTAAATGGTATGTTGGGTTCTTTTAAATTCATCTTCACTACTCAACGCACAACGAAGGACTAAATACGCTCTACAGTTTTTAGAATCTAAATACAGTTTTTAACACACCATTTAAACGCTCCACACAATTTCTTGCTTTGCGTGTACTGTGTTATAACGCCTTTCATTCTCATTTGCCGATCTATATGGTGTTAAAAGCCATGGCCGTAAAGGGTATCCGGAATCACCTAAAGAAATAATGTGCTTTGCAGTATAATTCAAAATGACATGAATTTGTATATACCTAATAGCCAAGAATGATTGCTCTTGTCAGCTTCATATCTTTGTTGCAATAATAAATTTATTCTGGAAGCTTCCCATATGTAGGAGTCGCAGATCCCCCAAACCTTGCAAATCCACCAAGAATTTCCAAATTATAATCGCATATCTAAAAATATATACATACTTATATATGGAAACTATGGTTTCTACGCCAGGCTTTGGCTTTTTAATGCGTATATGGGTACAGTCTATTGCGCCAATTACGCCGGGAAATGAAGTTTCTTCATAAAATCTGTAAAATTGTGGATATACATGCTTACATTTTCAGGAAAACAATTTCTCGAATTATTTACTTACTTTTGTTTTATAGGCTCATATTGGGAAGGCGTTGGAAACTTAATCCATTTATGCATCAGTTTCTGTTCTGATATACCGGCTATTTCATGTATACTGCGGCATACAACGGGTTTGCTTACTGAAGCCGTGAAATCCTGTCCAATGTCCCTATAAAAAGAGCCGGTCGCAAAGAAATGTAATGCTGCACACATTCGGTGTAGTTGTCCCCTGCCTCATATGCGGACTAATTTCTAATAGTAAAGCATGAGCTGCTTCTTTGCTTAACCTATAAAGGTCCTTAAAACGCTGTTCCGGAATATTAAATGGATTAGTTGTATCCCCTAATTTTTGCCGATAAATTTGCAAAATATTTCTACGGTCATGTTGATCTGCCACTATTAATAAATTAGTATACATCACTATTAAATTATTATTTTACTTTTTACTTTTTTAAAACATTTAAGTTAATATAATTATGTATATTTTTATCTTTTCTTATAATTTCGTTTGGCGCTTTTAGTTTTCTTTTTCTTGTTTATGTTTTTGACAGCTGCCTTATTGGAAATTTCCAATAAAAACGTAATTAAAAAGACACTTCTCACTTTAAGCTACAGAAACACTTTTTTCTCGCAAATCAAGAAACGATGGAATTTTTTGTTTCACACTTCTCGATGTGAGAACTTCTCACAAATATTTACAGAAACGGGGTACATATTAATGAAGTACATGAAACAATAGAATCTTTTTTAAATGGACAAACAAATGAAACAGCAAAGTATGTAAAAATGCAGAAACTAATATTAGGAAATACAATACCTTAACCAAATAAATTATAACATTGACATACTGACGAATCACATCATCCTAGCAAAACTTAACATAATCCCAAAACTAATTCTACACCCTGACGAAGTAAGGCAGATCAGTCAGCATTTAGAATCTCAGTCAATTGAAACAAAACCTGTAGAGAATATACACGAACTACTTAGTCTTCAAGCCTACTACAACGAAACAAACAATATTTTTAATATAAAAATCCCAAACCTTGATCCTAACCTTTATCAATTTTACCACATAATACCCCTACCTATAAATAAAACAAAAATAATTTCAACAGAACCTTATTTATTGTTTAATGATCTAAAAATTATATATATCGTTATAAAATGTCCTAGAATTAAAAATGTATATTATTGGAAAGATTTAAAAAATACAGTGGACCCTCGGTTAACGAACGCCCCGCATAACGAACATTTCGTATAACGAACACTTTTTTTGGAAAAAAAGTTTCGCTTAACGAACGAAGTTTCGCATAACGACCAAAAAAAAGGGGAAAACCTTAATTACATGTAAAATTTCTTTCAGTTTATAGCAACGAAACAGGAGAAGTCCCGAATTGTGTTGTCTGTGTTCATCTTTTGTTCCAAGTGCATAATTGCATCAGATGTGTTCGTATAATTTAATTAATTTTAATTTAAGAGATAACAGAAGAACCGCAATCGTCTAGAGCAGTCAGAGAAATGCTGAATTCATGGGAGTCTGTGGCATCATATATTAAAAAGCATCACCCCAATCAGACAGTGGCTATACGTGCAACAGAATTATTTAACGATAATGCTGTGTCTCATTTTCAACAAATTTTTAAGCGACGTCAGAAACAAACTACACTAGGCAGTTTTTTGTTAAAAGAAAATTATCTATGCATGTATCCATTATAAAAAAATATTTTCTATTTTCCTTTATGTTTCAGATATATGTATTAGCTTATTTTTTCCTTTATAAAAGTTTTGAAGTATTTTTTTTTTAACTTTCTTTTAAATTAAAGTTCAAATTGAAACATATTAGTGTGTAGTTTATTTGATCTGGAACGGATTCATTTATTTTCATGTATTTATATGGAAAATAGTCGTTTTGCTTAACGAACTTTTTGCATAACGAACGAGGTGCTGGAACGAATTAAGTTCGTTAACCGAGGGTCCACTGCATAGAACTAACGGCGAACTCTAGTTGCATTGGCCGACTCATGCATAATCAAAATGCTATTTGCGTAATTACCGATATCGATGATTTACAATCAATATATCAACCAGAACCCAACCTTATCCTGTTTGTCAACGCACCTGAAAAACAAATCAATACAACATGTAAAGCTGATAATCAAATGATAGAAGGAACCGCTTTGGTAAATTATAAAAACTGTAAAGTACGTGTAAACAATATAACATACAGTAATGATACTAACACCTTCGGGGAAGACATATACATAGCTCCAGCCCCAATCGCAGAAGTCCAAGCAACAACTGAAATCAAAACACTCACCTTAAAAAACTTGCGGATTACGACATGAGACAGAAGACAAAATTTCACCATATCATCCGGAATGAATGCTCACGATCTGGTAGAATCAGTGTTAGGCCTAATAATAATTGCAGCAATTATTTTTAACCTCAAGAAGTATATGTACAAAAAACCAAACACAACATCCAGACTAAAGTTGCTATCCCTTCGATCCCTCAGCTTCGGACCAGGGGGGAGGAGTTACGCATACATTACCATACATGCTACCCATGAACGGAAGTGACATGCAGGTTAATGCACTAGATGTCGACCTCTAAAATTGTAATATTGCTGAATTGTTTTATTTAATTTAATTATTATATTGCTGACTACCAGTCTACCAATTATTTGTCCTATTTAATTTAATTGTGAAAGTATTGTAAAAGTTAACATAAGAAGCATAAATTATAATATTGTTGACTACCAATTATTAAGAATTATTAAGAACTAATGCTGAATGGTCGTATTTAATTAATTGTTTAATATTGTAAAAGTTAATATAAGAGACAAAAATTATAAATAAACCAGAAGTAGATTGACGTTCAAACCTATTACAACTTACCGTTAAACTTGGCTTTAGTTAAAGGTACCTTTAGCTAAAGGGAACTGTAAAGTTACCTTTATCTTATTTTTGTTATTACAACTTACAGATACAATTTTTCAAAAATATGGCAGTGCCGGAGCAATGTCGATAAAACTTCTCAATTATACAAGTTTTTTTCTAACGCTGTGGCAACCGAGGGCTTCATTTTTTTTTGTTGTATATGCTCATTTTGTTCAAATTTGAAGTTGCCATAATAAAAATAATATATAATATGGGAAGTTCAAACATAAACTGACCTTTAAATGTTAAAGGTAGGATGATCCTCCCTTTAGCTTAACGATCACTTCTATCTTATTGGGTACTCATAATAACAAAAAACAATTTTTCTACCCGTTAAAATCCTCCCTTTAGTTAACGGCAAGTTGTAATAATGGCCCTAAGATTGTTTACTCTAAACATAATTCGCGCTGAACATTGGCAAAATTGTGTCGAATGTGTTTATGAACACTATACATTGCAGTTAGAGTTTCCAAATTCCCGACCTTTTTTGATTCCCGGGAATCGGGAATAAAAATATCGTATTCCCGAGAACCCGGGAATTCCCGAGAAATAGAAAACGATTTCAACGTATTTTTTTAAATAAATTTTATTGAATTTTTTAATAAAAATAAAATAAACAGTAAGTTATAACATCAGGTAACTCCGAAGTATTATAATTAATATAAAATAAATTAAATAAAATTAGGAACTTCATAGATGTTATTTTTAAAATAACATTTAAATTTAATTAATAAAAAAATTTGTTTGTACTCTTGAGTGAGATTGATAGTTAAAAAATTTTGGCATATTAGTTTTTATTATTTTCAATAAAATAATATTTTAAAATCACTAATGCGTTAATAGATTTATCAGACAAATGATTTCTAATTTTGTTAACAATATTTCCAGAAACAGAAAAAACACGTTCACTCTCTATGGAAGTAGGTCTTATTGTCAACAAAGCATTAAATAAATTATCTAAATTTTCAGTTCTAGTGCCAGTTACTTCGAACATTAAAAATTCTTTTTTTAAGAGTTGATTATATGATGATTTTGGCCTTTTACCTTCACACATTACATATTCGATAGCTCGATTAAGCTTATCTTGAAATGGTTCCATTTTATCATCAAATTCTATTTCAGAGTCTGATTCTGAATTTGGTACTAAATTATTTTGGAAAAATCTATTATACAAATTTTCTCCAAAAACTAATGTAGTTGCTTTCGATGAGTTTTTAAAAATTATATTTTCGTGTTGGATGCTTTTAAATAACTCGGAATTTTTTAAATATTTTAAAAGCGTTATGATTTCCACATTCCTACGTTCCGAAATTCGCTTCGTAAGAGCATAAATTTTTTTTTAATATAAGATTATCTTCTGCAATTAATCTTTTAAAAAGCTGCTCTATTATCGCATCTGCTTTTAAAATATTCGCATCACGACGACTTAAAGCATCTACGGATATTTTAATTGGGTATAAAACTTGTACAGTGATTCTAAATTGTCGAAGTTATCATGCCACATATTAGCTAAATTATAATCTATCAACGTCTTTTTAATACAATTTTTAATTTTTAGAGAGTTCCACTGTGTTTTTATATCCGCTTTAACATACGATTGCAACGTTCCGTTTTTTAATGGACTTCGTTTAATACATTTGATAATTTTTCTTATATTGTTTAAAACAATGGAGTATGTGTCTATTAAATTATATGAGTTATTTTCGTCGAAAATCTCAGTGTCGCTTTCATTACTGGAACTAGAACATTCAGCTTAAGTGTTTTTTTTTTGGTAAAGAACGTCCAAAATAGCTAAATGGATACAGTGATTGAGACTAATAAACTTTTTCATTACGTTTGGCCCATCTGAAATTGTAGAAACAATATGTTCTTTTAGGCTTAAATTGTATTCATCAAGTTTTGTTTCGACCATTTTTCTTAATTCCAATGCGCCGCATTTTCCTTCAATGTTAATCATTCCGAGGTTGAATAGCTTTTTATTTGGTCCATATAAATTTATATTTAGATAACGTCCACTTTTCAAGCTGGTCTATTCATCCAAAACTAAACTAAACCGAACATTGTTTTTTACAATATTATTAATACTTGCGATCATATCCTTATTTATTTGTTCGAAATAATTCAAAATGCATTTCATTATTGTAGTCTAACATGTGGGAATTGTAAACCCTTTACTTGCTAATGATTCTCGGATGAATGAACTTCGTGAGTAGTATGTTTATGTATGTTCTGGCTCAATTATTTCATACAAAATTTGGTGCATGCCTGCTTCTTCTTGTTCCTTTTATTTGTATTGCTTTTCAAACGAATGATTGGATGGACAGAATAAGTGTGTGCACGTGCATAAGATCAATAAGAATATTTCTTAATGTAAACAAATAAAGAATTTTGGATGTAGTTTCGCTTAATTAATTTTTTTTTTGTTAGTGTGATATATTTCCGTTATGTGTGTGTGTTTTTTTTTTCTTGTGGACAAATGTGGGATAACGACACATAAACAATAGCAACGCTTTGTTATAAATAATAGCAACGTGACTCCATATCATTTCATACTCTTAAGCATAAGATCAATAAGAATATTATTTTTTTTTTTAATGTAAACAAATTTTAAAACGCTGACTCAAGAATTATGCAGCTGTGTGCACATTTACATCGTTTTCCTAAATAGAAACATGATTGTGCATGTTCATTTTATTTGTGTTAATATGAGTATATATGAGTATATGTACGTGCATAAGATCAATAACAATATTTTTTAATGTAAACAAATAAAGAATTTTGGATGTGGTTAAGTTTTATTTATTTTTATGCGATATATTTCCGTTGTGTGTGTTTTTTTTGTGAACCCATTTTATGATCGTCGAATGTGGAAGAATACATTTTTGCTACAACAATAATAGTGCTTTGTTATAAACAATAACATCGCGCGTCATTATGATTTCTTATAAATAGAAACATGATTGTGCATGTTCATTTTATTTGTATTACTTTTCAAACGAATGATTGGACGGACAGGACGTTTCCTCATCTACATCCCAGAGTATAAATAGACTTGTTTTAAGGATTTGGAAGTCATTCTTGTGCTAGAAGTTGTGTAGTGAAGTTGATAGCGAGTTGTGTTTTCCAATTTAAAATTTAAAAAAGAAAAATGGCTGGTTTTATTTGTGAATTATGTCTTAAAGAATTCAAGTTTAATAGATCATTAAGAAGACATCATAGATTATGTCATGATGGACCATCCACATCATTTAAATGCATACCTTGCAATAAGTATTTCTCAAACCAACTGAATTATCAACAACATATTTTACAACATTCTAAGATTGGAGATGGAGGAGAAACATTTGATACAGTTAATTGTACGGACTGCAATCAACATATTTCAAAGACAAATTGGCGCTATCATATTCGAACAAATGCTCATAAACTTAATTGTGCTAACAAAATCCGAAATGATGATAATGGTGTTGATATTGATGATGATGAAGTAAAATCTGTTAGATCAGTGTATAATAATCGCATCATTACATATTTGATTGCAAATAATGGGGAAACGAATTTAATACCTGAGAGCTTTTTATCGGGAATTAAATTCAAAGTGGTTACGCTGTTAAGTGATATGATTCGAAAACATGATAATATAAAATTCAATCTAGAGATATTTTGTGAATACATGTTGGTTAAAGAAGAGGAGGATTTATGTTACATCGAAGTAAAATCGCATCAAACTAAAATGGTTATAATTAATCTCTCATCATCAACTACAGATGATCTCCCCAATATTTACAAAACACAATGCGATCTTATTGTTAAAAAAATGAGTGAATTCCAGGAACGTGATAGCGGATGGACATTAATACAAATATTACGGATCCAAAATAATATAAATAAATACCAGATCATAAAAGGTTCGCAGTATATCCCTCTACCAACCCCAATACAAAAGAAACATGCATGCATCAATGTCCAAAACTATGATCAATATTGTTTCAAGTGGGCTATAATATCAGCATTGTATCCTGTTAATAAAAATTCTAATAGAAGCATCTCATATAAAATTAATAACATTAGTGATGATAATATCATGTTGGAAAATGGTATTGTTTTAAATTTTGAATATTTGACTTTTCCGTCACCAACGAATAAAATTAAAGATTTTGAAATGAAAAATCTCGATATTAGATATTAGAATGATAACAATGGTATAGTCGGACCCTACTATTCCAGTATAAATGAAAAGGCTAAGCACGTTAATTTGTTATTACTAGAAGATGGTGAGAGATTCCATTACGTATGGATTAAAAATATTTCAAGGTAAATCAATAATAATTTTATGTTAAAAAAATGACATTAATATAAAATTGATTCACTTTCCATTTAATTACAGATTAATTAAAAGCCAATTAACTAATCACTGTCGACAAGTTTACATATGTAACATTTGCTTAATACATTTTCATAGTGAAACGTCGCTGATCAAACACAAAGATGAGTGTAACAAAATTGTAACCAGATAATAGATATAGATAATAATATCGTAAGTTTTAAAAATTTCAAAAAGCAAATTGATGTACCTTTTGTAGTCTACGCTGATTTTGAGTGTATTCTAGAGACAATTAATATTCAAAATTCAGCTAATGTTAAGTCAAAACAAAAACATATTCCATTTGCTTATAGTTATTACATCAAATGTTCATTTAACAGTAGGTTAGATAAATTTAACATGTACAGTGGTGATGATGCACCAAAACATTTCTTCGTAAATTTAGTTAAAGATTGTACAGATTTATATGTGAATTATTTAAGTATCGTGAAACCAATGAATACCTTAACACCTCCTCAACATATTAGACAGAAAGAGGATACAATTTGTCACATTTGCAAAAAAATTTTATCTCCTGTAGATAGAGTAGCCGATCATTGTCACTTAACAGGTGAATATAGAGGACCGGCACATAACAAATGTAATTTAGAGTATCAAATAGCAAAATTTATTCCTATATTCTTTCATAATCTTTCATCATATGATTGTCATTTGTTCGTAAGAGAAATTTCTTCTATTGAAGGTGATATAAATGTAATTCCCTTAAATAAAGAACTATATGTATCTATATCGAAAAAGATTAATGTAGATGAAAAAAATGCTATAGAACTACGTTTTCTAGATTCTTGTCGGTTTATACCATCAAGTTTGGAAAAACTAGCGGGATATTTGTCAGATAATGATCTGTTAACAGTAAAATCAATCTATCAAACTCCCAATGATTTTAGTTTAATGAAACGTAAAGGTGTCTTTCCATATGACTATCTAGATTCAGTCAACCGTCTTGAAGAAACAGGACTACCACCCCGATCATGTTTCTTTAATAAACTTACTAATGAGTCGTGTAGCGTAGATGATTACGAACACGCTGAAAAGGTTTGGAATACGTTCAAATGTAAGAAACTTTTAGATTATCTCTTATTATATTTAAAAGTTGATGTCCTATTGCTTTGTGATGTATTTGAAAATTTCCGTAAGGTTTGTAAAAACATTTACAATTTAGACCCCTGTCAATATTATACCACACCCGGTTTATCCTAGGATGCAATGTTGAAAACAACTGAAATTGAGTTGGAATTATTGACAGATATCAACATGTACAATTTCGTTGTGCGGGGTATTAGGGGAGGTATTGTTCAATGCAGTAAGCGACATGTGACAGCTAATAATAAATATGTTAGTGACTCTGATTCAACAAAAGAATCAAATTATCTAATGTATTTAGATGTAAATAACTTATATGGTTATGCAATGTCTCAATATCTCCCCTATAAAAATTTTAAATGGCTTGACAACTGTAACGACTTCAATGTAACTGCTATAGAAGAAGATTCAGAATTTGGTTATATTTTAGAAGTAGATTTGGAATATCCTACTGTATTGCATGATCACCATAGTGATTTTCCATTCTGTGCTGAGAATAAGAAAATTGAGAATATGAAACATAGAAAATTAATAACAGACTTAAATAACAAAAAGAATTACATTATACATTACCGCAATCTACAGCAATGCATTCAACATGGTTTAATTTTGAAGAAAATACATAGAATTCTGCAATTTAATCAATCGAATGGGTTAAAAAAATGTATTGATATAAATAACCATCATAGAATATTGGCTAAAAACACATTTGAACAAAACTTTTTCAAATTACTCAATAATGCGGTCTATGGTAAGACTATGGAAAATGTCGATAAGAGAAAAGACATCAAAATAGTAATGGGATGGGAAAATAGAAGAAAACGATTAGGAGCCAGATCACTAATTGCGAAACCAAATTTTCATAGTTGTATTGAAATTACTGAAGAAATGGTTGCCGTTGAAATGAGTAGAGTGTGAACGGAATATAATAAACCCATTTATATTGGTTTTTCAGTTCTAGAATTATCAAAATGGAAAATGTATAATTTTCATTACGATTATATGAAGACAAAATATCTTGATAATATTAATCTCTGTTATATGGATACCGATTCATTTATATATGATGTGAAAACAAATTATATGTATGATGACATTAGAAATGATATTCCAACACATTTCGATACATCTGCTTATTCAAATGAAAGTGTTTATAATTTCCCCTTAATGAATAAAAAAGTATTGGGAATGATGAAAGATGAATGTAATGGAAAAGTTATTAGGGAATTCATTGGTTTACGAGCTAAAATGTATTCCGTCAAAATAGATAGAGTAGACAAAGAAATTAAAAAAATTAAAGGCGTTAAAAATAGTGTAACAGCTAGATTAAGTATTAATGATTTTAGAAAATGTCTACTAGAGAAAAAGCTGTATCATGATTCTATGTATGTGTTTAGTTAGTATAGCTGATATAGCTAGTATAGCTGGCATAGCTAGTATAGCTGATATGACTGGTATAGCTAGTATAGCTGGTATAGCTAGTATAGCTGATATAGCTAGTATAGCTAGTATAGCTGATATAGCTAGTATAGCTGATATAGCTGATATGACTGCTATAGCTAATATAGCTAGTATAGCTGATATAGCTGGTATAGCTGATATGACTGCTATAGCTAGTATAGCTGGTATAGCTGATATAGCTAGTATAGCTGATATGACTGCCATAGCTAGTATAGCTGGTATAGCTAGTATAGCTGATATAGCTAGTATAGCTGATATGACTGCTATAGCTAGTATAGCTGGTATAGCTAGTATAGCTGATATAGCTAGTATAGCTGATATGACTGCTATAGCTAGTATAGCTAGTATAGCTGATATAGCTGATATAGCTAGTATAGCTGATATAGCTAGTTCAGCTGGTATAGCTAGTATAGCTGGTATAGCTAGTATTGCTGGTATAGCTAGTATAGCTGGTCTAGCTAGTATAGCTGGTATAGCTAGTATAGCTGGTATAGCTGATAGAGCTGGTATAGCTAGTATATCTGGTATAGCTAGTATTGCCGGTAAAGCTAGTATAGCCGGTATAGCTAGTATTGCTGGTATAACTAGTAAAGCTTATATAGCTAGTATAGCTGATACAGCTGGTATAGCTGGTATAGCTAGTACAGCTGATATAGCTGGTATAGAGGTATAGCTAGTATTGCTGGTATATCTAGTATAGCTGGTCTAGCTAGTATAGCTGGTATAGCTAGTATAGCTGATATAGCTAGTATAGCTGATATGACTGCCATAGCTAGTATAGCTGGTATAGCTAGTATAGCTGATATAGCTAGTATAGCTGATATGACTGCTATAGCTAGTATAGCTGGTATAGCTAGTATAGCTGATATAGCTAGTATAGCTGATATGACTGCTATAGCTAGTATAGCTAGTATAGCTGATATAGCTGATATAGCTAGTATAGCTGATATAGCTAGTTCAGCTGGTATAGCTAGTATTGCTTGTATAGCTAGTATAGCTGGTCTAGCTAGTATAGCTGGTATAGCTAGTATAGCTGGTACAACTAGTACAGCTGATAGAGCTGGTATAGCTAGTATAGCTGGTATAGCTAGTATAGCTGATATAGCTAGTTCAGCTTGCAAAGCTTATATAGCTAGTATAGCTGGTATAGCTAGTATAGCTGGTATAGCTAGTATTGCTGGTACAGCTAGTATAGCTAGTCTAGCTAGTATAGCTGGTATAGCTAGTATAGCTGGTATAGCTAGTATAGCTGATAGAGCTGGTATAGCTAGTATATCTGGTATAGCTAGTATTGCTGGTAAAGCTAGTATAGCCGGTATAGCTAGTATTGCTGGTATAACTAGTAAAGCTTATATAGCTAGTATAGCTGATACAGCTGGTATAGCTGGTATAGCTAGTACAGCTGATATAGCTGGTATAGAGGTATAGCTAGTATTGCTGGTATATCTAGTATAGCTGGTCTAGCTAGTATAGCTGGTATAGCTAGTATAGCTGGTATAACTAGTACAGCTGATAGAGCTGGTATAGCTAGTATAGCTGGTATAGCTATTATAGATGATATAGCAAGTTCAGCTTGCATAGCTTATATAGCTAGTATAGCTGGTATAGCTAGTATAGCTGGTATAGCTAGTATTGCTGGTATAGCTAGTATAGCTGGTCTAGCTAGTATAGCTGGTATAGCTAGTATAGCTGGTATAGCTAGTATAGCTGATAGAGCTGGTGTAGCTAGTATAGCTGGTATAGCTAGTATAGCTGATATATCTAGTATAGCTAGTATAACTGGTATAGAGGTAAAGCTAGTAAAGCTTATACAGCTAGTATAGCTGATACAGCTGGTATAGCTGGTATAGCTAGTACAGCTGATATAGCTGGTATAGATTTATAGCATGTATAGCTGGTACAGCTTGTATAGCTGATATAGCTAGTATAGCTGGTATAACTAGCGTTTTTTCAGACGAAGAGGTATGAAATTAATGAATAACGAAATGGTTATAATTTACAATCAAAACAAAAAATAATGATCCTAATTAGCGTAAGATTGGAAAAGGTTTTGTAAACAACATAATAAACAAATTGTTGAAAATTCAAAATGTTGTATTACATCTACATGGTTAACAGTTTTGTGTACTTGATGCAAAACTTCAAAATCGATTAGCAAAAGGAGGCAAAGGAATACATTTAGTGGATGCAGACTGCAGTGTAGAAAGCACGATATAGCGTACTCAAATTCAGAATACACAGTCATAAGACATGAAGCAGATCATGATAAGGTATAAATCAGATGTGAGCAGATACAAATCAGATCGTTACGAGATATAAAGCAGATCGTTACCATATATAAAGCAGATCAAAATCAATACAAAAATTATTATAATGTCTAAAAATTATCATAATAAAATGTTAGAAGATCTTGTAAAGACAAGGGGTGCTCTAAAGGAAAAGTGAAAAATTATTAAACTGAGTCAAATAGTTGAAGTTATTTATTAGAAGATACTTTTCAACCAATAACAAAATCATCTTAAAAAAATCATAGGAAAAAATCTAATGAAATAAAAAACTAATTTATTTTAATCAATCTCTTTATTATATATATAAATTTATTTATTTTAAACAGTAAAAACTAAATATATAAAATTTAAAAGGGAACAACTATACTCGGTCATATATGTTAAAGGAAATGATAAAATTAAGTGATTAATAGATTTTCTTAAAGGAGAAATAGAAATATGTGAACTGTAACAAAATCTGAAAATAAAATATACATACCTTAGAAAAAAAAATCTAATTTGTTTTAATTAATCTCTTTATTATATAATTTTATTTATTTAAAACCTGACAAAAAAAAACTGAAAAAAAAGAAATCCTGCTCAAAACAAAGCGCTGTTATAAACACAACAACAACAACACGTACAACTATATTTCTTAAAAAAAAAATAGTTTAAACATAACCACATCCAAAATTCTGTATTTGTTTACATTAAAAAAATGTAATATGAGTCAAGCGTTTTAAAATTTGTTTACATTAAGAAATATTCTTATTGAACTTATGCTTAAGAATAAGAAATCTTTAGGAGTCTCGCAGTTTGTTGTTGTTTTGTTTAGAACAAAGCACTGCTATTGTTTGTAACAGTGTGTCGTTGTCCCACTTTTCACCATCAGCAAATGCAAAAAAAAATTAAGTAAACAAAAGCAAGACGAACCTACTCAATTTCAATCAAAGGATGGCTAACCACACACTTTAAAAATGTCACACACACACACACTCATTCTGTCCGTCCAATCATTCGTTTGTAAAGTAATACAAATAAAAGAAACAAGAAGAAGCAGGCATGATCCCAAATTTTAACACACACACACACACACACACATACACACTCATTCTGTCCGTCCAATCTACATGTTACAAACCAATCAACTAACTTAAACTACCGACTGTAGCGTAGGCATGATCCCAAATTTGTATGGAGGGATTGATCGAGAAACCCCATAAACATACTACTTTCGTGTTATAGTTCTTATTGAAATTCCATCAACTGCAGCTAATTTCGTCAAGGTTACATTCAGGTCATCACTTTTAACATACTCATCAATAATGCTTTGTCTTTGGTGGGAGGCGAATCTTCAGTATCGATGTTTTTGTTGTCGGACTTTTGATCTAAATGGTGAATCTTTGCAAGATGCTTTACTAATCCACTTGTGGATGAACCTTTATATGACAGTATCTTCGGACATAAGTTGCACTGAGCATCGGAATTCGTTACTTTTGAAAAAGAATTCCGCACAAAAGATTTCTACATTGCCTAGGAAATATTTATTATATGGTAGTATTAATACTTGACTGAGTACAAGTATAACTTGACAAAATTGTGCATACCAGTTTAAATTAAGTCACATTTTACAATTATTATTTTGTTTTTAAATATATATGAATTACAAGAGAAAATGTTCGTAAAGCCCACTTCATAAAAATACATCCCTGATCTAATGCGACTTGCTTGTTTTTTGAATCATTTCAAAAAATGAAGAGAGCCATACGACTGTCAAACTTTTCATCTGTATTTTCTCTCAATGTGTGATGGTTTCATTACATAGTACGTTTAGACGATCACATCCGTACTCTTCTACACAAAATTTTGACAGATCATATTACTTGTGGGACCGTGTAAAGTAGGCTTTAGCATTTTCTTGTTTTGTTTTTCTTTAATTTTGTATATAAAATAGTTGTATAAAATGAGTAACAATAAGCATGGTTGTATTTTTTAGTAGTTATTAAATCCCGGGATTCCCGACTAAAATTCCCGGGAATCGGGAAGTTAAAAATCACTGTATTTCCCGGGATTTTATTCCCGACGCTTCCCGGGAACGAAACTCTAATTGCAGTGTTGCTTCACCCTAACTTACATTTAACTAGTGATGATCGTTTTGGGATTCTTCTACAGTTATTTTCCTCTGTAATAGGTATTTTGTATTATAAATGCACTGCGCAAGCTTCCATTTTGACATCATTGTGTTTTAATTCCACGCAGAATAACGACTAAGTACCCGCTCACAGTTTTTCATATCCAGAAATGTTGTAATTTAAATTTGAGATTTAACTTCTTTAGATTACAATTACATTATTTATTTATTTAAAATAGACACTCGTAAATTAGAAATCGCTGAAATTCGAATCCTTCACAAATTAGAACCAATTTTTTTAAAACATTACATGTTTTAAAATTAGAACCATCAGTTCTGAAATTTTACTGATCTTTCTAATTTCAGAGCGTTTTAATTTTTTGTTTATTTTTATCACTGATATATTGCCTTTACGGCTTTTATTTGGCTTCAACATAGTAAGCATAAGAAATTAAGATAGAATTTAAAAAAGTTTAACAATTTTTTTCAAGATTTGGCATCAGAATTAAACTTTGTTATATGTAGTGAAAAATGTATACGTGTATTTCTAAAATATTTTTCTTTAATTAATTGTAATGAATATAAATGAATTGGTATGTTTTGGTTCGCTTTTAATAAATAAAATTAAAAAATGTTTGCAGAAATGTTTTTCGTGAATGTATTTTCTAAACGAAGATGGATATTTATGTTGCTTTGTATAAAAAACCTTTGGAAATTAGAACTACCCCAGGAGAAAAATGAACTACCCCATGAGCGTCTAAAGTTATTCAATTCTCTTAAATGATTTAAATCGTACTACACATTACATATTGGTAATTTAAATAAAATTTTAAAAAATTTAAACATTTATCACATGTTTGAATCCTCTATATTCAAATGCCTACAACGACAAAACCACTGATGCAAAGTTGCTTGTGGACCACTTGTTTTTGTTGCTGTTTTCTTTTAATATATTTCTATTTGTGCAAGTGGGCGAAAGAAAACCTTGAGCGTAGTACAAGGCGGCGGATTTTTCGAGATCTGTGCCAGTAGAGAGTGGAACGGCGCTGCAATTCACTAAAATTTGATGCAATTTGTATAGATATGTCGTGCCCTTACCATCTGATCGCATGCGATTAATTTTGGTTTCGTTCGAAAATATGACCATGTTCCAATCTGCCATTGTTCAATTTGAGTGCGCCCGATCGAAATCCAGGCTATGCTTTTGATGGCGTTTTATGAGCAGAGGTTTCTTTACTTTTGCTCTACCTCACAGACTAGCAGAACGCAATGTATTTTTAACTGTCTCCACATTGCCGTTTCCGCTCTAGTATATTGGGGAATCCGACATTTTTCAAAACATTCTATTTTAGTTTATTTTTTATATCCAGAAAATTAGACGGTCATTTTTTTATATATTTATATTTTTTCTGATTCAGTTCCAAACCATACACTTTACGCTTTTCTAAAAAAAATTTCAAACTTTCTAAAGCTTCATACTCGTTTTTGGACGGAATAATTATGTCGTCTATGAATGGGATTGCAAGGCAGTCGCCGTAGTCTAGTGGGTAGTTTGTTGGCTTATTAGACGTAAAGCCAGGGTTCGAGCCCCAGGCCAGACATGAAAACAAAATACCAAATGTATTTCTTCGGCGACTTCTTCTCAGCAGATTTCTGGCAAAAACTCTGAGAGTAAATAAAATTGCCATGAAAAGTTTCTCAAAAATCTGTCGTTCGGAGTCGACTTTAAACTGTAGGTCCCACCACTCATGTATAAAATTAACACACACAACATAAGTGTTGTGAGAAAGTAGGTCGTAATCCTGACTTGAAGGGTTGTAGGGACCAATTATGTATGCATGGGATTGCAACTCCTCATGTGTTGAAATCTTAAAATATTGCGCAGAAATATCTATGAAATATTATCTATGAGAATTATTAAAACCAAACGGGATTTTCTGAAATATAGGTCAAAAATAATGTGAATTTCCTGCGAGATTCCTCCACAGACAAATGAAAAAACCATTTTTATAATCAAACTGGTCTTCTACTATCGGTAGAGGAAATCGATCTTTCACTATTGCCTTATTTATTTTGCGATAGTCTAAAAAGTCTTAGCGTACCGTCCTGTTTTGTCACTAATACCTTCATTTTGGCGCTCCTGAATAGGTAGACGCAGAGGTGTACAATATATAGGAGATTCGTCCCTTAAAATGATCTACATCTTCACATTCGACGTCTTGACATCGGTCAAGACGTTGTCATTGGTCATTCATAATCGCGTATCAATTCAATATATTTCTTTACATCCAAACTTGCAAATTCAAATTATTTTAAATTATTATCATCAATAATATTTAATTTCCGCGATGGTTTCATTGAATATTCGAATCTGGACCTCCTTGGGTGTAATTCTAACGGACAAACAGAATTATTTCCCAAAGATAACGTCTATGTTTAAACTGTCGATTGATACAATATGGAATGTTAAATTAAACGACTCACCTCCGACATTGACCAAATAGCTAAAGTTCCCAATTGATTCCAGTTTATTTCCATGTCTATTTGTTCCAAAACGATCTTACAAAATTTGAATCGTGGTAAATTAGGGTTTTCAGAAAGCGCTAAGTAAATCCTTTCAGTAATATTATAATTATTACCGCAGTTGACAGCATTATGACCTTTACTACTACAATTGCAACATTTCATTTCCAGTCTCTTTTCAGTTTTTGGTGCAACTTTCTTAAACTTGTTGTTCTTGTTGGTCATTTCGTAAAATCATAATTTTCCTTCAGCTATTTAATTCCTTGTACGACATAAATTTATGTTCTTAGTGTCCAAATCCTAAATGTTATCAATTTTGTACTGAATTAGAGAACTATCACCGACATTGTCCCGAGCAGCCAATTCTTCAAATTTTCAGGTAATATTCTTGAATATTTTCATCCTCATGCATTCTACCTACCTCTTTTTTAAATTTAAATTTTTAAAAATGTGTTTCATTAACCCATTCGTTCCCAGTGTACTCGCTTGAGTACAGAAAATTGACCAACTTTATTGCGCTATATACAGAAAGTTACTGACTTTTTCAAAAAAATTGTTTTTCATAACATTAATAGAAAATGTAAAGAATTAATAAATAGTAAAAGAAAGTAAAAAAAAATGTAACGGTAAGTTATCACTCTCTTTTATCTGTACAGTGTTTTTATATTTTGTCACTTTTTGCACTTCTCATGTTGACGTATATCTTTTGTATTTTAAACTAAATGCAGTCGAATTTAAGTGAAAAGTAAAGTAAACAGATTAATTAACTATAATTTAATAAAAAAAAATTATTTAAAAATTTTAGAAACGTGTTGTTTGGTAAGCATAAATATTGGTGTATTCGCTTGGGTACAGCGGAAAATATATGTAAAATTTTTATATACAGTGCACGCTCGCTAATGTGAACTAATTAAAACTGGCGTTGTTCACTTTTGCGAATTGTTCACATTTCCGAATACCGAAAATTTTAACAAAATTATACCATCTTTTAAACAAAAATCATTATTTATGAATTTTTTTACTTTTTTCAGAATTTTTTATAACACATTTTATAATTTAATCTTTACAAACTTTCTTCACAGTATTTAAATAGCAAATGAAGAATAAATATACAAGCAGATGTACTAACGCACACATATACAGTCACATAGATAATTATACGTACCCCCTAAAAATCATTTTTTTAAAAAGTAATGAACTTCCAATCTAAAATTTCTTTACATTAGCGTCTGTAACGACACATTTACTAACATAAAAAAGATTCCCAAAATCTATGAATTTGTGACTGCAGTTTGCTTAAAACCAATATGCCACCACAGAAAATTATACGTACGACATATATTTCGCATAAAATTTCTCCAAGGGTAGCCCGGTATATAAAAGGTATTGTGGATAAAAATCCTAGGACTGCAGCCGTAGAAGTAAATACCTCGGAAAGTGATCACAATGTTATTGTCCATTCCGAAACAGTTCGAAGTGTTTTGAGAAAGAACGGTTTCCGCAGCCGAGTGCCGAGAAAAAAGTCACGATTGGAATTTGCCCAATAATATTGTATGGAGAAGTCAACTGATTTTTGGGCGAATGTAATATTTAGTGATGAGAACAAATATAATTTGTTCGGCTGTGACGGAAAACAAAAAATTTGGGCAACAATCAGTTGACATGTCCATATATTATCATTTAAAAAAAAATGATTTTAAGAGGGTATTTTAAGAGGTATAATTATCTGTGTGATATGTACACCTAAAACGGGGATTCCCGCAACTAATAAGCACAGAATTTTAACGTTCAAATTAAAAAAAAATCTGTTCAAATTATAGGGCTTTTTACATTTGTTCATCTTTTAGAGTAGTCAATGAAGCAAAAAACATGTCTGTGAAGTTAAATTCTTTTTTATATTCTTTTTTTTACAGTGAATGTTATGTTAACAGACACTGTTAACTTAACATAATTAAAAATTTGGGAAGGGAGGAAAGAAAATCGCTTAAAAATCGCAAAAATAGGGATAAATTAGAGAAAAAAATGAAAGGAAGACGAAGCTAAACCTTTGAACTTTACAAAAAACCAAAATGTATGAAAATAACAATTTGCTTATTGGAGATAATAAAGTTGAAAAATCATGTATTTTTACCAAATATGCCCTCTAGAAATCGTGAAAAATTCGATAAAATTTAAAAAGGTGCGGTTTTCTGACCTATTGGGCTGGATAGCTATTGGATCAAGGATTCCAAAACTGTTTTCGCTATGGTCGGGTCACGACCGGGAGCGGAGATATAGCCGACGAAGCTAACTTTTTTATACGAGCAAACAAAATGCTCTATATAAATCGTGAAAAATTCGATAAAATTTAAAAAGGTGCGGTTTTCTGACCTATTGGGCTGGATAGCTATTGGATCAAGGATTCCAAAACAGTTTTCGCTGTGGTCGGGTCACGACCGGGAGCGGAGATATAGGCTACGAAGCTAACTTTTTTATACGAGCAAACAAAATGCTCTATATAAATCGTGAAAAATTCGATAAAAGTTAAAAAGGTGCGGTTTTCTGACCTATTGGGCTGGATAGCTATTGGATCAAGGATTCCAAAACAGTTTTCGCTATGGTCGGGTCACGACTGGGATCGGAGATATAGCCGACGAAGCTAACTTTTTTATTTCATAGTAGATTTTGAAATTTTCTGACATATTAGATTTTAACAGAACAGATTTCAGATTTTAACAGAACAGATTTCAGATGGTTTTGTCGTTGTAGGCATTTGAATATAGAGGATTCAAACATGTGATAAATGTTTAAATTTTTTAAAATTTTATTTAAATTACCAATATGTAATGATGATGATGATTTTTCAACTTTATTATCTCCAATAAGCAAATTGTTATTTTCATACATTTTGGTTTTTTGTAAAGTTCAAAGGTTTAGCTTCGTCTTCCTTTAATTTTTTTCTCTAATTTATCCCTATTTTTGCGATTTTTAAGCGATTTTCTTTCCTCCCTTCCCAAATTTTTAATTATGTTAAGTTAACAGTGTCTGTTAACATAACATTCACTGTAAAAAAAAGAATATAAAAAAGAATTTAACTTCACAGACATGCAAAAAACATGTTCACATTAAGCGGTGTTCATATAATGCGGTGTTCACATTAGCGCTCGTGCACTGTGTATATAGATTATAATTATCTGCTATGGATGTTACTGGTAAAAGTTTTGAAAACATTGATGATGCTACAGAATATGCTTATAATCAAAATCATGGACATTTCGATTTTACTATAGTCCCTCCAAATGTTGCCTGTGAAATTGATGAGAAAGGAATTGATGAACGCAATTTGGTACGTGATGAACTACCATACGACGTTGCAGGCGAATTAGAATTATTTTGTAGTAGTGACAGTGAAGATGATATTTCACTTCCACAATTAACCAAAAAGTCGAAGTCAGCAAAACCGTCAATAAAATGGAGAAAAAGACCAATGTATAGTGCTATGTATGAGACTTCTATGTTCAATATGAAGGTGGCGCTGGTGTGAAAAACTTCAATAGAAGTATTTGAAATGATTTCTGATTAGGATGTTTTGAATCTGATTGTCAAGGAGACAATGCGGTATGCTTTTTTTCGAGTGTAGTAAATATATAAATGGAAACTATATAAAACCACCAACAACGATGATATAGATTTGTTAAACTTTCTACGCGAAATTGTGCGTTTCTACTTACGAAATTATTGTATTCATAAATTAGAATCAAGGCGTTCGACAACATTGTCCATAGCATCATCTGAAGGCAATCACTTCCCGAAACGCATAAATAATCAATTGATATAAAGAGTGCCATAACAGAATACGATGGATTTGTGAACTTTGTAAAGTAGCACTATGCGTGGAGAGAGTGTGTTTAAAGATATTTCATACTCAATTCAACAGAAATATTTCGAATTAATTAGATTTTAATTAATGTAAAAGACAAAAATGTTTAAAATTAATAAATATTAATTTTTATAAATTCTGCAATAACTTGTACCCATAAAGTCCCATTGTACTCGTGTGGGTATAGCCCCAAAAACACATTTTTTTAAAAAAAATTTAATGTTTTTTTATTTTATTTTAAGGTAGATCCTAATAAAATATATTTTAACACAAAGTTTTTTTTTTGGTTTAATCACTAAGGCATTCTCACCAAAATATTTTGTTTTCTTTACATCATTCTTCGTCACAATTTAGGTTGAAACCCACAAACTCGCCCCGTCTACGTCGATTCCTTCATTTATGGAAGGATTATATTATTATTTAGACAATTTTATTCCCTTGTCTGCCCTGCTCTTTTATTACTTGATTACGTTGATTGCGTTCATTTTCTTTTCCAGGGGTTGTTTTTTGTTTGTGCGTCTTTTAAAAAAGAATTTTAGTTGTGACACAAAATTTGTAGCAAAATATTGACCATTATTTTTTAATGGTTTTTGTTTTCGAATTTTCGAAATTAGTTTGACATTTAAAAAATTGAGTAAAACAAAAACAAATTGATTATGTGTAATATTTTTAATATAATATTTTAAATCGACAATTTGTGCTAACATAAACTACTTGCGGAAGCTGTAATTAAATAGTCTCCGAGATTTTGGAAATAGGTAAAATATAACTGCTTCAATTTGCGTTTACTCAAAATATAATTTTACATAGTCCTACAGGGTCGATCTTCTCAATTTTGTAAAATTGATTGGCAAGAAAATAGGAACGGGTTTTTAAAACATTTTTCGGATGTCCCAGAAGGAAAAAATCACCTTTAGAGGTGCTATATCTTTTCAAAAAATAGCAATAGCCATGTATGCTGTATTATCCTTTCTAGCGTTGGTATTTTGTTTGAAGTTTCCAAATCAATTGTTAGCATTTTTGGGTTTACAAGGAATACAATTAAAGCCGATGTATTTAAATACATTCCCCTTGTCTAAATAAACATAATAAAGGGTCCGCTAAATAACTTTTTTTTTGAAAATGCTTTAAAAAAAACTACTGAATATTTTCTCAAATTTCTTTTTTTATTTGAAAGTACAATCCTTCCGGTTAATAATGGAAAATAATTTCATTCAAAAAGCTGCCTCGGCTGGCCATGCAGTAGCCTACACGATCGGTCCAATTTTTAAGCACATTATCGATTGTGTGCAGCTGTATTTCACCAATGGCTTCACGAATATTGTCCTTTAAATCGTCAATTGTCTCTGGCTTGTCGGCGTAACACTTACCTTTGACGGCACCCCACAAATAAAAATCCAACGGCTGATAATGCGATCTTCAAAAACAGGGCGTAAAACATCGATTGTAGCTTCGGCTGTGTGGCACGTAGCGCCGTCCTGTTGAAACCAAATGTTGCCAATATCCTCCTCTTCAATTTTTGTGAACAAAAATTCGTTCAACATGGCCCGATAACGATCGCCATTGACTGTACCGGCCACTCCTTGCTCATTTTCGAAGAAAAAATGGCCCAATTATGCCTCTGGACCAAAATCCGCACCAAACAGTGACTCGTTTTGGGTGCGTCGGCTTTTTAATGTATGCGTGGGGGTTTTCTGTGTCCCAAATGCGACAATTTTGCTTGTTTACATACCCGCCAAGATCAAAATGAGCTTCATCTGAAAGGATGATTTTTTTTTGCCAAAATCGACATCTTCTGTAAGTAGATCGCAGGCCCACTTAGCGAAGCGAAAACGCATTGGATGGTCAATTGGCTTCAACTCCTGAACCAATTGGACTTTGTATGGCGTCATACCAAGGTCTTTATGCAAAATTCGCCTCAATGATGTCTCCGAAATGTTCAATTGTTGAGAACGACGGTGAATTGATGTTGATGGCGCTTCACGTACACTTTCTGCCACAGCAGCAATATTCTCGGGTGTACGCACTGTTTTTGGCTTTTCACGCTTTGGTTTATCGATGAGAATGTCTTTCACATTTTTCACAAGATAACGAACATACGGAGCTGACGGTGCTTCTCTTCTTCCAAAATCTGTACGCAATTTTCGCACACATTCTGCAACATTACCATGATTTTCAAAGTAATGTCGCAATATTTTCCAGCGTTGTTCAAGCGTACCATATTCGTTCAGCGGAAGGATAAAACTAATTATCTGTCAAATCAGACATGAGGTAAGTGTTACCATTCACGAAATAAGCACTAGTGGAAAAAAAACGTTAGATGGCGGACCCGATATATACAAAAATAAATTAATTATGAGAACATACATCATCGTATTTTAAGAGTCGTATTTTAAATCACAGAAGTAATACAGTGTTGCACAGGCAATTTTCGACATGTTTTGGAGCAAAACAACATATTTTGAGCAAAACTAGTCTTTTGGCCCAAAATATTTAAATGGAAACGCACTGCAAGATTTGGCCGTATAAGTATCTTCAATTTTGGAATAAATTTTTTCTAATGCACTTTTTCAAAACCCTTCTGTATATAAAAAGTGATTTTTTCGAAAGTATCATTTTCGAATTAAGCTTTTATTACTTGGGACCATAGATATAATAAATATATTATATAAATTAAGCATGTTAGTTTACTGATTCTAAATTTATTTTTAAAACAGTAAAATCTAAAACATTTCTTTCATAAAGTGCTGACGCAATGTCTCCAAACTCTTAATATAAAACGCATTTAAAAAAAATACAAAGCAAGGACAAAATATCTATTTAACAGCATTACACATGGAATGCTAAATAAAAATAATTATACTATAAATGCATAATAAGTATAAAATATAAATAATAAAAACCGGATAATATAAGCTAACTATAAAATAATAATGTGCAACTTATATACATAATATATGAATATATTTATGGCCTGTATCCATATGACGAGTCACTCAAAAATTCATGGTAATAAGTGAAGAAATTCACTTCAGCAATTTTGAGTTTAGTGAAAATGTAACATTTGTTCCTGTTTTATTTTTTCGAACGTCCCTGGCCTCACACTAACCCACCCTCACCCGACCGCGGAGGGCTCGTCCCCATTACGTAGGGACACGTACACAGTCCGGACTGTAGCGGGTAAGGGAAAAGTAATGGCAACGAGAACATAAAACAGCTACAGAACTTAATCACAAGCTGAATAAAGTTACAATAAACTGGAACTACCTATGACAAGAACGAAAATACATTTTTATATAATAATTTACAAATTAATGCCAGTATATATTACAAACACTACTATTAAAATCAATAAAATCATAATATAAGTTAAAATCGTTACATAATCTACGGAAAGGAAAATTACATCCATAGTTCGTTCTATAAAAATCTAAAGAAAGAGGACGATAGTGCCGTGAAAATCTTGCTGGAATACTGAAATTCAGCTTACAAGGTTCACCTTTAACCAGATTAAAAACAAAACAAACCCCTAAAACAGTTCTTCTACGTTCCAAAGTTGGAAGTTTTATCAAACCTAATCTAGCCTCATATGACGGAAACCCATTGGCACAATCCCATCCTAAGCCACGTAAACAGAATAATAAAAACTGCTTCTGCACAGACTCCATTGAATCACTATGACAACGATAGTATGGATTCCAAATAATAGACGCATACTCCAAAATAGGTCTAACAAGTGAAATGTATAGCAGTCTCGTTATATAAGGATCAATGAATTCCCTAGCCCATCTTTTCACAAAACCAAGAACACCCCGAGCCTTGCCAATCATCATACTAATATGATCAATAAAAGACAATTTCATATCCAATAATACTCTCAAATCAAGAAATGTAGTCACAGTTTCCAAAGGGCAATAATTAATCTCATAAGTGGACGAAATTACGCCCCCGCGAGAGAAAACCATGCATTTACATTTCTTCAAGTTAAGATCCATTAAATTAATTCTGCACCAAGTTACAAACAAATCAATATTTCGCTGAAGAACAGCCTGACCGTGATCATCATCAAAAGTATAAAATAATTTAACGTCGTCAGCATACATCAGAATATTACAATCAGAAATAGCACAAGGAAGATCATTAAGAAACCATAAGAACAGTAAAGGACCCAAATGGCTACCCTGCGGAACACCAGAAGTAACATATACAGTCTTAGACAATACATTGCTAAACAATACCCTCTGAGTTCTAAGGGAGAGGTAGGAGTCCAGCCAACGATGAATAATATCAGGAATACCGATTAATGAAAGTTTAAGAAGCAAAATTCTATGATCAACCCTATCAAAAGCTTTACTGAAATCAGTATAAATTACATCAGTCCGAGCCCTGGCAAGAAAACCCCTGAAAACATGTGTAGTAAATTCAAGAAGATTAGTGACAGTCGACCTACCTTTCAAAAAACCATGTTGGAAAGGGGATATTAAAGATCTCATATTAAAAAGAGATAATCCGTCACCAGTTTCTCCATCAACTTGGGAATAGCACTGAGTTTGGTAATACCCCTGTAATTGGAAATATTGGATTTATTACCCGACTTATGTAAAGGAATTATAAATGAACTCTTAGATAGAAAAAATAGATGGAAAATGACCAGCACTCAGAAGCCCATTGAATATAAAGGCCAAAGGACCACTCAAAACAACAGCGCACTTGCTTAAAATACAGGCCGGTACCCCGTCAGGGCCCGGCAAGTATGTAAGTTTCAGTCCAGACAAAGAACAGACTCCTCATCAAATGAATATATATTAGAAATAGATTCCCACTGAATAAGGATACGAAAAGCCGCTACTCAGATCAGGTCCCGAGTCCAACTGCCTATAAGTAGACTGAAAAAAGTCAGCAAACATATTAGAAATATCAAGGTAACTAGAGGACGATACGTCCCCATAAAACATCTCAGTGGGAAACAAAGATGATTTACGTTTAGCTCGAACGAAGTCGTAAAACGACTTAGGATCGCTAACGAAGTTCGACCTGACTCTAATCATATATTCCTCATAACAGTAATGATTCATTCTACGAAATCTGCACGCGCCCTAGAGTAAAGAGCATAATCAATATCAGTACCTGATCTAACAAACTTCTTAAATAATCTTGATTTTCTGTTCCTCAACCTTGACAGTCTAGCCGAATTCCATGGAGGACCAGAATGGTCCAAACGACTATTTACAAATGGAACACACTCCCTAAAACATTTAAATAATACCTCATAAAAGCCATCCAAGATCCTGTCAAGTGAAAAAGAGTCATATGGTGGTGAAATAAGTACAGACGACCAATCTACAGAGGCTAGTAGTGTATTCAAACGACTAAAATCCGTACGATGAAAATTAAATCGCCCCTCATCACTAAATGAGCGATTTATGAAAGGAGGTAAACAAAGATCAACTTCAACAGAAAGTAACAACGTAGGATGATAACTATCCTCAGGAATAGATATAGGATCAATGCGAAATAAAGAAGAAATACTTGGATCCTCTAGAAATACAAGATCCAAAATTCTACCCATTGAATTCAATACACCATTCACCTGGAAAAGACCCAGATCACACATAGCGGACAGAATTTCATCATAGAATGGAACTGAAGAACATGGCACCAATGAGCCAGTCTCAGGTGAAAAATTCCACGATGTATGCGGAAGATTAAAATCACCAAGGACTACTATAATCCCCTCTTGCCCCATTGAATTAATTACTCTAGAAATGAAATCGAAGTGAGCCCTATAGATATGAATGTCAGAACAGGGAGGAATATACGAGCAAGTAATGTATATATACTTTCCACGATCAGAGACCTTAACGCAAATAAACTCAATATCCTCAGAAGAACACAAGCCAATCAATTCAGATGGGTATTTAGAGCAAATGGAAATAAGGACACCCCCACCATTTTTAGACCTCCTATCCCGTCTATAAATACTAAAATTACCAGACATAACCTCAGGATCAAAAATATTTCAAATCAGCCAAGTTTTAGTAAAAGCAATTCCATCAAATTCAAAATCAAAGCTACTATTATAAAGCGAAGAAAGTTTAGACCTAAGTCCGCGGACATTTTGATAAGCAATTTTGAAATTAAAAGACGATTTCGAAGTTAGTTTTTTGAGCAATAGGACCAGGCAAATTAGCACCCTTCCTACGATGGCCCAGCCTGAATACGAATTCGCGTACCAATACACCCTGCGGCCAAAACGCAGGATTAACAATTTCACCAAATCTTTCATCGGCAACAATAATTTAAACGAAGAAATACTGCTATTCAAAGATGGCCTCATCTTATAGCAACCAAACTCAAAAGGTTCCCTAATCTTCGATTTAACGAAACATCTTATATCATCGACCGAAGTATCACATGAAAGACGATACACAAAAATAGTCCTTTTAGGTTTAACTACAACCAATTCCCTTGGAGCAGAAGTATCTAAACTAGCGGACACTACAGATGGATACGAAACAGAAGATGCTTGAGAAGTGACATCACCTAGAGGTAAAGGTAAAGGAGATAGAGTAGACTTTGGACTCAGTTCAACCAAATTTGCAGACTTCAGTATAGGACTGCCAGTTGGGTTATTAGCAATAGATGGACAAATGTCCACAACAGGAGTAACAGTGGACAATGTATTGATTGTCGCAGTTTCCCCTGGTACAGAAACTTGCGCCACATGCCCAGAAGCCTCAGAAGAGAGAGGGCCTGGAACCCTTTCCGATTCGAGCAATTCGTTTAAAAGGCCATATTTTGAAAATAATTCCTCAAACCGACGAAATCTAGCAAAAAGAGATGCAAATTCAGTGTGCATCTCAGGAAACTAACGACGAGTCCCCATAGAAAATTTATAAAATTAATTTACATATTGCGAATAGAACTGTCATGTAATATTACGCTATCGAAAATTGTGCTAAAGCTGTTTATAGAATTAAACAGCTGAAGCATGTGTGGCCAGATAATCGGAGGCGCTGGTATGCTAACGTTTTATCGGGCTGTAGCTCGCCGGATGGGGGGTTCTTGCAGAATCTCTGGGCCTTACGGGCATTCACAAAAATCATACCAGCTTTAGATATAAAAAAATCTATTTTAAAAATAAAAAAATTCTGAGGGATCCGAAAGTGAAACGAATAACAACTGGAACTGAACCTGAACGAGGAACAGATACATACTGGAGCTACGCAACACACATTAGGAGAGCTTGCAGATGTCATTGAAACTCTACGGCCCACCCACCTGAATCCGATCCCACCATGATAGCTCTAGACTTTTGGAGCTATCCTGAACACAACCTTACCCTTCGTTTACCCTGCCACCATCCTATTGACTTACCTGTTGTTTCAAATTAACCACTCATTATTAATAAAAAGAGTATTTTAAAAATTCATTTCAAAACGTTATAAAATTTAATTTATTAAATGTAAAAGAACACAAATCTTAGATAAAATTCCCCAAAAATAATACAAAATTGGAAATTAAAAAAAAATTTAAAAAATAAGGAACAAAAGTTTCAAAAAAATAATAAAAATGAAAGTTTTTCTTTTTAAAAAAATCAAAATGAAATTTAAAAATATTTAACAAAATAAAAAAACAAATGCCTTCTAACTTCAAGTAAATTAAGAAAAATAGAAAACTAGGTAAATTTTCGAGCTTCTAGAGCGCCATTTTCTATTCTTGCTAGAACCGCCGAAATATTATAACGTCCTTTTTTATAAAATATATATTTAATTTCTCTATAAATTGTTTTTTCTTCTTTTTTATACTTACAGGTCCATAGGACACTTAAAAAGAATGTCCAGCTATTTATATTCACTAAACAAAATATATCTTTAAATTTAATTTTTTCTTGCTTGTTTCTAGGTCGGTCAGTCTTTTGTCAAGGTCAGGCGAATACCTGGCTTTACTACAAATCTGATGACAGATAATGGTGTGCTATGCTGTTAAAGATGGTGACGCTGATGATGCTGAGCGATGACTCAAAGCGGATGAGGGAAGGCTGTTGGAGTACCTGAGGGAACTGATGTCTGGAAGAGCTAGTGTTGCAGGAAGATGACATTGCAAGATGCTGAAGCGGATGAAGGTAGCGGATGATGCGGTTTGGTGCGGGAATTACAGACTTTTGGAATTTATTTAGTTTTTCGTTTCGAAAAAAGTAGTTTGTAAGTTTTGTTTTGAGTTCTTTAATGTTTTAACTTTTTAGTTTTTTATTTTTATTGTTTTTATTAAATAATGTTAGCCTCTTTCTCTTTTAATGTTTTAAGTTCAGAAATTTTCTTTTGGTCTTTCCTTTTGTTTAAATAAAAATGATATTTTATTTCACTTAGCTAAATCACAAAATCACTGAATCACTTGCACTTTTTTTCTGGAGCCGCCTGCTACCTTCTCACAATTTAAACCAATGTAAAAAAGACCATTTTCTTAGACATCACCTCACTTTTCAAGCAAAATGTCCTCCCATCTAATTGCACTCAATTCGATCAACAGCTTTCAGCAACTTGAACAACATTGTGTCCCTATTTGTTTTTGCTTATTTTGCTTTGTTCCGTTATTTTTTATTTTTTTTTTTTTGTTGAAACATGTTTGCCTCTTTCTATTTCCATATTCGCTTACTTCACTCATTCCTCCCTGTCAGCTGTTAAAATTTTTATTTTTAGTGCTCTCGGCGGGTCGTTTCAAGCCTTCAGGCATAACCCACATGACAAACCCAACCATTTTGAAGTCCAATCGTGGATTCAGTCTTAAAGTGTATTAGATCAAAGTTTCTTGTCATGCTTTGGAAATATTTGCTTAGGAACTAATGTACCGATGGTGTTGCCCTTCGGCATAGCTTTAAATATTACATATTTTGTAAGATGGTCCAGAACGATAAATATGTAGCTATTGCCTCGTTTTGAACAAGGGTATGGCCCTAAAAGTCTACAAATATCCGTTGAAACTGACGCTGTGAAATGGTTTCAGCTCCCAATGGAGCTTGCAAAGTCTTATAGCTGGTTTCGTGTGATAACATTTTATCTGGCAGCTTAGTCAAATCAAATAAATAGTTGGTACCCATGTACTAACTATTTTTTACTTTTTTGTCAGCACTCGAGTTTTTGAATCGCTCTGGTTAAGGCGCTTTGTAATAAAAAACCTTTTAAACTTAAATAAAAAGTGTTCTTTTTATTTGGAAAACCATAACAAATTGGCGACGAGGTGAAACTGCAGATACAAGTACAAACGTTCGTCATGGATGCTACGCAATTTAATCAGTTTTTGCAGCAACAACAAAGTCTGCTGATACAATTGCAGCGAATGATGGAACGCCATGATGAAAACGTAGTACAAAATACAACAACTAATACGGTACAAAATAATACTGTAAACGCCGCACTATGTGGCATTTACCCTGGAAAGCTGGCCAAAAAGGAAAAATGAATTTAAAGAAATTTAAGAAATTGAGTATGTAGTTCGATAGACAATAAAATTCTGCATTATATAGTGAATTTTCACGACTTTAAGTTGAGATTTGTAGATTTGAGACGATGTCAAAGTCAGGAAAGTGAAGAAAATTAAATGCGTCTTTGGTGTTTTTTTTGAAATTTTAACAGGTTTATATGACATTTTTTTGTGGCTAAACGAATAGAGATTTTATATTGATTTTTTTTTATTTGAAAGGTATGAGCTACTACTACTTTCAGTTTATATATATATATATCTCATATATTAATGTTAAAATTATTCGTTCAAAATTTCACATTTTTTTACTCTTCCTAAAAAAGATAAGGATTTTAAAGGTGAAAGTAGTTTTTAGTAGTTTAATGTTATATATCACAAGAAAATATGAACTCTCTACATTCAGGAACAAAAAGAAAAGTTTGCGCCAATTTGCGCAATTATTTTTGGCGATTTTTTTGAAAATTTTACTTTTTTTTGAAAAATTAAATAAATTCGACTTAGTGTAATAAAGTCATATGGCGTACGAATTATGCAAGGAAATTCAGTAGAAGCGATACCAATCGAGATGTCCTGAATAGGTTACTTTAAAGCAGTGACCCTTTTATAAGCTGCAGTACACAAAAATTGCGAAGGAATTCAGATATTATTAAATTACTCCTTCCTGACACTGATGATGAAAATGATAACGATTTTAACGATTGTAGTTGGTTTCACTTTTTAAGTATTTTTAAGTTAAGTATTAAATAATGTAAAATAAATATTATAAATAAATATTAATTATCATATAACTTTAAAAACTTAATTACATATGTATATCGACTATTATAACAATATGAGATGTATGTTTGATTTTCTTAATGGACCGTATGTGGTACGTAGGGGCACTTATGATCCGAACATAACAAAATGTGATCATAAATGATTCACATTCATATTAAACATGTTCATGTCGAATTTCATCGAGGTAATAATATTTTTAAGCCAATTATAATTGCTAAACATATTTTCTTAAGGGGCCCTATTTTGGACCAAGGGGCAATTATGGACCGGCCATAACAAAATTTGGTAATATGATTTAGATTTACAAAAGACACGTTCATACCGAAATTCATCACGATGTTTTTAAGCCATTTATAAGCGCAAACGTGAATTTCTAAAGGGGACTTTATATGGTGACCAGGGTCAAATGTGATACGATTTTCACCAAACTTTACACCATGATTTCTTAGTACACAGAACTGATTCATGCTATATTTTATCATGATTGTTGCATAATTACCATAATTATGTGTAAATAAGTGCAATTTCGAGGGGAATTTGTATGGGGGCTAGGCGAAATCACGGAC
The DNA here is from genome assembly GCA_936449025.2 of Sarcophaga subvicina. Lineage (NCBI taxonomy): Eukaryota > Metazoa > Arthropoda > Insecta > Diptera > Sarcophagidae > Sarcophaga > Sarcophaga subvicina. Next base: position 54,881,835 of record OW388081.2, read on the forward strand.
CGATTTGAACCAAAATCAATTGGGTTCATCCTTGGGCCTAATTATCACTAACACTATCAAAAAATTCCAGCCATTAACTCATAAAACACTTCTATTAATTTTGGCCAGGTTTTCAGGCAAAATGCCACATAGTGCGCCGCATTGTTCCCAAATTTTGAAACATTCGACATAACCAAAGAAACCTACAAGAATTATATACAAAGGTTTAAAAATTACGTCGAAATGGAGGGTATTTCCAGCAACAAGGAATATTGTGCAAAACTTTTGTTAAATTCCATCGGTGCAAAAAATTTCAACATGGTGGCGGCGTTGGCTTCACCAAAACCACTTAATACAATTGCCTACGATGAATTGTTAGCTCTTTTTGAAGGCCATTTATCGCCGAAGAAGAATGTGTTTGTGGCACAACACCAATTTCTGTCCAAGAGCCAAAAAAGGTCAATTCGTTTCGGAATTTGTAGCAACATTAAGAGCTGATATAAGTGAGTGTGAATTTTTGTCACCATGTACATGCGGTGCATCAGTGGCCGATCTGTTTTTACGCCCCTAATTTATTAGAGGCATAACCAACAACAATTTGCGAGAACAACTATTGCAATCAAAATGTACAAAATTTGGAGAAATTGTGTCGAAGGCAATAGATTTGGAGGCCGCAAAAGCAGACGCGAGGGAAATTACGTTGCAAACATCACCAACATCAGTAATTAACAAGGTTTCGGTTCGCAACCCGATGAAACAGAGAAACGAATTTCGTGCAGAAAAAATCAATAAAAGGAAAACTGCAGTCAGTTAAAAGAAGTTGGGTATAGAAGGGTTGTGCTTGAGATGCGGACGAAATAACCATTTTGCGAAGGAGTGTCGATCAGATAGGAACAAACTCAAATGTACGGGCTGCAACAAACAAGGTATGTATTTCCACATTACAAAAGAAAATGTCAACTAGTAGGATTTTGTATACTTGACCTTTACAAGGCGTATTTACATACACCTGTTGATGAAGAGTCTGCAATTGTACAGACAATATCAACTCATCGGGGTACCTACAAGATGAATCGTTTATCATTTGGTATTAAAACTGCTCCATCAGAATTCAACAGAATCATCGATCAAATTTTACGTGATATAAAAAAATGGAATTATATTTTGACGATATAATTGTCCATGGACGTACAATGGAAGAGTGCAAATACAATTTGAAAGCTTGTTTGAGCCGATTAAGGGAATTTGATCTACACCTTAATAGTGTGAAATGCTCATTTTCTCAGGAGAGTATAGAATTTTTAGGTCATGTGGTAGAACATAACAAAATAAAGAAATCACATTACCCCTAAGAACGCAGATGATGTAAAACGGTTTTTAGGCATGGTAACATATTATGCGCATTTTATACCAAATACATCGTCAGTAACTGCACCTTTGAGACAACTGTTAGAAAAAACTCTAGATTTAAATGGACTGCCTAGTGTGAAAAGTCGTTTGATACTCTAAAAAGGAATTGGGAAGCGAACGTGTTTTAATGCCATACAACCCTGACCTGGAGATCCAATTAGCATGCGATGCAAGTCCAACGGGTATTGCGGGTATATTGTTGCACATTGTCGACGGTCGTGAAAGGCCAATTGCTTACGCATCAAGGGCATTGACGCCAGCGAGGCAAAATTACTCACAGCTTGAGAAGCGCTGACAATAGTTTTTTCCCTACAACACTTTCATGAGTATTTGTTCGCTCGTCCGTTTAAGCTTATAAATAATAATCAGCCAATCATGAGAATTTTCCACCAAACAGCAAAATTGACACAGATGACAGCGTTACGCCGCGTTTTTGTCCGGATTCAACAACCAAATAGAATGCAAAAAAGGAGTTGAAAATTCTAATGCGGATTGCTTATCACGGACACCAGATAATTCGATTGCTCCCAAGGAAAGTGCAATGGGTCACGAGGGGCACCTCGTGCTTGCAGCACAAGCATAAACTAAATTAGTAATTTAAATATTAATTTTAAATCGCTCAAAGAGAAAACCAGTAAAGACAAAGAATTGGTAGACATTTTATATAAACTGCGTAATGGTAAAAACAATTCTGAACATTGAATCGAAGCTGAGTATTCCATCGACAGCGATGTATTATTTAGAGGTCAAAGAGTCGTAACTCCTGCAACACTACGACCACACGTCGTACAAGAACTTCATGCGACACATCTTGGTATGACTAAGATAAAGCAACTTGCTTGTCGTTATGTTTATTGGAAGTCGATCGATAAAGAGATTCAGAACTTAGTACGATCTTGCCCATCCTGTGCAGCAACTCGAAGCTCCCCGGCAAAAGTGGAAATACATCCATTGGAGGAGCCGGATGAAAATTGGCAACGCATACATGTCGATTATGCGGGTCCATTCCAAAGATACTATTTTGGTGGTAATAGAGGCAAAGTCAAAGTGGGCAGAAGTGGAAATTTGTAAATCTGTACCAACATCGTTTACAACAATACAGATATTGCAAAATATTTTTTCAAGGAATTGTTTTCCGAACGTAATGGTTTCCGATAATGCAACGATTTTCACAAGCCTGGAATTTAGAACGTTCTGCAAAAATAGTGGAATTTTTCTAAAATTCATTGCTCCAGGGCATCCTGCTACTAACGGGTTAGCCGAGAGGAGCGTTAAAACTTGAAATACAAACTAACCACAATGGAGAATGAATCCCTGTCGATTCAGGAGAAAGTTCAGGAGATACGCTTCAGATATCGAGCCACACCTTCGATAAATAACAGAACACCCTCGGAACAATATTTAGGCAGGCAGATTCGTATACGTCTCGACGCTCTCAAACCTGTCAAATTCAACAAAACTAAATTTCCCACAAGTATGGCAAGACAATTTGTCGAGGGGGAGAGGGTACAAGCCCGTTACTATACAAACAACAAGGCAATTTCCAAACTTGGTACAATCACTAAAAAGCTTGGCAATCTCCACTATATTGTGACGCTAGATGACGGCTTTGTATTTAAAAGACATATCAAACAACTTCATTCCACTGAAGTGCAAAATCCGGTTACAGATGTTACTCACGATGAACATCCTGCTGATACAAATGAACAACAACCTTCTATACCAAATCAACAATCTACATCTACGTGAAGCACACAACCTTCTATACCAAATCAACCATCTACATCTACGAGAAGCGCCCAACCTTCTACATCCAATCAACAATCTACATCAACATCTACGGCAAGTGCGCAACCATCGACAGCAAATCAACCAATTCCACCCATCTCTGGAAGAAACGCATCAGCGGTTTCAAACCAACTTTTACCACAATAGGCAACAAGAGTATCAACACGAACACGTAAAACTTCCAAGCGTTTGGCGGAATATTGTAGAGTCTGATTAGAATGTTATATATTTAGATTATATGTACTTTAGAATTATAAGTTTTGTAATAAGGCTGAGAGAATTGTCATAACATTTGATCTGACAGCTTAGTCAAATCAAATAAATAGTCGGTACCCATGTACTAACTTAAATAAAGTGTTCTTTTTATTTGGAAAACCATAACATTTCGTCTCTTGGCAAATCTGGCAGTTTGCTACGAAATTTCTGACTTGGGCGTTCTGGTGAGGACAGTAGAAATATTCTTTAACCTTTTGTCAGGTCTTGTTGAAACCATCACGCGATGCCTCTGGAGGGTTGTGATACTTCTCTATAATTTCAGCTGTTAGCTCAGCACGAATCCATAGTTTCCAGTTCGTTCGGCGTCGACTTTAAACTGTAGGTCCCGCCACTCATGTATCAAATTAACAAGGTAAGTGGTCTGAGAAACTAGATCCATAATCCTGACTGAAGAGCTCTAATGACAAATTATCTATGTATCCCTAAGATCAAACTAGTAACTACCTTTTAATTTTTAGCTGCTTTCAGTGAACTTGAACAAAATCAGTCTGATACCCGTTGCAGCAGACTCAGGTGACTTTCTAAGTCTGGCGAGACAATCAAAAGATCAACTAGATAGACAAAACTATATCACGAAGTGCTGCTGGAATAACTTTATCCATTAAACGGTAAAGTCTTTGGGCTGCATTGCATAACCCAAAAGGCATGACCGTAAAATGGTATAAAGGTCTTCCTGGCACCGTGAATGCAGTCTTTTCTCTACTAGATGCATTTAATGGTACCTTCCAGAACGCGTCTTTCAGATCCACGTTTGATATGTAATGTGTATCCCCTAACCTACTGAGCAGACCTTCAATGTGAGGCAGAGGATAGGCGTCGTTGACCGTGAGGGCATTCAGCTTGTGAGCATCTAGACACAGCCGATTCTTCTCGCCTTTACGGACGAGAGTAACCGGATGAGACCAGGGACTTTCACTTTGCTCAATGACTCCAAGGTCAAGCATCCTATCTAGCTCTGAATACAACGACTTCTGCACAGCAGGTGAGACGGAATAATGCCTGTCCTTCACCGGTGTTGCGTCGCGGGTATCGATCGTATGGACCTCGAGGTGTGTCTTGCCAAGTCCGTTATTATTAGCTATGATATTGTCAAGTCGAAACTGTTGCTGAGGACCCAAGGTATGAGTTTTTACTCTATCCTCCTCCTCACTCTATCGACTGCAGGTGTTTGAGAACAGTTCAAATCTCTTCATAAAATCCACCCCAAGAAATAAATCTCTGTAGAGCGACGGCACTAAATAGAAATCCATCTCCTGAGAAGACTTATTGAAGAAAATCGTAGCTCTCACTCGACCTACAATTCTATGAGGGCTGCCATCAGCCGTCTTGATGATGAAAGCAAACCTAATGATTTGCAATCCCGCCTTTTCCACCAGCTTCATTCATTCTCTGCCCAGACAAGTGACGGTGGCGCCAATATCGAGTAAGCTTTCGACCTCTACCTGACCAAATTTGACCTTTACGTAAAAACGATAATCTCCTCGACTTATTTTCCTTCGCCTTTTATATGTGTCACTAGTCCTTTTGATCATATTTGAGACGTCTCCAAATATCCTTTTCTTGGCTTCCATGTATTCCTTCACCCTTTGATGAAGTGGCTTGATTATTCTTAAATTTGGGACGTCTTCTTTCTCTGCTTCCTTTCTATGGTGGTTAACTAAAATTTGTATTTTCGTTTCAGGTTGTGTTCTGGATTGCACCGGGCCGGATTCTGAGTCGAGCGAGTCTCCCCAGTGTGAGGATGGCTCCGCGAACTGTTTCCCTAACATTTAGGGCATTTTGGGGTCACAACGTCGTCCAAGCCGCAGCGGTAACTGAAGATCCGGCATGTGGATGTGGACAATCCATAAAACAGTGTCCCACCTGCTTACAGTTCCAGTAGGTGTACCTATAGTTTGCTGTTAAGGCTTCAACTTCTAGAGCTGCCGCTGGAGGTAAGTCCACTTCAAGCGCACATACTCTTTGTTTAGGATAAGAGCGTACCTGATACTGGGATCTCTGGCTGACCAATAGGTTTTCGGCTCGTTTTGCCTCCTGGCAGAACTCATTTAGGCTTTCCACCCGAGTAGAAAACAGAAGGTGAGAAAGAGACGGTTTTAGATTTCCTTTCATTATTTCAACTACGTCCCTTTCAGCATATTGGTTGCGCTGTTGGTTCCTTTGCCGCATGACGGCATTAGAAAAGTCCTCAAACGACTCTTGCGGAAGCTGACTACGGTCCATTATTCTCTTCTGCAGTTGAAATTCATTTCCATATCTGCTAAACTGATTAAGAAAAGCCTGTGTTAGGTCCTCCCAAGATTGAACTTGGTGTCGTTTCCTAGCCATCTAGAACCAGTCTAGCGCTTGCACTTCCAATAAGAAATGAAAACTACGTCTGATATCATTGAAAGAATAGTTGAAATCTTGTCGTAGCATATCCCGGCGGAAAATGAAATCTTCGAAGCTATTTGTTTTAGAAGTTCGATCAAACTTGATCCCCCACTTCGAGAGATCTACCCGATTGTGTACCTGCTAATCAACAGGCATCCTAGGCGCCGGGGACGAATAGGCTGCTGAACCTTGCGGAGAAGCTGGTCTAATCGGCTGATGTTCCGGGTAAGACGGAGTTAGCGGGTGTGGTGAGGTTCGTCGGCCTGTGTTCTAGTAACCAACTCGTTGGTTTCCATCCTGAGGAGGAACCGTGGTGATCGGCTGATGAGGATGAGGCAATCGGGGTGGAACAGCATTGGTATGAGGCTGATTTACCCCGTTGGTGGCTGCAGCCTGCACAGACACCAAACTCACGACAGCGGTTGCAAGTTGTTCCTGTATCCTAAAAACGTCTTGCATACACTTTACTGTTTCCATACTTTCCCGTCTGGTGTCTACATTCGTAGGATTGGAGCTTCTGTGATACATTTTTGGCCGTGAAGTTGCCATAATCGGGAGTTGTTACATGCGAAACTTGGATTCATTTGATAGTTTGACTGTGGATAGTTCGTGGTGTGGATACCGACGCTTGCACTCTTGATCTTGTCACGTTTTGCATTGTGTCTATATTTGATACCGCTGAATATATCCTACCAGAGCGCGTTGCCCTCATAGAAAGAGCAACTGTACACTTACTTACTTACTTAATTGGCCATTAACAACCCGATTAAGGGATTTCGGCCTGCCGCAATACATCCTTCCAGGTACCTTTGCTTCTTGCGCGCCTACGCCAGTTGGTCACACCAATCGATGACAAGGCTTCCTCGATTTGGTCCTTCCAACGCAGACAAGGTCGTCCTCTTCACCAATTTCCGCAGACCCCCGCATCAAATACCCGTCTCGCCGGAGCATCGGATGCGGAAATCATCGCCAACTCGTACTGGATCTTACGTAGGACTTTTCTCTCGAACACTCTCAAGGCTGCTGCATCAGTGCTTATGCCTCTGCACCATAAAGAAGCACGGGGAGGATGAGCGTCTTGTAGAATGTTAGTTTTGTCGTACGAGAGAGGTCCCTGCTACTCAGTTGCATATTGAGATCATAGTAGCACCTGTTGGCAAGAGTTATCCTGCGCTTGATCTCCAGACTGACATCATTTTTGGTGGTAACGGCGGAGCCAAGACAAATAAATTCTTTGACTGCCTCGAAAGTATAGTTATCGGCCGTGATCTGAGATCCAAAACGCCGCACGTATTTTTGCGTATTTACTGCCAGACCCATCTTAGTAGACTCCCGTTCAATTGCACTAAAGGCAGCAGTAACATCTCGCTTGGTACGCCATCTGATGTCAATGTAGTCGGCGTACGGAAGCAACTGGACACTTTTTTGAAAAATAGTGTCATTGCGATGGGATGTGATGCATGCAAACAAGGTAAAGTTTCTGACTGTGGTCAACGTGGCGACCTACGGGACGATCCTTGCCTTGCTGTATCCAAGTTGACATGCAGTCTCCTCGTGGCCCCTCCTGGATGGCATACTAGCACCCGCTAGATGTTAACTAATGCGTGCAGCGAAGTCCAATCCCCTGGACGTTAAATTCGGGTTGTGCGTAGGGCTTGGAACCCACCACGTAAAAATTTTAATCCAATGAAAACCAAGCAACTGTACAACTCATCCCAAAACTCAACACCAAAAACGGTTAAAATCAAAACTGGTAAAGAGTAATATAAAAAGAAACAACGAAAACGTAAACTATAAACTCACGCGAGTTACGTCAACCTCCCATTCCAGTAACTCAATATATTCCCTGCCAGTCAATTAGCAACAATAACAACAATGCAATAGTTCAACAAACTTAATTTTAATTAATAAGCAATATCAACAGTTTGCAAAATGTTTAAGTTTGATGAAATGCATACTTCTCATAGTCAGCAATAATTATCTGGAACGTATTTCAACAAACGTAATCTAAATATAATAATAATAAAATTTATAAATATTGTAATTACTTTTAAGTTTCGTCTTAGTCTTGATTTGAATGTCAATTAAATAAAACAATAAAGAAAAAGAAAAAAACAAAACTTGTTTTTTTATTTTCTAATGAACCCTCGGACTCGTTAGTGGCGCAGTCGTTGTAAATGAACCTAGTGACACAAAAGTGCACAAAAGAACAAAACAAAAATAGTCTAAAGACTTTATTGTGAAAACAGAAAAAAACACACAATTAAATTAAAAATTGTGTTTAAAAAACAGTTAAGTGTAATTGTGATCGATTAATACTACATATAAAAGTAAAAACCAACCAAAAACAGAAAATGTCCGTCGAAAATCAATCAACAGTTCTATCCGGGTCTGACCTTCTGAAAGAAGCGGCCCGCATCAAAGAATTCCATGGTACAAAAGAATATGATTTGTCGTCTTTCATCAGAGAGGTGGAAATAATACTGTCATTTTTCAAAGGAAATCCCACCTTACAGCAGTTTGTGTTCGAAAGGTACATCAGAAACAAAATTCAAGGACCAGCCCTACAAGTAGCGAGAGCTTTAGGATCAGACACAACATGGACCCAAATTAAAGAGGAACTTGTCAAGAATTTTGAAGTTAAGGAAAGCTACCACAGTCTCTACCACCAGGCTATTAATATGAAAAACAATAATGTAAGTGAATATTTTAAGAATCTTAGAAATATATTAGATAAATTAAATAATAAATATGAATTCGATATGAATAAACCTCACGAGTTTTCACCTTCTACTAATGAATCAATCATTCTTAAGACATTTTTGAACGGAATTCACCCAAGCTTATCTAGCATAATTTATAGTAGAGATATATCCACACTTAGGGAAGCTTATTACGTTTTAGAAGAGACAGGAATACTAAGACAATATGACAATAGATTTCCAAAATATTCATATACACGTCAACAATACCAACAATAAAGACACTATAACGAAGACGGACAGAACAGGACATATCAACAAAAACAGACATATCAAAGACAACCATTTCAAAACTCATATAATTATAGTCCTTCTCCAATTACTCATACTATTAATTCTAATCAGTCTCGACAAAATCCTTTTAACACAAATAAAACTCAACAATCCAGACGAAGCCAATATTTGAACCGAACTTTTGGTCATACTAATAATGGGCCTACTCCAATGGAAGTAGACCATATTGAAAACAATAGTACACAGGAAGTAAATTTTCAATGTCATGCCCATAAATTCGTTTACCGATAGTCGAACTAAAAATAAGAAATACAAACCTCAAATGTTTACTTGACACAGGATCAACAACCTCTTTGCTTAATAAAAATCTACTACCTGAATTTAAAAGAACAAAATTAAAGAAACCCATATTTTTTACTACAATAAATGGAAACTTTTGTATCGAGGAGGAGGTTATTACACCTCTTCCCAAAGAATTTAAAGAAGACAATCTGATGTGTTGGAAATTGACCAACTTTAGTAGGAAAAATTTCGATGGTTTAATAGGGCAAAATATATTAAAAGCCTTTTCAGCAATTATAAATCTTGAGGTAGACTTTCTTCAAATAAATGGTAATAAAATCAAATTTATAGACTCCTGTCCATATAGCCCAGAAGAAATTCAAACCTTAGAAGTGCAATCAGAAAATATTTTATATACATTAAAACGTGAAGATATGAATAAAGAAGAGGAAAATTTTTTAACAGAACTTATTTCAAAAAATTCTGACCTTTTTTTGCAAGAAGGAGACAATCTGACCCATACTCATGAAGTACAACATGAGATCACAACAACTATCAACAAACCTGTATATTCTAAAATATACAGATACCCTCAAATACATGAAGAAGAAATCAATAGGCAGATGCGAGAAATGTTGGGACAGGGAATAATTAAGGAAAGTGTATCTCCATATAATTCTCCTTTATGGATCGTACTCAAAAAATCGGACAATTCGGGAAAGAAAAAGTGGAGAATCGTAATTGATTACAGAGCTCTGAATGAAATAACTGTTAATGATAAATTCCCTATCCCAAATATTGATACCATGTTAGAGAAATTAGGTCGAGCACAGTATTTTACTACACTTGATCTAGCCAAAGGCTTTCACCAGATCCTCATAAAGGAGGAAGACAGAAGAAAAACAGCATTTTCTACATCACTAGGACATTACGAATTGCGGATGCCTTTTGGATTAAAAATGCACCTGCAACATTTCAAAGACTCAAGAGTTCAGTACTTAGAGAATATATCAACAAAATATGTGTATATCTCGATTTTCCATTTTTAGCAGTACAGTACAGGAACATAAAGATAGTATACAACGAATTTTCAATGCGCTTAGAAAGTATAATCTTAAGATTCAAGTTGTTAAGTGTAAATTTTTTGCAAAGTCTACCGAATATCTAGGACATATCCTTACTACTGAAGGGATTAAACCTAACCCAAATAAAATTGAAACTATTCAGAAACTGAAAATTTCTGAAACTCAGAAACAGATAGAATCATTCTTAGGCATAACTGGCTATTATAGGAAATTCATTAAAGATTATGCCAAAATTGCCCATGGTTTGACAAAATATTTGAAAAAGGATACGAAAATAAATAAAATGATCCCCAATATACAGATGCATTCTACAAACTTAAAAGATTGTTAATCAACACACCCATATTTAGGTATCCAGATTTTAAAAGAAAATTTAAATTAGCATCCGATGCCAGCGAATTCGCAATTGGTGCAGTGCTAACACAGGATAATCATCCTATTAGCTATGCCAGCCGAGCTCTAAACGAACATGAAAGGAAATATTCCACAACTGAGAAAGAGTTGTTGGCCATCGTTTGGAGCGTAAATTACTTCAGGCCATATATATATGGAAGGAACTTTGATCTCATGACAGATCCTCAACCACTAAAATGGCTTCAAACAAAATATAAGGGAAAAGACATAAACCCTAGACTTCAACGTTGGTTACTTAAACTTGGCGAATATGACATCAACATTGGGTACATCAAGGGCAAAGAAAACACTTTGGCCGACTTCCTTAGTAGAATCAATGCAGACACAGGAGAAATTTGCGCAATGGATGACAACACAGGAGACACAGATCTAGACAACTTAAGTACAGCCGCTACTATTCACTCCCAAGAGGAAGAAAGAAGTGATCATTTTCCCATATTAGACTCAGTTGTTAACCGTTTTCACACCCAAATAATATTAACGGAAAGTATTAACGGAGAAAATTAAAATTGTTGATAATAAAAGAAAAATTTTTGTAAGCCTAGATGATATTGAAAGTGGTTTCATGTCAGACATTTTTAGGAGATATATAAAAACAGGAAAAGTAGGAATATATTCAGATATTTCAGATTCCGATTACAATGTAGTCCAGCAAAAACTTATAGGGTTATTTAATACAAGCGTAAAATTCTATAGATGCTCATACCATGCTAAAGATATGAGAAATGAAGAAGAAGCTTTCAGGTATATTCAAAAGTATCACAAAGAAGAGAAGAGAACAAAATATACTTCAAAAATCTTAAAACTCTTATTCAAAAATATATAAATAATTGTGATATCTGTTGTAGAGGCAAATATGATAGAAAACCATATAAACCAAAATACTTCATTACTGAAACTCCCACGGATACGAATGAAATAATACATATAGACACTTACGTTATTAAAAAACATAGTTTTCTAACCATAATAGATAAATTTTCCAAACAAGCTACCACCATTTATTTAGAAGACAGAAATAGCATAACACTTATAGAAAAACTTCGCTTATATTTTTCTCTCAACTCAAAACCAAAACGAATTGTTGCTGATAATGAATTTAATTCGACAAATGTAAAGGACTTTCTCAGACAAGAAGAAGTACAAATTCATTTCACAAAACCAAACTCCCATACAGGAAACGCAGACATCGAAAGATTTCACAACACCTTAGAAGAAAGATTTAGAATGATAGAAATAGAAAATTTTAGATTTAAAAGTCCAGGAAAAAGTATACAAGTGTACTGAATGGTACAACAAATCTATCCACTCTGTAACCAGGGAAAGACCAATAGGCATAGAAAATGGAAAAATTGAAAGAAATAAAATCTGTAGTTTATTACAAACCACAAAAGAAAAAAATCTCAAAATTAAACCTTAACAGGGAAGAATATCAGAATACGAATCAGGAAGGTTATGTAAAAAATTATAAAGCTGTTAGGCACAAACAAGAACCTAGATACGTAAAGATGGAACTAGAAAATATTCACCCAACAAATATAAAAAGAACTACCAAATTTTCAGGTACATATAACGCTGTTAATGACAATAATAATGACGCTTTTCGCTTTAAGCAACACCACTCTAATGGTTGAAGACATCAATAGCAACAATGGTTTCGCAGAAATTGTATTAGAGGACGTGGACATAACATACAGTTACAATACTATTTTACACATCAGTGACCCTAGAGAAATTCAGAATATCATAGAAGAACTAGAGGAAAATACAAAAGTAATCTTAGATAAGAATGACAAACACTTTTTGAATATGCAACTATTAAAAGCAAAATCGAAACTTCAAACTATCATCCCTACCAGACATCCAAGAGGATTAATTAGCTTCGTAGGTACCGGAATGAAATGGTTATACGGGACAATGGACGACTTTGACAGGACAGAAATAGAACGACATTTACACACAATTGATAATAATAACCATACAGTAATAGAAAATCTTAATAAAAATATTGAAATAAACTACATATTCAATGAAACAGTTTCAAAGCTAAAAGACGCAATAGAAAGTGACAGAACACAGATTAATTCAAAATTGAATCAAATAACTAAGAATGATGAAGAACTAGAAAATAAATTTATATATCTAGATTTATTATTAAAAATTAAAATTTTGCTAGATAATATTGAACACATACAGAACAACCTGGTAGCAGAAAAAACAAACACTATAAATAACAATGTACTAACAAGTGAAGAAATAGCTCGTTATAATGTAGATCTTTATAAGATGTAAAATACCAAATTAAGTGCAGCCCAATACAAAAAATAAAATTATTTTTGTAATTCAAATACCTAAAGATATACAAAAAATAAAAAGATCATTTTTTATCCCTATACCAAATGAAAATTTAAAAATAAAGAAATATTAAAAATAAATAACACAATGCATGATTTTACTAACGAAGTAAAAAGAAGCAATTTAAAAAATTTAACCTTTGCATTTTTACAAATAATTGTCTAAGAAAAAAGAATAAACAAATAGAAACTGTAATATCACGTCTCAGCTAACGTTTGATGAAATATCAAATCAGATCAAAAATATTAAAAAAATTGAAGAATTAAAATTTCATAAAAAATACAACTACACTTTTAATGGCCTCGCTTTGATATTCAGTGTACTAGCTCTAGGCATAGTAGTGATATTTTGCACTTATAAAAAAATAAAAACGAATAAAGTAAAAATAATTGAAAAAACTCAGGAGAGTTTTAAGTCAAACGGGGAAGGAATTACGTCAACCTCCCATTCCAGTAACTCAATATATTCCCTGCCAGTCAATTGGCAACAATAACAACAATGCAATAGTTCAACAAACTTAATTTTAATTAATAAGCAATATCAACAGTTTGCAAAATTATTAAGTTTGATGAACTGCATACTTCTCATAGTCTGCAATAATTATCTGGAACGTATTTCAACAAACGTAAGCTAAATATAGTAATAATAAAATTTATAAATATTGTAATTACTTTTAAGTTTAGTCTTAGTCTTGATTTGAATGTCAATTAAATAAAACAATAAAGAAAAATAAAAAAAATTTTTTTTATTTTCTAATGAACCCTCGGACTCGTTAGTCGCGAGCTTAAATTGGACGAGATGCAAAATATCCCCAAAATAGGATATACTTCTTTCTAAAAAAGCAAAAGAAAACTGTTCAAAAAAAAAAATAATAATAATAATAATAATAAAAATTTATTAAAGGCAGTCAACAGAATTTTCAGGTGGCGTGGATAAACGAAGGTAAGTAATATCAAATCTCATATATGAATGTGCAAATCCAAATAATAATGTATAAAATCTTCTTTTCAGGTTTTCACAAGTATCTGTTTTTGTTTTTGTACTTATGGGATTCAAAGTTCATCACTATTACCAGGACCTTGCAGAGTTGTGCTAACAAATTCGGTGGATACTCAAAACTCCATAATGAATCCAGCCTACTTTACTACCAAGTTCATTGAGTTTTCTACTCCTTGGTGACGAATTCTGAGCTGAATCATGAGAAGATGGTTTATAGTGAAAAATGAAATACAAAATTTTATGTTGTGTTTGCCTGAAGCAATAACTATTGGATGTACCAATCGTCAGTCTCAAACACGAACACAAAATCTTGGACATTCACAATTACACCTAGTCGCTACCCTGTCGCAACGCGGAAGACTTAAGTTTGAACGCCAATCAGGAATTACAGTTAAGACAGCCAGGTATTTTGTAAAAATTAAACTATTTTTAAAGAAGTCTAAAGAATTCAGACTTCGCATTCTGAATACAACGTCGCGTCAAGGGCTCCTGAAAGCAAAACAACAAATCCGGAAAACTAACCAAAAACGGACGCGACTATTCACTTTCGTGCCCCCACGTTGGGCGTCATTTATGGGGTCAGTATTAATGATGCGCTATTGAAAATTGTGCTAAGCTGTTTGGAGAATTAAACAGCTGAAGCCAGTGTGGCCAGATAATCGGCGGCGCTGGTATACTAGCGCCCCACCATGATAGCTCTAGACTTTTGGAGCTATCCCGTACACAACCTTACTCTTCGTTTACCCTGCCACTATCGTAGTGACTTATCTGTTGTTTCAAATAAACCACTCATTAATAAAAAGAGTATTTTAAAAATTCATTTCAAAACGTTATAAAATTTGATTTATTAAATGTAAAAGAACCCAAATCTTAAATAAAATTCCCCAAATGTAATACATAATTGGAAATTAAAAAATATTTAAACAAAATAAGGGACAAAAGTTTAAAAAAAAACAATAAAAATGAAAGTTTTTCTTTTTGAAAAAATCAAAATGAAATCAAAAAATTTAATAAATTTAAAAAAATAAAAATTGGTTTCTAATTTCAAGTAAATTAACAGAAATAGAAAACTTGGGGAATTTTAAAGCGTCTAGAGCGCCATTTTCTATTCTTGCCAGAACCGCCGAAATATTATAACGCCCTTTTTTATAATATATATATATATATGTATTTAATTTTTCTATAAATTGTTTTTTTTTCTTTTTTATATTTATAGGTCAATAGGATGCTTAAAAAGAACGTTAACCTCAATAACCCGAGCTCGTTTTATAAGGTTCGGACGGGCAGCTTAATTTAAGGGACTGATTTATAGATAAGGTAACAAAACTATTTATATTCACTAAAGAAAATATATATATATAAATTTAATTTTTTCTTGCTTGTTTCTAGGTCGGTCAGTCTTTTGTTAAGGTAGGGCGAATACCTGGCTTTACCACAAATTTAAAGGCTGATGACCACAGATAATGGTGTGCTATTCTGTTAAATATGGTGACGCTGATGATGCTGAGCGATGACCGTTGAGATGACCCAAAGCGGATGAGGGAAGGCTGTTGGAGTACCTGAGGGAGCTGATGTCTGGAGAGTTGTGTTGCAGGAAGATGAGATTGCAAGATGCTGAAGCGGATGAAGGTAGCGGATGATGCGGCTGGGTGCGGGGATTACAGACTTTTGGAATTTATTTAGTTTTTCGATTTGAAAAAGTAGTTTGTAAGTTTTGTTTTGAGTTGCTTAATGTTTTAACTTTTTAGTTTTGTATTTTTATTGCTTTTATTAAATAATGTTAGCCTCTTTCTCTTTTAATGTTTTAAGTTCAGAAATTTTCTTTTGGTCTTTCCTTCTGTTTAAATAAAAATGATGTTTTATTTCACTTAGCTAAATCACAAAATCACTGAATCACTTGCACTTTTTTTCTGGAGCCGCCTGCTACCTTCTCACAATTTAGACCAATGTAAAAAAGACCGTCTTTCTCGTTTTTAGTTTAGACATCACCTCGCTTTTCAAGCAATATGTCCTCCCATTTAATTTCACTAAATTCGATCAACAGCTTTCAGCAACTTGAACAGCATTGAGTCCCTAGTTGTTTTTGCTTATTTTGCTTTGTTCCGTAATTTTTTTTGAACATATGTTTGCTTCTTTCTATTTCCATATTCGCTTACTTCACTCATTTTGCCCTGTCAGCTGTTTAAATTTTTATTTTTAGTGTTGCCGGCTGGTCGTTTGAAGACTTCAGGCATAACCCACATGACATTCACAAAAATCAAGAAAACATGATTCCAATACAGTGTTCATCTTAAGACAAAGCAGTTGTTATTTTCTAATATTAAACAATATTTAAATAAAAAAATTTAAGTACAAAAGTATTTATATAAAAATAAAAATTAAAAGTTAATTTATAAAATCAAAAAGTAATTATTGACGAAAATAAATATATTATATGCAATCCAATTTCATTATAGAGAACACTACAGCTAAGCATTGGAGGAGTTTCTACATCTCGCAAAAGATTACATGGCCACAGACTAGTTGCTTACGGGACTTCGGAAACAAATGGAGGTGAATGGAAAGAGCTATAGTATTTTGTATAAGCTTTGTTTGATAATTGATAAAAACGTTGAGTTATAGACAAGGCAGAATTGAAAAATCCGGCTGAAAAAATTTCCGAAAAATAAAAGCAACTAGTGTAGGGCCATATTGCATTGCAATTGGATATTAGCTTAATATGTCTCTTCTGCCGTTACTCCAAATGAGATACCTGTGACGCCCAAACAGCAAAGCTGTTTCCCAGTAACAGTAAAAAATTTTTTGTGGTTATACCTCCACGTAGGACTTCTAGTGTATCTGTAATTTCATCAACAACATCAGGAACAAACAAACATGTTTTATACAGTTTAAATAAGTCTGAAACCAGGTATTTCCAAAATCCATAAACAACATGAAACAACAAATAAAATTGTAAACCGGATACTTTGAAAACCCATACATTTCGAAACAATGAATCAGGTAACAAGACTTACTGTGTTGGTAAGACTAATAAATATCTTTTAAATTGATTTTAAATCATTTTCGTGAATAATAATAATGTTTTTTATCAGACAGGTTCATCCTCTTCGCCGCAGTCTGCTGATCCCCAGGTCGAATACACGTATCATCGGATGTTATTACGGGTTAAAGGGTGAGGGTCAATATGTTGGTAAGAGGGGTAGGGTAAATGTAAAGGGAATGCAGAAACCTTTATATAAGTTAACACGAGCAAGTGTACTTGAGGTAAACTCATGCCCACAATTTAGTGCTGACGTTGCACACGCGCCAACGAACGGAAATTAGACCTAGCTCACATTTCGTCTGGACAATTTCCCACATTGCGAAATTGTCCGTATGCAGAATCAGCACTATTAATTAATTATTATTTCTTTATATACTAAAACATTGTAAATTAGTTGGTTAGTCTTTTGGGGAATACTAGAGTTATAAGTGGTTGTGAACTAAAATAATAAATTGTGAATTGAATTAATTGAAGTGTTTTATTTGTGAAAGTGGACAGTGGTAGTCCACTATAAAATATATTTTTTTGGCAATCCTGAAGGGAGAAAGTTAAGTGGCGCCCGAGCAGGGACCGAGTAAAAATACAAGAGACTGTGAAGGAAAATACAAGAGACTGTGAAGGAAAATACAAGAGACTGTGAAGAAAAATACAAGAGACTGTGAAGAATAAAAAAAACTTGTGCAAAATACAAAAGACTGTGAAGAATAAAGAAACTTGTGAAAAATACAAAAGACTGTGGAGAATAAAAAAACTTGTGAAAAAACAAGAGACTGTGAAGAATAAAAAACTTGTGAAAAATACAAGGGACTGTGAAAAATAAAAACTTGTGAAGAACAAACAACTTGTGAAAAATACAAGGGACTGTGAAAAATAAAAAACTTGTGAAGAATAAAAAACCTGTGAAAAATACAAGGGACCTTAAAAAATAAAAAACTACCAAGAATACAAGGACTGTGAAACCTTGCGAAAGAATCCTTCAACTTAATTCCTTAACATCTCGAATGCTCCTGAAACAAATAAGGTAAATATGGAAAGTTTACAAAGTAAAATAACAGAACTGACTGGGGGGCTAAATGCGGTCCTAAGCCAGCTTAGAACCCTCGATCAGAGGACACTAAGTCTGGAACGGAGGACAGATGTTTCGGCCAGGAACGAAGATTCCTCGACCTCTCACCCTCCTTTGCGCGCTCCAACAACGGAGTCTGAATTAAACGAAATCGGGAAATTACCTGATTGCGTAAAGGACTTGCAACCTTTTGAGGGTGATCCAACGCAGTATGTATCTTGGATACATAGCGTAGAGAGCATCCTGAAGGACTATGAAATTGTCCGACAAAAGCCAATTTATAGGGCTATTATACAGGCTATACGCCGCAAATGCAGAGGAAGGGCCGATGCTGCCCTTACCTCATATAACATTTTCGATGACGATTGGGTAACTATAAAAAATTGCCTGTCTCTGCATTATGCAGACAAAAGGGATGTCCGTACCTTAGAGCACCAGTTAACCCAACTGGCTCAAAAGGGGATGAGCATAGATGAATTCTACGCTACAGTAAATCATCAGCTCTCCCTTATCATAAATAAGTTGAAAACTGAGAGTTACTCAGAAGAAACAACCACAGTACTTATCGAGACATACAGAAACAAAACTCTGGAAGTCTTCGTGAGGGGTCTAAATGGCGAACTATCAAAAATGATAATGCTTATGAAGCCAAAGACACTTCCTGAAGCATATTCGCAAGGTCTGGAGTTGCGAAATATAAATTACAGGAGCCAGGTCACCCTGCATTCGAGTGACAATCGAAACAGGGTTCAGATTCCAATAGGTCTCAATAAATTCCCCGGTCCCCCAAATAAGACTCAAAACCAGACTTTCTCCCAAAAGTTTGTTCCGAGAAATCGATATCAACCTCAACTGAACCCCTTCATAAACCGACAGCTTGAGCCACAGCGTGCTGTACAACAGTCTGCCCCAAATTCACCCGAACCAATGGATGTGGATCGGAGCACACAGTTTAGGAAATCTGGAAACCGTCCATGGAATAATAACTATAAAAGACGGGCCTTTTCGGAACAGGTTCGCTCCGGGTCAGCTCAACGCCCGTTTAAACAGCAAAGATTATATAACATGACACAAGAAGAAGGACTGAACAATGAGGAAGACTCGGCTGAGGATGAAATAAATTTTCAGACTCGGGCCTTTCGGGCTTACCAAACGTAAGCCGTAAGCTAAAGGATGGCTCAGAAGTTAAATTTTTAATTGATACCGGGGCTACAAAAAACTTCATTGAGCCCGCCTTATGCCCCTGTCCCAAGAAATTAGATAAACCATTCCTCCTTCGTACTGCATCAGGGAAGATGAAAATTAATGAAAAGGGGAAAGGGGAATTCTTTGCCCCATTTGGTAACGATACCACATTAACCTTCTATGTGTTACCAGGGCTTATGTCTTTTAATGGGATAATCGGCGACGATACTCTACTGGAGCTTCAGGCTGTGATAGACCATAAAAATAATACATTAACGATTGCCCCGGGAATCAGTATACCTCTTGCAATACATACATATGGTGGACTTAACAAGCTTTTCCCGGACACAGAAGACGCTTTAAACGGACTTATAGCTGAATTCAATGACATATTTGGGCCAATTAATAACGAGTTGGCAGCAACCTCTATTAAAGCTGAGATACGATGTACCACTGACGAGCCGATATATTCAAAAAATTACCCATATCCGGCTTGTATGCGCCCTGAAGTGGACAGACAAATAGAAGAACTTCTAGAAAAAAATATAATTCGGCCATCCAAAAGTCCCTATAACTCTCCCATTTGGGCTGTCGCGAAGAAACCAAAACCCAATGGAGAGAGGCAATATCGTATGGTGGTAGATTTCAAAAGACTGAATACCGTTACCATACCTTACACATACCCAATTCCTGACATAAATTCAACTCTGGCGAGCCTTGGCAAAGCGAAATTTTTTACAACCCTTGACCACACTTCAGGGTTCCACCAGATTCCAATGAACCCAAGGGATATTCCAAAGACAGCCTTTTCTACGATGAATGGCAAAGTCGAGTTTTTGAGACTACCATTCGGCCTGCGAAATGCTCCTGCCATATTTCAACGCATGGTCGATGACGTCCTGCGAGGTTGTATAGGGAAGATTTGCTACGTCTACATAGACGACATAATAGTTTACGGAAGTACTACTAAGGAACACATAGAAAACCTTAGGAAGGTATTTCAGTGCCTAAGAGAAGCTCGCCTTAGGGTCAATCTAGAAAAAACTGCATTCATGAAAACCGAGGTCGAATTCCTTGGTTATGTAGTCACAAAGATGGTATTCTACCCGATAGGGGAAAGGTAAAAGCAATCCTTGACATTGCACCACCTAAAACCCTTAAGGAACTGAAAAGCTTCCTAGGATTAACATCTTATTATAGGAGATTCATTAGAGACTTTGCCAAGGTAGCCAAGCCCTTAACCAATCTTACTCGTGGTGAGATGGCACAAGTTAAGGCTAATCAATCAAAAAAGGTTAAAATTACTCTCGGTGAAGAGGAATTACAAGCATTTAATGATCTCAAGGAATTGCTTACCTCATCGGATGTATTAGCCTTCCCGGACTTTGACAAGCCGTTTAATCTAACAACGGACGCTTCCAACAACGCACTAGGTGCCGTACTTTCTCAAGGGGAAATGGGAAAAGACAAACCGATAACTTTAATTTCTCGGTCCTTTAATAAGACAGAAGAGGCGTATGCCACAAACGAGAAAGAAATGCTCGCTATAGTTTGGCCATTAGACAATCTACGCTCCTATCTATATGGAGTCAAGAAAATACGCATTTTTACCGACCACCAACCCCTGACGTTTGCTCTGAGCAATAGAAACTACAATGCGAAATTGAAAAGGTGGAAGGCTAGAATTGAAGAATACAATTTTGAGCTGATATACAAACCATGGAAATCTAACGTAGTAGCCGACGCCTTAACCCGCCTAAAGACAGACTCAGCCGACTCAGTAAAAGCTGAGCGGACTTCAAGAGCTGCATCTACAGATTTGTGTGCCTATATTGCGGATGAATCCTCCACCGACACTGCGAGTGAAGGTAGGGCAAGAAGTGAGGGCTCAGATACTGTAATAGCTAGTGAGGGTACAACAGGAAATGAGGACTCAGCTACTGTAACAGCTAGCGAGGGAACTGCACACAGCGCTGAACAGGATGGCACAGACTTGATTCCACATGTCGAAGCTCCCATTAATGTTTTTCGCAATCAAATTATAATACGACAATTCCAATCCGATATGACTGCACACATGAAATCTCATCCTGGTTATAGCCGCCATGTCATATCTTTAGAAGAAATTAACAAGGAAAACCTTACACGAATGTTAAAGGAAAAACTTAGACCTAATGTCCTAAATGGAATTAAAATTCCTGAACAATATTTGTGGTTATTACAAGAGGTTTATTTAGAACATTTTTCACACTATAAGTTAAGAATCACTCAAAGACTCGTAGAAGACGTGACTTGCCCAGACAGGGTGTGCCGTTTGATAGAAGAAGAGCACAAAAGGGCACATAGAAGTAAGGAAGAAAACAAACTACAACTCCTACAGAAGTACTATTTCCCTAAAATGAACAGTTTAATAGGAAGATATACGAAAAATTGTGAAGTGTGCAAGGCTAACAAATATGATCGGCATCCACCAGTACCAAAACTTCAAGCGACCCCAGTTCCTTCTTATCCCTATGAAATACTGCATATGGATATTTTTGTACTCCAAAATGAGTATTTTATTAGCGTTTTGGATCAATTTTCGAAATTTGGAAAACTCTTCCCTCTTAGGAATCGTTTAGCTTTACAAATGAGAGAAAAACTAATTGAGGTCCTTAGTTATATCTCGACACCACGTATTTTAGTGACTGATAATGAAAGGTGATTTATTAGTCCAATAGTAATGAATGTGATCCAACAGTTTGGCATCAAGGTATACTTAACCCCAGTAGGCCGTAGTGAGGTGAACGGACAGGTGGAGCGGTTCCACTCAACGTTGCTAGAAATTTACCGATGTTTGAAGGCTGAACATGAAGGCTTAGGTGTTAGGGAACTTATAATGATCGCCACTGATAGGTACAATAACACCGTCCATTCTATCACGAACAAGAAACCAGTGGATATTTTCTTCAATAGAGCCGAAAGGATTAATTACCAAAGGTTGCAAAACTTTAGGCGAAAATTAAATAAAGAGATAAAGAAATCAATTACAGAAAAGCAAGAAGCAACCTTGAGGAGACACAACGCTAAGCGTTGTGTCATACCGAAGGATTATGGGGTAGGCGATGTCGTTTATGTTAGGAATAGGCAAATCAGGGCCAAACATAGACCACTTTACGAAAGAGCGGTCGTTAATAAAAACAATCGGGTCACAGTGCAGACAAGCACTGGGAAAAAGATTCATAAGACCCATATTAAATCCTAGAGGCTTCCCCTAATGCGATTTCTTTTTTTTTTTGGGACAACGATTTGTGATAGTGATGTCCTCACTATCATGGGTCGTGATAGTTCCTCGTACCATGAGTAGGTTTCCTGCAATTAAACCACCAACGCTGAAAATTAAAAGGGATAACTCGGGGTCTATGGTCCATACAAAAAAATGAACAAATGGGCTCAAAACTGTAGTGGAAACCGCTTATTGCGGTAGGGTTCAATTCCCTGTGGGTCCCATGTAAGTGAAGAAATCGTATTGTAGGAGAGCCTGGTATAAAAAAAAAGAAAAAAGACAAATACTAAAATTCCATGGGAAAGGCCTTAAAATGAAATAAAAAAACAATACAAAAAGATACAAGGCACGAGAAAATATAAAGTGAAATAAAAATTAAAATTAAAAGTTCGAATGGAATAAAAAACTTAAAAATGGCAAATGATATGCAAAAAATTAAAACAAAATAAAAGGCCTTAAAATATAAAAACCGGTAAAAATATGAATTTAAAAGATAAGCGATAAAAGCTTAAGCGAAAAAATATTACAAATAGTTAACTTAATTCAAACAGAATTATTATAATGCCATAAAGTAAATTTATTTTGGAGCAAGGATGATCCATGCCAATGGCAGGATACAAAGGAATTCCATGGCTTAAGAGACTATCATTTGTATCCTTTGCATATGGCAGACATCATACCAAGTTCAAAACAAAAAAGAAGGGGGATGTGGCCTTCTGCCTTGAAAATAAAATAATTGAAATAAATTCAATAGAATGATAAGAATTACTTTAGAATAAGAATCATGTTAACAGTAAAACACTATATATGTAAGGTAGAAATTTGATTGTACTAACTTCTTAATTATACTAACTTCGCAATTACTAATTATACTAACACTCTAACAAACTAATCGTAGAACTAGAAAAGCAACATTTATCGTTCCAGTTTTATGTGGTTCACTGCTGTGAACTGCTTACAAATCTTCGAATATCACTCGCCGTTGGTTACGTTCAAGCATGGCAAAGGTTGGCTGGTCGACGGAAGATTTAATCTGGTACACGTCATCAACTTAGAAGAATATGAACACCTATTGGACCAGGTGGTAACAATGCTGGGGAAAGTTGTCGTGGACGAAAGAGCAAAGATGGTAATCGACTTCCATGTTAATACAATTTCTTCCCAATTAGATACGCTTATGGGCAAATATAGAAAACAGAAGTGCTCTATCAACTGGATCGGTTCAGCCTGGAAATGGTAGGCTGGCAACCCAGATGCAGCGGATTGGGATAAAGTTTTAAAGTCTGAACAGAGCATTATTGAAAATAACAACCATCAATATGTGATCAACGATAGACTTTTTAAAGCATCACAGGAGGCCATATCCAAAGTTAACGCAATGGTGGCGCGATTTCACAATGAGGTCAAGGAGACGAATGTCGAAAAATTTATCAATCAAGTCATACGCCAAATAGTGATAATCAAGGAAGAAGTAAATGAAGTCACAAGAGCCGCCCAGATGGCCAAGGGTGGTATAGTCAACACCAACGTACTCGACAGAGAGGAAATTCGCCGCATAATAGACGAAATTGCAACGCTCCCATATTCCAACGAGTTGGAAACTATCGAGTATGCTAATCCGAAGGTATGCACAAATGGTTTCATGATACTCTATGTCTTGTCACTGCCAAAAGTAAGGTAGGCTGAATATAACTACCTTATTGTCAAACCATACGTTCGAGAAGGGAAAGTGATAGACATACGTTTTAATACGCTATTAGTAAACGAGAAGGAAACTTATGGTATCACCGAGCCTTGTATGCGAATCAGCAATAATGCAGTGTGCGAGGAAAAAAGCCTGAAAAAACTTCCTGAAGACGATTGCATTCCAACCCTCATCAAAGGAGGGGAAGCGAAGTGCTCATACCGATCCTGTGAAGAGGAAGTCGTTGAGCTCGTTATGGAGGATACCATCTTCATTACCAATTTTAAAGGTAATCTTCAGAGCGGTAACGTTACTAAATTCCTATCAGGAACCTACGCGGTGCGTCTTAATAACGAAGAAGTGACAATAAAAAATTTGACCTATATCAGCCGAAGCGAAACACCAATCCAAATCCTACCTCAACTGTCCTAGAGGGAAGACGGCAGCTTGATATGGATTATCTCCACAATATCAGTCTGCAAAATATTAAGAATGTTGAAAGACTAGATAAAAGATACCATTATTCCATAGTAGCGGATTGTACTATTTTTTTGCTCCTATTGTTCTTAGGCTACCTATGCTGGAAAGCCCTGTACTCCCGGGTTCATCTTCCTCCTCTGCGGAGCATGAGTATCTCAACACCGAAACTTCAATCTGCGGGACGCAGATTTTTGGCAAGGGAGGAGTTAACACGAGCAAGTGTACTTGAGGTAAACTCATGCCCACAATTTAGTGCTGACGTTGCACACGCGCCAACGAACGGAAATTAGACCTAGCTCACATTTCGTCTGAACAATTTCCCACATTGCGAAATTGTCCGTATGCAGAATCAGCACTATTAATTAATTATTATTTCTTTATATACTAAAACATTGTAAATTAGTTGGTTAGTCTTTTGGGGAATACTAGAGTGATAAGTGGTTGTGAACTAAAATAATAAATTGTGAATTGAATTAATTGAAGTGTTTTATTTGTGAAAGTGGACAGTGGTAGTCCACTATAAAATATATTTTGTTGGCAATCCTGAAGGGAGAAAGTTAAGTTATATATATATATATGTATATTATATGTATATGTGTTAATAATAAATGATATTACGGGTCTTATTTTGCTTTTTTACTTACAAGTTTACAGAAAGTATTTATGTTTTTATTCAACAATAGTTTGTATTATGGTGCGCAATGTTTGTTTTGTTCACAAATTATATATTTTATTATGCTTATTTTATATTTTGTCATAAAATCAAAATCTAATAATAATTAATTATTAAAATTTGTCAGGTGTAATTGAGTGCACACGCGAGTTAAGATTATTAAAAATTCACTTTTAATTTTTTTTAGAAAAAATTATTTTTTTTTATACGACTTTATTATTCGAGATTGGCCTTAAGACTACTTTTACAAAAATCTTAATTTTATTATTTAGCCTACTGCACCAAACTTTAGAATTCAAAACAAAGGAAAAAATCACTTCAGAATAAAAAACAAAGGAAAGGAAAGAAAATAAAAAATAGAACACTTGAAATTATTAAGCAATCATTAAAGACTCTGCTTAGTCAGATCGATACAATTACTTTATTGTTGTATAAACAAAAAGACTTGGTTCTGTTAATCATTTGAAATGCTAATGCCTTTGGTTAAATCAAAATTCTTATGGAGCATAATATGGTTTAGTGTTACAACGAAATAACTTTTAACACTCGAAAAAAATTATAAAAGTGAAAATATTCATTTATTGTTTCAAGTGTTGTTGTAGTTGATGTTATTGTTTGGAATGTTTGTGTTGTTACATTGGAAAGCAGGGTTTGTGTTGTTGATATTGGAATGCAGGAGTTGCATAAATGTGTTCACTCGTATGAACACGAACGACATGCCTGGGCCAACACAACCTCCGAATGATAATGCACTGAATCACGGCTATATCGTTTTTCGAATGCGGAACCGAAGAATTTACGGAACTTCTCTTTTTTTCTCCAGAGCAGCTGCGTCAGTGTGTAACAGTAGGAACGTGCAGCTTATCCGAGCCAACGTTTGGCCGGCAACTATACCATGTTGTCAAGAAATTTGTTTATATTACAAGCGAAAATAATGTCAGGCTGGAGATCGGGCATAGAATTACTGTTGCCAACAGGTGCTACTACAATACCAGTGCTTTCTGCAAATAATTCATTAATTTAAAGAATTTTTTAATTCTAAACTGTATGTTCCGCCCCTCATGGATAAAATTAACATATATGACATGGGTGGTGTCTATAGAGTTCAGATGATTAATCAAGAAAGTAAGTTAAAATTGGTTTCTATTGTACAAATTCTAATTTTGATCGAAATATATCTTAAACGAAACGAATAAACTATCAAATTCAATACAAGAAAAACAAAATCCCATCATGTAATGAAAACAATAGAAAGCTCATGTACTATAATTGTGTAGTTATGTAAAACTATTTGAAAGTGACGACTTTATTTAAATCGAAAACATTTGTTTTATTAAATATTATTATCATATCTGCCAGATTTGACGATTTATCGCCATTTTGACGATTTTTAGATATTAAAAATTTACATAATTTTCTTACATTAAAAGCCTCTTTGTGCCTTGTATTTGCTTTATAATTGTTACTTTTGCAAATTTAGGTTAGTAATAAAAGGAGTAAAGTATTATATTTTCAAATTATTTACGAAAACCTGTGATGATAAATTCTGTTATATAATGATAAATAAGTTCTGCAAATACCCTAAAATTCCCCAGCAAATATGTAATACCAATACCAAGAAATTTTAAATAAGATTGCCACTCGTAGTTGAGCATACTTTACCTCTTGCCCTTGCATACCATTTTTAAGGATTCGAATATAGATTTTAATATTACATTAGGAAAACTAAAGGCAAGTGCCAATAATTTTTTTTCGTACGTACGCTCCGGTAATAGCCCCTACTAATGCAGTGCATTGTGTTGGAACTAGGAAAATATGTTATGTTAAGGAGAAAAGAAGTAGTGTTTGTGAACACTAGATTTTAAACCTTTTATACCATAAGTGACAGGAAAGACCTCTGCCGGAAGGGAGTTCCACATACACCGGCCCATACATGAGAGTTGTATTCTGTTGTGGTTGGGAACTCTACCACCAGATGACAGTTTTATTGTATTTATCATCTTTTTATACTCATCTTTCATTAAATACTCGTACATACCTTGTCTCTAACTGTTCACCGTAATTTATTTTATCATATGTATTATTCGATTGGTAGCTATTAAATAATAAACATCGTTTTATAATTATTAATATTAAAATAAGTTTTTTTATGTTTGACAAAACTGAACATAAGAGCGGCGACGAGTCATAGTTTTTTTTAATATAAAGAAAAAAGGAAAACACGCGTAATAAATATTGTCGATTGTGAATAGTTTTTTTTATTTAAATTTTTTTAACTCAAACAATAATAAGACAGTAAAATTGTGATGTATCAAACGCTAACACAAATTCTTGCTCAACAACAAGAAACGCTGCAGCGGCAGCAAATTGAAATGGAGCAACAGCAAAGGCTAATGGAACATTTAGTAGCAATGTCTAGAAGTGGTTCAGTGGTTCTGATGCTCCGTCAACAAGCTCTGATATAAAGGAATTTGCCTGTAATGCTGATTCTAACCAAACTTTTGAGACTTGGTACTTTCGTTATGAACATTTTTGGCGAAGACGCAGACAAATTAAAGGATGTTGAAAAATTGAGGTTAGTTTTGCGGAAATTAGAACCTGATGTATTTGACAAGTATGCCGACTATATTTTGCCTAAAATACCAGATCACGATTTTGGGGAGATAGTTTCTACATTGAAAACTATCTTTGGAAGAAAAGAGTCTCTTTTTAGCGCGAATTGTCTTCAATTTACAAAAAGTGGTGGTATTGACTTTGTTACATATGGTAAATCGTAATTGCGATAATTTTGAGTTTGGCAAATTAAAGGAAAACCACTTTAAGGGCTTAATGTTTCTTCGTGGCTTGCAAAGCGCAGAAGACGCCGACATTAGAGCGCGCCTTTTGAACTTTTTGGAAGGAGACACAGAGAGAGCTTACACAATTACAAAATGGTTACCGAAGTACATAGAGTAATAAGTTTAAAAAGAGATACCGCCGTTATTGAACAAAAAGTACACGCTGTAAAATCAAAAGAGCACAAAGGTAAATTAAGAGAAAACCACAATACAAATGAAAAGCACAATACAAGTGAAAATCCGAAAAGGCCTTGTTGGCAGTGTGGCGCGATGCACTTCATAAAAAATTGCACATAACTAAGCGCTTGTGTAAATGCGGAGTGGTCGGTCACAAGGAGGGGTATTGTTCAAGTTTCTTTGTACAACGCACAC
The DNA here is from genome assembly GCA_936449025.2 of Sarcophaga subvicina. NCBI lineage: Eukaryota > Metazoa > Arthropoda > Insecta > Diptera > Sarcophagidae > Sarcophaga > Sarcophaga subvicina. The sequence continues at coordinate 54,910,397 of OW388081.2, forward strand.
AACAGAAAAAATAATACAAAATTTAAAGCAAATTTACATGCTGTAAACAAGCCACACGCAAGCCACGTGACAAGCCACAAGCATTTGAATATTATGGGTGCCGATGTAATGGACCAACTTGGTTTTTGGAGTTATCCAATCGAATCAATTTGCAACAACATCAGTGTTTCGGAAGTTCAGAAAATCAAAAATAAATTTCCGAATGTTTTCGCCAGCCAGCCCGGTCATTGTTCTACTGTCAAAGTAAATTTAAAAGTCAAGGCTGATGCTAAACCAGTATTTAAACCAAAACGACCGGTGGCTTATGCAGCAGTTCAACAAGTAGATGACGAACTTCACCGCCTGGAACGGGCTAATATCATTACACTTGTAAATTACTCCAGATGGGCTGCACCTATTGTTGTTGTAAAAAGGGCTAATGGAAAAGTTCGCATATGCGGGGATTATTCTACCGGATTAAAGTAATGCATGGAAACGCACACCTATCCACTTCCATTGCCTGATGATATTTTTGTTAACTTCAACAACTGCAAAATCTTCACAAGAATAGATTTAACCGATGCATACATGCAACTTGAAGTTGACGATTCCACAAAAGAGATGTTCACCATCAATATACACAGAGGTCTTTTTACTTTCAACCGTCTTGCAACTGGGGTCAAATCCGCTCCTGGCACTTTTCAACAGGCAACTGATACAATTCTGTCTGGTGTTCAATAGGCCTATCCGTATCTCGATGACGTCATCATAGCAACGCCGTCAATGGAACAAAATAAAAAGGCAGCCAACGAAGTGTTTTCACGTTTTGAAAGGTATAATCTTACTGTAAATTTTGATAAATGTAGTTTTTTTCTATCATCGACTTTATATCGATGGTACCGGCATCAAACCTGATATAGGTAAAATTTCAACAATTTTAAAAATGTCAGCTCCAACAAATATCACAGAACTGCGGTCATTTCTGGGTGCAGTGAACTACTATAGTATGGCAAATTTATACGCAAAATGCGATAGTTAAGAGCACAATTGGACGCTCTTTTAAAACGCGATTCTGAATGGAATTGGACTAAGCCTTGTGAAGAAGCATTTCAACAGTTTAAGTAGATTTTGTCTTCTGACCTTGTGCTTACACACTACAATCCAAGTCCTCTAATCAAGGTAGCTGCAGATACCTCCAATGTGGGTATTGGTGCTTAAATTTGCCACGCATTTTCTGATGGCAGAGCGCAACTATTCACAAATTGAAAAAGAAGGTTGGGAACTCGTATTTGCAGTAAACAAATTTCACAAAATGCTGTATGGCCGTCGTTTCAAGCTGGAAACCGATCACAAACCTCTTTTGGCTATATTTGGCATTAAGAAAGGTATAGCAACACACACAGCCTGTCGATTGCAGCGCTGGGCTTTAACTTTAATGTCATACGGTTTTGATTTAGGTTATGTTCCCCCACAACAATTTAGTTGCGCAGATGTTTTGTCGCAACTAATCAACAAAAATCAAAAACTCGAAGAAGACGTAATAATTGATTGTGCAACACTGGAAGCAGAAGTGAAATATTTGGTTCAAAACAATATCGATGTTTTACCCATCACATACAACATGGTGCGCTCAGCCACTCAATACGATGAAACTCTACAAAACGTGATAAAATACATTAAAACTTCGTGGCCACACACAAAATCTGAAGAAGAGAGGCTTCTTTACTTCCGTAATGATGGATTGTACGTTGTTGATGATTGTCTTCTCTATCAACATAGAATTGTGGTTCCAAATAGTTTACGTTAACGTGTACTTAAGCAGTTACACAAAGGTCACCAAGATATAGTTCGTACCAAAGCTCTTGCCCGAAGCTATGTCTATTGGCCAAACACAGACAAAGACGTGGAAATGTTAGTACGGCAATGTACATCCTGTGCATCCACAGCAAAAGCTCCACCAAGAGCAAATCGTCATCCCAGGCCAACTGCACAAAGGAAAATGCAACATACACATTGATCTGGCAGGTCCTGTGGAACAGAAAACGTATTTATTGGTGGTTGATTCATTTTCTAAATAGTCAAAAGTTTACACACTAAAATCGATGACGTCAGCAACAGTGATCGATTGTTTTAACGATTTTTTCTCACATTTTGGATGGCCGGAAGCATTAGTGAGTGACAATGGAACACAATTTACCTCACAAGAATTTTTTGATTTCTGCAGGGAACGTGGAATTGAACACTTACGTACTGCACCATTCCACCCAAAATCCAAACGTTTGTGGACACTTTTAATCGGGCGCTTAAGAAACAAAATTCATCAAATTTAATTAAAGGTATTCGTGAAGACATGTAGAAAGTCTATCGTACTACAAACAACGACAATGCATTTGAAAACAAATCACCATCTGAACTTTTTTGGGGAGGAAGGTAAGAATCAACATGGATTTGCTTCTAAAACCAGAACAAGTCTCTAGTCATTACGATAACAAAATGGCATTGCAATATAATCGTAAATACAATGCTAAAGATCACCAATTTAACGTCGGAAGTGAAGTATATGCCAAAGTGTACAAACTCAATAAGTACTTTTGGGCACCTGGAATTATTAAAAATCGTATTGGAAATGTTAATTATGAAGTGTAGGTTGTTACCTTTCCATATTTTAAATCCATGAAATCGCACGCAAATCAATTGCGATTACGTCATAGCAATTCACCAAGTACTAATTCGTGGTTAAATATTTTTGATCTCAGTCTTCCAAATAAAAATACACCAAGCACGAATAGTGAATCTACTCCTATTCCAGAAGATATAACCGTCCCTGGTCGTATATCTGCTTCACCAGCTACAACTTCTGCGCACCGTTTAGAGATTTTACAACTTAATGTGGATGGAACTCTACCACCAGATGACAGTTTTATTGTATTTATCATCTTCTCTTTATACTCATCTTTCATTAAATACATACATTGTTTCCAACTGTTCACCGTAATTTATTTTATCATATGTATTATTCGATTGGTAGCTTTTAAATAATAAACAGCGTTTTATAATTATTAATATTAAAACAAGTCTTTTTATGTTTGACAAAACAGAACCAACATAGGAAGAAGATCGGTTAAAGTGAAATATTTCTTGCACCGCCTTCAGAAGTGAAGGCACTAAAAAATGTATCAGCTCTAGCGAACATCACACTGAATTTTCAAGCCCAGAACGTCAAGAGCTTCTGACAACACTGGGATGGATTGTTTAAAACTTAAATAATTTTTTTCTCAAAGTGATACAAAACTTTCGATTTTGGAAAAAAATATCAGAAATAAAAATAAGAGATGGTAGCTTTTAATTTTCAGCTTTGACTAAATTTATTAAGAAATATTAATATTATTATTAATATTCTTCATCTAATGTTTCATAAAACGGAATTCCTTAAAACTTAAACTAGAAGCAATATTATATAAAATGATTATTTAAAACTTAGCAATTGTAACCGCTTCGATTTTAATATTGAACCTGGTTTGATTAAAAAGTTTAATTCTAATAAATGCGTTTAAACTATCGGGTCCGCCATCTAACGTTTTTTTTTCAACTAGTGCTTATTTCGCGAATGGTAACACTTAGCTCATGTATGATTTGACAGATAATTAGTTTTATCCTTCCGCTGAACGAATATGGTACGCTTGAACAACGCTTGGAAATATTGCGTACGGATTTTGGAAGAAGAGAAACACCGTCAGCTCCGTATGTTCGTCATCTTATGAAAAAAGTGAAAGAAACTGGCATCCTCATCGATAAACCAAAGCGTGAAAAGCCAAAAACAGTGCGTACTCCCGAGAATATTGCTGCTGTGGCAGAAAGTGTACGTGAAGCGCCATCAACATCAATTCACCGTCGTTCTCAACAATTGAACATTTCGGAGACATCATTGAGGCGAATTTTGCATAAAGACCTTGGTATGACGCCATACAAAGTCCAATTGGTTCAGGAGTTGAAGCCAATTGACCATCCAATGCGTTTTCGCTTCGCTAAGTGGGCCTGCTGTCTTACAGAAGATGCCGATTTTGGCAGAAAAAATCATCTTTTCAGATGAAGCTCATTTTGATCTTGGCGGGTATGTAAACAAGCAAAATTGTCGCATTTGGGACACAGAAAACCCCCACGCATACATTGAAAAGCCGACGCACCCAAAGCGTTTGGTGTGGATTTTGGTCCAGAGACATAATTGGGCAATTTTTCTTCGAAAATGAGCAAGGAGTGGCTCATTGATTACAGTCAATGGCGATCGTTATCGGGCCATGTTGAACGAATTTTTATTCACAAACATTTGGTTTCAACAGGACGGCGCTACGTGCCACACAGCCGAAGCTACACTCGATGGTTTGCGCCCTGTTTTTGAAGATCGCATTATCAGCCGCAGAGCTGTTGTCGTTTGGCCACCTCGGAGCTGCGATTGGACATCGTTGGACTATTATTTGTGGGGTGCCGTCAAAGATAAGTGTTACGCCGACAAGCCAGAGACAATTGACGCTTTAAAGGACAATCTTCGTGAAGCCATTGGTGAAATACAGCTGCACACAATCGATAATGTGCTTAAAAATTGGACCGATCGTGTAGGCTACTGCATGGCCAGCCGAGGCAGCTTTTTGAATGAAATTATTTTCCATTATTAACCGGAAGGATTGTACTTTCAAATAAAAAAAGAAATTTGAGAAAATATTCAGTAGTTTTTTTTAAAGCATTTTCAAAAAAAAGTAGTTTGGCGGACTCATTATATAGCTGTATGTTTTTAACATACAAATACATATATTATATGAAACACTCGTTTATTAAGTTTATTTTTTAAATTAAATTATATTGAATTAGTAATATTGAATTAACTTTTTATGTTGCACTACTATAAAAATAATTTTTTTAAAAACCTTTCAATTTATTTACTTATATTTTCTGACGATTTTGATGATGATTTCAATGAACTTTTTTAAAGATTTTTTTCTAACATTTGACGATTTAATGCTTTATTTATCTGGCAGCTATGATTATTATGCGTTTTATTCAATCTTCTTTTGTTGCTTATTTATTTGTAAATGTGTATTTAGATACGCTGCTGAATATCAAAACAAAAATAAATATTTCCACAAAATATTTACTATATTTATACATAAGGCTTACTAACCATAATAAATTGAGAAAATATTAATTAAGGAAGATTTATAAATAGATATTTGATATTTTAACCAACAATTGCGTTTTTCCCTTCACATCCACATCAAAATGCAGTTAAAAGTCTATCAACTAATTTAAAATTAAATATTTATTAAGTAGAACGATGCAATTACAAATATTTCGATTAGAGAATACAAATTTAACTTTATGATATTAGTCAAAATAGTATATAATTTTGTTCGCACTGGTGATGACGTTTTGACATATAAATAAAACGTAATTGCAAGCTCTTAAGATCGATCGTCTGAAAAAAGAACTATATTAATGGACCCGCATACAGTCGGCACAAACAGGAATTTCAAAAAAGATTCTAACAACGGGATATCATTATCATTACATGTGAATTTAGCGGGTAAGGAAAAGTCAGTCACTCAATGATGAACAAATTAGTCTTTGCGAAGATAAAAGAAAAATTTAGGAAACTATCCAAGTAAATAATAGAATTATGATGCATTATAATCACCTCAGTTATTTTCGCGTAGATACAGGAATTTTCACGTTCTGGTAGAGATGAGGACTTCTACCTAAGGCCATTCCCCCTGATCCGTACGACGATTTTAAGACCTGTTTGAATATCACCGGAATGAGGATGAGTTGATCTTGACACTTTGGTCTTCCTGACTCCAATTGATATGTATGTATATTAAGCGAAACAAAAACAAAACTCGATAGGACACTCTGGTGCTTTTAAAATCTTCTTCCCAAGAGAAAGAGTGGAGTTTTGATACAACCACCGATTATATAGTGTCTGAGGTGATGTCTTTCAAAAAAACGTCTAGTTGCTTGCTTACGCTGACGACATTAACATCATAGGGCGTACCATGCGAGATCTTACTGCTGACTTTAATGCTATTAATATGGGTCGGGCAATAAATGTGGGCAAAACGAAGTATATGTTATCGACAAGTACGGACATGCGATATAATTTCGATGTAGTCAAGAAATTTTTTTATCTTGGCTTTACCGTTACGACCGAAAATGATGTCAGTCTGGAGATCAAGCTCAGGATCACTCTTGCTAATAGGTGCTACTATGGTCCAATAGGCAAGTGAGACGCTCATCCTCCCTGTGCTTATTTATGGTGCAGATGCATGGATACTATTGAAAAATTCTACGTAAGATCTTCGGTCCAGTGCGAGTTGGCGAGTTTTCGTATCCTATTCAACAATGAACTGTATGAACTCCTCAACGACATGGACATTATGCAGCGTATTAATATCCAGCGACTGCGCTGGCTCGGCCATGTCGTTCGAAGGGAGGAGGATGCTCCGGCGAGACGGGTATTTGATGCGGGGATCTGCGGAAGTCGGCGAAGAGAAGGACCTTGTTTACGTTGGAAGGACCAAATCGAGGAAGCACTGTCATCGATTGGTGTGACTATCTGGCGAAGGCGCGCAAGGATCAGAAGGGCCTGGAAGGACGTGTTTAGACACGCCGAAATCCGTTTATCACATTGTTAATGACCAATTAAGCAGGTGAGGTGATGTCTGCTAAGTTGCAGATTTTCATCTTGAATAGGGCACTGTGGGATACCTACCTACCATAGAAATTCCACACTTTCATCAGGAATGGGTGGAAAATGTATGGAGGCACATAGGCAGGAGTTTCTACAAGAAAAACTTGAACTTCACTTAAATTCATTGATGACTGTATCTATCTTTGTATGTGTCTGTCCTTAATGTCTTGTTTATACTATAAATGTTTACTTACGACATGCCAAATTCTCATGTATAAGGAAGCGGATAGAATCGTGTAAAATCAATTACATATAAGAGAGCTCACGACATTGACTAAAAATACGGATTGTAATTTAGCAGTCGTACTGCACTCTCGGTTGTTTGGATTTTTCAAAAATCAGCACACTCAATTAGACAGGGGTGAATTTTTACGTAAAAAGCTTTGGTTTGAAATTTGTCTAATCATGTAAACGCAAAAATATCTGCCGTGTGATGTATACTCTCTTTTCATAATACGAATGGAATTCTGTAATCTGTTCTCTCTTCAACTTCTTAACTCCAAGTACACATACATACATAATTGGCCATTACAACCCTTCAGTCAGGATTACGGCCTAGCTTCTCACACCACTCATGTTGTGTGCGTTAATTTTATACGTGAGTGGCGGGACCTACAGTTTAACGTCGACTCCGAACGACAGATTTTTGAGAAACTCTTCATTGCAATTTTATTTACTCTCAGAGTTTTGCCAGAAATCTGCTGAGAGGAAGTCGCCGAAGAAATATTTTTTTTTTTTCATATTTCATTTTTGATGTCTGACCTGGGATACGAACCCGGGCTTTACGAATAGTAAGCCAACACACTACCTACTACACCACGGCGACTTCTCCAAGTACAAATTTACTAATTTATCAATTGACTAAAGAATCCAAGCCTACATATTTCCATCTCAGATTATATTAAAATGTAATGTTTACTATTACAGCATTTCATTACAAGTGGAAAAATTAACGTCTTTTTTGAATATAAGGACCGATTTTTTTAAAGAACTTTATGTTATACTGTTATAATAAATCTATTAAGCACATTCACCACGAATACGTCTGGCCAATTGGATGTCCTTAGGCATAATACATTTCTGAGAATTGGGATGCTGGAAACAAAACTTAATAGAACACTCTTGTATTTTGAATGTCTTCTTCCTAAGAGAAAGAATGGAGTTTTTCTTCTCTATTCATACTCCCTCCTCAGATTATATTAATATGTACTGTTCTACTATTACACCATTTCATTACACTCCAAGAGCTTGTTGAAGAGCCATCACGGACCAAACGATGGAAGGCAATTTGCGGATCAACCATTCAGTACTCTTTTGATAGCAACGAATTCCACGCAGAGCAATTGTACCAGGGCGATAACTATGAGGTTTCTTTACACCAACGGTAGCTGGTGCACTTTTACTAGCAGCTTTAGTAGCCAATTGATTATGTGGTCACATCTGACATATGTTTGAGTAAAAACATAAAATATTTTTATGCCGTGGCGTGACAATAAAATAATTTTGAGTGCCAAACAAAAAACCATTGATTTTGAGCAAATAAAATTATTTGCCGTCAAACAAAAATATTTCATGTGTGACTACACAGTGTTACATATTTTCATTATTTATGGGAAATATTTTCATTATTTGTAGTAAAATATTTATGTGATTTTATATATTTTTCGTTAGGTGAAACAAAGGCAAAATCATCTGTATAAGGCTGTGTTGTCTACTAACAAAACTAAATCACCATAATCGAAAGGAAAAGAAAATTTGAAATCAATAAATAATTTGTTTTGTGTAACATTTTTTATTCGCTGTAGATATATTCATTATATGTGCATAAATATTTGAATGCCTGCATATACATACAGACATACTGTTCACGCTGGCTAGCTTTAAGTACTTTTACAACCGTGTGTGTTAATTAATTTCTAATTGTAAATTTTTAAAATATAAATGAAAACAGATTATTATTAAATCCACCAATGACCACAAAGGTACGTTTTTGTTGTACTAAATAAACAAAGTAATATTAAAACTAATATCTTTGTATTTTTTGTATTATCGCCAAATATATTATTTTATTCTCTCCCCGGTCACCCCCACACATACAGAGTATGAAACTTGAATACACATAAGGCATTTGAGTATACATACATCAATTTCTATACTTGGCTACATCAAAGCTATTTAAAATAGAGATTCGAGAGTGGATTGGGTAGTAATAATCTCTTTTCGTTTACATTACAACAATTCTATAATATTATTAGTAATTCACAACCACACGGTTGCACAAATACTTAAGTTAAGCTTAAAATTTGGGTGGCCAGCGTGAACATCCCGCCCCCTTGCAACATTGCAACAAGAGGACCGGAAAGTCAGCTGGCCTGAGATAAAAAGATTAACAATTCAAAATATAATTCATAGTATTTTGTAAATTCAAATAAAAAGCGATAAAGAAAAAATAAAAATAGATATAAAAAATTCATTAAAAAAAATAATAATAAGTAGAAAAGAGAAAAAGGAACTATTTTCCGAGCACATTTATCACTATGGTTACCCTAGATGTCGCATTAGAAGCGAAAATGACTGTCCCATTACCGGTGGTCGGCTGACTTGCACACGAGCATGTTCTCTTGAGAGCCTGGTTGTGGGTTACGCTCTTCTTGTGGTTGATGTGCTTCGGTTTGTTGGTGCTAGCAGCTTTGTTTATGGTGTCTTCTTTTACGTCTTTCCACCGGCGCGAACAAATGGTGCAAAATTTTCAGCTTACGCCATCGATTAGCATAGCCTAGAGATTCATTCGAAAAATCAGGTTCCTGCGGGGATAGGATGGCACTTCCTACAAGGAAATGCCCCGTGATTAAAGGGTTGACGTCAGACGGGTTATCTGTCATCGAGCTAAAAGGTCTAGAATTCAAACAAGCCTCTATTATTGTCAACATATTTGAGAATTCTTCTTAAGTGAAACTTTGGGCATGCGATATCTTTCTGAAATGGGTTTTGAAACTCTTCACTCCTGCTCCAAGAGGAATAAAATGCCAATCTACCAACTAAAAGGCATTCTTTGTGACAATCTGACGTTTAAGGTTTTCAAGGAACTGAGTTTTATCTTTCCTCAAAAGATTGGCTGCACCAACGAAGGCAGTACCATTGTCTGAATATAGGTGAGAAGGACAACCGCGACGTCAAAAAATCGAGTAAAAGCGGCCAAAAAACCTTCACTTGTAGCCTCCAGATGGATGGGTCGAGTAACAAAACAAACAGTTAGACATATCCTTTCGTTATTCTACAACCACGCCCTATATATGACTTTATATCAAAGGGACCAGCAAAGTCATTTCCGGTATGAGTAAAGGGCGTAGGTGTAGTTCTTTCGGGCGGCAAAGCAGACATAATCTGCTGACTGAGCTTCTTTTTATATAAAGATCACACTTTGCAATTGTGAACAATTATCTTGCCCAAATTCTTCAATTTGGGAACCCAAAATTCTTGTCGCATAAGACGAAGCATATGTGAGATATCCGCGCGAGCCGAAAACTTATGAAGATGTTCCAGATATAATCGCGTAAAACGGCTATTATAGGGTAACAACTTCGGAAAACGTTCGTTGTAGGTCAAAGTAGGTGATTGAGAGAGTCTACCATTAACACGTAGAAATCCATTAGAATCTATAAAAGGGCAAGAGGCATTAAAAACTACACGTATCTTGGTGGTTGTGCTATCAGGCTTAAAAATGGTATGATGGGGTAGATAGTAACTGGGTTTATAAGAATGAACAGAATCATGATTTATTTTCGACATGTGGTCTAGGGTAAAGCACTCCTCAATAAATTGATTATCTTGGTCTTTAACCTCAGGGTTCCTTACCATTCGAGACTCATTTTTCAAATATTGGGTGAGAGGACCTTTTCGAGATGGACCGAGACCCAAGTCCGTCGAAAATTCGGATTTAAAGGCTGAAGCAACTACTTATCGACCCTCTTCAGTCCTATAAGTCGTACGAACAGATCCTCACAAAAGCGATCTTCAGGCGACAATATTTACGACTTCGGTATTTTCTCTATTTCCCAGAATCGACTAATTTTTACATCTAAGTCCAGTTGCCTAAAGAAGGAAGCAACGGAATTCAACGGGTTCGACTGAGGTATTTTGCCAGCTACCGGAAACAATTCGCTGAGCGATTAAAGGGTTTGAGAATCTTTTCTAACCTCAGGAAGTGTGATCTGAGAGCATATACCTCCGCCCAATAGCAAATCCATATGGGCGCACTTCAAGTCTGTTAATGGAAGATCGGGTGCCTTAAAGTCAACAAACTTCGCTAAGGAGCATGTGGGTAATCGACCAGTTAGCTTGTCAACCACATAAGCCTCCGTAGTTAGTCTAAACTCAGAATCAATAGAAGACCCCAGCGAAACAATACAGAATTTAGTTGAGTTTGCTGCCATTTTGCCATTAAGGCCAACAACAGTGGCAGCCGGTGCTAAAAGGGTTGGAAGGCCGAGTTTCTGCTGCAGCTTTCTAGAGATGAAAGTAGCTTTAGACGCCGGATCGATTAGAGCTCTAGCAGGAAGAACTACATCATTATGCACTACATTCACCTGGATAGTTCCTAATAAAACTGTCGAGTACGGGGTGAACTGTAGACGGGTAGCGATATTTTGTAAAGATCGAGCAGCAGCGGATGTAGATGGGCCATTATCAGGAGAAGGCCAAGGGATTTCTGGTGAAATATCTAGGGTAGAAGGGTTAGTTCCAGTCCTCGGTTTTTCCCGGCGGAAGATTCGAAACGATGAAGTATCGAATGATGTTTTTGTTTAAAAATATAGCAAACATTTGAGCTCTGGCATCTTTTGAACTCATGAGAGGCTGCCAAACAATTCGTGCAGCATTAATGCTTTTTAAAGGTTGCCAAACGAGCACTAACCGCCATTCTCAAAAAGTCCGAACATAAATAAATTGAATGATTTTCACTGCAAACTGGAGAAACTGGTTGTCCTCAATTTTCGAGAATTACTAGAACTGCCTTGGTTATTAACCCAAGGCAAGGTTCTGACACGCCTTGTCGAAACCACCATTCGTCATGGGGCAAGTTCGAATAATGTCCCTCGCCTCACCTTCTGTCTTTTGTGAAAGATAATACATCCTTTGATATTGCTAATGTGGGGGTTGGTTCCATAAATGGCCGAAAACATACCCCTAAACGTTGGCCAAGATGAGTAATCCGCAGAAAATGTCTGCGTGTCACAGGGGGAAAATAAATCGGGGCAGTATTAGTAGATGGGTTCGCGGCCTAACACTTAACCCATCAATAAGCGAGATGCATTGAAAATATAGTGTATATTCGACATATACTTGGCTTTCAGGTCTTCAGCAGATACTTTGGTATCCTCAGCTTTTTGAAATAAGTCTCCTAAGTGTCACGCAAAGCTTCCCACAAACGGGTTAAATCCTGCCGATGGACACTCAAAGTATGAACAGAATGTTCTTCTCTAGGGATTGCCTGAATAAAACTCTCAAAATAACTTAAGCGATTATAGTTTTTCGTTAAGTTCCTTAACGCGGCCATTTTATCAGAATTGGAATTGAATAAACGGGTTATAGGGTGAGGGTTAGTATGTGGGGGTAGGGTATATTAATGTACAAACCTTTTAAAATGTATGTATATATGTATGTGTGTCTATATATTAATAATAAATATTAGTTGTTGTTTTATTGGTATATATTTTAAAAACGTTATAAATATGTATTTTATTCAAATGTTATAAAGTTTATGTATTTTTCACAATAGTTCACACAATGTAGCTGTTAGATTAGTTTATGTTTATTTTATAATTTATTTAAAGTTCAAATTTCAACATTAATTTAAGAATAATTTTGTTAAATGTAATTTAGAGTTCTAAATTCAAAAATAATTCTGTTAACTTTTAAAATAAATTTAAATAATCTTTTTCAGTATAATTCACACGCATGGGATTGGTTTTTAGTTGTTCACTGTCGATCATCAACTGAACTACGAAAGCTGTGAATTATTAAGCCGAAAGTCCATACCATCCATTTCATGCGCCTTGCATTACATGAGATTCTTGCTTTCTATGCCGATTTTATTGCAAGTTACACACAATGCGTTTATGCGACTGGTTTTTTGTTTTGATCAGCTGTTGTGGTGAACAACAAACAAGCAAACAAGAACATTTTTGTGAAAAATAGAAAATCAAATTGTAATTTTAAAAGAATTTATGGCATTAATTACAAATTTATGAGTTTACATATGTGATATTTTGACATTTGAAAAATGCTCATAACATAAAAGGACAGGCCAATTTAGAGGGAGAAAAAATGTTATAAGTTTTGCGAAGCAAATGTGTTAGAAGCAACAGAGTGAAAACTGGCGGATAAAGTTGAAAAACTAAATGTAAATAAACATTTATTTTGTGTTAAAAAAGGGAAAATTTGGAATATTTATTTTCATTTTATTAGAATTTATTTTATTTTAAAATTAAAAAATTCTTCAATGAAAAGATTAAAGATTTTTAAATATTTAAACATTAATCGAAATGTGGGTAAATTTCGGTCACAATGAATATAGTTTCTTGTGCAAGAGGTAATTAAGAAGCTAAATATTATAAGATCAAAATAAGACGTACTGCTCATAAAAAATTTTTCTTGGTGAAAGTTGCCAAAATTTTTTAATTTCTTGAAAGGAAGAATTAAAAATTGTTTTTAGTTGTTTTTATTATTAATAGTTTTACACAAAAATTACATCGTATTGTGCTGTTAAGGGCTACGAAATTCTCAAAAGAACACAAGACGAGTGTTTTCAGTTAATTTATCCTCCATTTTTCTTGTTTACAAATTAAAAAAATCAAAATAGATGACACTCAGTACATAAAAACAATCATATATACAGACATATGTAGAAACAATCTTCACATACATATTTTGTTCATGAAAGAAATTTGTTAAAAAATGTATTTTAATGTATTTTCCTCTTAAATAAGTAATAAACTTTGTTATGAAATATGTTTTTATTAATATTTTTATAATGCAAATAAAGAAAAATGCGAAAATAGTAATGCACTATTTAAACATATTTATAGAAACCATTCACAATAGTATATAATTTGGCATGCCACGTTTAAAAAACTGCTGACATTTTCCAACACTGCATTAGTCGCATAGAACAGTAGAAAGTAATCCTACTCTCTATGCGTCTATGCATTCAATGCTTTTTCTTCTGTAACTTGTCACAATCAACTACACTGATTCTACTTTTTCGGTATATGCATGTAACGCAAGGCCGCATGAAACGGATGATATGGATTATCGGCTTTATGTTGAAGATGATAATGCATGTGCGTATGTTGATGTATTCTGTGAATGTTGATGTGTGTTGGTGATGCTAATATCATAATGTGTAAAGGATATTGGAAGACAGGATTGGAGATGAGTAAATTTGTTCACTCGTGTGAACAGGGATAAAGAAAAGGTTATAAAAAACTGCGAATAAGAAACAAAAGAAATAAAAACCTTCAATAAAAGAGACTCTCAATTACAAAATTCTAAAGAATAGGAACAAATGTGAAACTTCAAAACGCGAGAAAAAAAGTCCGAAAAGGGAAAAATTCAAATCAATATTTCAAACACGAAAATAATCCAAAAAAAATATGTTCGCGGTAAAGAACACCGATATAAGAAGAAAAATTTTCAAATCAAAATCGTAATAAAAAGAATACTTAAAAAGTAAACCAATAATTACATTTAAAAAATATATATACTTACTTACTTAATTGGCCATTAACAACCCGATTAACGGATTTCGGCCTGCCGCAACACATCCTTCCAGGCGCCTCTGCTACGCCAGTTGGTCACACCAATCGATGACAGGGCTTTCTCGATTTGGTCCTTCCAACGCAAATAAGGTCGTCCTCTTTGCCGACCCCTAGCCCTAGTGCTAGTAGCACCTGTTGGCAACTGTAATCCTGCACTTTATCTCCAGACTGACATCATTTTTGGTGATAACGGCGTAGTTAAGATAAATAAATTCCTTGACTGTGTCAAAAGTATAGTTATTGGTCGTAATCTGAGAATCCATACGCCGCACGTCTCTACTTGTCGATAACATATTATTCGTTTTGCCCCCATTTACTGCCAGACCCATCTTAGTAGACTCCCTTTCAATAGCACTAAAGGCAGCAGTAACATCTTGCTTGGTACGCCATATGATGTCAATGTCGTCAGCGTACGCAACCAACTGGACACTTTTTTGAAAAATAGTGCCATTGCGATGCACTCGCGCCTTTCGCAGAACACTCTCCATGACGAAGTTGAAGGCGTCGCATGATAAGGGATCGCCTTGTCTGAAACCTCGCACGGTATCAAAAGGTTCGGAGAGGTACATTCCTACCTTGACGTAGCTGCAGGAATTGCTCAACGTCATTCTGCATAGCCTTATCAGCTTCGCAGGTATACCGAGCTCAGACATTGTGGCTAAAACACGATCCCTTATGGGGCTATCGAAGGCTGCCTTATAGTCGACAAAAAGATGGTGTGTGTCGACTTGTTTTTCGTGGGTCTTTTCCAGGATTTGGCGTAGTGCGAAGATCTTGACAGGTCTGAAGCCGCACTGATAAGATCCAATCAGTGGCTTCAGTCGTTCACACAATACGCCTGTAAGAACCTTATATGCGATAGGGAGAAGGCTTATAAACTGTAGTTGGCGCATATAGTAGGGTCTTCCTTTTTCAGGACAGGACAGAGGACACTGAGGTCCCATTCGTTGGGTATACTTTCCTCTAGCCATATTTTGTAAATAAGCTGGTGCATGCGGCCTACCAACTCATTACATCCGGTCTTAAACAAATCATAAGGAGACCTGCCACTTTATTGTTTTTAAGACGCATAATCGCGACTTTGACCTCTTCATGGCTACATTTTCTATATTTCATGAGGGCATCCGCCAGCTGGGCGGAAGCGCCTACCCCTTGAACGGTGCAGACGTTTCATGTGCCTTTTCTTAAATTGTTGTCCTTTAAACGTTTGCCGTGGTCGTCAACTTTTGAGGGGACCTTTTAATGGCTTTTATTTTGGTTTTCATTTGAGACAATTTTTACGTGGTGGGTCCCAAGGCCTACGCACAACCCAAATTTTACGTCTAGGGGATTGGACTTCGCTGCACGCATTAGTTAACATCTAGTGGGTGCTACAATGTCATCCAGGATGGGCCACGAAGAGTCTGCGTGTCAACTTGAATACAGCAAGACAAGGGTCGTTCTAGTGGTCCCATGTTGACCACAATTAGAAACTTTAACTTGTTTGCATGCATAATTGGGATAAAAAATGGTTAAAGAAAAACTCCGAATAAGATCGAAAAAAAATTAAAACATTCACTAAAAGAGACTCCCAATTACAAAATGCCAAAGAATAGGAACAAATGGGGAATTTCGAAAGGCGAAAAAATAAGTCAGAAAAATTTAAAAATAAAATTAACAAAATTCAAATCCCAAAAAAATTTGAAAAGGGAAAAATTTTAAATTGTGGTGTGTTGGTCATACTTATCCACTGTTGTGTGTTGGTCACGTTTGTGCTACTTAAAAATGCATTTGATACATTCTTCAGTAATATAAACAATAATTATCAATGACTTAAAAATTGCGACGGTACGAGGAATCAAATTGCATGCAAATTTTCAGCATGTAATAGTTGCAAATTAGCAAAATACTGACCACGCACACTCTAAGTTAAGTAAAACTAAATTAGGTCATAAGTATGAATATGTAAAGAAATTAGACTTAAGAAATTAATATAAATAGCTGTAAATTTGATTGATAAAAACAGAATAAAATGGACGATCATAACGGCTCTTTAGCTGATAAGGAATCGTTTAATTTCTCATTTAAACTGCGGCTTATTAGCCATACCCAAGCGGCGTGCTCGCCCTAATAATAAGAAAACCCGGACTGAAGCAAGACAGACCGATAATTAAAATACAATTTGTAACTATTATTACATGGCGATCCTGCCCTCTCGATCCTACCCTGATATTTGATCACACTTTGCATTATCAGGATATAAAAAGTGAGCGAACAAAAAGATAAAACTTCCTGATAACGATCTTGTTATAAAAAATTTTTTTTTTTTGTTCCGTTGATCCTGCCCATTCGGTACCGTTAAGATTCCTAGTCCTTTGATCCTGATTCTGCCAGTTCGGAAGATATTGATAACATCTCCAACAAAACCACCAAATCACTAAAATCAAATGGGTGCTCAGGAATCAAAGAAAGAAGAGATAATAATCTCCAACAACAACGACAGCACCAATAAAATAAACATCAGCCAGAAGACAATAATATACATAATATTAGTTTTACAATTATTTCTAGTTATAACAAAGCTTCATAAAATGTATAAGAGGTTATTAAATAATAGTGTTGCGCCATAACTCAACTAATAAATACTAATCCAAATTAATTAACCTTAATCTTAATATTATAATACTAATACTTAATAATAATAAATAATTGAATTGAATATATAATGAATTTAATAAAATAAATAAGTATCACCCTAATATAAAGTAATGTTAAGGTTCATGACCATATGAATACAAGGTCGTTAAATTATAAGTAAAGTAAATAAGTAGGCAACGGAGTTGCTGAATAGAATAATACAGTTAGGATTAAGTAAATAGAATAAGTTAGAGTTAAGAAAAGATTGAAATAATATAACAGTTGAATTATAACATCTAACTCTATCGGTTGATTTTTAACTCGAAAGTTTTGGTCTTCGTGTCATTTTTACAAGTGTCCTAACAAATTTAAAATTATAAATTATTATATTTTTTTATTAATTTCCTTAAAAAACATTAAGGATTAACATTTTGGCGCCCGAGCAGGGACTTGTGAAAATAAGTGACAAAAAGAATAAATTTGATAAACTATTTCAATTTACCTATATTAAAAGTAAAAAAAGACCAAATCCGTGCGAACCTTTTATAAATTAATTAAAAAGTTACGAGAGTGTTATAAATTTTATACATTCTTTAAAATTAAAAAAGTGTATTAAAGTTTATAAAAACCTTATAATTTAATTAAGGTTTACAATTAACATATAAAACCACAAATAAAATAAAATATAATAATAAAAATTTTCTTAGTATAACAAAAACAGAAAATACAAAATAAAAACCAAAGTGAACGATACAGACAAATGCAACATAAAGCATAAAAAATTGAACAAACATACAAAATATTTCAGTGTTGCAGAAAAATAATATAAAATCTTAAAAAAAAAAACAAAGTTTGTGGTGATACGAAACAAAGCAGAAAAATATTAAAAACAGAAATAATAAGAATCAAAACAAATAATACGAAACATAAAAAGAAAAATATATATATTAAAAACAAACATAACAAAAATAACAAGATATACAGTGGTATATTAGTGCTGTGAGAACATACAAACATACACAAAAAGAAATAGAACAAGAAAAGCAAAATAAAATTGAAAAAAAAAAATCAATACAGTGTACAAAGAAATACAAACACAAAGGTGCCATAAATATCACAACATTAAGAATACACCGATCAAATCATCATACTACACAAGCAAAAACATCACATCGTTGGACGACTCCAAATCCTACAACTCCAGGAAAGGAATTTTACGCAGATGCCTCGTTGTTACTGCATCCTGTGCTGGTCGGACAAAAATAAGGGGATTACTTCAGACTCTCTCGAGGTAAAAAGTGTGAAATATATTTGTGTTTCTCTTTCCTTAAATTTGTCATTTGATCAAATTTAAGAGATTTTTGTAAATTAAACAAAAAATTTCTAATTGCTTTAACAGCAGAACACAAGAATATATTCCACATTTTAAAATTTTGAACATTATATTTTCTTATTATTTTATATATTTATAATATACGAAAATATTTCCATAAATATTATTATTTATAAATTGATAAACCCACCCTTATTTAGTGAACTAAATTCGCGAGTGTTTAATTTGTTTGGCAATTACACTAACAATTCGCTTGTATTATTTATGAGAGAACATTCAGCGTACCATTCGCGTTACTTTTGTTCATTTTTCTGTCCTTTTATTTTTCGTAATTTCGTTTCGATCAGTGTTCCGTTTCACGCGTTCCACAGCCACGATCAAACTAAACCGATTCATCTGCCATTTTTGTGATTGTATTGGTAAAACTGTACTCACACGTACAGAAAACTGACCTCACACGTACAGACTGAGAAGAGTTTGAAGAATATCAAAATAGTTTTGATTTTCGCTACCTGCTCCGCAGGAAATTGTAGCAAATTTGATGTGTGTGCGGGAAATTGCTTCAAATTTAATTTTTCTTCAGATTTCGTAGGAGTAACATCACGCGAAACAAAGAGTTGTTTCGCGGGTGTTTCGAAAGTGTGTAGCAAAATAATAATGATAAAAAGTAGATGTTTTGTTATTTTTTATGTAGTGTTGTTTTTATTTATGAAATTTATGACACTTTCTTTATTTTTATAAACTTGGTTTTGTTTAATAAAAATTATTTTAATCATAAGCCGAAAAAATTAAGTCCATTAATAATTTGTTTTAATTGCTTTTATATTATATTTTAAAATCTTGTTTATTTCTCAACAAGTTTCTATAACAATGCGACCAATTACTCGTTCCGAAATAGCTCTGACAAATTTTAAATCAGAAAAGGAATTGACTGTAGCAAGAAAACGTAATGTTATAGATAGACGCTAATTCAGAGAGATGGCGTCACGCATTTGAATATCTTGTTTTTGAATTTTCGGGCCAACCAAATTTAAAAGTTCCTCATATGTGCCTTCATCCATCCCTAAAAAGTTTCGAAAATCATTGGGAGAACTCAACTTGAGTTAATTGAGAAGATTTTTGTGCGTAAATTCATCCCTTTTCTTCAACCATTCTTTCATCCAAAGACGCTTCGCAGTTTCCTTTTTTGTTTTTTTTCTTTTAATTGCCTGCGCCAGAGCAATGGCTATGAAACAATCATCTGTCATATTTAAAAGAAAGACTCGACACTAAAAACCAAAACTAGAATATTTTCCGATGAAAGTTTTCTTCTTTACGACACTTAATAAAAAACAAAAACAAAGCTATCTGCCAATAAAAAACCATATGTTCTTTCAGAAAAATTAAAAGAAAAATATTTTCAAAAATAAAACCAAAACAAGAGTTTTTTCCGATGAAACCATATGATGTTTTCTTCTCCACGACACTTAAGAAAAGAAATTTGAAGGCTTAAATTTGATGCGTTGCTGTGCTAAGTCAAACAAAAATTACCAACACATATGCAAAATTTGATCCAATCTGTTTGATCGTGGCCGAGGCACTTTACACACTACAGCTGTGTACAGTGGTCACACGAGAACAAAAATCAAAACAAATAATTTCAATAAAAATTGTTCGCACAAATTTCGGCCATCGAATTATTATTTCATTGTTGTTATTAATAACGATGTGTGTTCATATTGAAATTTGGTTTTTGTTCATTGTTTACAAATCGATTATTAAGCGATTTTACCCGGTAAATTATAATAGTTTTTTTTTACCGACGGCTGTGTGTAAAGATTTTTTATTTTTTCCTTTTTGAGATCAAGTAAATTATTCTTGATTCAATTAACGCCATTCGTGAATTGGAATCGGAACTTTCAAATATTGCGTACCGGGATACTTTAATTAAATTCTATTATCCAAAACTAGAAGAATATTAATAAATTCGAATATTATTAGACCAATAATTTACTTGGTCAATTTTAATTCTTGTTTTGAGGAATTTTGTGTGATTAAGAATCACAATGACTAGTAGGAAGAGACAAGATTCTCCCTCCAAATCGGAAAGTTTGGATAAGTTAATTACGAAGAAAGCTAAGGTTGTTGAAAATATAGCTGGAGAAGACAATTTCTTTTAATCCAATCGATTTGGAATGTCGACTAGACATATTAAAAAATTATATTGACCAAGCTATGAAGCTCCAATCTGATGTGGATAATTTAGATCCCGAGAACAATGATAGAGCTGAGCTTGAGAACGTTTGTGTAACCACTAAATCATTGTTTTTGAGTCCCCTGTCTAAGAATAGGCAATCAAATGTGACACAAATGTCCTACTGTGGACAGTCACACCAGTCGAGACTCCCAAACATGAAACTTCCCAAGTTTAAAGGAAAATATTCCGATTACAAGAATTTTATGAGTTTGTTTGAGAACTTGGTTCACAATGATCCGACGTTGACAGATATTGAAAAATTCAATCATCTAATATCATGCTTGCCCGATGAAGATTTGGGTACGGTAAAAGCTTTTCAGATTACGGAAGAAAATTACCCCAAAGCAATAGCCAGTATGAAGAATGTTTATGACAATGAATGTCTTATATTTTTTGACAATATAAGAAAACTTTTCGATTTGCCACAAATTGCAAAACCTTCGGCTAGTGCTTTGCGAAGCATGATAGTACATTTCTTTATTATCAATAGGCGACGATAAGAAGATTACAAATGCCATTATCATACATTTAGTGATGTCAAAGGTAGATCCAGTCACCAAATCGAAATGGGAAGAACAACTTGATTTTGAGAAACTTCCCCTTTGGTTAGATTGTGAATCCGCCTTGAACAAACGATATCAACATATTGCAGGTGATGAGTCTTCAAGTTCAAGGCCGAGGTTCAATAATCAGAGAACTGAACATTTTTCGAGAAGAAATAAAAGAGCCTCACTAAATGTATCGAAATCCAAATTGTCTGCTGACAAATATTTATTTTGTAAATCTGTTCAGCACAATTCATTCATTCACTGCTGAGCCAGTAAGTCGAATATTTGACTTTATTAAATCAGTGCCAGCATGTATAAATTGTCTGAAAAGCGGACATACGGTAGCGAAGTGTACCTCATCCAAATGTAGAATTTGTGGTAGCTCGCACAATTCATTGCTACATAGGCACAATACAAGTGCAAGTTCAAATAATAACTACACTGAACAATCATCGACTTCACATGGATCGGTGAATTATTCTTCGTCCCATGAGAGAGTTATTCTCGCGACAGCAGTAGTCAGTGTAAGAAGTAGCTCTGGTAAATTGATACCAGCTAGAGCAATTTTGGATTCCGGATCTCAACCAAATCTGTTAACTGAGGAACTTGCGCAGCTACTTCGTTTGAAAACAGAAGGATGCAGACTATATTTAACTGGCATTGTTGAAACGAATTCACTATCGGAATCTAGCGTTAATCTAACTGTCACGTCGAGGGTTAACTCTACTCAATTTAATGCGAAATTCTGAGTATTGAGTTCGATAACTAATTTCCAACCTGATAGTGTTATAGATACAACCGGCTTACATATTCCTAACAATATAAAGTTAGCTAATCCGTGCTTCCATAATCCACGAAAAATTGATTTGCTTATCGGAGCATTAATATTCTTTGAGTTGATGTGTGTTGGTCAGATAAAATCTGGCCCGAGCCTTCCAATCCTTCAGAAAACTTCACTTGGTTGGATTGTTACTGGCAAATATAATCAATTAAAGGGCCCAATTAATTCTAGCGTTTGTCATTTGAATACTTCAATCGAAGACGAGAGCAATGTTGATTCGATCGTCCGGAAATTTTGGGAGCTAGAAGAACATCCAACCGAATCAACTGAAATTTATTCTGAGGAGCATAAGAAATATGAGAACGAATTCAAGACTTCAGTAAGATGTCTTACGTCGGGAAGATTTGAAGTTTCGTTACTTTTTAAGTCTGATCCTAAACTATTAGGATCTCCGTGTGAAACTGCCAGGCGGCGATTTCTCTCTTTGGAACGAAGACTTTCCAAAGATGATACTATGCGGCAGATGTGTCATGATTTCATGAAGGAGTACTTCAACTTGGGTCACATGTCTCTTTTGGACAAATTCCCTGATACTCCCGACTACTTCATTCCACATCAATGCGTTTTGCGCCCTCAGAGTACAACTACCAAACTTCGGGTAGTATTTGACGCTTCATGTAGAACTTCTTCACATGTATCTCTTAACGAACTGTTAATGGTTCTTCCTACAGTTCAAGAAGAACTATATTCTACATTAATCCGTTTTCGATTCCACAAATATGTAATCACTGCAGACATTGAAAAAATGTATCGTCAGGTCATGATTGGTGACAAAGATAGGAATTTTCAATTAATCCTTTGGCGACAGAATAAATCTGATGAGTTGAGACATTTTCGGTTGAATACTGTTACTTATGGTACAGCTTCAGCACCATTTTTAGCCATTAGATGTCTGATTCATTTAAGCGATATATACAAAGAGACTTTGCCTATCGGTTCGAAAGTTGTTCGCAGTGATTTCTACCGATTTCTACTTACCGGAGCTGGAAGCTATGATGAATTAATTTTAATTCGAAATCAGGTGACTGAAATTTTATCTTCGGCTGGTTTCAATCTCACCAAATGGTTTTCTAACCATCCTGAATTTTTGAATTCTCTACAGAAAGAGAAACTAATTCATAGCGATTCCGACTCTGCGAAAGCATTGGGCATACATTGGGTTCCGAAGAATGATTTATTTAAATTTAATTTGGAAGACAAGTTTCAGGACTTAAAGGCTACAAAGGGAAATATATTATCGGTGTCTTCTCGATTATTCGATCCTCTCGGACTGTTATGCCCACTTGTTACGAAATCAATGATCCTGTTGCAAGACCTTTGGATTCAAAACCTTGGGGTTGAATACTTCATGGGAAAACTTCAAAGCTAATTTAATGGAAGTTGATTCAATTAATATCCCAAGATTCGTCCATACCACATCAACATCGAGAATTCAGATTCATGGATTTTCTGACGCTTCAATTCGAGCATATGGGTGTTTCATACACATTCGAAGCTCCGAGACGGACACAGTCGTCTCGAGACTACTTACGGCTAAGTCCAAAGTTGCTCCTCTCAAGTCTAAATCACTTCCTAGACTTGAGCTATGTGCTGCACACCTGCTGGCTAAGTTATGGAATAGAATTAAGCATATGATAATGAAATAGATAATGTTTATTTCTGGACGGACTCCGAAATAGTACTGCATTGGATAAAAATGCATCCATCCTCTTTGACGACTTTTGTATCAAATAGGGTCGCTGAGATTCAGGAGTGGTCGGACCAAGTTTCGTGGCGACACGTGCCTACTAAGCAGAATCCAGCTTACATTGTGTCAAGAGCATCCGATGTAAAGGATTTGAAGAACTCAATATGGTTTGAAGGACCATCGTTTCTACTAAACGACAGTTCAGAATGGCCTGTTAATGACCATTTTGAATTAACAGAGAACCAAATGTTTTTTGAAACGAGAAAGGTGAATGTATTTCTTGCAGTAGAGGGGACTTCTAACTGTCTACTGGAAATGACATCGAAATACTCTTCATATAAGAAGTTACTACGGGTAACATGTTTCGTACTCAGATTCATTGATAATCTAAAGAAACGAAAATCAAATCAAAGTATCGTACCTACTGCAATGGAAATAAAATGGTCATTTTATCCCCTCGTAGAGGCTATCCAGAAATCTAATTTTTCTGAGGAGATTTCTAAATTACAGAAATCTCTGATCTTATCGTCGAACATACAAAGACTTACACATTCACTGAGGAAGGGAGAACATTTTCACTATTAAGGGTAGGTGGGAGATTGCTTAATGCAAATTTGACATATGATGCAAAATTCCCACTTTTATTACCGAAGAAAACTGACTTTTTCACACTCTGTTTGCGACATCTCCATTTCGAGAATTGCCATGCCGGCACAAAGGCACTCATTGCTCTCGCTAAAGAGAGAATCTGGCTAATTAATGCCAAGGAGGAGAAGGAGAATTGTTCGCAAGTGTGTACACTGTTTCCGCTATAAACCAAGACTTATGTCCCAAATAATGGGAAACTTACCCACCAATAGAGTGAGAGCTACCCGACCATTTTTCATCGTCGGCGGTGACTTTTGTGGTCCCGTTAATGTCTCATTGAGAATTCGAGGTGCTGTGCATTTAGAGTTAGTGTCTGATTTATCGATTGATTCTTTTCTCTTATCTTTTAAAAGGTTCGCTGCAAGAAGAGCTCTTCCGAGGGAAGTGCTATGCGACAACGCGACGAACTTCGTGGGAGCCAGCAACGTCCTCAAACAGCTGCAGCAAGCATTCGAAAGGAGTCAATCCGCCTTCGAATCTTACGCAGCGTCGTCTGGGGTGAAGTTCACCTTCATACCATTTCGGGCGCCGAATTTCGGAGGGCTGTGGGAAGCAGCCCTCAAGCAGGCGAAGTTCCTGTTTCTGCGCGCAGTGGGCAATGCATCGCTGACGCAAGAGGAGATGGAGACGATGCTCGCAGAAACATAGGCGGTGCTCAGCAGTCGGCCCATCGCACCGCTGTCTCCAGAACCCAACGACGGAGAGGCGCTAACTCCAGCACATCTGCTAATAGGAGAGAGTCTGCGTTCGCTGCCGCTCGAATCTGTAGGCGACGAGAAACTCAAAGAACCCAAATTATGGAAGCGTTGGCGATTACTTTGCGGACTCAAGCAGAAGTTCTCGCAGGCTTGGTCTCGCGACTGCGTCCTGGGTCTACAAGGCAAACCCAAGTGGTCCAACGAATTGCCCAACCTGAAGCTAGGTCAGGTCGTGATCATCCACGACAATTGCCCTCCTCAACAGTGGCTGACCGGGAGAGTCGTCAAGGTCATAGAAGGAGAAGACGGCAAGGTCAGAGTGGAGGAGGTCGCAACGCGCAACGGCATTTATAAGCGCCCAATCCACAAACTGGCTCCACTTCCAAATGATTGAAGAAGCTCAGTCCTTCAATGGGGCCGGAATGTTGCGCCATAACTCAACTAATAAATACTAATCCAAATTAATTAACCTTAATCTTAATATTATAATACTAATACTTAATAATAATAAATAATTGAATTGAATATATAATGAATTTAATAAATATAAATAAGTATCACCCTAATATAAAGTAATGTTAAGGTTCATGACCATATGAATACAAGGTCGTTAAATTATAAGTAAAGTAAATAAGTAGGCAACGGAGTTGCTGAATAGAATAATACAGTTAGGATTAAGTAAATAGAATAAGTTAGAGTTAAGAAAAGATTAAAATAATATAACAGTTGAATTATAACATCTAACTCTATCGGTTGATTTTTAACTCGAAAGGTTTGGTCTTCGTGTCTTTTTTACAAGTGTCCTAACAAATTTAAAATTATAAATTATAATATTTTTTTATTAATTTCCTTAAAAAACATTTAGGATTAACAAATAGATTAACCCATTAATGCCCGAATTACTTTTTTTTCTTACCGTTTTGTTTTTACACTCAATTTCCTCTCAGAGCATAAAAACTAAGGCAACTCTGCTGGCAACTTAAGTTGTCACTGGGCACTAATGGGTTAATATTAACTATCAGTAGAGTCTAAGAGAACTTTCTCAATATTTTTTTGCCATTAATATGTAGTACAGCAAATGTAGAACGCAAAGAAATCATTAGAAAGAGGTTATACCAAAGAAACTATTCAGGCTAAAAGAATAGAACTACAAGAATTAGAAAACAAAGCCATAGAAATACTAGAAAATAAGGCAGTAAGGGAACAGCAAAGACAACTACTTGAAATTTAGAGAAAAGAAAGAAAGGGCATTAAAAATATTACACAAGTAGAGTCACGAATATAAATTGAAAATTCACGTATTAGAAGAAGAGATAGAAAATTCTAATATGACTGAAAAAAATTTTAACACGACAGAACTAGCACCAATTTCAAAACTGCTAACAGTATTCAATGGTACAAAAGATGAATTGAACCCATTCATAGCAAGTATCGAAGTGCTGAAAGATACATTACCTTCAAGTAAACACATTTAATTTTTCAATTTTTTATATAAAACTAAAATTTCAAATAAAGTGCAAACCAAATTAAGACAAGTATTAGTTCCTACTGACATAGACTCCTTAATTTCAACTTTAAAAGAAACTTATAAAACAAATAAGTCACCAAATGTTATTCTAAACGAACTAACAAAGATTACTCAGTTAGACACTAACAAAAAATTTGCTGATAAAATAGAAGCATTGGCTGACTTCATAAACGCAGTTTGCAATACAACACTACAAAGAAATTCATTTACAAGGCAAAGCAATGTTTTATTGCAACACTGCCTTGTCAAATAATGAGATGAAATTGTAATACATTTATGAACGCGAAACCTTGGTCCTTGTATGACTTAAAATTTTGTAAGATTTCATTTTTTTAAATGAATATTCAGAAATAATGCGGTCTTCTCTTGAAAATCGCTTTCGATTTGGTTGATAATAGAAATTCAAGCAGCACTTTGATCAAATATATTTTCAATAAAAGAAAGCGTCGTCGTATAGCATTATCAAGTAGCCAAGATTCAAAGAGAAAAATTCCCAAAACTTTAAATATTTGTAAAATTATCGCAAGCATGCAGGACGTGTCGTGTTTTATTCTGATTTTCGAATGAAGAAAAGTACATTTCAGTGATTTATTTACCAAATGGTATAATTTGATAAATTTTGATTCTTTTGTATGTTCCCATTATATTTACAAAACAACTTGTTGTTTCATCTTTGGTAAATGGAAAAGTGTTATCAATTTCCTTAATATCCCGCATTATTTGTTTCCAAATGGAGTTTCTTTTCTTTTTTCGCCATGAACTCTGGCTCATGCCTCAAACGCACTTAATGAGTAGCTTTTTCCTTTCATGATTCTATTTTCTTTCACTATGTACAAAAAATTAAATGTTAAATCACATTTGTACTTACAGTAAAAAATTTAAATTACCACAAATCTGTCATATCTACCACAAAATTTTTGCAAATTTTGACAAATAATGCGCACTGAAAAGCATTGCTATGCAATAATGAACATGAATCATTGCCAAAACAAATTTTACTGCTTTTATGAACACCATGCATTGTAACGTTACATTGCAAACTGCGTTTTTGAAGTCAGCCATTAACTACGGAATTAACCCTTTGACGACCAAACATTTTCGGCTGAAGCGATTTAACCTTTTGTTTTATTTTAATAATCTGTTACCTAATAGTAGTGACGAAAAAATTGCCCTGTTGGGTATCCTCCAAGTCCCCCATTTCACTTGGCAAATATAGTTGCCAGTGGGTTGAAAGCAATCTTTTTATCCCAAATTTTTAATTTTTAGACTTGATTTAAAAACAGTTTTTTTTTTATTAAAAATATAAAGTAAAATACATTAAATCTTAAAAAATTATAATTAGTGTTGTTCGTGATAGTCTCCAAAGTAGTCACGGGATGTAGTGAAACAAAGAAACACATTGTATTGAACGCAAAAAACATTTGTGCGACTATATTTTTTATAGGAACACAATGACAGCAGCGTTTCCAACATTCACTCTTTTCCATTTTATGAAGAGATTTGGGCTTACTTATAAAATGAGTTCCAAATTTTGTTGACGCTGAAAAGGCACATTTTATTGAATTGAAGCAACTTATAAGTTATTTGGCTAAAACTGCTCGAAATTCAATCACATTGATTGAGAAACTGTTAGCCAATATAAGTTTCGTATATATTATATAACTATTATGAACACATAGCTCAAATAGGTCAAAGAACAATCGTAAATAAAAATGCCACTTACTTCTGCGATCGTACTCGTAATAAACTTTCTTTTGTTCCATTAGATCCCATTCCTTTGTTGTAGTGCTGTATAATCAGAGGGGAATCAATATCTATTTTTTTATTTTGTCCAGCAACACGTCGCCTGACTTTGATTACGATCGAACTAAACTGATCAATCTGCCATTTTTGTGATTGTATTGGTAAAACTGTACTCATACGTACAGAAAACTGTCCTCACGCGTACAGCCTGAGAAGAGTTTGAAGAATACTTTTAATTTTCGCTACCTGCTCCGCAGAAAATTGAAGCAAATTTGATGTGTGTGTGGGCAATTACTTCAAATTTAATTTTTCTTCAGATTTTGTTTCGCGGGTGTTTGAAAGTGTGTAGCAAAAATTATAATAGGAAAGTAGATGTTTTGTTATTTTTTATGTAGTTTTGTTTTTATTTATGAATTTTATGATATTGTTCCTTTATTTTTATGAACTTTGTTTTGTTTAATAAAAATTATTTTAATTATAAGCCGAAAAAATTAAATCCAACAATAATTTGTTTTAACTGCTTTTATGTTATACTTTAAAATCTTGTTTATTTCTCCACAAGTTTCTATAACAATGCGACCAATTGTTCGTTCCGAAATACCGCTGACAAATTTTAAATATGAAAAGGAATTACCTGTAGCAAGAAAACGCAATGTTATAGATAAACGTTGAATCGGAGAGATGGCGTCACACATTTGAGTATCTTGTTTTTGAATATCCGGGCCAACCAAATTTAAAAGTTTCTTATACATAAATACAGTTTGTCAAAAAAATCTTTGCACATAGAGAAAAATAAAAAAACTTCGAAAAATGCATTGATTTCTAATATAAATAACCAACTTTTTCATTTTTTCAAACAGGATTTTATAAACATATGTTTTGTTAATATAATAAATAAAAAACTTTTATAACAATGAAAATATTCTAATGTAAAATATTAAAAAACAAAAACAATCCAATTTTACTACTGTCAAAAAAATGTTTGCACACTTGACAAAATATTAAGACTTATGCAATTTTTTTAAATTATAGTGCTAATATTTTGTGTGTCCACCTTGAGCATCAATCACCGATTGTAGACACCTTCGCATGGATTGAATAAGCTTCGGAATGGCATATTCTAATGGTAATTTTTTTCATTCTTCTTTGATGAACTTTATCAATTCGTTTTTATCTGTGGGCGATCTTTTTCCTACCTTTTGCTTTAGATGAACCCACAAATTTTCGATAGGGTTAATATCAGGACTTTGGACAGGAGTATCAATAACTTTGGAGCAGTTGTAAAGTAACCTGGACCTACATAAATACGATTTATGATTAGAATCATTATATTGATAGTACTTGTAATTAATTTTATTCGGATTAACCGGGTCAATAAAACCAAATTTCTTAATGCTGGCGGTCAGTTAATTTTTTAAAATATCAAGATATGTATACTTCCTTAGTCATTATTTCATCCAAAATCCTGATTACACCAACTCCCTTGCTGGATATACAGCCCCATACCATTTCAGACAGTTTTCCAAACTTTACTGTACGAATAAGATTTTAATTTTTTAGTGCTGTCAGAGGCTTACGCCAAACTCTTTATGGTTCGTCATGATAATAAAGCATTATTTTTGTCTCATCTGAGAAAATAACAGAGTCCCAGTACTCCGGAGGAAGTGAAACGTATTCGGTGGCAAATCTTAATCTCTTTTCGACATTTTGTGCTGACAGCAGGGGTTTTTTCCTAGCCACTCTTGAAGAATATTTGTGTTTTTGAAGAACATTTCTGATGGTTTCTTGGGAAACACGGAACCCAAAGTCTTTTTGCACTTGAAGAGCTAATCATCTCGTACTGGATTGTGGGCTACCAAACACGATTCTAATAATTTTCCTTCCAACTCGCTGCGTCACATTGTTTGGCCTGCCTGTAAATCCTTTTAAATCCTTCTTTTTCAGCACGGTTTATAATATTATATACAGTCCTGATGTTCAAGGAGAACATATCGGCGATTTACTTGGCAGATTGGCATTTTTTGTATTCAAATATAAGGACACCTGTTACATAAAAAACGATCACTTCATTAATAAAACGTTGTTTACCCCTTTCACATTCCATCTCATTTGTAAAAAACCCAAAATGCACAACATTCTTGGGAAATAGCGGCATTTTTTGTCATTTTTTATTATCTTCATTCAAAGATTTTTTTGACACCCTTTATATTGTATAAAGTTCTTTTATTGTTGTTATTATTGAAATGTGTGTGACTATTAGAAAACTATTGGCGCCTTATGGTCGTAAACAAGTACAGTTATAGAATGTGCAAAAATAAAAAAGTATGTAAAGATTTTGTTGTTGGAATTCTTGAATGAAGATCACATTTTACATTTTTTTGATCTGTGCAAAGATTTTTTTGACAAACTGTATCTGCTTTCATCCATCCGTAAAAGTTTCGAAAATCATTTGGAGAACTCAATTTGAGTCCATTGTGAAGATTTTCGTGCGTAAATTCATACCCTTTCTTCAACCACTCTTTCATCCAAAGACGCTTCCCAGTTTACTTTTTTTGTTTTTTTTTAATTGCCTGCGCCAGGGCAATGGCTATGAAGCAATCATCTGTCATATTAAAAGAAAAAAACTCCACACTAAAAACAAAAACAAACTAATCTCCCAAGCAAAAACCATATGTTCCTTCAGAAAACCTAAAAAAATATTTTCAAAAAAAAGGAAACCATAAAAGAATTTTTTCCGATGAAAACCATGATGTTTTCTTCTCCACGACATTTTTAAAATAAAATTTGAAGGCTGAAATGTGTTGCTGTGCTAAAGCCGAAAGTCCATACCATGCGTTTTGCATTACATGCATATACCGAAAAAGTAGAATCAGTGTATTTGATTGTGACAAGTTACAGAAGAAAAAGCATAATATGCATAGACGCATACAAAGTAGGATTACTTTCTACTTTTCTATGCGAATAATGCATTGTTGGAAAGTGTCAGCAGTTTTTTAAACTTGGCATGCCAAATTATATACTATTGTGAATGGTTTCTATAAATATGTTTAAATAGTGCATTACTATTTTCGCATTTTTCTTTATTTGCATTATAAAAATATTAATAAAAACATACTTCATAATAAAGTTTATTACTAATTTAAGAGGAAAATACATTAAAATAAATTTTTAACAAATTTCTTTCATGAACAAAATATGTACATGATGATTGTTTATACATATGTATGTATATATGATTGTATTTATGTACTGAGTGTCATCTATTTTGAATTTATTAATTTGTAAACAAGAAAAATGGAGGATAAATTAACTGAAAACACTCGTCTTGTGTTCTTTTGAAGATTTTCGTAGGCCTTAACAGCACAATACAATGTAATTTTTGTGTAAAACTATTAATAATAAAAACAACTAACAACAATTTTTAATTTTTCCTTCCAAGAAATTAAAAAATTTTAGCAACTTTCGTAGTTGGCTCCCTAGAAAGGAATCTACGAGTTATCTCTTAGTTGGCAGTCAACGTGTTAATATAAAGTTCCCTTATTTAAAATAACATTATTTTCTTTATTTTGTGTTTGAAATCAAAACATTTACAAAAGAAAAATTTTGGTGCCAACCGATTAAGTAAAAACGTGAAAAAATAAAAATCAGAAAGATAATAAATTAATTTTTAATTTATAAAAATCAAAAAGAATATAATTTAAATAAGGTTAATATATTAAAAAAAATAATACATAAATATATAATATTTTATAATATAATAACAAATATAATATTCATATAATAATAATGGCTTGTGTTTGAACCTAAATCACAATGCCAAATGAAGTTACAACTGTCAAAAACAGCAGAACGACGCGATAAAAGAAAACAAAATTTGTTAAAGTAATTTTTTACGAAACAAAGTTTAAAAGAAAATGCAAAAGAGTTTGTCAAACTAATTTTCAAAAAAACTTTGACCGAAATCAAACACAAACAAAACAAATCTGTTATATTATTAACAATTTACAATCACTCAACCTCACGGTAGTACAGATACTTAAGTTAAGCTTAAAATTAGGATGGCCAGCGTGAACATACATACATGTATGTATATGTATAATGAATATGTCTTTCGCGAAAGAGATTTAAAGTTAATAAATCGGTGTTTGAGCAGAATTTTTTTATTTAATAGGTATTTTTATAAAAATAAAAGTTTTGCAATCGGCATTTGCATAAATGACCAGAACACAAAATGTCATCAAAAACGCAAGAAAAATCTGTTTATTTAAAATTAAATAAAAATTTGGGAATAGAAATATAATTGGTTACTGTTTTTATTATTACAATTTTTTGATTTTCAGTAAAATGATTTTTATTAATCTCATTACATTTTTTATCACTTTGGAGTATGAATTTCGAATCAAAATGTCGTATAAGCCTTTCTCAAAAATCTCTTTTAAAAATTGTCAAATTAGACCTAAAAAATCAAATAATATATATATATTTGATCAATATATTTTATATTTCACATCTATAGTATTTTGAGATACATATGTACACCATTTTAGCGATTTTCAATTATAAACATTTATTTATGTTAATTTTATTGTGATTAAAGAACAGAATTTTTCTAGGCTGAACCCGTAGTCGTTTTTCTTTTTTTCTTCGAATAATAGTATTGAACAACAAAACGAAAAAATATTTATTTTTCATTATGTATGAGTATATTTATTTTTTTCAACACTGGTCAAATATTTTTTCTGCGTCAAATATGTTTCATGTGTGACCATAGTGCAAACATGTTTTCCGATATTTCTGTTTGACGCTATTTGATCAGATAAAAATGGGCAAATAAATGTGAGCATAAAGCAAAATGTTGGTGGTTTCAGTCAAATATCGGGCAAACAAGAGCAAACAAAGTTGAGGCAAATATTCGCCAGATGTGATCGTGGGCATTTGGACTTTGTAAAGATAGGTTTGAACGGTCACACAAGTCATACCACGGATAGGGGAAATCTAAGTGAGGCAGTTTTGATGTTTGGAATTTTATATTAACATTATTATATTATATTAAATATGACTATGACCAGACTGTTGATCCCTATAGGGAAGACGGATACGATTAGTTGTTGAAGATACACAAGAGTAACTTTAGTCAGCAAGGGCAGTTACTGACTAAAATCGAGGAGGAAGTTTCGGATTTGTCAGGCGACTGTTAATTTCGGGTGTCTTGCAGGGTTTGGTGGTATATCGCTGGATTCCGAGGATGAACATGACGTATTTGTGATCTCTGCTCTAAATTGGGATCTCGCTGGTGGAACCTCCATTCCCTCTGTGGCTTCGGAACTAGAAGACTCATCGACAGATAGGAAAGCTATTCCTAATAAATTTGTTTGGCAGGACGCTATGTCACATGACACAAAAGTTGTGGGGCTAGCAAGCATAGTCCAAAAAAACAAGAAAGAGCAAGAAATGAGACGAAGGTCTGCTTATTTATCATATCTAAGTCCGACAAGTAACGACATCTTATCAAGAAGCTCAGGAAGGATATAGCTAAATTCGAACGAGTTTACGGGTCTTTCAGAGTTATAGGGTAGGGTTAGTATGAGGGTAAGAGGAGGTAGGATATATAAAAGTAAGCACAAACCTTTTAGTAAGTATATACATATATGTATAAATAGTAAGTGTTATATATGGTTTTATTTTTGTTTGTATTTTCTTCAAACTTTATAAAGTGTATGTCTATTTATTTATATTTACAACAAAATTTATTTTAATTATTAATATTTAATTTCACAATTTGTATTAGTTCACAACTCTTGTTTTAATTCTTTTAATGTTCACAATTTTAGTTCACAATATGTTTTAAATTTATTAATGTTCACTTTTCGCATACGCGTAGGCAAATTGGGTTTTTGTTTGGCGTTGTTCGACGATCGATAATCAACTGTTCTATAAGGATCTAAACAATCCTTTTTACAGCCTGTTGAAAAAAAGTGTACGGTGAATGTTGATGTGTATGGTGAATGCTGATGTGTATGGTGAATGTATATATGTGTTGGTGATCTGATGTGTTATTATTTGTAGAGATGTTTGTGTTGTTACGTTGGAAGTCAGGGTGGGGAATGTATGAGTTTGTTCACTCGTGTGAACAAGAGTGCTCTTAGAAAGATAAGTCACTTATGACCTACTATTATCTGCCGATGTTGTGACGGATACTACTCACCAGAGTATAGTTTAAGTATTAGCAGGAAATGGTGCGCTTGGCCTGGTACCGGTAATGGTGACAAACTGACGATATGGAAGGTAGATTCGGCTAGCTCGATCAGGAGTAAACCAACAACTGTTAGTACGCTAGTGAGGAAGAGTCGTATAAGGCGGCGGGAAAAGCTAACACCCTTATAGTCAACAAACCCTTATCAGGAAAAATTAAGGTTGGCCCGTCTCAATCCGCCAATCCTAAGTACTCTTAAAAGAAGTCCAAAGAAGAGGAAAAAGTCATTAGGTGTAGTTCAAGGGTTAATGGCAGATATCACAGATCGGTCTGATCCGAATGATACGATTAGTACGGAACTATTACAGAAAGTAGAAGCTCGCTCTACAAAGATAGGCCAGGTGACGTTGATTTCAAAGAAGATCAAAGTTGTTAACTGCGGGAACAGGAAATCATATGATTTACTGTCGCGATAGCAGCTATGACGACCCTTGCCCCAAGTCTAAGCTGGAAGTAATACACACATCGAAGTTATCTTTGAGACCAGAAGTGACAGTACAGATTCCACCAGCGGTGAGAACGGTAGAAATCATATTGACTGTACTGGAGATCTCGTTACGAGTCTGGATAGGATAGAGAGAGTTGTTATGTTCGGTCTTCATAAAGTTAGATTTCGTCTTGCGAAGTATAGCAGGACCACAGAGGCTGAGGTTATTGTAGATACTCCTACATCAATGTGAGGCGGCATTAGCGAAACTAACAACTCAACTCACTAAATTACATTAGGATTTATCCAAGAACCCTGGTCAAATAGAGACAAGGGATACACGCTATTTGTTGCGCCATAATTGCTTCATTTAGTTTAGTTTGTTATATATTTTATTTATACTTTATATATACTTTGAATTGTGTTAAAACTTTACTTTTGAATTGTATTAAAAAATAATTTAAAAAAAAAACTGAACATATGAAATAATAATAATAATGAATTTATTCAACATAAATTAGTACCATCCTATTGTTAAATAAGTTTAAGATTATTGAATACATAGATTAATCTTAATGAATACATAGCAATAAGCAATTACAATAAGTAACGGAGTTGCTGAATTGGATTGAACTGTTATAATTAACTACATACATATAAGGATTAAGTAAAAAATTAAATAATAAAGTTAGTTGATCATCAAATTCACACTCGCTCGGTATATTTATTCCGTATTTTTTGGTCTTATCCGCGGTCAGTATTTCAAGTGTCCCATTTTAAATTTTGAATTATAATTTATTTAATTTAACATTTCTTAAAAATTATTAAGAAAAACATTTTGGCGCTCGATCAGGGACAAGTGATAAATTAGTGAACGTGTGCAAATACATACATACATAATTGATCATTAAAACCCTTCAGTCAGGATTACGACCTAGTTCCTCACATCACTTATGTTGTGTGTGTTAATTTTATACATGAGTGGCGCGACCTGCAGTTTAAAGTCGACTCCGAACGACAGATTTTTGAGACATTTTTCATGACACTTTTATTTACTCTCAGAGTTTTTGCCAGAAATCTGCCCAGAGGAAGTCGCCGAAGAAATACTTTCTGTATTTTGCTTTGATGTCTGGCCTGGGGTTTGAACCCTGGCTTTACGACTAAAGCCGAAAGTTCATACCATCCGTTTCATGCGGCATTGCGTTACATGCGGTATTGCAAGTTACACACAATACGTTTTATGCGACTGGTTTTTTGTTTTGATCAGCTGTTGTAATAAACAACAAACAAGCGAACAAGAACAGTTTTGGGAAAAAGAAAATCAAATTGTAATTTTAAAAGAATTTGTGGCTTCAATAACATGTTTATGAATTTACATATATCGTTAGTCTAATTCGCAAATGTGTGAAGTCCCTTTTTTAAAATTTTACAGGAGACAAAAAAAACATTGCAGGTTTTTCAGTTTTTAAGATTTGTAAACTTTTTAAACGCAATTATTTTTACAAAATAGCTCTCTTTAAATGACCTAGATCAAAAATTATAAATAATTAATATTCGTAGAGTTAGCACGTGCTTTTAATATTTTTCGTGGTTTTGTGGACTTAGCGTTTTTGCAAACCACAAAATTACAACAACTTTAAACTACATAATGACATTTTTTGTTGTCGTAAAATATGTATTTTGTATAATGTTACCGTTTTGCATTAAAATCACAATTTCGGAAAAAAGTGGACTTAGCGTCTTTGCGAATTATACTAACGATATGATATTTTGTGCTGCTAACCAGTAACGAAAATTATGACATTTAAAAAACGCTCATAACATAAAAGCACAGACAAATTTAGAGGGAGAAAAAAAATGTTATAAGTTTTGCGAAGCAAATGTGTTAGAAGCAACAGATATACAGAGTGAAAACTGGTGGATAAAGTAGAAAAATTAAATGTAAACAAACATTTATTTTGTGTTAAAAAAGGGAAAATTAGGAATATTTTTTAATTTCTTCAATGAAAACTTTAAAGATTCTTAAATACTTAAATTTTAATCGAAATGTGGGTGATTTTCGGTCACAATGAATATAGTTTCTTGTGCAAGAGGTAATTAAGAATCTAAATATTTCAAGATCAAAATAAGACGTACTGCTCATAAAAATTTTTTTTGCTGAAAGTTGTCAATATTTTTAATTTCTTGAAAGGAAAAGTTAAAAATTGTTATTAGTTGTTTTTATTATTTATTAATAGTTTTACACAAAAATTACATTGTATTGTGCTGCTAAGGCCTACGAAAGGCTTCAAAAGAACGCAAGACAAGTGTTTTCAGTTAATTTATCCTCCAATTTTCTTGTTTACAAATTAATAAATTCAAAAGAGATGACACTCAGTACATAAAAACAATCGCTAACTAATATACGAATTTTCCTCTTAATTATTAGTAAAATTTATTATGAAATATGTTTTTATTAATATTTTTATAATGCAAATAAAAAAATGCGAAAATAATAATGCGCTATTTATATTTATCTAAACATATTTATCGAAACCATTCACAATAGAATATAATTTGTCATCCCTAAGTTTAAGAAAAAACTGACTTTTTTCGTGAAGCATGAGAAACAGCTGACTTTTTCGACGCCGCATGAGTCGCATAGAAAAGTAGAAAGTAAACCTACTTGATGCGTTGTATGCATTTTCTTCTGTAACTTGTCACAAGCAACTACACTGATTCTACTTTTTCGGTATACGCATGTAACGAAAGGTCGCATGAAACGCATGGTATGGACTTTCGGCTTAATAAGCCAACACACTACCTACTAGACTACGACGACTTCGGCGATGGTGTGCTAATAAAAGATGAAACTCTCGAAAGAATTTTATAATTTGCTTAAAATTTAAGTTCGCGAATGCTATAATGTTTATAAATTACTTAAAATTTAAAAAAATTAACGTGGTAAAATCTTATAACCTACTTAATATTTAAAAAACTACTACAAATTAAAATTAAATACAAAAATACATATAAAACATAAAAAATAAAAACAAAGTGTTATGTGGTGGAATAACTAAAACAGAAAAAAATAGGAATAACAAACAAACAATTATAAACAAAAACATACAAAATAAAAATAAAAAAGAAAATACAGAAACAAGAATTCCAGATACAAAAAGTGCTGATAGTGTAAAAGTGCAACATCAATTTCAAACACCGAACACATCACCACACTACACAAACAACAATAATTAAATCGTTGGTCGATTTTTTTATTTTTTTGTTTATTTTTTCCCCCTTAAATTTGTAAGATAATCAAGTTTAAGAGATTTTTTGTAATTTAATCAAAAAATTCATAATATAAAAAAATATTGTTACACAAAGGGAAACGGTGTACCATCGTTTAACATTAAAATGCCAACAAACACACTAACACTAACAAATACCATGAACATGTTGATTAACAATATATTGCTATAGCTATACTAACACACACAACGAACTTGCTTGCATATACCAATAACATCAGTATAAGAAAAGGAGACAGACAAGTATGAGAGAAAGCAACAACAAACAACAATGAAGTAGCGACAGACTTCTCGAGAATGCGAAACCGCGAACCTTCTACTTCCAGAATGTTCGTCATACTGATTTTGCATATACACCTTATTCTGTTTTTACACGGTCTTTTTACACGGTTTTGATATAACACGGTTTGAAAATAAAATATTTTTAATTTCCGTTACACGATTTTATTCCATTTAGCACGATTTAAAATTTTTTGTGCTTAAATTTTTTTGTCAAATTTAATTTTTGCAAAGTATGTTCATATCACAAATTTAAGAGAATTCCCTTTTTGCGCGTACAAGCAAATTTACTAGTCAAAGCAAATGTAAATGGCACAAATTTAGGGGAATTCACTTTTGTGCATACAAGCACAAAGGTCAGAGCAATTAAATATGTGTTTGGTAAAGAAATTTTTTATTGGCAAATTTGTTTTTCTATCGTTACATTAAATCTAACGCATTAAGATAAAAGGTAAGCCAAAAAATATTTTATATTTATTAAGTTATTTATATTTCTAATTTTGTTAAATATTTTATAAATCCCTAAACGAAAATGTCAAATACAAAACTTCTTAAAAAATCCTTGTTTTTCACTAATTTTAATAGGTTTTAGAGATTAGGAACCAATCACCTATTTTTGCATACAATCAGTGTCTTTTTTTTGCACGGTTTTTTTACACGGTTTTTTCTGGAACCAATCTACCATGTAAAAACAGAATTAGGTGTATATAAAAAGGCGAGCAGGCAGCAGCCAGTTATAATTCAGTCAGTCTTGTTTGAAGACACGTTGCGTGCGAAGTCGTGGTTTGAAGATCGCTATTGTGTGAAGATCTACAGAAGAGTTGTTAGTGTTTGCGCGGACAGAAGTGTGATCTAGTAAAGTGAACAAGCAATTATTGTTGTATCAGTTAAGTGTGAACAGTGGCACAAAAGTAGTGTAAGCAATAAAGAGAGTTTAAGAGAAACTAAACACATATTTGTTTTTACTTGGTCTGCAAATAAACGAACTTATATTCTTAACGTTTTTAAAAAGGTAAAAACGTAACAATTGTTGTCAGAAGTGGGATTGCAAAATCCAAAAGTAAAAATTAATAAATAGATAAGAAAATAAAATTAATCAAAATGACGCTCACTGGACTAAGAGTGGAACGACTGAAACGAGAGTTGGGTAAACGAGAGCTGCCAACAACGGGAAGGAAGAATGAACTCCAAAGGCGGTTAAGGGAGCAATTGCAGCTTCAGAGCATCGACATCGATTCCTACGAGTTCGAGGATGAAGAGGAACGAGAGTTTAAGATACATGCAACCCCTAGCGGTATCGACATAAATTCGTTGTTTGCCGCTATGATGCAAAAAATGCAAGTATTAACTGATGCACAGCTTCTAGAGCTGAAAACCGAAAAATGCAAGAAGAGAACAAAAAGCTATTGGCTGATGTACAAGAATCTTCTAGAGCCGAAAATCAGAAGCTTCTGGCTGATGTACAAGAAGTCTCTAGAGCAGAAAACTAAAAACTGCAATCAGCAATTTTGACGAAAATTTAAAAGGAGCTCGAAGAGACATCAAGGAAGCTGCAGGAAATACACGAGTCGGTCAGCAAAAGAATTACTGGTGTGAAGGAAAGGATGTCACATTTAGACACGAAAGTGGACGATTTGGGAAAGACTGTCGACGGAAAACTGGTGATAATGGAAGAAAAGATCAACAACCTTCAGAGTCAGCGACTGGAACAAGTACGAGTTGTATCAGAAGGTACAGGCAGTATAAAACCACCTTGTTTTGATGGTTGATGAGACAGTAGCCAGCAGAAACGGATGGGACGATGGCGAGAAGGCTTTGAAAGTAATTTTGGCGCTAAAAGGTGTAGCAGCTGAGATCCCAGAAACCATGCAGGAACAACTACAACGAATTACTGGTGGCGTTATAGCGTAAATTCTTCGATGATCATAAACGTGAATTGTATCGCATGGAATTAAGGTGCCGGGCGCGAAAGGCTAATGAGTCACTTCAAGCCTTTGCAATGGAGGTTGAGAGATTAATGCAGCTCACATACCCCGGAGAAAACCAACCGCTGATAGACAACATTAAGACCGAGGCATTTGTCAATGGTATACGCGACCCTGACATT
The DNA here is from genome assembly GCA_936449025.2 of Sarcophaga subvicina. Taxonomy (NCBI): domain Eukaryota; kingdom Metazoa; phylum Arthropoda; class Insecta; order Diptera; family Sarcophagidae; genus Sarcophaga; species Sarcophaga subvicina. The sequence continues at coordinate 54,951,166 of OW388081.2, forward strand.
AAACTAGCAGTTATACGCAGAAGACAACCTTCGCACTAGCCCAAGAGACCGCTCGCACAATTTCAAGACCACCAGTTAACAAAGTGCGAAAAATGGAAGTAGTGGAGGAAGATGAATGCCTTTTAACTAAAGTTAAGGAGATGGTGAAGCAAGCTTTGGAAGAAAACGTACAAAAGGCTAAACTTAAATGCTTCAATTGTGGAAAGAGTGGTCATTTCCAAAGAAACTTCAAAGCGCCACGCAAGAGATCAGGATCCGCCTCACCATCAAGGAATAAGAAACGGGCGAACTACCAACCATCTTCACAAGAGTCTCCGTTAAACTAAAACGAGCTAGCACTGAGGGAGAAGTGCTGGCTCCCACAATCTCAATATTAGTGATGCAACAGAACAACAACAATTTTACGGCGTGCGGGTACATAAATGGCAGACCAAATACCTTAACTATAGACACCGGGGCGACGCAGTCTATCATCAGACCAGATGTAGTGAAGGGAAAGTGTGAGGCGCTCAGCAATGTAAGACTACGCACAGCTACTGGAGAGTCTGCCACCGTCCACGGAAAAACAGAGGTGAAGGTGGCTATAGCCAACATTAGTGTAAGTCATGTTTTTATTGTTGCCGATATTGTGGACGTGGTTATTATTGGTGCCGATTTTATGATAGCTCATGGCATCAATTTGAATATGAGGCAACATATTATGAGTTGGCCGAATGTGAAGATACCTCTTGATGTGGTATACAGGCATCAAGTGCACGCCAGAAAGATAGCTGCGGTCGAACAACTAAAATTACCACATCAGAGTGAATCATTGATATGGGCGGAGATATGGAGGGAGATTGTGAGGAAAATAGCTTGTGGGTTGTTGAACCAGCAGAAATACAGACGGATTTAATATCAGCAAAGGCCCTCGTCAAATCCACAGAACACTGAATAGTCCCGGTGAGAGTGCTAAATCTATCAGGTCACGAAAAAGTCATCTGTAAAAACTCAGAGGTGGGTCAACGTGCTCCAGTAGAGACCGATATGTCAGCCAATGATCAGCAATAATTTGGTGAAAATGTGGAGAAATGGGTAGCAGGCTTAGCAGCTTCAGAGAGAAATAAAACCAAAAGGCTGCTGAAGAGGTATGCTTGCGTTTTCGCCACGAGTAATAAAAGGCAAGGAAGAACAGCCATGGTTAAACATGAAATTGATACTGGCAAAGCGAGACCGACAAAACAGGCACCTAGAAGCATACCGCTTTCGAAGCGTAATGAGGTCAAAGAGCTAGTCGACGATATGAGGAGGAGCGGTGTAATCGAACCATCATCGGGTCCGTGGAGCTCACCTGTACAAGATTCTGCGTAGACTACAGGAAGTTGAATGATGTCCTTAAAAAGGACAGTTACCCGCTACCGAGAATTGACGACACACTCGACACGCTAGCCGGAACGAAGTGGTTCTCCACATTGGATCTACAAAGCGGGTACTGGCAGGTGGAGATTGCAGACAAGGACAAGGAGAAAACTGCATTCAGTGCGAACGGCGGCTTATGGCAGTTTAAAGTTATGTCATTTGGACTATGTAATGCTCCGGTCACATTCGAGCGGCTTATGGAACGTGTACTAAAGGGACTGCATTGGTAGACTTGCCTGGTTACCTCGATGACATAATAGTGATGGGAAGAACTTTCGACGAACACCTCAAGAACATGGGAGAAGTTTAGCAACAATTAACAATGGCTGGACTAAAATTAAGCATAAAGAAATGTGCATTTTTCCAAAACAGGTGAAATATTTGGGACATCTTGTCACAGCAGATGGCATATCCACGGAAAAAGATAAAATACGAGCAATAAAGGACTGGCCTAGTCCCCAGAATCTTCAGGAACTACGCAGCTTTTTGGGACTATGCACATACCACAGACGCTTTGTGCTTAACTTTGCTAGCGAGGCTGCAAGCTTGCATGAGCTCACCAAGAAATCAGAAGTGTATCAATGGAGTGAGCCACAGGAGAAGGCGTTCCAGACACTAAAAGACCTATTATGTGTGGCACCAGTTTTGGTTGTGTCCAGTCCCAAGGGAAATATTCATTTTGGACAGTGATGCTAGCGGATATGGTATTGGTGGTGTACTTTCCCAAGTGATCAATGGGACAGAAAAAGTCGTAGGCTACTATAGTCGCACGCTGTCGAAGCCTGAGCGGAACTACTGTGTAACCAGACGAGAGTTACTTGCAGTGCTGGAGTGTATAAAACATTACCATAAGTACCTGTATGGCCAACATTTTCTACTAAGGACTGATCATTCCGCACTGAGATGGCTGCTGCAATTCAACAACCCTGAAAGACTGTAAAGTATTTATTTATTTAAAATTGTATTAATTATTTAATTTTATTTTAGTGCACTAGAAGAGCACTTTAAAATAATAAAGAACAATAGTTTTTAACAAAGTGCAGCTGAAGCGCACTATTTGGTTAAATTTTATTGATTGATTTCTTGAGGGAAAATGTCCCTTCTTTTATACTAAATTCTGGCTGATTTGACAATTCCAAATCAAACCCTTAATTCTAATACAATTTTGTATTGGCTTAATACTATAACATATGTTTGTGTGTATATTATATGCAAACCAACTATATTATATTGGTTTGTGTGTGTAATTATTATGGGACAAGTGGATGTCATAAGACACGCGCCTATTATCCACAATAATTCCCACGGTGAAGTGTAAAGAGAGCCACACACGATCACCAGCAATGCCATACAACAACAACACACATACTACATATTATATGCAAACCAATGCAGTCGGCAGCCTGACAACAAAGTGTCAAATGATCGTCGCATGTGTGCGACTGTCAATAACATTGAGTCAAGTGGTCGCCGCCCATATGCAATTGGATATTTTGAAATGTTGTGCTAGTATTGACGACTGTAAAATCATGCTACACCTCCACCCTTTACAAGAATGTTCATATAACTTTTGTTCTATGGACATTCTTTTACACAACACAGTACAATGATTTTACGTCTATTTCAATTCATATTTTATTAGTGAACTTAAATAGTATGATTTAAATGACTAAGAATGTTTTACATATTAATCTTAATTTAACGTAATCCAACCTTAATATTATTTCTTATTTAATTTTAATATTTATTTTGTTTTTAATAAATGTTTAGTGATAAGTTTACTTATGTAGTTAAAAAAAAACTTATCTGAAAGATTATAATTTCACTTTTCTGGCCAATTTAGTGTTATAATTAAACTTATTTGTTATATAGCTTAAGTCTATTTTTATGAACTACTTGCTCTTTATCATTTTTCTTATCAACTATAGTTACATTATTTCTTAAATCTATATTTTTAATTTTGTATGGACCTTTATATGATTCCTCTAGTTTATGTCCTGTATTATTCCTAAGTAAAACTAAATCTCCTATGTTAAAATTATAATCTAATATATCCTTATCATAGCTATCCTTCTGTTTGATTTTATTTATTTCTAATAAATGTTTTGCTCTCTTAAGTGCAAGTTCTAATCTAAATTTTGCCTCTTTGGCATAATCGTCTACATTGTATAGTGAAGTAACTGTGTCTACCTTATTGAAATCTTTGAAACTGTTTGGTACTTGGTACAGTCACCTTTTTCTACACATATGTAGGAACGTACATATTCATTAAAAGTTCTGTGACTTTCTATTGTACCTAAGGTCTGGTGATGATGTGCTGTTATGCTAGTTTCTCGGTTTTCGACAGAGTGCACAATTCGTTTAATATAGAATTTTTATATTCTGTACCCATGTCCGAAATTAACGTATTCATTGGGCCATAGGTAAGTACAAAATTTTCAAATATAGCCTTTGCGATCGTCTTAGGTGATTTATTTGGTATTGGTATTGTTACCAAGTATTTATTTAAGTCGCATATTAATGTGACTGCATATTCATTTCCATGTATTGATCTTGGAAATGGTCCAATTGTGTCTACTTACACTGTATCAAACGGTTTGTTAGGCGTTTCTGTTATCATCGGGCCTTAAACGTGTTTGGTAGTTTTCGCTATTTAACATTTGTGACATGCTTTTACATATTTAGCTATGTCCTTTGTCATATTTTTCCAGTAGTAGTATCTTTTTATTTTCTCTGCGGTTCTATACATGTCGCAATGACCTCCTTCGATAGGGTCATCATGATATTTCAGCATGACTTCTAGAATTTCCTTAGAATTCTTTATATCAAGTATCTTTATTTCATTTAAAAACGCTATATTAATTCTATTTAGTACCTTATTGCCCATATTTCTAAATTCATACTTTGAGACAAATTCGAAAATTTTCTCACTATGTGCTACTTGTAGTTTTTTGATATTTAATTTACTGGCCGCTTTCTCGAGCCTAGAGAAAAATTGTCCTAAGTCAAGTTCCTCTTTAGTAAATATATCATTTATATTTATGCTAGCTAATATTGATTTTCCCTTCTTTATGTAGCATTTATTGGGATAAATCTTTAATTTATAATACTTTCTGACGTCACTATTCTTAATTGGTACATATATTTTGGGCTCATTTAATACATCTGTTTTAATTGCCTTATGCTGATTATTTATCCTACTACTGTCTTTTTACTTAGTCACTGGCCTTGTCGTGACTCGTAATACGCGTGATACTTTTCTATTCATTTCCTTAAAATCTTCTATAGTAACTCGCGACAACGCATCCGCGATATAATTGTCCTTCCCCCTAAGATATTCAACTGTAAAATCATATTCTTCCAGATCTAGTCTCATTCTCGTTAATTTGGAACTTGGGTTTTTCATTGAGAACAGATAAGAAAGAGGTCTATGGTCAGTACGAACTAAAAAGTGTTTTCCATAGATATATGGCCTGAAATGTGTGATAGCCCAGTGTATGGCAGTTAATTCCTGTTCAATGGTTCATTTATTACTTTCACCCTTTTTAAATGTCTTTGAAGCGTAAGCTATAGGAAGTTGTTTACCCTGATGTTGTTGAGTTAAAACAGCACCGCATGCATGCTTGCTTGCGTCCGTTGTTATACAAAATTCCTTAGTAAAGTCGGAGTACTGAAGTAATGTTGGACTAATTAATGCTTTCTTTAAGTATCTAAATGCAAATTCGCAATATTCTGTCCATTCAAATGGCACCCCTTTTCTGGACAATCGTGTAAGATGTCTAGAGTATTCGGAAAATTTTTTGATAAACCTCCGGTAATAATTACAAAAAGCGATGAATCTTTTTGCGCTATCCGCGTTTTCGATTACCGAGTATTTACTATCATCATTCTTTGGAAGGAATTTGGTGCTATCTTTAAGCCGTAGGGTAGTCTAGTAAATCTGTAGGAACCATTGCTCGTAGAGAATGATGTCAAATCTCTGGAGTTTTTCTCCAATCCTATCTGGTGAAATCCCGACATCAAGTCTAAACAAGAAAAATACTTTGCTCTGCCAAGTTGGTCTAGAATATCATTAATTCTAGGCAAAGGGAATTTATCTGATAACAATTTTTTATTTATTTGCCTGTAGTCTATCACAAGTCGCCATCTTTTCTCATCCGAACCCGGAAGTGATTTCTTTGGAACCAATAAAATTGTATTCCGAAAATGATGGTTCAACTATTTTATCATCTATCAGTTTTCTAACCTGTTTGTTAATTTCATCCTTATGCGAATGTGGTATACGATAGTTTTTGATGTATACTGGCTGTTTGTCATTCAATCTCAACTTTTGCTCATAGAAATTGTTAGTAGATATTGTTTCTGTTTCCAAACCAAAAATGTCACTATATTCTTTGCAAATTTTCGTTAGTGTTGGTTTAAATTGTTCTGGGAAGTTTTTCTTTAAAATATCCATAACCTTTGATTGTCTATTTTCATTTTTGTTCAACCTTTGTGTAATTACATTATAGTTAGAGATGTTTTCGGTTTTAATGCTATTCTGTTTGATTGAAATTATACTGTCATTAGAATTTAAAAAACGAATAAAAGCTTTGTTGGATTTAACTAGAATATTTGATATAAAAACCCCTGTTGTTACTTCCTGATTTGGTATCAATATTTCATTTTTAAAATTCTCAAATTTAATTTGTCTTATTACTTCTGACCTTGGTGGTAGTGTTATCTCATTATAATTATTTGTTATTGGTATGTCTATTGTATGTTGCAGATTAGAGGGTCTTAGAACAAGATAGTCATGTTCTTCATTGAAATCCAACACACAATTATATATTTTCAAGAAGTCCAAACCAATAATTCCATCACAAGGTATGGGAAAATTGTTCTGAACCACTTGAAAGTAATGTGGTATTAAAAAGTTTTTAAATTTCATATCCAAGAATATTTTTCCTATGGATTTCAGGTATCCCTGTCCTATTCCAGTATTTGTTGTAGTAATATTTTTATATATTTGTTGGGGTTTGAAAAAATTATTTTTTACGATTGAAATATCTGCTCCTGTGTCTACCAACAACGTTACTATGTGGTTAGTATTATCAATTTCCATGTGCACAAAGAAACTCAAGTTGAGATTAAGGTTGTATATTTTATTATGTGTTGAGCTTATCTTAGGGGGTTGTCGAAGTTTTCCGAACCGTTTTCGTATGAGTCAGTTGCTCTTACGTAGTTTCCATTTCTACGTCTATTGTTGAAACCTTGCCTATTTCTGTTATTTCCTGGTCTTTGTGGAGGTCTAAAGTTGTTATTAATGTTGTGTTTGGGAAAATTATTATATTTTCTTCGATATTGATTATTATTTCCTCTGTTACTAGGTCGATTATATTTCCTACCCAAATATAGCAACGCATTTTGCTGGCCAGTTGCTTCTATGCAACTGTTAACAAATTTAGTAATTGCCTCATTCATGTTGTTGAATTGGCCTGCCTCCATGATAAGTCTACCTGGTACAATTTTTCGTTAATGCCTTAACGGCAACTTGCGTTGAATACTTGTTTGCTAATTCACATGACAACCCGTCTGATATATATGCGCTTTCCAATGATTTTGTTAAGTTTTCAATTTCACTGCAGTAATTGTTTGCAGTTTTATTATTTTGTCTAGTATTCATAATTTTGGCTGTCAGTACTTCTACCGACTCGCCTTTGACCGTAGCGCGCAATTTACTGATTATTTCCGATATTGTACCTTCATCTTCAATTAGGTCCCTAGCGGTTCCTTTCAGTTTGGTCTTTATTAAAGACACTGCTATCGCTTCATTGTCACCTTTAATTGTGTTCAGCAATTGCAGGGAGTCTATAAATGCTCTCAGGTTTTCTGACCTGCCATCAAAGTCGATTACGAGCTTTGATGCTGTGTTTAGAAATTCTACTATTGTCTGGGTCATGTTTGTTGAAATTATTTCAGGTTTTGTTTCCTGATTATACAATAGAACCAATGTTTCGTTTGATTTTTGGTCTGTCGTTAATTTATAAGATACTTCCTCATGGAATGTAGTTGGTAATTCAATATATAAACCTTTTTTGATAAAATGTTTATTAGCCTACTCCTTACATCAAAAAAGAAATATTCGGCTGCTGCTTTGTGGGGTCCTCAAATGCTTTACTACCGTTTCGTCCTTTATATTTCTTTCTAAATTTAAACATTTATATGATTTATCAAAATCGTCTTTTAACAGTCTTAACCTTTTAATTATTTCCTGCCAGTCCATTTAGATTTTGTCCAATTCATTGGCTCTACTTGAATATCTCTTCCTAAGTTTTCTAGTATGCATGTTGTAAATTTTCAATGCAAAATTTAGTCCTATTAAAATTGTTATTATAATCAAACAAATTTCAATCTTATCTAAGTTTATTTTATTTTGAAGTATTTCTACCTCATTTATAACATTGGCCATTGGCCTATCTAATTTAGTTTGTGTCTTGCACATATTCAAAGAGCAAGGAAGAGAAAAGAAATTATTAAATTTTAAAATGTCTTAACATCCTAATTGTTTCTTCTTCTATAGAATTTTATTAATTACGTCCTCCATAGTTGGAGCTCTATTCATTCCTATATTTGGTCAACCATACCAAATATTCTTTACTGGAAATTTTTGTTTTTATCTGTGGACTATCCTCAATGGGATTTTTAGGCCTAATTTTTACCCTATTCATACTAGAGGAATTGAAATTTATTCTTAATAGGTATTCAATTTTTTTATAATATATATATATATATATTAAATTTAATTTAATTTTATTTTATTTTTATTTAATCATGTTAAATATTTAATTTTAATTTAAATTTAATTATTACTTATTTATTTATATTTAAAAAAATTCCTAAATTGCCTCGAGCGGTTAACGCTTGTAGGCCCTGCCAGTGCAACCCTTGAGGAGCACGTTGGTTTAAATAAAAAAAATTTTATTTTGTTTTTCTTTCTTCCAGTAATGCTTTCATTATTCTCTCCACCTTGTCTACCTTGTTCCACAAGGTGGTGGCTTGTTCCCAAGATGGCGGTGGTTGCGAATATATCAGACGTAACAGATTGGCCTTCTCTCTTTTTAGTCGCTGTATTTGGCCTCCTCGCCTTTTTCGTTTATGTACCACTGGGATTTTTGTTTCCTTTGTTGTGTTGATTTTATGATTTCTGGCTAGGTATTCCTCTATTGTTATCGGTTGTGGTCCTGCCTTCTTCTGGGGTGGGGTCATTCTTCCTTTGACCCACTGTCTATTGGCCAGACAGCCTGGTTGATCCACCAGGCTTTTTTTATTATTATTATTTATTTATTTATTTATCCTGTGCAAATAAAAATCTATAGCACTCCTGGATTTTATTTTCAGAGTGCAGAACTCTTGTTCTTAAGCACTGTTAGATTTTCTTGTTATATTATTCTCTGAGTGCTAGCTATTGTAGCACTTCAGAGTTTGGCAGGATTGCCATGTAAAGTATTTATTTATTTAAAATTTTATTAATTATTTAATTTTATTTTAGTGCACTAGAAGAGCACTTTAAAATAATAAAGAACAATAGTTTTTAACAAAGTGCAGCTGAAGCGCACTATTTGGTTAAATTTTATTGATTGATTTCTTTCTTTTATACTAAATTTTAGCTGATTTGACAATTCCAAATCAAACCCTTAATTCTAATACAATTTTGTATTGGCTTAATACTATAACATATATTTGTGTGTATATTATATTCTTAACTATATTATATTGGTTTGTGTGCGTAATTATTATGGGACAAGTGGATGTCATATGACACGCGCCTATTATCCACAATAATTCCCAAGGTGAAGTGTAAAGAGAGCCACACACGATCACCAGCAATACCATACAACAACAACACACATACTACATATTATATGCAAACCAATGCAGTCGGCGGCCTGACAACAAAGTGTCAAATGATCGTCGCATGTGCGCGACGGTTAATAACATTGAGTCAAGTGGTCGCCGCTCATATGCAATTGGATATTCTTTTGTTTATGCACATGAAATGTTGTGCTAGTATTGACGACTGTAAAATCATGCTACAAGACAGTTAGCACGTTGGATTGAGCGCCTTCAGACTTACGACTTCAGCATTGAACACCGAAGAGACATAAAACATTGAAATGCTCTTTCACGCCGACCTTGTAATTTGGTGTGTAAGCACTGCGTGAAAACTGAGAAGAAAGAATCCATCGTTGATATTCGGCTAACGAAGATCGAAGCCAACGAAGACTGGTCCAAAGCACAAAGGAGTGACCCAATACTGGCGAAGATTATAGCAGCTAAGGAGAGGACAAACGACCTACTAGAAATGAGATATCCGCAGAAAGTCCTCTTACGATGGGACAGTTTAAAGTTGATAAATGGGTGCCTATATCGCCATTGAGAAAGCGCGGATGGCAAGACCTCATCCAACCTATTAGTAGTGCCTTCCTCCAAAATGAAAGGAGTGTTAAAGGAGTCACATAATGGAGCTAGCGGAGGACATCTTGGAGTGACAAAGACACTGGAAAGGCTAAAACAACGTTTTTATTGGGTTGGATGTCAGCAAGCAGTGGCGGATTGGATAGCAAACTGCACCCAGTGTATTGCAGCTAAAGGTCCAGCAAGACTAAGTCGAGATCAGCTGCTACAATATAACTCGGGCGCACATTTCGAGCGGATAGCGATGGACGTAGCAGGCCCTTTTCCAGCAATGCCGGAAACCGATATGTCCTCGTTGTGATAGATTACTTCAGCAAATGTCCAGAAATGTATGCCATACCCAATCAAGAGGCGAATAGTAAATGTTTTTGTGAACAACTGGGTATGCCGCTACGGGTTTCCAATAGAACTACATTCCGATCATGGCAGAAATATCGAATATATTCCAAGAAATGTGTGAAGTATACGATATTAAGAAGACTCGAATGACGCCGCTTCACCCACAGTCAGACGGAATGGTAGAGCGGTTTAATCGAACCCTGGAGGATTACTTGCGAAAAGTAGTGAGCGAGCAACAGAAAGACTGGGACGAGCACATTCCGAGGTTTCTACTGGCGTACCGATCTGCGGTCCATGATTCAACATCTAGATTACCCGCCAAGGTCATATTTGGGACTGAGATTGAATTGCCCGGTGAGTTAGAGTTTGGTGTTAAGCCCGCCACAGAGAGGGATGCCACATACGCTGGAAAAGAAGAAAGCCTGAATGAACTTCATGAGTTTGTGCGCACACGTATAAAAATGGTCAGTGATAGAATGAAAGCCAGGTATGATCGATCAGCAAATACGGAGGGCTTTCATAAGGGACAGCTGGTTCTACTATACAACTCAAAGCGGAGGAAGGGATTATCCCCCAAGCTACAAACTACTTGTGATGGACCGTATAAAATAATAAAGCGGTTAAACGATGTGTACAGGATATAGAAAGCGAGCAGCCCCCGAACAAAAATGAAGGTCGTACACATAGAGCGACTGGCAAAATAAGAAAGTAGGAATAATGAGCCTATTCGGGACGAACAGGCTTTAGTGGGCAGCAGTGTTACACAAAGGGAAACGGTGTACCATCGTTTAACATTAAAATGATAACAAACACACTAACCCTAACAAATAACATAAACATGGTGATTAACAATAGCTATACTAACACACACAACGAACTTGCTTGCATATACCAATACCATCAGTATAAGAAAAGGAGACAGACAAGTATGAGAGAAAGCAACAACAAACAACAATTAAGTAGCGACAGAATTCTCGATAATGCGAAACCGCGAACCTTTTACTTCAAAGATGTTCGTCATACTGACTTTGCGGATATATAAAAAGACGAACAGGCAGCAGTCAGTTATAATTCAGTCAGTCTTGTGTGAAGACACGTTAGTTGCGAAGTTGTGGTTTGAAGATCGCTATTGTGTGAAGATCTACCGAAGAGTTGTTAGTGTTTGCTCGGACAGAAGTGTGAACTAATAAAGTGAATATGCAATTATTGTTGTATCAGTTAAGTGTGAACAGTGGCAGAAAAGTAGTGTGAACAATAAAGAGAGTTTAATAGAAACTAAACACATATTTGGTTTTACTTGGTTTGCAATAAACGAACTTATATTCTAAACGTTTTTAAAAAGGTAAAAACGTAACAATATATTTCACATTTTTAAATAATTGAAATATTACCTTTATTCATAATTTTATATACATTTATTTATAATCTTATATATCTGCAATTTTTATATACACATAGGTATTTTACTTTATAAAATTATAAAAAACCCACTCTTAAAAGTGCATAGAATCGCGAGCACCGAATACGCAGAATGGAAACGAGATTTTGACAGTTAACCTCGCATTGAGAAAGGGCCAGCAAATATTACCAAAAAGTATTTTTGTTCCTCTCTGATTGTAACTCTGTTTTGTTTATTTATGTTTTTTTTAGTTTCCGAAGTTAATAAAAAATGTAATTTTTGTCTAAAACTATTAATAAATACTAAAAACAACTCTTTCATCAAGAAAATTTTTTTATGAGCAGTACGTCTTATTTTGATCTTGTAATATTCAGCTTCTTAATTACCTCTTGCACAAGAAACTATATTCATTATGACCGAAAATCATCCACATTTCGATTAATATTTAAATATTTAAGAATCTTTAAACTTTTCATTGAAGAAATTAAAAAATATTCCAAATTTTCCCTTCTTTAACACAAAATAAACGTTTATTTACAATTAGTTTTCCTATTTTAACCGCCAGTTTTCATTCTGTATATCTGTTGCTTCTAACACATTTGATTCGCAAAATATTATAACATTTTTCCCTCTAAGAGGAAGGTTAAGCTGCTGCTTTGAGCGTTTTTTAAACGTCAAAAGTATCCCTTCGGTGACCGCGAGTCTTAAGCCCCAGTTATGCTACCTACGTTCCGGTAGCATAACGTAATGTAACAGTAATGTCTACTGAACGTAAAAATGTAAATGCAATTATAGAGAACGTAAAAACATATCATATGTTTTTAGGTAAACAACAATAAAAGAAATAAACAAAAACAAATAAAGAAATAAAAATTGCAAAAACTAAAAGACAAAAATTCAGATATGGATACAGAAGACATGTTTTTGGGTTTGAGTTTTTATTTTATTATTTTTATTATTGTTTTTTAAACAAACTTAATATTAACTTCAGATTTTAAAAACTTCGTTTTCACTCTTTTGATCACTTTTAATATGGCGCCTTTTGTATTTCTTTAATTCAGCTGTTAACCAGTGTTATCACTACAGAGTTTTTCAACGATTTTATATTTATTTAAAGGTACTTATTAAAAGTTTTACGTACTGTTTCTGTAAGCCAATCAATTTCACTTTCACTCAAACAAAACCACAGACAAAAAATTGAGTACTTTTGTTATACATAAATAGACAATCAAGTGAAACCGTTTATCCTACAGAAACAAGTCAGGAAAAGAAATTTGTAGGAATGTTAAAACGTTTTTATCTTCTCTAGTAAAAGTAAAATGCAAACTGAAATACTTTTCGAACGCTTTAGTTAAAGATCGATAACTATATTTTTCTAATTTAAAAACAAAAACAAACACTATCTACATAATGTTATAGTAAAGTAGTGTTTATTTGTATTTTAAATTATAAAAGTTAATAATGAAATAAATTATAATTTAGTTTTTTAAAATATGTGAAGTTTTATTTAAAGAGAATTCCACATACAGACAAACATAACATACGTACAAAATGTAAATTCTGGTTATAATTTCAATTTACAGTTTTGGTGGTTTTTAATATTGACATGTTGTCAACACTGCTAAACAGATGTCACGTAAAAGTGTAAGAAAATTCTATTTTTACAGATTCTTATGTTCCGGTTACGTTACATTACATTTGTATAACCATTCGTAATGCTTTATAAATAACAAAAACGAGCAGCTGTTTCTTACTGTTATGGTTACATTCCGTTACGGCTTTAAGCCCCAGTCAGGTTACCGGAACGTAATGTAACGTAGTGTAACAGTAATGTCTACTGAACGTAAAAATGTAAGAGCAATTATAGAGAACGTAAAAACGTGCCATATGTTTTTAGGTAAACAAAACAATAAAAGTAATAAACAAATACAAATAAAGAAATAAAAATTGCGAAAACTAAAAGACAAAAATTCAGATATGGGTATAGAAGACATGTTTTTGGGTATGAGTTTTTATTGTATTATTTATCATTTTTTAAACATATTTAATATTAATTCCAAATTTTAAAAACTTTGTTTTCACTCCTTTTATTACTTTCAATATGGCGTCTTTTGTTTTTATTTAATTCAGCTGTTAACCAGTGTTTTCACCAATTCGTTTTTGGATTTATTTCAACGATTTTATATTTATTTAAATGTATTTATTAAAAGTTTTATGTACTGTGTCTATTAGCCAAACAATTTTACTTTCACACAAACAAAAACTAAAATTGAGTGCTTTTGATTGTAGTTTCCATATAAATAGACAAGCAAGATAAATCGTTTATCCTACGAAAACAGGTTAGGTATTTTGGAAACCAAATTTTTACGAATGTAAAAACGTTTTTATCTTCTCTAGTAAAAGTAAAATGCAAACTGAAATGCTTTTCGAACGCTTTAATCAGTTAAAAGTCGATAACTATATTTTTCTAATATAAAATAAAAATGAACACTATCTACATAATGTAATAATGTTTATTATTATTTTAAATTATAAAAGTTAATAATGAAATAAATTATAATTTGGGTTTTTAAAATATGTGAAATTTTATTTAAAGAGAATTCCACATACAGGTAAACATAACATACGTACAAAATATAAATTCTGTTTATAATTTCAATTTTCAGTTTTGGTGGTTTTTAATATTGACAGATGTCACATAAAAGTGTAAGAAAATTCTATTTTTTACAGATTCTTATTCTTGTTGTTCTCATTGTTAGTGAGAAAATATTCAGCATACCATTTGTGTTGCTTTTGTTTGTTTTCTTTTTATTTATTTTTCGTAATTTCGTTTCGATCTCTGTTCCGTTCCACGCGTTCCTATACCAGTTGTATATACTGTTACGTTTTTACCTTTTTAAAAACGTTTAAATATGAGTTCGTTAATTGCAAACAAAGTAACAACAATATGTCTTTAGTTTTTCCTAAACTCTCTTTATTATTCACACTACGTTTGTGCCACTGTTCACGCTTAACGATACAACAATAATTTGCTTGTACACTGTTCTATTTCACACTTCTGATCGCGATAACACTAACAACTGTTCGTTAGATCTTCTCTGCTTACAACCTTTTTGCAAGCAATGCCACTTGTACGTTCGAACCGCAACGCGTCTTCACGCAGGACCGACTGAATTAACACTGACTGCTGCTTGCTTTGTCCAGCCCTTTTATAGTCCGCACGCACGTTATCAGTATGATGAACGTTCTCGATGTGGAAGGTTCTCGCTTGCGCCTTCTCGAGAACTCTATTGCTAGTACATTGTTGTTTGTGTACTTTGCTTATGTTGTCTATTACATATTTGTCGTAGCTGGTTTACTTCATTTTATGTTGTTGTTTGTACCAGGCGCAACCAGGTTCGTCATACATATGTGTGTGTGCAGCTTTAGATAATCAACACGTTCATTGTATTCCTTGTGTTAGTGTGTATTTGCATCGTGTGGCTTTTGTTTATCGTTTTTGTTGTTAAACGATATTAAGTCGTTTCGATTTGCGTAACACTGCCGCCCACTTAAGCCTGTTCGTTCCGAATAGGCTCATTATCTCTCTTCCCATATTTTGCCAGTCGCTCTATGTGTACGACCTTCATTTTTGTTCTGGGGCTCTTAGCTTTCTGGATCCTGTACACGACATCGTTTAACCGCTTAATTATTTTATACGGTCCATCCCAGCTGGTTTGTAGCTTGGGAGATAATCCCTTCTTCCGCTTTGGGTTGTATAGCAGAACCATTTGTTCCTCATGGAAGCCCTCCGTGTTTGCCGCACTATCATACCTGGCTTTCATTCTATCACTCTCCATTTTTATACGGGTGCGCACAAACTCATGAAGTTCATTTAGGCTTTCGTCTTTCCCAGTGTATGTGGCATCCCTCTCTGTGGCGGACTTAAAACCAAACTCTAAATCACCGGGCAGCTTTATCTCAGTCCCAAAGATAACCTTGGCGGGTGATCTAGATGTTGAATCATGGACCGCGGATCGGTACGCCAGTAGAAACCTCGGAATGTGTTCGTCCCAGTCTTTCTGTTGCTCGCTCACTACTTTTCGCAAGTATTCCTCCAGGGTTCGGTAAATCGATCTACCATTCCGTCTGACTGTGGATGAAGAGGCGTCGTTCGAGTCTCCTTAATACCATATACTTCGCACATTTCCTTGAATACAGCTGACTCAAAATTTCTGTCTTGATCGGAATGTAGTTCTATTGGAACCCCGTAGCGACATACCCAGTTGTTGACAAACACATTTACTATGGTGTTCGCCTCTTGATTGGGTATGGCGTACACTTCCGGCCACTTGCTGAAATAGTCCATCACAACGAGAACATATCGGTTTCCGGCATTGCTGACAGGTAAAGGGCTTGCTACGTCCATCGCTATCGGCTCGAAAGGTGCGCCTGAGTTATATTGTTGCAGCTGACCTCGAGTTCTTCTTACTGGACCTTTAGCTGCAATACACTGGGTACAGTTTGCTATCCAGTCGGACACTGCTTGCTGACATCCAACCCAATAAAAACGTTGTTTTATCCTTCCCAGCGTCTTGGTCACTCCAAGATGTCCTCCGCTGGCTCCATTATGGAACTCCTTTAACACTTCTTTCATTTTGGAGGAAGGCACTACCAATAGGTTGGATGAGGTCTTGCCATCAGCGCTCTCCCAAAGTAGGCATCCATTTATGATCTTTAAGCTGTCCCATAGTGCAAAATCTGCGTTTGTAAGAGGACCTTCTACGGATATCTCATTTCTTGTAGGTCGTTTGTCCGCTTCTTTAGCTGCTATAACCTTCGCCAATATTGGGTCACTCCTTTGTGTTTGGGACCAGTCTTCGTTGGCTTCAATCCACGTTAGCCGGATATCGACGATGGATTCCTTTTTCTCAGCTTTCACGCAATGTTTACACTCCAAATTACATGGTCGGCGTGAAAGAGCGTCAACATTTCCATGTTTTATGCCCCTTCGGTGTTCAATGCTGAAGTCGTAAGTCTGGAGACGTTCAATCCAACGTGCTAACTGTCCTTCAGGGTTCTGGAAAAAATTTTTTGGCCATACAGGTACTTATGGTAATGTTTGATGCACTCCAGCACTGCCAGTAGCTCTCGTCTGGTTACTCAATAATTCCGTTCAGGCTTTGACAATGTGCGACTATAGTAGCCTACGACTTTCTCTGTTCCATTGATCACTTGGGAAAGTACACCACCAATACCATATCCGCTAGCATCACTGTCTTAGATGAACTTTTCTCCTGGGACTGGATACGCCAAAACTGGTGCAGCACACAATAGGTCTTTTAGTGTCTGGAACGCCTTCTCCTGTGGCTCATCCCATTGATAGATTTTTGACTTCTTGGTGAGCTCATGCAAACTTGCAGCAACGCTGGCAAAGTTAGGCACAAAGCGTTTGTAGTATTTGCATAGTCCCAAAAAGCTGCGTAGTTCATGAAGATTCTGGGGGCGAGGCCAGTCCTTTACTGCTCGTATTTTATTTGCATCGGTGGATATGCCATCTGCTGTGACAAGATGCCCCAAATATGTCACCTGCTTTTGGAAAAATGCACATTTCTTTACGCTTAGTTTTAGTCCAGCCGTTGTTATTCGTTGCAGAACTTCTCCCAGGTTCTTGAGGTGTTCTTCGAAAGTTCTGCCCATCACTATTATGTCGTCGAGATACACCAGGAAAGTCTTCCAATGCAGTCCCTTTAGCACACGTTCCATAAGCCGCTCGAATTTGGCCGGAGCATTACAGCATTACGGAGTCCAAATGGCATAATCTTGAACTGCCATAAGCCGCCGTTCGCACTGAATGCGGTTTTCTCCTTGTCCTTGTCTGCAATCTCCACCTGCCAATACCCGCTTTGTAAATCCAATGTAGAGAACCACTTCGTTCCGGCTAACGTGTCGAGTGTGTCGTCAATTCTTGGTAGCGGGTAACTGTCCTTTTTAGTGACATCATTCAGCTTCCTGTAGTCTACGCAGAATCTTGTACTGCCATCTTTCTTCTTTACTAAAACTACAGGTGAGCTCCACGGACCTGATGATGGTTCGATTACACCGCTCTTCCTCACAACGAACTTGCTTGCATATACCAATACCATCAGTATAAGAAAAGGAGACAGACAAGTATGAGAGAAAGCAACAACAAACAACAATTAAGTAGCGACAGAATTCTCGATAATGCGAAACCGCGAACCTTCTACTTCAAAGATGTTCGTCATACTGACTTTGCGGATATATAAAAAGACGAACAGGCAGCAGTCAGTTATAATTCAGTCAGTCTTGTGTGAAGACACGTTAGTTGCGAAGTTGTGGTTTGAAGATCGCTATTGTGTGAAGATCTACCGAAGAGTTGTTAGTGTTTGCTCGGACAGAAGTGTGAACTAATAAAGTGAATATGCAATTATTGTTGTATCAGTTAAGTGTGAACAGTGGCAGAAAAGTAGTGTGAACAATAAAGAGAGTTTAATAGAAACTAAACACATATTTGGTTTTACTTGGTTTGCAATAAACGAACTTATATTCTAAACGTTTTTAAAAAGGTAAAAACGTAACAATATATTTCACATTTTTAAATAATTGAAATATTACCTTTATTCATAATTTTATATACATTTATTTATAATCTTATATATCTGCAATTTTTATATACACATAGGTATTTTACTTTATAAAATTATAAAAAACCCACTCTTAAAAGTGCATAGAATCGCGAGCACCGAATACGCAGAATGGAAACGAGATTTTGACAGTTAACCTCGCATTGAGAAAGGGCCAGCAAATATTACCAAAAAGTATTTTTGTTGCTCTCTGATTGTAACTCTGTTTTGTTTATTTATGTTTTTTTTAGTTTCCGAAGTTAATAAAAAATGTAATTTTTGTCTAAAACTATTAATAAATAATAAAAACAACAAACAAGAAAATTTTTTTATGAGCAGTACGTCTTATTTTGATCTTGTAATATTCAGCTTCTTAATTACCTCTTGCACAAGAAACTATATTCATTATGACCGAAAATCATCCACATTTCGATTAATATTTAAATATTTAAGAATCTTTAAACTTTTCATTGAAGAAATTAAAAAATATTCCAAATTTTCCCTTCTTTAACACAAAATAAACGTTTATTTACAATTAGTTTTCCTATTTTAACCGCCAGTTTTCATTCTGTATATCTGTTGCTTCTAACACATTTGATTCGCAAAATATTATAACATTTTTCCCTCTAAGAGGAAGGTTAAGCTGCTGCTTTGAGCGTTTTTTAAACGTCAAAAGTATCCCTTCGGTGATCGCGAGTCTTAAGCCCCAGTTATGCTACCTACGTTCCGGTAGCATAACGTAATGTAACAGTAATGTCTACTGAACGTAAAAATGTAAATGCAATTATAGAGAACGTAAAAACATATCATATGTTTTTAGGTAAACAACAATAAAAGAAATAAACAAAAACAAATAAAGAAATAAAAATTGCAAAAACTAAAAGACAAAAATTCAGATATGGATACAGAAGACATGTTTTTGGGTTTGAGTTTTTATTTTATTATTTTTATTATTGTTTTTTAAACAAACTTAATATTAACTTCAGATTTTAAAAACTTCGTTTTCACTCTTTTGATCACTTTTAATATGGCGCCTTTTGTATTTCTTTAATTCAGCTGTTAACCAGTGTTATCACTACAGAGTTTTTCAACGATTTTATATTTATTTAAAGGTACTTATTAAAAGTTTTACGTACTGTTTCTGTAAGCCAATCAATTTCACTTTCACTCAAACAAAACCACAGACAAAAAATTGAGTACTTTTGTTATACATAAATAGACAATCAAGTGAAACCGTTTATCCTACAGAAACAAGTCAGGTGTTTCGGAAAAGAAATTTGTAGGAATGTTAAAACGTTTTTATCTTCTCTAGTAAAAGTAAAATGCAAACTGAAATACTTTTCGAACGCTTTAGTTAAAGATCGATAACTATATTTTTCTAATTTAAAAACAAAAACAAACACTATCTACATAATGTTATAGTAAAGTAGTGTTTATTTGTATTTTAAATTATAAAAGTTAATAATGAAATAAATTATAATTTAGTTTTTTAAAATATGTGAAGTTTTATTTAAAGAGAATTCCACATACAGACAAACATAACATACGTACAAAATGTAAATTCTGGTTATAATTTCAATTTACAGTTTTGGTGGTTTTTAATATTGACATGTTGTCAACACTGCTAAACAGATGTCACGTAAAAGTGTAAGAAAATTCTATTTTTACAGATTCTTATGTTCCGGTTACGTTACATTACATTTGTATAACCATTCGTAATGCTTTATAAATAACAAAAACGAGCAGCTGTTTCTTACTGTTATGGTTACATTCCGTTACGGCTTTAAGCCCCAGTCAGGTTACCGGAACGTAATGTAACGTAGTGTAACAGTAATGTCTACTGAACGTAAAAATGTAAGAGCAATTATAGAGAACGTAAAAACGTGCCATATGTTTTTAGGTAAACAAAACAATAAAAGTAATAAACAAATACAAATAAAGAAATAAAAATTGCGAAAACTAAAAGACAAAAATTCAGATATGGGTATAGAAGACATGTTTTTGGGTATGAGTTTTTATTGTATTATTTATCATTTTTTAAACATATTTAATATTAATTCCAAATTTTAAAAACTTTGTTTTCACTCCTTTTATTACTTTCAATATGGCGTCTTTTGTTTTTATTTAATTCAGCTGTTAACCAGTGTTTTCACCAATTCGTTTTTGGATTTATTTCAACGATTTTATATTTATTTAAATGTATTTATTAAAAGTTTTATGTACTGTGTCTATTAGCCAAACAATTTTACTTTCACACAAACAAAAACTAAAATTGAGTGCTTTTGATTGTAGTTTCCATATAAATAGACAAGCAAGATAAATCGTTTATCCTACGAAAACAGGTTAGGTATTTTGGAAACCAAATTTTTACGAATGTAAAAACGTTTTTATCTTCTCTAGTAAAAGTAAAATGCAAACTGAAATGCTTTTCGAACGCTTTAATCAGTTAAAAGTCGATAACTATATTTTTCTAATATAAAATAAAAATGAACACTATCTACATAATGTAATAATGTTTATTATTATTTTAAATTATAAAAGTTAATAATGAAATAAATTATAATTTGGGTTTTTAAAATATGTGAAATTTTATTTAAAGAGAATTCCACATACAGGTAAACATAACATACGTACAAAATATAAATTCTGTTTATAATTTCAATTTTCAGTTTTGGTGGTTTTTAATATTGACAGATGTCACATAAAAGTGTAAGAAAATTCTATTTTTTACAGATTCTTATTCTTGTTGTTCTCATTGTTAGTGAGAAAATATTCAGCATACCATTTGTGTTGCTTTTGTTTGTTTTCTTTTTATTTATTTTTCGTAATTTCGTTTCGATCTCTGTTCCGTTCCACGCGTTCCTATACCAGTTGTATATACTGTTACGTTTTTACCTTTTTAAAAACGTTTAAATATGAGTTCGTTAATTGCAAACAAAGTAACAACAATATGTCTTTAGTTTTTCCTAAACTCTCTTTATTATTCACACTACGTTTGTGCCACTGTTCACGCTTAACGATACAACAATAATTTGCTTGTACACTGTTCTATTTCACACTTCTGATCGCGATAACACTAACAACTGTTCGTTAGATCTTCTCTGCTTACAACCTTTTTGCAAGCAATGCCACTTGTACGTTCGAACCGCAACGCGTCTTCACGCAGGACCGACTGAATTAACACTGACTGCTGCTTGCTTTGTCCAGCCCTTTTATAGTCCGCACGCACGTTATCAGTATGATGAACGTTCTCGATGTGGAAGGTTCTCGCTTGCGCCTTCTCGAGAACTCTATTGCTAGTACATTGTTGTTTGTGTACTTTGCTTATGTTGTCTATTACATATTTGTCGTAGCTGGTTTACTTCATTTTATGTTGTTGTTTGTACCAGGCGCAACCAGGTTCGTCATACATATGTGTGTGTGCAGCTTTAGATAATCAACACGTTCATTGTATTCCTTGTGTTAGTGTGTATTTGCATCGTGTGGCTTTTGTTTATCGTTTTTGTTGTTAAACGATATTAAGTCGTTTCGATTTGCGTAACACTGCCGCCCACTTAAGCCTGTTCGTTCCGAATAGGCTCATTATCTCTCTTCCCATATTTTGCCAGTCGCTCTATGTGTACGACCTTCATTTTTGTTCTGGGGCTCTTAGCTTTCTGGATCCTGTACACGACATCGTTTAACCGCTTAATTATTTTATACGGTCCATCCCAGCTGGTTTGTAGCTTGGGAGATAATCCCTTCTTCCGCTTTGGGTTGTATAGCAGAACCATTTGTTCCTCATGGAAGCCCTCCGTGTTTGCCGCACTATCATACCTGGCTTTCATTCTATCACTCTCCATTTTTATACGGGTGCGCACAAACTCATGAAGTTCATTTAGGCTTTCGTCTTTCCCAGTGTATGTGGCATCCCTCTCTGTGGCGGACTTAAAACCAAACTCTAAATCACCGGGCAGCTTTATCTCAGTCCCAAAGATAACCTTGGCGGGTGATCTAGATGTTGAATCATGGACCGCGGATCGGTACGCCAGTAGAAACCTCGGAATGTGTTCGTCCCAGTCTTTCTGTTGCTCGCTCACTACTTTTCGCAAGTATTCCTCCAGGGTTCGGTTAAATCGATCTACCATTCCGTCTGACTGTGGATGAAGAGGCGTCGTTCGAGTCTCCTTAATACCATATACTTCGCACATTTCCTTGAATACAGCTGACTCAAAATTTCTGTCTTGATCGGAATGTAGTTCTATTGGAACCCCGTAGCGACATACCCAGTTGTTGACAAACACATTTACTACGGTGTTCGCCTCTTGATTGGGTATGGCGTACACTTCCGGCCACTTGCTGAAATAGTCCATCACAACGAGAACATATCGGTTTCCGGCATTGCTGACAGGAAAAGGGCTTGCTACGTCCATCGCTATCGGCTCGAAAGGTGCGCCTGAGTTATATTGTTGCAGCTGACCTCGAGTTCTTCTTACTGGACCTTTAGCTGCAATACACTGGGTACAGTTTGCTATCCAGTCGGACACTGCTTGCTGACATCCAACCCAATAAAAACGTTGTTTTATCCTTCCCAGCGTCTTGGTCACTCCAAGATGTCCTCCGCTGGCTCCATTATGGAACTCCTTTAACACTTCTTTCATTTTGGAGGAAGGCACTACCAATAGGTTGGATGAGGTCTTGCCATCAGCGCTCTCCCAAAGTAGGCATCCATTTATGATCTTTAAGCTGTCCCATAGTGCAAAATCTGCGTTTGTAAGAGGACCTTCTACGGATATCTCATTTCTTGTAGGTCGTTTGTCCGCTTCTTTAGCTGCTATAACCTTCGCCAATATTGGGTCACTCCTTTGTGTTTGGGACCAGTCTTCGTTGGCTTCAATCCACGTTAGCCGGATATCGACGATGGATTCCTTTTTCTCAGCTTTCACGCAATGTTTACACTCCAAATTACATGGTCGGCGTGAAAGAGCGTCAACATTTCCATGTTTTATGCCCCTTCGGTGTTCAATGCTGAAGTCGTAAGTCTGGAGGCGTTCAATCCAACGTGCTAACTGTCCTTCAGGGTTCTGGAAAAAATTTTTTGGCCATACAGGTACTTATGGTAATGTTTGATGCACTCCAGCACTGCCAGTAGCTCTCGTCTGGTTACTCAATAATTCCGTTCAGGCTTTGACAATGTGCGACTATAGTAGCCTACGACTTTCTCTGTTCCATTGATCACTTGGGAAAGTACACCACCAATACCATATCCGCTAGCATCACTGTCTTAGATGAACTTTTCTCCTGGGACTGGATACGCCAAAACTGGTGCAGCACACAATAGTTCTTTTAGTGTCTGGAACGCCTTCTCCTGTGGCTCATCCCATTGATAGATTTTTGACTTCTTGGTGAGCTCATGCAAACTTGCAGCAACGCTGGCAAAGTTAGGCACAAAGCGTTTGTAGTATTTGCATAGTCCCAAAAAGCTGCGTAGTTCATGAAGATTCTGGGGGCGAGGCCAGTCCTTTACTGCTCGTATTTTATCTGCATCGGTGGATATGCCATCTGCTGTGACAAGATGCCCCAAATATGTCACCTGCTTTTGGAAAAATGCACATTTCTTTACGCTTAGTTTTAGTCCAGCCGTTGTTATTCGTTGCAGAACTTCTCCCAGGTTCTTGAGGTGTTCTTCGAAAGTTCTGCCCATCACTATTATGTCGTCGAGATACACCAGGAAAGTCTTCCAATGCAGTCCCTTTAGCACACGTTCCATAAGCCGCTCGAATTTGGCCGGAGCATTACAGCATTACGGAGTGCAAATGGCATAATCTTGAACTGCCATAAGCCGCCGTTCGCACTGAATGCGGTTTTCTCCTTGTCCTTGTCTGCAATCTCCACCTGCCAATACCCGCTTTGTAAATCCAATGTAGAGAACCACTTCGTTCCGGCTAACGTGTCGAGTGTGTCGTCAATTCTTGGTAGCGGGTAACTGTCCTTTTTAGTGACATCATTCAGCTTCCTGTAGTCTACGCAGAATCTTGTACTGCCATCTTTCTTCTTTACTAAAACTACAGGTGAGCTCCACGGACCTGATGATGGTTCGATTACACCGCTCTTCCTCATTTCGTCGACTAACTCCTTAACCTCATTACGCTTCGCCAGCGGTATGCTTCTGGGTGCCTGCTTTATCGGTCTCGCTTCGCCAGTATCAATTTCATGTTTGACCATGGCTGTTCTTCCTTGCCTTTTGTTGTTCGTGGCGAAAGCGAAACATACCTCTTCAGCAGCTTTTTGACTTTGTTTTTCTCTGCAGCTGCTAAACCTGCTATCCATTTCTCCACAATTTCACCAAATTCCTTTTGATCCTCGGCTGACATATCGGCAGGTTGCGGTGTTTGTTCGCTGTTTATTACCGCCTCTACTGGAACGCATTGGCCCACCTCTGAGTTTTTACAGACGACTCTTTCACACTTTCCCTTCACTACACCTGGTCTGATGATAGACTGCGTCGCCCCGGTGTCTATAGTGAAGATATGTGGTCTGACATTTATGTATCCGCGCGCCGTAAGATTGTTGTTGTTCTGTTGCATCACTGATATTGAGATTGTGGGGCCCTCGCTTGTGGGAGCCAGCACTTGCCCCTCAGCGCTAGCTCGTTTTAGTTTAACGGGGACTCTTGTGAAGATGGTTGGTAGTTCGCTCGTTTCTTATTCCTTGATGGTGAGGCGGATCTTGACCTCTTTCGTGGCGCTTTACAGTTTCTCTGGAAATGACCACTCTTTCCACAGTTGAAGCATTTAAGTTTAAGTACTTTTGTTCGTTTTCTCCCGAAACTTGCTTCAACATCTCTTTAAGTTTATTCAGAAGGCATTCCTCCTCCTCCACGACTTCCATTTTCCGCACTTTGCTCATTTGTGGTCTAGAAATCGTGCGAGCGGTCTCCTGGGCTAGTGCGAAGGCCACGGTCTCTGCAGAAGTTGTCTTCTGTGTAGAACATACCGCCAGTTTAATGTCAGAGTCTCGTATACCATTTACAAACGCCTCGGTCTTAATGTTGTCTATCAGCGGATGGTTTTCTCCGGGGTGTGTGAGCTGCACTAATCTCTCAACCTCCATTGCAAAGGCTTGTAATGACTCATTTGCCTTTTGCGCCCGGCATCTCAACTCCATGCGGTATAGTTCTCGTTTGCGCTCATCGCCAAATTTACCCTGCAACACCACCATTAAGTCGGTGTAGTTGTTTCTGCTGCTGGCTGGCATGGTTTCTAGAATCTCAGCTGCGACACCTTTTAACGCCAGAATTAGTTCTAGAGCCTTCTCTCCATCGTCCCATCCGTTTCTGCTGGCTACTGTTTCAAATTGGAATTTTAATACGGATAGGGGTGAGCTACCCTCAAAGCAAGGTGTTCTTATCCTGCCGGTACTTTCCGAAACGACTCGCACGGTTTCCGGTCGCTGGCTTTGGAGGTTGTTGATCTTTTCCTCCATCAGAACGATTTTTCCGCCGACGGTCCTTTCCAAATTGTCCACTTTAGTGTCAACGGCATTTTCCAAATTGTCCACTTTCTTGTCAACGGCCTTTTCTAATTGTGACACCCTTTCCTCGACACCAGTGATCCTTTTGCTGACCGACTCATGCTTTTCCTGCAGCTTTCCAGATGTTTCTACCAGCTCCTTTTCAATTTTTGACAAAATTGCTGCTTGCAGTCGTTGGTTTTCGGCTCTAGAAGCTTCAAATAGCTTCTGGTTCTCAGCTCTAGAAGCTTCTCGTACTTCAGCCAGAAGTTTTGGTTTTCAGTTCTAGAAGCTTCTTGCACTTCAGCTAGAAGTTTTTGATTTTCACTTCTAGAAGCTCCGAATAGCTTCTGGTTTGCTACTTCCATTTTCTCCATAATTTGTTCACTGTCTTTTCGGGAAGCTTCTTGTTTATCAGCTAATACTTGAATTTTTTCCATCATGGCGGCTAGCAACAAATTTATGTCAACACCGCTAGGGGTTGCAATGGCATGTAACTGTCGTTCCTCTTCATCCTCGAACTCGTAGGAATCGATGTCAATGCCTTGAAGCTGCAAGTGTTCCCTTAACCGCTTTTGCAATTCATTCTTCGTGCCCATTGTTGACAGCTTGATTTTATCCAACTCTCGTTTAAGCCGTTCCACTTTCAACTCAGAGAGTTTCATTTTGATTTTGATTTTCTTTCTTAATTATTTATATATTTTTACTTTTAGATTTTGCAATCACACTTCTGACACCAATTGTTACGTTTTTACCTTTTTAAAAACGTTTAAATATGAGTTCGTTAATTGCAAACAAAGTAAAAACAAATATGTCTTTAGTTTTTCCTAAACTCTCTTTATTATTCACACCACGTTTGTGCCACTGTTCACACTTAACGATACAACAGTAATTTGCTTGTACAATGTTCTATTTCACACTTCTGTCCACGATAACATTAACAACTGTTCGTTAGATCTTCTCTGCTTACAATCTTTTTACAAGCAATGCCGCTTGTACGTTCGAACCGCAACGCGTCTACACACAAGACTGACTGAATTAACATTAACTGCTGCTTGCTTTGTCCAGCCCTTTTATAGTCCGCACGCACGTAATCAGTATGATGAAGGTTCTCGATGTGGAAGGTTCTCGCTTGCGCCTTCTCGAGAACTCTATTGCTAGTACATTGTTGTTTGTGTACTTTGCTTATGTTGTCCGTTACATATTTGTCGTAGCTGGTTTACTTTATGTTGTTGTTGGTACTAGCCGCAACCAGGTTCGTCATACATATGTGTGTGTGCAGCTTTAGATAATCAACACGTTCATTGTATTCCTTGTGTTAGTGTGTATTTGCATCGTGTGGCTTTTGTTTATCGTTTTTGTTGGTAAACGATATTAGGTCGTTTCGATTTGCGTAACAATACTTTACATATTACAGCTGCGTACAATGTGACCGTTCACACTAGTAACAAATTTAAAAGTTCAATAAAATTGTTCACACAAATTTTGAAAATCGAATTATTGTCGATTATTATTATTTATAACACATTGAAATTTGGGTTTTGTTTTATTATAACAAATCGATCAATTTATTTTAGTTTTATACCGAAGGCTGCGTGTAAAGCGGTTAATTTTTATTTCTGAAAGCAAGTAAGTTATTCTTGACTCAATTAACTTATATATTGGAATCGGAAATTTCGAATATCGTGTACCGAGGTACATTAATAAAATATTATTGTCCAAAACAATTGGACATTAATAAATTCAAATATAATGCGACCAATAATTAACTTCGATCAATTTTGACTTCTTGTTTTGAGGAAGCGAAGGTCATTAAGAATATCGACAGAATTCGACAATCCATTGTAGATAGGACTATTTCGTTTAATGCTATGGAGCTCGAATGTCGAATAAATATCTATTAAAGACATTGAATAATCGAAAAAAAAGACTTTTTTATCTGCTTGTGTTCTCCTTAATGGTTGTAGCGATAATGAAAAATTTACAAGTATTTCTTAAACTAGAAGTTAATATTTTATCAAGTAAATAAGATCAATTATAAATTATAAGAAAAGGAGAATGACGAAAACAAAAAATTCCTGAAGAACCGATTCGGTCTTTAAAAGTATGTATTAGTGGATAATATTTAAAGTAATGAATTCATAACAAAGTTAGTACAGATATGAAAGTTAATTAGTGTACAATTGTGACCGTACATGCTCCGCCCCATTAAAAGACCTATTTCAATCTATTTCGTCCAAAGGTAAGGGTGCAATTTTATGTATCGATCGCCGGAGAGTGCCTTTTGCAGTTTGGTGGTATTATACATATGTATAATATGGAGGTTTTCCCCTGATTCTACATGATGTAGACCAGGGACCACAAAAATCAACTTCACAAACGAAAAAGGACGACTTCCCTTGAACCGATCGGCAGGTAGATCATCCATTATTTGTTGCAACAATCTAGGCTGGTACTTGAAGCAGTGAATACACTTTCGAATCACTTGTCTTACAATGTCTCGAGCATTTACCACCCATATTTTTTGACGAATTATTCCGATGAGAGGTTTTGATCCTGCATGTAAATGTTTAACGTGAATATAACTTATATAAATTCTTGTGAAACGATGATCTTTCGGTAAAAGTGCTGGAAACTTAGTATTGTAGGGTAACGATGAATTTGCTAGTCTGCCGCCAACTCTAAGAATCGATAATCTCTTTTTGTAACTAGGTATCTCTTGTAAAAATGGCGATAATTTCTGCAAGGCAGAATACGATTTATTTCTTCCTTGAAGCACAATTGTTGAATATCATGCACTACCTTCCAGAACGCCATGTCAAGTTCTTTAGCTGTTATATATGAATTTCGGTTTTCCTTATAACAAAAACGATGAACATAAATGGTAATGTGCAATATTCTAATAAACGATGACTGCTTTGCAATGATTTGAGAAATTATTGAAGAGTTTATATTTGATACAATGAAAGATCATTTTCTCAGTTCTTCCGAAGGAAGCTCAGTTTGAAACTGAGCTTTGAGGCCACTTTTTTTCATCGTTTTTAAGAAAATCTAGGCCACTGAACCAGATTGTGGAGGATAATTGGTCAGCGAGACATCCTCGGGAGACTACATCAGCAGGATTCTGCTTCGAGGGAAAATGACGCCACGTTATGTTATTAGTTATGTTTTGAATTTCTGAAATTCGATTAGCGACGCAAGATACATATGCCGAAGAATGAGCCTTTAGCCAATTAATTACAATTTTGGAATCTGTCCAGAAAATTATGCGATACTTATAATTTCTAAACTGATCTTTAATTTTGTTCTATAAGCGGCTCAATAATTCTAATCTTGGTAGTGATTGTTGAGTTACAGGTGCAATTGTAGATTTTGTGATAAGTAAATTCACAAGAAAACCATTTCGGTGTACTATACGAATATATATACAGCATCCGTATGCCAATTGCGATGCATCCGAAAAGCCATGAATTTAAAAATTTATGTCTGCAGCAATTTCTACGAATCTTGGAATTTCTATTTTATTGATGTGAGGTAATTTTTCTTTAATCTGAAACCAACGTGTAAATAATTGTTCATTTAATGGTGCATCCCACTCTATTTGCTGCTTCCACATCCCTTGAATTACTATTTTGCATGCAGTTATTATTGGGCTTAACAATCCAAGTACATCGAAAATTTTAGCAACTGCTGATAAAACCAATCTTTTTGTTGGAGTTTGAAGTCTTGAAAATTCGAACCGAAAGCCCTTGTGATAATTTAATTTTTTCTTTGGAAAACAAGTTCCTTGTTAAAGTCGCTTAAGTGAAGGCAGTTTGAACTCCATTTTGCTAATTTTAGACCAGCTTTATCTAAAATATTCCTAATTTCAGTCCGTTTTGTTGAAAGTGCAGTAATTGTTGCTGCTCCTGTGAGAGCCAATAGGAAATTCCCTTTTGTATGTGTCAGCGATTAATGAAAGACTTTGGATAGCTAAAAATGGTGCAACTGATGTACCATAAGTAATAGTATTAAGTTAATATAAATTAAGGGGATCGTTTGATGTATCTCTCCACAAAATGAGTTGAAAATTTCGATCATCTTCGTGTACTAAAAACTGCCTGTACATTTTACAAATATCAGCTGACAGTACAAATTTGTGAAATCTAAAACAAAGAATTGTTAAAATTAAGTCTTTCTGAATACTGGGGCCGACCATTAGTAAATCGTTCAGAGAAGTATTTGTTGATGTGCGAGCTGATGCATCAAACACTACTCTTAATTTAGTTGATTCACTTTGAAGGCGAAATACAGAATGATGAGGTATAACGTAATGGGGTTCATTCAAATTATCGTAGCTTACTAATGACATATGTCCCAATTCTATATATTCCTTCATGAAGTCTGTGTACATTTTTTCCAATACCTTGTCTTTTTTGAAACGTCTTTCAAGATACATAAAGCTACGACGAGCCATGTCAAATGAAGTACTAAGTTGTTCAAACGAGCCTTTAAATGGTAAGCGAACCTTGACTGTTCCATTCTGTTCAAAGACGGTGGTTTCAAGAAAATGTTGTTCACATTGTTTTCCTCTTCAGACATGACTGATTTAATTTGAGGAAATTCTTCTACTTCCCAAAAGGTTTTAAGCAATGAATTTAAATCATTACATGACAAACAGTATTTTCAGAGATGAAATCAGTTTTACCTGCTATTACCCAAGAGTTGTATTAATGAAATAAGGCAAACCATCACCCAGTTGAATCTTACCGTCAAGCAATAAGTCGAAGAATGGCTGACTTCATAAACGCAGTTTGCAATGCAACACTGCAAAGAAATTCATTTACAAGGCAAAGCAATGTTTTATTGCAACACTTCTTTGTCAAATAATGAGATGATATTTTAATACGTTTATGGACGCGAAAACTTTTGATCCTTTGTATAATTTAATTTCTTAAAATTAATATTCAGAAAAAATGCAGTGTTCTTTTGAAAACCACTTTCGATTTGGATGATAATCAAAATTCAAGCAGCGCTTTGATCATTAATATTTCATAAATATAATAATAAATTTTTAAATAAAAATATATTTTGTAAATTGGAAAATGCTTTCAATTTCCTTAATATCCCGCATTTTTTGTTCTCAAATTTAGTTTATTTTCTTTTTTTCGCTATGAAGTCTGGCTCATGCTTAAAACGCAGCTTTTTTCTTTCATGAATCCATTTTTTTCACTATACAGATATAAAAAATTAAATGTTGAATCACATTTGTACTTATATAAAAAATTTAAATTACCACAAATCTGCCATTTCTACCACAAAATGTTTGCCGTCAATAAATGTTTACAAAGAATCACAAATAAAAACCATGCACAAAATTGACAAATAATGCGCACTCAAAAGCATTCCCACGCAATTATGAACATGAGGCATTGCCAAAATAAATTTTACTGCTTTTATGATGCCAATATTTCAGAACTAAGTACCAAATCAATGCGCTGTGATACATAAAAAAGTGGATCTGCTAGCTCTATACCAGTTGGAATGTTCAGTTTTCTGATTTAATACGTTGAGAAGGTTGTAGCGAAGAAATTGACTTTATGACCGAAAATGTTGTTGTAAACTCAAAATTCGATAAACGAGACTTGACTGTAGCAGTAACCTTGTGTTTTATTTGGGAACGAATTTCGGCAACGCCAGCTATTTCTTGAAGAAATTTTGATTGTTGGAAGCAAAGACGATTCTGCTTCTTGGGTAATTAAATTGATTTCTGAGCATGAATCTAAATGCGCTCTGTGAGGTTGCCAGGTTCCAAAATTGTCGTTTATCAAAACTATGGCTGTAGGAAGTAATATTCTTCGATAACTACATTAGGTAAACTTTGAATTCTGTGTAAAATAAATATTTGCTGCACTAGTAGATGGTTTTGACGATGATTGTGGGCTATAATTCGATTGATAAGAAGATGAAAATGAAGATTGGCTGGATGAGAAATAAGCGACGAGCTGGAAGTTAAATTACGTTGAATTGACAAACTAGAAGAGTGTTGTTGTTGAAACGAAGAATTTGGACACTGCGGTGAGTCAGTGGTTGAAGGTGAAATGGGATTGTGTAGCGATGAGTGATGAGAAACGCGACAAATTTTGCATCGTGATTTTGATGGGCATTTGGACACCATATGACCCTTCCGAAGACAATTAATGCAAAGATTAGATCCTTTGATGAAGTCAAAGCGACGAGGTGTAGGTAGTGTGAGATATGAAGAGCAGTTCCCAATGAATTCGCACAAAATGTTTGGCGTAATCAATGATAGACCCGTACGTTTGAATTTAGGCTTAAAACTCCTTCACAATTAGGGAACGATTCAGCCTCCGTTGTCTGGCTTTCAAGAAACGACTAAGAATCGAGTAGCAATCATCCCATTATGGCTATTTGTTGAAGTCCTGCTTCTCGTCATAAACAGCTTTAGATTCGGAATCTATTTTCAAAAGAACAATGTGGATTATTATCGCGTTCATGACGTCACGTTCTGAGCCTAAAGATAACAATGAATTGCGAAGTGCTGCAACGTTATCTAATATAGATCGTAAGGTTTTATCATTTGGCTTATTTACAGCTGGAATAGCGAATAAAGAGTTAATATTATCGATAAATATCAAAGACTTTTTGTCATACCGATCCTTTAAGCAATCAAGAGCCTTTTTATAGTTTTCTTCTACTACTTGTAATGGCTCTGCTACAGCTAAAGCTGGACCTTCAAGGCAATTTAGCAAATAATTGAATTTATCGATTGTGGGAATACAGACTAACAATTTAAACGTGGTAATAAATCGAAAATATTCAGCATACATCCCATCAAATTTGGGTAACTTTAATTTTGGAAAACGACTATGATTTGCAAAGTTGGATGTATTCAAGAGACCTTGATCAATTTCACTGGTGCGACGCTTTTTATTTAATAGACCAATTATAAAAGTTTTAGCCGAGATAAAAATTTTTCTAATTCGCTTCTTCCGTCATCAGTTGCACATAATTTTTCAATTTGAGTTTGTATGTGACTCACCTGCTTGAAATATGATTTTAACATTTGTAAGCGACATTCAACGTACGTTTCATAGTTGATCTTTGTAATTTTAATGCTGATAAATCGGATTTTGATTTAATTTCATTCTCATCATCACTAGACATTTTAATTATTTGTGTGTAATGTAAGTGCGTAAATTTCAAAAGTACCAAATCAGGCCAACACTGTCAAATTGTTTGTAAAGTCCAACACTGCTACGCCTGCTTATGAAATTGTGATGGAATAAGAGAATGACGATGAACGATGATTAAAAGCAAATAATTCTCTTACTTAATGAAAAAAGCAAGGTTCTTTTGCTTTTGTGCCCAAGTGCGCGTTGAATGCGCTCAGTTTGGCTATGTTTTATTAATTGATTCTTTGAGGGAAAATGTCCCTTCTTTTATACTAAAATTTTGTTGATTTGACAATTCCAAATCAACACTTTAATTCTAATACAGTTTTGTGTTGGCTTAATACTAAACATATGTTTGTGTGTATATTAAAGGTTTAACTATATTTTACAGGTTTGTGTGTGTATTAATCATGGGACAAGTGGATGTCATATGACACGCGCCCGCTGTCCATAATAATTCCCACAGTAAAGAGTCACACACGATCACTAGCAATGCAATACAACAACAATACACATTGTGCATATCAAAACTGCCGGCGGCCACTCAACAAAGTGTCAAATGATCGTCACGTGTGCGCGATACTATTGTGGCGTTATACGCAGCAGCGAGGGTCAGCAACATTGAGTCAAGTGGTCGCTGCTCATATGCAATTGGATATTCCCTTATTTATGCACATGAAATGTTGTGCTGGTATTGATAACTGTAAAATCATGCTACATTTTTTAAAACGTTTCGTTGAGTACTTACGATGTTGTTGTTGGAGATGCATACAGACGAATATGATCGGAAAGCGAAGAAAAATAGAATTATATGCTAGCAATGCAACGGTTGTTCATGTGCACAACTTCATTTACTGACGATAATGATATTGATGGTTTATGTCCTGGTTACCCAAGCGTAAGAAACGTAAAATCGTAACGTACGTAGCCTTAAAAACGTTTGTGTAGTTATAGAAACGTTCAAAACGGGACATACGTCAACGAAGAATGTAAATAAAAACGAAACAGAACACAAAGCAACACACAAACGAACACAACACAATGCAAAGAAATTGGTATACAGACTCTTCATCAGTGTTGCCGTTTTTTGTTCAATGTGTATATTTTTCCGGCTTTGGTTATTATTTTTCTTATAAAAATAGCTTTTGTTTTGTTTGTTGAAATTAATTAATTAGTATGATTACAATTTTATTTTGTTATTATATTTGTTTCTTTTTTCTCAATTATAATTTAAATTTGAAAAAAATAAAATAAAAAACTGCGAGTTTAATTTTGGTCTTATTTTTCCTTATTTGGTGATTTTTTCACAAATGTTGGTTACAATATTTTTTTTTTTTGTGGTAACACTGCTCTCTCATGTTCAAATGTCACGTAAAAATGTGGGAGAATTGTTTTATACAGATCATGGCATATTCATATAAGGTAGCCTTAAGTCAACAGCTGACGACACTTGGACTGTCAAAAAAATTGTTTGTTTTTTGTGTATTTTGTTTCGATATTCAATTTCGTATTTATATTAGTCATAAACACTCATATGTACAGCATGTATCCTTAACGATACGCACTCTAGAAATTCTTTAGGATTACTATTTTAAAAGCCAATTATATTAAAATTTTTGCAAGATGATTAACAATATTTAAACCTTTAAAGTTAAATACATATATCTTTTAAACTACAACCTAGATTTACTATATTTATAGTTATTTAGATGAAAGTGATGAATTACAAAAAAAAAAAAAAAAAAATAGAATTCC
The DNA here is from genome assembly GCA_936449025.2 of Sarcophaga subvicina. Taxonomy (NCBI): domain Eukaryota; kingdom Metazoa; phylum Arthropoda; class Insecta; order Diptera; family Sarcophagidae; genus Sarcophaga; species Sarcophaga subvicina. The sequence goes on from OW388081.2 coordinate 54,985,803, forward strand.
ATGTCTCCAACTAGGTGCCTAACCTTGACTGAAATAACTTGTGTGATATTTTTAAAACAAATTCTCTTTCAGAAGATTGGGATATAGGGATTAAAACAGATTGGGCCAATCTTCTGTTGAAAATATGTTTTTATATAATTCAAGAGAAAATAGTTTAAATAATTATTCAATTTCAAAATTCAGTCATAAAATACATATAAATTAGGTACAAATATTAATTGGTACAATAATAAATAAGAAATAACGTTTGCAGCTGATATTTTTTTTAATTTACAGGTGCTGCTCTATTGTGTAATTTAGCTTAACATAAAAATCATAAGAATTTTCAATGTATAAAATTTATTTAGTTTTTTTTAATTGCTTTAACTAATTTCCTATGGAGGTTTGAGAGTTAATTTTTTTGACATACTGAGTGCTCTTTAACAAAAACAAAATGCCTGTTGTTTTTGCATTGTTGTACTTGTTGTAATCTTGCGGTTACCTCTTATAAATATGCCATGATACAGATCATTCCGTTTTGCTAACGAGAGAGAACGTTTCGGTAATCGTTTACATTGTTCTCCATATGCTAAAAAGAGAACGTTCGCTACGGTACGTTACGTTACGTGTGGGTAACTACAGCATTACGCTTGTAGTAAATATAGACAATGGCGATGACGTTGATGATGATCAGCGCTTGCTGTCTCCTTTATAATTCTGATTTGTTAAATTTTTTTATTTTGCCGAAGAATGTTTTTAGTTTTCTATGTATGTATGTTATTTCAATTATTAGAGAACAAATATATGAAGTTTACTTCAATTAATGTTATAAATTTAAACTTTTTAAAACAACGAAGAACTTTTCTTATAATTTTAATTGTCCTGTCACGGTCGCCAATGAATAATCGCAAAAAAGACTTTTTTATTTGCTTGTGTTCTCTTTAATGGTTGTAACATGAATGAAATTTTTACAAGTTTTTCTTAAATTAAGGCGCCTGGAGACGATCAAATAAAATCATCAACGCCTTATATGTGTGCATGTTGTCGTTATATACATACGTATACCTTGTCGGCTTTGATTGGTAAAAATCAAAAAATTTTGATTTTTTCATTTGATAAATTTTTATTTGATCGTCTCCAATTGTGATTGACAAGCATTTGCTTCGATATCGTCGTAATGGACAGACACATCATCCATGCGCGGATAAATAAAGAAATATTTTTTTATTGTGAATAATGTAATAGTAAACAAAGAAATATTTTTTTATTGTGAATGAATATTTCATATTTTGCGTGTGTATATTTTATTGCACAAGCTGTTAAAAGCAATAAATCGTCATCCGATGATAACATTTTGCGAAGCGCACACTACAATATCAAAATTCAAATGATGATTGGCGAATTTATTTGAACGTCTCCTTTTAAACGGCAATCACACGATACTCACACTTGCATTATTTGATGAAATTATTTGATCGTCTCCAGGCGCCTTTGGAAGTTAATACTTTAGCAAGTAAATGGGCAATCACAGCTGAGAACAATTATGCTGGCACAAAATGGCAGCTTATAGGCAAAAGAGGTGAGGAGAGTTTTTTTTTTGCTGGCATAATTTTTCAACCAGCTTCTACATCGCACAAACCAATACATAAACAACACAAAACCAATACACATACATTTATAAAGCAACAGGTCCAGAAAATTTTTTTGTATATAGCATATTTAGTCTTTCGTTGTGCGTTGAGTAGTGAAGAAAAACTAATGCACACAAAGCAGAGTTCATGTATTAAATTTTATGCCAGATGAAATAGTCTCGTGTGTGACTGAAAGAACAAAAATTGTGCGGCTTAAAAAATAGTCTCGTGTGTGAGAGCGCAATAAGAACAGTTATAAATTATAAGAAAAGGAAAATGACGAAAACAATAAATTCCTGAAGAACCGATTCGGTCTTTAAAAGAATCTATTAATCGATAATATTTAAAGTAATGAATTCATAACAAAGTTAATACAAATATTAAAGTTAATTAATGTAAAATTGTGACCGAACAGACATATATTGACCAAGCAATGAACCTCCAGTCAGAAGTGGATAATTTGGATCTCGATAATGACGATAGAGCCGTGCTTGAAGATCTCTGTGTGACCACGAAAAGTTTATTTATGAGTCTGTTAGCCAAGAATAGGCAATCGAATGTGCCTGAAACTTCGTTTAGCGTACAAGCTCACCATTGAAGACTCCCAAATATGAAGCTCCCTAAATTCAGTGTGATTATAAGAATTTTATGAGCCTAATTGAGAACCTGGTCCACAACGATCCGACTTTGACGAATATTGAGAAATTCAATCACTTGATCTCACGCTTGTCCGAATCGGCCTTGGGTACAGTGAAGGCCTTTCAGATCTCCGAAGAGAATTACTCCAAAGCAATTGCAAGCTTGAAAAAAGTGTACGATAACGAATGCTTGATATTTTTCGATAATATTGCAAAACTTTTTGATTTGCCCGAAATCACCAAGCCTTCGGCTGTTTCTGCCATTTACGATTCGTTGTTGTCAATTAATTGGTGATGACAAGAAAATAACTAATGCAATATTAATACATTTAGTGATGTCGAAAGTGGATCCAATCACCAAATCAAAATGGGCCGAACAACTTGATTTCGAGAAGCTCCTATTGTGGTCAGATTGCGAAGCCGCCCTGAATAGAGGTTACCAGCATATTTCTGCTGACGAGTCTTCAGTTCAAGGCCGAGGGTTAATAAACCTAGGAATGAACATTTTAATTTTAAAACCTGTCGAACATCATTAAATTGTACCAAATCGAAACAATCTGCTGACAGATGCCTATTTTGCAAATCGACGCAGCATATGGTCAACAATAGCGCTTACTTTACTATAGTCAAACGATTTGACTTCATCAAATCCGTGCCAGCATGTATTAACTGTCTGAAAAAGGGACACACAGTTGCAACGTGTCCATCTTCTAAGTGTCGGATATGTAATGGTGCACATAATTCATTACTTCATCGATATAATACATGTTCTAATAATGCATCGATAAACTACTCTGAACAGTCTTCGCCTTCTCACGCTTCTGTGAACTATTCGGCGTCAGATGAACGCATAATTCTAGCGACGGCTGTGGTAAGTTTAAGAAGTAGTTCTGGCCAACTGATACCGGCCAGAGCTCTTTTAGATTCCGGTTCTCAACCTAATTTGATAACCCAGGAACTAGCGCAACTACTACGTTTGAAAAAAGAAGGAGGCAGATTAAATTTGAATGGCATTGGTGAAACAAATTCATCATCAAAATCTCGCTTGAATTTGACTGTTACTTCGAGTGTCAACTCTACTCAATTTACATCAAAGTTTTGGGTATTGAAATCAGTTACAAACTTGCAACCTTATTGTAGGGTCAACGTGGCTAGTTTGAGTATCCCGTCAAACGTGGAATTGAAATTGATTTGTTAATTGGCGTATGTACTTTCTTTGACTTAATGTGTTGACTTAATGTTGGCCAAATCAAATTGGGCCCGAGTCTTCCAGTTCTTCAAAGGCTTCTCTTGGTTGGATTGTTACTGGAAGATACAATCATTAAAAGGACTCTTGTAACACTAAAGTATTTCGTATAAATACTTCAATTGAAGACGAGAGCAATGTTGATACAATCGTCCAGAAATTTTGGGAGTTAGAAAAACTTCCAACCGAATCAACTGAAATTTATTCTGAGGAGCATAAAAAATGTGAGAACGAATTCAAGACGACAGTACGACGTCTTGCGTCGAAACGGTTTGAGGTTTCTTTACCTTTCAAGTCTGATCCTAAATTATTAGGATTTTCGTTTGAAACTGCCAAGCGACGATTTCTCTCTTTGGAACGGAGAATTTATAAAGATGATACTATGAGACAGTTGTATCATGATTTCATGAAGGAGTACTTCAACTTGGGTCATATGTCACTTCTGGACAAATTTCCTGATACTCCCCACTATTCCATTCCACATCAATGTGTTTTGCGCCCTCAGAGTACAACTACCATACTTCGGGTAGTATTTGACGCTTCATGTAGAACTTCACATGTTTCGCTTAACGAACTGTTAATGGTTGGTCCTACAGTTCAAGAAGAATTGTATTCTGCATTAATTCGTTTTCGATTCCACAAGTACGTAATCACTGCGGATATTGAAAAAATGTATCGTCAGGTTATGATTGGTGACAAGGATAGGAATTTTCAATTGATCCTTTGGCGAGAGAATCCATCTGATGAGTTGAGGCATTTTCGACTGAATACTGTCACTTATGGTACAGCTTCAGCACCATTTTTAGCCATTAGATGTCTGATTCACTTAAGCGACATATACAAAGAGACTTTGGCTATCGGTTCGAAAGTTGTTCGCAGTGATTTCTACGTAGATGACTTACTTACCGGAGCTGAAAGCTATGATGAATTAATTTTAATTCGAAATCAGGTGACTGAAATTTTGGCTTCGGCTGGTTTCAATGCTTTTCTAATCATCCTGAATTTTTGAATTCTCTACAGAAAGAGGAACTAATTCATAGCGATTCCGACTCTGCGAAAGCATTAGGCATACATTGGCTTCCGAAGAATTATTTATTTAAATTTCATTTGGAAGATACGTTTCAGGACTTAAATGCTACAAAGAAAAACATATTATCGGTGTCTTCTCGATTATTCGATCCTCTCGGACTGTTATGCCCACTTCTTACAAAATCAAAGATCCTGTTGCAAGAGCTTTGGATTCAAAAGCTTGACTGGCATGAATCAATTCCCTTGGGGTTGAATACTTCATGGGAAAACTTCAAAACTAATTTAATGGAAGTTGATTCAATTAGTATCCCAAGATTCGTCCATACCACGTCTACATCGAGAATTCAGATTCACGGATTTTCTGACGCTTCAATTCGAGCATATCGGTGTTTCATATAAATACATACGAAGCTCCGAGACAAACACAATCGTCTCGAGACTACTTACGGCTAAGTCCAAAGTTGCTCCCCTCAAGTCTAAATCACTTCCTAGACTTAAGCTATGTGCTGCACATCTGCTGGCTATGTTATGGAATAGAATTAAGCGTATGATGAATTTCGAAATAGATGATGTTTATTTCTGGACGGACTCCGAAATAGTACTGCATTGGATAAAAATGCATCCATACTCTTTGACGATTTTTGTATCAAATAGAGTCGCTGAGATTCAGGAGTGGTCAGACCAAGTTTCGTGGCGCCACGTGCCTACTAAGCACAATCCAGCTGACATTGTGTCAAGAGGATCCGATGTAAAAGATTTGAGAAACTCAATATGGTTTGATGGACCGTCGTTTTTACTAAACGACAGTTCCAAATGGCCTGTTAATAAACATTTTGAATTAGCAGAGAACCAAAAGATATTGCAAACGAGAAAGGTGAATGTATTTCTTGCAGTAAAGATGATTTCAAGGTACTTCATATAAGAAGTTACTGCGAGTAACTTGTTTTGTACTCAGATTTATTGATATTCTGAAGAAACGAAAGTCAAATCAAAGTATCATACCTACTGCAACGGAAATGAAATGGTCATTTTATCGCCTCGTAGAGGCTATCCACAAATCTAATTTTTCTGAGGAGATTTCTAAATTACAGACATCTCTGATCTTACCGTCGAACATAGAGAGACTTACACCTTTCATTCATACATTCACTGAGGAAAAGAGAACATTTTCTCTTTTAAGGGCAGGTGGGAGATTGCTTAATGCAAATTTGGCATACGATGCAAAATTCCCACTTTTATTACCGAAGCAAAATGACTTTGTCACACTTTATTTGCGATATCTCCATTTCGAGAATTGGCATGCTGGCACAAAAGCACTCATTGCTCTCGCCAGAGAGCTAATTAACACCAAGGAAGAGTGCAGTAGAATTGTTCGCAAGTGTGTACATTGTTTCCGCTATAAATCAAGACTTTTGTCCCAAATAATGGGAAACTTGCCCAACAATAGAGTGAGAGCTACACGACCATTTCTTATCGTCGGTGTAGACTTTTGTGGTCCCGTTAATGTTCCTTTGAGAATTCGAGGTCGACCACCATTGAAAGTGTATATAGAGGTTTTCGTGTGTTTCACTTCTAAGGCAGTGCATTTAGAGTTAGTATCAGATTTATGCGCTGATTCTTTTCTTCTATCTTTTAAAAGGTTCGCTGCAAGAAGAGGTATTCCTGGGTCTACAAAGCAAAGCCAAGTGGACCAGCGAATCGCCCAACCTGACGCTAGGTCAGGTCGTAATCATCCACGAGGACATTTGCATGCCTCAACATTGGGTGATCGGGAGAGTCATCAAGGTCGTAGAGGGAGAAGACGGCAAGGTCAGAGTGGCGGAGGTCGCAACGCGCAACGGCGTCTATAAGCGCCCAATCCACAAACTGGCTCCACTTCCAATTGATTGAAGAAGCACAGTCCTTCAATGGGGCCGGAATGTTGCGCTATAATTGCTTAATTTATTTTGTTACATATATTTTATTTATACTTTGAATTGTATTAAAACTTTACTTTTGAATTGTATTAAAAAATAATTATAAAAAACTGAACTAATGAAATAATAATAATATTGAATTTATGCAACACAAATTAGTACCATCCTATTGTTAAGTATGTTTAAGATTATTGAATACATATGATAAGGTTAATGAATACATATCAATAAGCAATTAGAATAAGAAACGGAGTTGCTGAATTGTATTGAACTGTTAGTAGTAAGTATATACATATTAGGATTAAGTAAAAAATGAAATAATAAAGTTAGTTGAATATCAAATTCACAATCGCTCGGAATATTTATTTCGTATTGTTTGATCTTTTCCGCGGTCAGTATTTCATGTGTCCCATTTTAAATTTTGAATTATAATTTATTTAATTTAACATTACTTAAAAATTATTAAGAAAAACACTATTCACCCCGTCGTGTTAGGACGAGGTGAGAGAGTGTATCCTAGCAAAGAAAGAATTTATTTCAATATATCTTGCTTATCTTAGTGATGACGATATAATATATAAGTAGGCGAATCCATGAGAAGGAAAGGCATCGATTCGGATTACATCGATGCCGATTGAAACTGCTGACCCCTCAAGCGGGAGTTGGCGGTAGCTCACCGGGTATGCAAGTCCGAGCAGCACGGACCAATACACAGTTTGGTCCATTATACAGCAGAATTGTGAATAAGAGGTGAGTCAGTTTTCGATTTTATTGCTGGTAGAGACCTTCCCTGCCAATTCGTCTGCTGTTTCATTTCAGGGGCCCGGAGCACAGTAGAGGCGGATGTTGCGTCGAAGTATGCGCTGTAGAGAGTAATCGCAACTCCCAACGCTTTGATTGCTGCTGGACTGTCCACACATATGATCAAGTTTAAAGGTTTCAACCAGCATGCAGCTTGTTCAATAGCACACTTCAGGTATGTAACCCAAAAGTATAAATCCTCTGGAAATCCACTCGATGCGAGAGGTGATTTCGGCGCCCGCTCGTTGTAGCATTACCTGGATTTGAATGACTTGATTGCCGGCGCTATCTTTTCACTCGTTATTATTTTATCAATGAGTTTTATTTCCTCTCTGCTGTGAGTGTGGTTTGACTCTGCAACTTCGTGTGAGGAAGTTTCCACATCTACACAATCTGGGAAGTGAGGCTCCATTAGTATTTGTCTTTTTGGAAGTCAAACTCAGCTGATATGTAACTAATTCCCCATCCTCCCTAGTAAGTTCGGCTCTATTGATATGGCTATAAAAATCTTTTCTCTCCTTCCTAAGATGCCTTAGCTCGGAAGCCCATCATGGTGCCGTGCATGCTCGCAGAGCCTGCTAATTGGGCATGATTTGAGAAAGGCTCATCTAAGATCCTCAGTAAGTTGCTGCACAGATTCCTCAATGTGTGCGGCATCAACTGTTCCTGTCCCCGCAAAGAGAGGTAGACAATTGTTCACTATTTTAAAACTGTTCCAGTGCCCTCTCTTGTGATTCCTATAGAGCAAATGTTCCGATCGAAAAGTCAATTCTGAAGAGCATTCGGTAGTGATCCGGATAGGAAGACTTCGTAGGTACCCGCCAGTTTGTGACCATAACTACATCTGCGTCCGACACTAACGTCAGATCTATTACCTATTCATTATTTTATTAAAGAATGTGGGCCTATTGCCCCTAATGCTTATAACATATTTAGAGTTAAAAATCAATTCGAAAAAGGACTCAACTTTTCTGTTGATGTCTGTGTTCCCCAATGCGATGTGGTGACCGTTGGCATCGCACCTTCGAATACAGATATCTCTCATTTCTATAGGCTATTTGAAGGAGCAGAGGAAACAGAGGATTATATTTTACGTCACTGTCCTCTATTACAGATGCGTAGGCAAGGATGGATACGTAGTTGAATTGTTGATGAACTAGTAGATCTAAAAGACTACAGGCTTGAGGATCCAACAGGGTTCATAAAAGACTAGCTAGGTGCCTACCTATAATGTTTGATTGTCGCTTTACCCTTCCTTCTTTTCATTCTTTCTTTTCTTCCTAAATTTGTTCTCCTCTCTTCTTCTCTTTTTTCATATCTTTATCCTTTTTCTCTTTCCTTCCTTTCCTAATAGAAAGATTACAATGGATCAAGAGGTGTCTGATTGAATGCGTGGAATCGGTAACACGTTGAAGCGCTACCCTTCTAAACATAACCTTACTAATCGTGCAAAAACAAAACAATTTCTCACTTTATGTACGCGTAAATAAATATATTTAATTGTAATGTTATTAATAAAAATGTGTTGTTCTTTAAATAAATAAGTAAACGATTTATTTAAATTAACATGTAACTTACATCAAAAGTAAACAATTTTTTATTCAATTTTGCCCCATTAAATATAGAGAAACAATTTTAAGATTTACTACGGAATATATGTACATTAATCTAAAGTTCAAATGAAAAAACGAATAAATTCTGTTTTCGTTTTAGGCAATTTTCAATTGATGGACAACGAGACAGCGACTGAAAATAATTTTGATATAAAATAATATATAACATCAGTACAGTATCGGGGCAGTCATGTTTAAGTTTACATTCACAGCTCGATACATGTAATATATCACTATTTCTAACGGCCCACAATGAAAAAACATTTAATAATATTGGGAGAAAAAATTACTTTTTTTTCTTTTTGATTTTTATATATTTTTATATATTTTTAATATTTATATATATATATATATTATATTAATTTAATTTTCAAATTCAAATTTTTAATGTGCAAATTCGTAACACAATATTGTTTAAATAATATACATTATAATTTCCATTCTGCAACAATTTTTAAAAGAGTTGCAAATCTCCAAATTTTAATCTAAACCTTATATTATTAAGTCGTTTTATACAAATTATTTATAATAATCTTGCATTGAGGATAAACTTTACTTTTAACTATTATGTTATACCATTTAATTTGATTTCTTTCTTTACGAATGTATTAAAGTTCAACTTAATTTGCCTTCGCATTATTAAGTTGCCGTATTAAGAAATAATAAAACAAAACTTCTGGCAACACTCAGGAAGTTCTTGTCAAAATGTCCTAAATGTTGCGAACAGAAGTTATCCTTATGGAAAATTTAGTAAACAATTGCACTTTTACCGAATATAATTCTAATTGTATTTTAAAGAAAGAACGTTTGTGTACACCTTTTAAAAAGCAATAATTTGACTGAAATGAGTAATTTTAAAAGTAAAATATAAATTTTGCTCTGTTTTCTTATCATATTTTAAAGAGTTTATACAAAGTGAAATAAAATAAATAAAAAGCAAACGGATACTATTTAGGCGCATGGTTGACCTCATATTTAAATTTCCTGATGTGTGCGTGTGTGTGTAAGATCCTGTTAATTTTATATGTACGTTTGATGTATTAAATGGCCTATATCTTGTAAAAAAAATTTAAATGATGGTTACTTGTTTTTAAAAAATATTACAAGCAAATTCCCGACTACAAAAGCTACTTCGGCGAGTTGCAGAAATAAAATTTAATACTTAACATAGTTGCAAAGTTAATAGGTAAGTCCGTGTTAGACGTACCACACCCTAATCCAAAAAAGGAATTGTACATTACAGTACAAACATTACATCCTAAAATAATATAAAAAATAATTTTGTAAGGCATTTTTGTTATTTTGCAATGATAAGAACCACAGTGCAGATTTATTTAAAGTAAAAAATGTACAATCATTAATTTGCATACAATAATACTGAACTAAATAAACAACTGTTACCGGACAAGGTAATTTGTAAAAAATTAATATAATATTAAAGCAGTGATTTACAATAGTACATAAATAAGTAAACAATTTTATGAATTGTAAGAAAAATTTATAGAAATAATTATTAAAGCTTTTTAAATTTATATTATTAACTTAATTCCATTTTATAATAAAACAAAACAATTATTAATATATTCAACAAAACCCAAGAAAAATAAGGAAAATATTTTGATGACTATACTCTTGGGCTGGAAAAATGTAGGTCCACTAAGAAGAAAAGAGTACATTAAACACTTAAAGCAAATTGTATTAAAATGTTATACCTAGTATTTATAAGGATATCCTCTAAGACCAAGCACACTATTTAACCTATTTGGCATTGGATGCACCAGTTTTTTTTTTGATTTCTGCCGATATTAGGAACTGTTTTCCTAAATGAACACTCTCATGGAGTCATATCGGGACTTGTAAGAGTATTATGCCTGTGCAAACTTTCGAATTATTTGGAAAAACGGTTGCGTAGTCACTAAGTCTCAGAACAAAATTCAACTGAAAATCTTGCTTACGGGTCAATGACATCTTATCATCATATAAATTAATCTTATATAAATTAATAAAATAAACGTAAAATACGCAAATTATTTTTACAAATTTTCGCTTAAAATTTAATTCAATTCAATTCAAGTTTATTTAGTAGTATTTAAAACACTTTCTTAACAAAATTTTACAAATATTAAATATTATATATATTATAACTATGAGTTTAACTATTAGTATTTTTAACAAAGTTTACAACATTTTTCCTAAAAATATTGATATTACTCTCATTCTTTAAATAGTTTGGCATTTTATTATACAAATTCAGTCCCATATAGAACAATGATTTCTGCATTGCACTCGTATCTGCTCGCTGTAGCCTAAAATCGTTCACATTTCTCAGTCTGTATGGTTGCGCTTCTCCAACATATTTTAATTGTTCAGTTAGGTACTCTGGTGCTTCTCCAATAAAATTCAGCGTGTTCAATTCTAATCTTTTACGCACATTAAGCCATCTCAGTGCATCTAACATCAAAGTAGTTGGTGTAAATCTGTTCAGTTGTAATATAGAACGCATCGCTTTATTCTGTAATTTCTGGAGTCTTGTTAATTGTTGCTCAGTACAGCATGTATATAATATCGTTGATCCATATTCAAAATGCGGCTTCAGCATTGTATTATATATGTTAATCGATGTTAACATTGAGACCCTATTTCTCAGCCGTTTAAAGAAACCTATCTTTTTCCATATTTTCCTACATATATACTCTAAATGTTCCTTTAGTTTCAATTCCCTATCAATTATGAAACCTAGATACTTAATACTGTCGACCTTTTCAATTTCCACATCATTTATTCCAAATGACCTATTAGTGTGCATATTAATTTCCATCAACTTTGTTTTATTCTCATTCAATTTCAATTTGTTTATCCTCATCCATTTATTCACATTATCCACATCCTTTCCAATCCTTACATAACATTCCTCACACGTTGTAGACTCAGTAAAAATGAGAGTATCAACCGCATGTAAAACTATCTCGCATTTCCCTATTACATTCTCAATATCGTTTATGTATATTATGAACAATAAAGCCCCCAAGATCGAACCCTGTGGGACACCAAAATCATTCTCCATATTACTCGATTCAACACAATTTACCTTCGTTATCTGTCTACGTCTCGTGAGATATGATCTAAACCATTCCAATTCCTTATCCTTAATGCCATAACATGAAAGTTTCCTAAGCAAAATATTCCTATCTATTGTTTCGAAAGCTCTCTTGAAATCCAAAAAAATTGCCAGAACCTTGCGATCATTTCCTATAAATTTCCATCTATTTATCACATAGTTAAATGCTGTCTCGCACGAATATCTCTTTCTAAAGCCTGACTGATACTTCGATTGGTTCTTAACTATCTTTTTCAATTATCTTCTCACATGTTCTCAGGGTATTTATCGGGCGATATTCCTCACATTTAATAGTATTTCTAATTTTCTCAACAGGCGTAACCATCGATTCCTTCCAGTCCTCTGGGAATATTCCAGTTTGAAGCGATCTATTTATAATTCTGAGCAAAATATTACGAACTGTGTTCCAATTGTCCAATAAAATGCCAGTTGATATTCTCCTGTAGTCCCTCTTTTTCCTCATATTCCTACATATATTCTCCAATTCGATCAAAGATACTGCACGAAAATTGAACCTATAGTTTGAGATCCGTCCATTATTCGCATAATTTACATTCTCAATTGAAATACGTATATCCCTAATGCTGTTAATGAAATATTCATTGAATTTCTCGGCAATCTCCATATTCCATGCCCTCAAATATGACATTCTTTATCACATTCCCTGGCTTTCCTAATACCAAATTCTTAATCCTATTCCACATCTCCTTCTGATCCCTTGCCGCGTTAATCCTGCCATTTATATAACGGTTTTTCGAATTTACCACTCTAACCTTATATAAGTTCCTCGCTACCTTATAGTCGCGCCATGCACCAACGCTGTTCTCCATAATGGCCCTTCCGTATTTCATAATTTTATCCTTCCTTAAGGCCCTGAGTTCGCTATTAAACCATTCATTCCCTTTCTCTCTGTTCATCCTCGATCTAACAGTAAAATATTCCACCGTATTATCCAAACACTCATCAAATTTGCCCACATACTCATTCAAATCATCCATTTCCTCAAATTCCAACATCGAACCTAGTTTGCCTCTAAATCCATCCTTGCCATATCTGAAAATGTAACATTCCCTATTTTCCGGCGCTTGACATTCATTTCCTACTTCCACTAATATATCAATTGATTCATAAAATTGACATATAAAATTGTTTACATAAATTAGAGTACCTTGACTTATGCTGTTCACTGTATGTGTCTTCAAATAATACACATTCTGTTATTACTTACATGTATGTAATGTTTCGCTGCATCATATTTAAATTTTTTTTTATAATTTTATGTTATTTCTTTAACAATACGTAAATCGAACGGATCCATTATAAGTTTGACTCAATTATTCTACACTACACTTTTTGATATACATATATAGGACCTCCAACAGTTTTGGAAATTCTGTTTTACAATGAAAAATGAAGTTGTCCTCGTTTCCCACTGAAGGCATTTCACAATACATTATGAAGGTGTTACTACAATTAATTAAAAAAATTATTTATGGAAACATCTGTTTCCGTAAGGGTTAACATGTTTTAATTAAGACAAAATAAGTTGTATCTAAACCCTATGCAAATGAAATAAAAACTGCTCATAACGTTCGTAGTGGTTCCCCAATTCCAACCATTTTTGCAGACGGTATCTTTTCATTATTTTAGTGAGTAGCGTTTTTAATATAGTAAATAAGATGATACATTTTAGTTATAAATTGTATTAGACATGGTCGAAACTTTTTCATCTCTTCGCAATTTTTTTTTTTTTTTTTTTTTTTTTATTATAAATATTAAAAATACTTTAAATTTTCAAATTAAACAAAATTATTACAAAACATTAAATAATACAAAATTAATACATTTTCGTTTAAAAATATTTTCATTTAATTCATTTTTAATATTTGTTGGTAATAAATTGTATAGCTGTAGTCCTTTATAAAACAACGTTTTCTGCATCTGGGTTGACTTCACTCTTTGAATTCGAAAGTCGTCCGCATTCCTCAGCATATAAGGTTGGCTTTCTCCAACATATTTAATCTGCTCGCATAGGTATTTAGGCGCGTCAACATTCTTCATTTTCTTAACAAACATTAAGGTGTTAAACTGTAATCTTTGTTTTATATTCATCCATTTCAGATCGTGGAGCATTGTGTTTATATGTGTATACCGATCGCATTTTAATATTACCCTCATAGCTCTATTTTGAAGTTTCTGCATTCTTGTAAGTTGAATTGCGGTACTGCATGTATACAATATAGTGGAGCCGTATTCGAAGTGCGGTTTAATTATGGTGTTATAAATAGTTACTGCTGTAGATTTTGAAATTCTCTTTCTAATTCTCTTCAGGAAGCCAATTTTCGTGCCAATTTTCTTACATGTATAATCGATGTGTTCGTTTAAGTTTAGTTTTCTGTCAATTATAAAACCTAGGTATTTTATATGCTCAACCTTTTCTATTACAGAATCATTTATCTTAAATACTTCGTCAGACTTCATGTTTATTTCCATTATTTGTGTCTTGTTCTCATTTAATTTCAATTTATTCATTTTAAGCCATTCATTTATTTTCCGAACTTCGTATTTCATGTTATCCTGGCATTCCCTATCGCTATTTGTCACCGTATATATAAGAGTGTCATCAGCGTACAAAACAATTTTGCATCTTTCCAATACTTTTGGCATATCATTTATATAATATAAACAATAAAGCACCTAATATTGAACCTTGAGGTACTCCGAAATTATTAATCGCTTCCTCAGACAATATTATTCAATTTTGTTGTTTACGTTCTGTTTTCAAGGTATGACTTGAACCATTCTAATTGAATTTCTCTTATTCCATACATATAAAGTTTCTTTAGCATGATATCCCTATCAATAGTCTCGAACGCTCTTTTAAAATCAAGAAATATTGCCATCATTCTATTTTCCTTTTCTACGGCCTTCCATTCGCTTATAACATAATTCACTGTAGTTTCGCATGAATGTTTTTTCCGGAAACCTGATTGTTGTTCAGATAATATACCATGATCCTCAATAAACTGCTCAAGTTGTATCTTGACTACTTTTTCCAATATTTTTTCACATACCTTAAGTGTATTTATGGGTCGAAATTCCTCACATTTTCTTGTCTTGGGCACCTTTTCAATCGGTGTTATCATTGATCTTTTCCAATTTTCCGGAAATATACCCGTCTCCAATGATGTATTAATTATTCTTAGCAAAACATTTCCTATTATATTCCAATTATCAATTATAATTTTATTTGAGACACTTTCATGGTCAGGCTTATTCTTCATCTGTTTCACAATGTTCTCAAGTTCTGCAATGCCTATCCTACGAAATTTAAATAAATTGTTCGGTTCACACGTAATCTGACTAACATATTGAACTTTATCAATCGACTGTCTTATGGTACTTATACTATTAATAAAAAATGTGTTAAACTTATTTACTATATCACAGTTATCACTATATTCCACCTGGTCAAATATCACAGACTTAGTTAAATTCTCTTTCCTATTAAGTACCAGGGTTTTAATCTGTTTCCACATTTGCCTCTGTGTACATGCATTGTCAATTTTCGTATTTATGTAACTATTCTTACTATTTTTAATCTGTACTTTGTATCGATTCCTAATTATTTTATATTCAGCCCAAGCCTGACTAGAATTCTCAATTTTAGCTTTGAAATATTTTATTATTTTCTCTCTCTTCATTGCCTGCAATTCTGTGTTGTACCATCTATTAACTTTATTATTCAAATGTATCTGTTTTCTAATTGTTAATCTCTGTATTGCACTCTTCAGGCCGCTATCGAATAAATTAACATTTTGATTCAAATCCTTCCAATCGTCATATTTCATGGTGTCCCTGAGCATTGCACTAAACGTATACCTATCGTATTTAAATACATTTATGGTCTTTGCCTCGTTGTTCATTTTGCCCATTCCTGCTAATGATATGTTAATAATCTCATGGTCAGAAATTTTGTTCTTATAGTTTTCTGATGTTATCTCATTATTATTAGTTATCACGTAATCTATTATAGTGCTTGAATCTCTCGTCACACGAGTGTATTCATTAACTAATTGTCTAAGGCCATTGTCATTAATTATACTTCTAATTCTATTTCTATATAAAGAGATTTTCTTCCAGTCTATATTAAAATCTCCGGCAATCAAAATATCACAGTCATTATCACAGATTTCCTCAATTGTTTGCTCAAATATATCACAGAATTCGGACTCGCTATAGCTGGGCGATCTATATATTGCACCAATTAAAATATCGTACTTGTCATAAGTTGCATTGCAGAATAACATCCAATATTTCAAATCGTCATTTTTTTCAATAGCCTTTGTAACATTCCAGTGCCTTTTAAAATATAAAATAACTCCTCCTGTTCTAGATGACGTAGATAACGAACATATGTTATCATAACCATGTAATGAAATTTCCTTTTCTTCTATGTTTTTGGTCAAGTGTGTTTCAGACAATATTAGAAAATCGGGATATTCTGTTAACGCAATCATTTCAACTTGATTATAATTATTAATAAGACCCTGTACATTTGTATATATTGCACGTATTTCTTCTAATTGTTATATCGTTAAGCCTATATTTCTCATTTTGATCTTTAACTTATGTTGATATACGGGACACATTTTATCATTTGTAAAATGTTTCTCATACAAACCCATGTTTAGCCTACTATTTACGTTGGAGCAATTAATGCATTTCATTATTTTTTCCTGACTTCCGCAGTTTACTGTTCTATGTTGTCCATGACATTTCAGACATATTTCATGGTTTTTACAATCTCTCGCTAAATGATTGTATCCTCTGCACTTCATACATTGAACGACTTCAGTCCCGTCATACACTCTACATCTTTCCCATCCAATATTTAATTTTCCGTCTTCCATAATTTTTTCATAGGCCTCATTATCTACTTTTAATCTCACATTAAACATGGTTCTATTACCTCTCCTTGTTTCATATTTCCCTACGTATTTAATGTTAGCCGTATCTAATTTATGATTTTGTTTCCTTAATTTGTCTATTAATTCATTCTCATTATAGTTAAATGACATACCAATAATTTTTATATTCAACTCATTCTGGTTTGGGATTTTGACCTCGTACTGTGTAGATATTTTCTCCTGAATTGCATTTTTAATCTTTTCTCTTTCCTCAGTATTCTCACTTTGAATAACAGTTGCTCCACTTCTTCTACTTTCCACATTTACTATTTTTAAATTATCTGGGCTTATTCAATTCCTCCTTTGTTTTTATAATTGATTGTTTTTCTTTGGGTTTCACAATTATTGCCAAATTTCTATTTGCACTCGGCAACCCTTTATTTTTTACTGTGTCTGCATAAGTTGTTTTTGTAACTTGTTTACAGTTTTCATTTATAACTTTCTTAATTTCTTTACATACGTTCTCGTTCTGTTCCTCTATTGATTTGCAAAATTGTTTGTTGCTGTTTTCAACTTCGTTAATATTACCAATCAATTTTTTAATTTCCTCAACATTTTTCTCACTCGATTTCTGAATTTTAATCATTTTATTTATCCTTTCCTCATATCTTTTTTCAATTGCTTCTAGTAAACTTTTAATTTCGTTTTCCTTAAGTGCGGCTTTAAATTCGTGTTTGTATTCCACTAAGTGTTGTTTATTTTTGTGCACCTCATCTTGAACTCCTTTTAACACCAAATCAATGTTTTGTATATACATCAAGCAGTCGTCGCACATGAATCTAATAAAATTATTCTCATCCATTATTTTAGCCGAATATTGGTCTATTCCTGCGCATTTCTTTGACAGGTGATACACCTTCTCACACACTCCACTGCACCTGATTCCACTTTCTCCTCTTATTTCTGTTCTGCATTTACTGCAGTCAGCCATTTTTGTTTATTTATTTACTTTTGTTTTTGTTTTTTTTTTTAATTTTTAATAAAACTAGATTTTATTTCAAATTTCAAATTATTTTTAATACAATTCAATTTCTACGAATTGCTTTTTATTTTTTATGGTTTTTAAATAGTCCTATCTATTTTTTATAACCAATTATTATTTTATTTTTTAAATTTTCAAGAGCTTTTTATAAACACTTCTATTACTTCACAGAGTATGTTCAGAAACTGGTAGTATGATAAACCAATTATCCTTATCAACTCGGATTATAGGTATTAATTTTCCTACTCACCAACGCTGTTTAAATATAATAAAAAATTTAATACGAGTATTAATCTTACAAATTGTAAATATTACAGAAATTGGATATAAAAATATTAACAATTCTGCAACATAATTTTTAGTAGAAACTCTGGAAATTCTACATATATTCTTAATATTACTCTTATTCCTTTTACAATTATTCATATTATTATCATAATTCTTAAAATATATGTTATTTTATTGTATTATTAATTTCATTACTATTTCGATATCACAATTATTGTAACTAAACTCACACAGTTTACAATGGAGGCACAAAAGTAAAAACATAGTACCAAATGTTGGTACTGTTCCTTTTATCATAGCACTGTTGCACTTTATCACCTATCCTCAATGCTAAATTAAAATTTTAACATAATAAATCTAAATAAACATTAGATAACTAAACAAAGAAGATTCGGTAAAAAGTATAAGCATGTACTGTACTGTTGTGGATATTTTTTGTGTTAAAATATTTTAAAGTTAAAATATTTTAAATGTATCAGTTTTGTTTCATACATAGTCAAGTGGGTAGTGTATTGGCTTATTAGACGTGAGGCCACGGTTAAAACTCCATGGCAAACAATAGGACTCTTTTGGCAAAAACTCTTATAAAAAGCTTCTCAAAAATCTGTCGGTCGGAGTCGACTTTAAAATGTTGGTCCCGCCACTTTTGGATAAAATTAAAATCGCAACTAAATGGTGTGAGAAGCTAAGTCGTAATCCTAACTGAAGGGTTGTAATGATTAATTATGTACATATGTATGCTTGTTCGTACAAATCTCTGACGTCATTATATTTTATATCTTTGTGCTTACTTCAATAGGAATTCTTTTTACTTCGTTTTTGAATAAAATTTAATGTTCTAAATTTCAAACTTTAATTCTATTTCAGTGCATCAAGTATAAAAGCTTTAAGTCAAAAGTTGTTTTATTTTTTCATATTGGTCTATTCTGCAATTTTTGCAATTCCGATATTCGCTGTCCTGGACGGCATGTAGATCAGCATACGCTGTGTAGTTTCATAATTATGTTGTAGTATATCGAAAATGGATGAATTCCTTTACAAGCCGTGTCAATTTATTTTTACTTCTGTGTTTATTGGTTACAATTTACGTTATCAGTTTTAACATTTTGAAGTAATTCATATAAAATTAAAGAAAAAATAATAAATAGATTTTGTAAAAAGAGTAAAACAATTTTGCTACAAAGGTGTCACATACTCGCCGACAAACAAAAATGGAGTCAAATATATTTTAGTAGGTCTAATCAGAAAGAACATGAGCGATAAGATAGCAAATAATTAGCAAGGTACGGTCAAAATCGAATTAAAATCAAAAACAAATATAATAACGAATTGGAAGCGTGAGAGGTGGAAACAGTAAAGACATCGTGAACGTAACACTCAGCGTGACATACATAAGAGACAACAACCGAGACGTAGCCATTAATTAATTTATTTATTTCTTACTGTTTTTAATATATGTATTGAGATACAATACATTAATTATTTTTACAGCATTCGATCAGAAGTTTGTTAAATAAAATCATATTTTCACAATCTTTTATGTCATTTGGTAGTTCATTATACTTTTTAATTCCTTTATATTCTAAACAATTCACATCCCTTATAGTTCTCATGAATGGTAATCTATAATTATCTTTCCTCCTAGTATTATAATTATGAATTTCATGATTACACTGTAATTTCTCATTTAAATATTTAGGACATTTTCTAAATCTTATATTATGAATAAATTTCAAGGCGTGAAAAGTAATAATTTGTTTAACACTTAACTAATTTAGTTGGTTCAGCGTACTTCTTATATTTGTATAATAGTTTTTGTTTAAAAAAATACGCATATCGCTATTTTGCAACTTTTGCAGTTTGTCCATCTGAGTTGTATTTAAAAGAAATAGTATTGAAGGGCATTAAACAAAATGTGGTAAAATTATACTGTTATACACTTTAATCTTATACTTCTTATTTACTAATTTAATTCATCTAGTTAGTATTCCAATCTTCCTTGCTATTTTGTTTACAATAAACTTTAAATGATCATCAAAACTTTTCATCTACTATTATGGCTAAATATTTAATTACATTTGTTCTATGAATAGCGTCATTCTTTATTTTTATTACACACTCATCTTTATTTACATGATATCTTGTCAATTTTAATTTATTTTCGCATAGGCATATACACTTGTGGACACGCAATTAAGTCACTTTGCAACATTTTTCATTTTTGTAAAAATTAAAAAGATTTAAGAAAAATGGAAACAAAAACAACTAATATTTATTAATTTCATATGCTTAATAATTAATTAACAACAAAAATCCAAATAGTTATTCATTATAAAAAATGTTTTGGTACGGAGTTGATAGCAGAGTTAAAATTTAAGTGGACACATAATTAAGTTATCTAAAAAAAAATATTGAAAATTTAATTTAATTGATTTGCTTTTCACCCAAACTATTTTGAACCTTTAATATTTTGTGGGGTACCCTTTTTGGCGTATTATTTCAGTACATCTTTGTTGCATTGAATTGATTAAATTGCGACACTGCTGTGGACTAATGTTATTTCATTCTGCTTGGATAAGCTGCCAAAGTGCTTTTTGGCTGCTGCGTTTTTTGACTGCAGCGGCTAGTTTTACGATCCCCCAAAGATTTTCAATAGGGTTCAGATCGGGACTTTGAGCTGACCAATCAAGAACCCTTATTGCTTTCTCAGCAAACCAAGTTTTAACTACCCGAAATGTATGCTTCGGGTCGTTATCATGCTGAAATATTCACGTTAGTGGTAGCCGTCCTCATAACCTTTAGTCAATTTGTTCTGCAGGATGTTTTTATACATTTCTGCAGTCATTTTCCCATCGATTCTTACCAGCGTACCAACGCCGGATGAGGTAAAACAACCCCAAACCATTGCTGACGAACCTCCATGCTTTACGGTTTTTTTGTGTACTTTGGGTCTAATTGTGTATTGACAGGACGTCTTACATAGGGTCTGTCTTCGTTTCCAAAGATATTAAACTTGGACTCATCACTACATACGACTAATTTCCAAAATTTTTCGTCTTTATGGGGGTGGGTTTTGGCAAACCGCATGAATGAATAACTTAATTGTATGTCCACAAGTGTATATAAATTGCTAATATCTTCGTGCATTTTTCTCATAGCATTCTCAAGCTTTCTATCCGCAGTCATTAATAATGCGTTATCAGCAAATAATCTAATATTTGTTTAATTTAAACATGCCTTTATATAAAATAAAAAGCAACGGTGCTAACACTGTTCCTTGCGGCAGTTCTATATTTACATCAATTTTCGTCGATACCGTATTAGATTTCGCAGGAGTGGTTTCTTCTGAAAAAAGACTGTTCCTCTATTACTATATTATTTTCCTCTATATGTTTAGTTATCTGTTCTTTCACGATCAGTTCAACAAGTTTGGAATCGCATGTAATGGCATTAATAGGCCTAAGTTCTTCTGCGAGTATAATATTTGCAACTTTTTGTATTGGAACAATAGTTGTTAATTTCCATTTCCTTGGCACTTCACCCTTCGACAAACTTTCATTTATCATACAAGCGTAGAAATAGGCTGTGTGATTTAGAGAGTCTTTCAGTACTTCTTCCGAAAAAAGAATTTTATCACCAATATTATACTTTAATTTTCTTGAAATATCATATACACTTAATACATTTAAACCAATTTAAATCTAAACTGTTTCATTGCACTATTAATATCTGGGGACAAGCCTCTATATTTGTATTGACTCAGCTGATTTGCTGGTCGGTTTTGATTTGTCCGGGCGGAATCACCGGGACAATTATATATACAACACAAGCACTTGAACTTGGTTGTAGTGGATTTGAATAACACAAGCACTTGAACTTGGTTGTAGTGGATTTGAATAACACAAGCACTTAAACTTGGTTATTGCGGAGGGTTTGAGAATAAAAACAACCGTTGTCTTTTGTTAATCAATTGTTTCTATCAATTTATTTTTATTTTTCTCAGCCTTAGATACTATTTTATTGCCAAATTGCAATAAATATTTATATAGTATATATGTCTACAAAAAATTTATTCAGATTCTCTGCGATTTCTTGGTCATTATCATAAACAATACCATGTATTTTAACTGTTTTTAATTCTCTCTTCTGTTCTTTTAAGTTAGTTCCTTTTTTTTGCTCTACTATTATTTGCGTTAATGTTTATTTTATTCTCCATGTACTTTATTTTCTTTATTTTTATTATTTTTTTATATTGTTTCTTAATAATTGAAGACGCCGTAGTCTAGTATGTAGTGTGTTGGCTTATTAGACGTAAGGCCGTGGTTCAATCCCCAGGTCAGACATCAAACGAAATATGAAAAATATTTCTTCGGCGACTTCCTCTCAGCAGATTTCTAGCAAAAACTGAGGGTAAGTAAAATTGCCATGAAAAGTTTCTCAAATTTCTGTTGTTCGGAGTCGACTTTAAACTGTAGGTCCCGCCATTCATGTATACAATTAACACACACAACATGAGTGGTGTGAGAAACTAGGTTCATAATCCCGTCTGAAGGGTTGTAATGACAAATTATGTATGTTTCTTAATAATATTATATTCATCCCAGTGACCACTTGCATCGATATTCTATACAAATCAC
This sequence comes from Sarcophaga subvicina, assembly GCA_936449025.2. Classification (NCBI taxonomy): domain Eukaryota; kingdom Metazoa; phylum Arthropoda; class Insecta; order Diptera; family Sarcophagidae; genus Sarcophaga; species Sarcophaga subvicina. The sequence continues at coordinate 55,008,651 of OW388081.2, forward strand.
ATTTCATTTTATTCATATTTGTAAGTTCACTATCATACTATTTATTCATTAATTTTATTGTCACTCTTTGCCTAGTAGTTATACTAGGCATTATCTCTATTATTACGAAAATGAAAAGAGTGTAGTATCGTTTAACATTAAAAACGATAAACAAGCGGTACACTAACACATACATCGAACTTGTTATAAGTAAACCAACAACAACATCAGTGTGAGAAAAGGAGATGGACAACTAAACGAAAGTAACAAAAAACAACGTAAGCAAACCACACAATCAACAATGCAGTCGCGATAGAATTCCTGAGAAGGCGAAAACAAGAACCTTCTGCTTCAAGAATGTTCATCAGACTAATTTTGTGGACATATACTGCCCGTCATAACTATAACCGCACCCCTATTAATGTTAATATTTCAGCCTGTACAGCTTGCAAGGAATTTAGTTTTTTTTGTATAAGAGAAAATAGACGAAAACTTACATTATATAATAAAAATATATTATTTATTCACTTCAGTTTCATAAATATAATCAATTTTAACAAAAACAGCTGTTTCATAACTATAACCGCACTTTAACAAATTTAACAAAATTATAAATTAAACAAAAAAAAAATATATTTAATAATGGGTGGGACCTCCTTTATTATGAATCAGCTCAAAAATCCGATCTGGCATACTTTGGACAAGTTTTGTCCTCATATCTTCACTGATTGCTCGCCATTCATCGATGATTGCTTCTTTTAGCTCGAAAACATCTTTGTATTGTCTATTTTGGGCATAAACGCGGCGGGCCAATATTCCCCAAATATTTTCTATTGGGTTTTGATCCGGAGAACAGGCGGGCCAGTCAATCACTTCTATGTTTTTTGATTTAAGCCATTCAATCGTCTGACGACTTTTGTGTGCTGACGCGTTGTCTTGCTGAAAAATGAAAGTTTTTTCAGCCTGGGCTTCCAAGAAAGGCATCAGTTTTTCATTAAGAATGCCTATGTATTCTCCGGAATTCATTCGAGTGCTCGGAAAGGCCAAATCAAGCATTGCATCGTTGCAAAAGGCTCCCCATACCATTAAGGAACCGCCACCGAAATTTCGTTTAGAGAAATATCGTGGTTCCTTTCGCAGATCCCTCCAATATCCACTGAAACCATCTGGGCCGTCAAGATTAAATTTTTTCTCTTCTGAAAAAATCACCTAAAAAAGGAGAGAATCAATTATAATACATAAAAATATTTACTTACCTGACTTCAGTTTGTTTGAAAATTTGTTTTGGCAAAATTTCTTACCACTCTGTCCGATCGACCTAGTTTTCTACCGATCTCTCGAAAACTTTGCCCATTTATCAAAAAGACTATAGTTTTTCCTTTTTCGACATCTGTAAGATATGTTCCCCTTGGCATTCTATTTTAATTGAAACAAAACGTTAACTTGCCAACAAAAAATTTAAAATTTGGACGCAGTTATAATTTATTTTTAATTTAAACGCGATGCAACACTAAGAAATACATTAATTGTTGTGGATTTGCCAATTCAAACAGTAACTGACAATTTTTTTGTTTGAATAAAACTACCGTTATAATACTCTAATATACCGTAAACCCTTTCATGAAAAATTTCTTTTTACGTAGAGCAAAACGGATAATGTAGTGCTGTTATAGTTATGACGGGTAGTGTATAAAAAGGCAAGACAAGGCAGACAACGAGTAGTAAGAATTCATTCAGCCCTGCGTGAAGACGCGTTGCGTGTAAAGAAAACAGTCGTGGTTTGAAGATCGCCGTTGTGAAGTTCTACCGGACAGGCAATTATTGTTGTTGTAACGTAAAGTTGTATACGGTGGCACACAAAAGTAGTGTGAACAATAAAGAGTTTAATTGAAACTAAACACATATTTGTCTTTAATTTGTTTGCAATCAACGAACGCATATTCTAAACGTTTTTAAAAAGGTAAAAACGTAACACCATTATTATATCATCTAAATACTTTATCTTATTTTATCTCATTCTCATATTCAACTCGTCATTAACAGGCACATCAAAAGCAATGGTTTCAAGGTTACTTATCTGATATTCATCAAGTTTATCACAGTTTAATGTTTTGTCATTAATTCGAGTAGAACTATGTTCTGTTATTCGCGTATCAAACATTACACATTATTTCATTGCAGCATTAGATAAAATTTCGTTTAATTTATTTGAGTCTAAATTACTTTTATTAATATTAATATTAAAATCACCAACCAATATATATATTTTTTTATACTTTTTAACTTTTAATTAAAATTATAACTTTTCTTTTAACTTATAATTAAAATTATAATGTAAAATATAAAAGAATAAGAGCGAGAGCAGCTTTGGCCTTCAGCTCAACAAAATTAATAAATTATATGATTAAGAGGTTGCATTGTCAATTATAAGTTTGCAGGTACCCAAAGGGATCCCCAATGTAGAGAATTCATCAGAGAGTTCGATGGTCCTGCCCCTTCTGGCCAGTTCATCCGCTCTGCAGTTGCCAGGAATATCATTATGTCCCGGTACCCATGTGATACAAACATCATATCGGTTCGCCACCTCATTGAGATATCTGCGACAGTCGTACACCGTACATGATGTATATTACACTGGAATCCAATGCCTTGATAGCCGCTTGGCTATCGGAAAGTATGATAATTTTCCGTCCGTGAACATTTTTGTCCACAATAATTTTCACCGCATACTGAATTGCTGACACCTCCGTCTGAAAGACGCTGCAGTGATCCGGTAGCCTTATAGACTTGGATATTCCGATTGTTTCCGAATAAATAACAATTCCAACGGCTGGTGTGGAGCCATCGGTGTAAATTTGTGCGGAGTCCCTTGGGAGGTTGACTGAACCACTCCTCCAGTCCTCCCTTTTCGGAATGGATGTCCTAAAGTTCATTGAGAAGTCATATCGTGGTGTCATGTAATCACTGCTTCCGACAATATAAATTTCTCCAAGTACCTTTGTATGGCCAATGCCCGATGCATGCCATTATCCAGTAGCCCAGAGACGCTAACCGCCGCCACGCTCCTGCAGTAGAGGTCAAGCGGTAGGAGTAGTGCGCAGAGCACCGCTGATAATTATACAAGCAGATCGTTGTAACCTGCGTACAAGGTTCAAGTTCGTATTCAGGGATTCCCACCACACTAGGCTTCCGTAGGTAAGATTAGGCCTGACCACCGCTGTGTAGATCCAGTGAGTCATCCTAGGTTTCAGGCCCCACTTCTTCCCCAACACTTTGTTACATGCGTATAGGGCGATAGAGGTTTTCTTTAGTCTTTCCGTTATATTTGGTCTCCACGATAGCTTCCTATCCAGGATAAGGTCCAAGAAGCGCGCTTCCTTCTTGAGTTCGAGTTCCGCCCCATACAATTTCAATGGCCAAAAAGGTGGAGGCTTTTACTTTCTCGTGAAGAGTACGACCTCCGTTTTCCCAGGATTAACACCTAAGCCCCGACTAGATTCCCACTCCTTGACCCTTTCAAGAGCAAGTTGCATCCTGTCTCTTATAGTATCGACAAATCTGCCCGAAATCGTGAGAACAACGTCATCCGCGTAGGCAATCGCCCCACATCCCACGTGTTCCAACATCACTAGCAGCTCATTCATCACAAGGTTCCATAGGAGAGGGGAGAGCACTCCACCCTGTGGTGTTCCCCTTCCTACTTCCCTGGTGATGAGCGAACACCCCAGCGTCGTGCAGATTGTTCTTCCCACAGTCGTCTGGATATCCAGTTCACCAGAGTTTCCTGTACACTCAGTCTTGCCAGTGCACCGGAGATTGCACCCAATTCCACGTTGTTGAAGGCTCCTTCTATGTCAAGAAAAACAGCCAAGGTATACTCCTTTCGTGCTAGCGATCTCTATCGTACACGTTAGGTTATGTAAGGCGGTGTCAACAGACCTCCCCTTATTGTATGCATGCTGTTGCCGAGATAGAAGATTTCCATCTAAGGTCTGGCGCAGTTCAATATCAATGAGTCTCTCCAAGGTTTTGAGCAGGAAAGAAGAGAGACTTATAGGTCTAAAATCCTTAGGTGTAATGTGAGAGTTTCTTCCTGTCTTCGGTATGAAGACCACTCCCACTTTGCACCACTCCGATGGTATGTGGTTTAGCCCAATGCTGGCGAAAAACAGCTCTCTGAGTATCACAATGTGATCCAGTTGTAGACGTTGCAGAAGGACCGAATATATTCCGTCCGGTCCCGGGGATTTGAACGGTTTAAATCCATTTATTGCCCATTTCATTGCCCCTACAGACATAATTGAATGGTAGTCTTCCTGTGATCCACTTTCTTCTCCACGAATCTCTCTTGGCGCGTCTCAAGTTCTTTTTGTAGTCACCTAGGGACACTATATTGTTCCCAATGTTCCGCATTACCGCATTTTCTCGCCGCGTTAAAAAGTATACGCGACTCCTTTCTGAGCCTGTCCAGATCCCGGTTCCACCAGGGAGGTTTGTGCCCCCCCTGCTGATCCTTTTTGCACATGCTTTCCTGAAAGCCCCTACTATGACCTTCGTAAAAGCAGCTACAGCAGCTTCCAGTTCCAAAACACTATCAATTCTACCGTCCTTAAAGGGTCCCGTGCCCAGGTTGACAAGACGATCATAAATATCCCAATCGTATGCCTAGGATTCCTAACCGTCTTTATATTTTTGGTCTCCCTGTCTAGAGGGAATTCAATGTACCTATGGTCAGAGAAGGAGTGCTCCTCCGAGACTTTCCAACCTCTGACATCATCAGAACTATTTCTCGAGACAATGGTTATATCCAGTACCTCTTTTCTATTTTTGGTCACAAACGTGGGCGAGTTGCCCACGTTGCATACTATTAAATTATTTTAGATTATGAAATCAAATAGTGACTCAACCCGTTCATTAAGGTCCGTGCTACCCCATATGGTGTGGTTGGGAGTTGGCGTCGCATCCGACGCAGGCCGACATTAGCGCGCTTGGCTTCGGTGACCAGTTTTTTTACTGAGTCTGGTGGTGGATGCTCGGTTGAATGTGGCATATAGCTGAAGGAGATCCAGTACTGCCTTCCATTTATCTCCGTCGCAGCCGTGGTTAGGTCTCCATTACTGAAAGAAGGGAGCAAATATGCTATTAAGTTGTTTTTAATTAGTATACAGGATCTGAGCCTACCTATAGATTTGGCGTGAACCAGCCTATAATCTTTGAGCCCTAATCCACAAACCTTGTTGGTTATAGACCATGGTTCTTGGATTAGGGCGATGTCTTCTCCTCTGTTCGCCAGCCGGAAAAGTAGTGCCGTCGATGCTGCCTTAAAGTGGTGGAGATTTATTTGGATTACTTTCATCCTCTCTGCTCTCCACCATCGTAGTATCTAGGCCATCATCTTCCTGATCAGCATCGTCTAGGAATTCAGATTCCCTCAACAGCATATCAAAGGCTGATGCTATATCCGACCCAGTGGAAGAGAAAGAGCTAACTCTGGATCGGGTATGAATCCGCGTTGAGGATGCTGGAAGGTTATCGTCTTCATTTTCTTCTTTATCTGATGCGCCCAAGTGTTCATCAAGTGGCTTGCCCCCTGAGGGGCGTTGTCACCCGACTCCAAGGGGCGGTTATCCTTCTTGTATATTTTTAGGATATATAGATGAACTGTCATGTATGGATATTGGCAGTCTGAGTCGCTTCATCGGAAGCTCCGAATGGTTCCTAGAATTGGGGAAAATGAGGAACTGTGGTATCACAATGGGTCCTGTGTGCGGCCTAAGTGTGTCCGCTCATGACTCCATCGAGGGGCAGCCACTTCTACCTACCTACCTATGATTAAGAAGTATTATAACATTATAATATTATTATAAGATAATTTCAATGTTTATATTTCATACAGTAGCTTGAATTTCTAAAGAAATTTCATTAGTTTGGATATGTTTTCAACATTAGGATACGACAGGGAGTCTAAGGGATCTGAGTTTTGAAAAACCGAATTACGAATATCCGACAGCAATGGCCAGTGGCATAAAATACGATTGAGTGTTATTGGTATATTAGCATAGCAGTTACAGAATGAAGTGAAATTTCGTTTGAATATGAAACCATGCGAAATCATTGTATGATCTACTCTAAGATGAAGAAGTTTTATACTATGAAGTCTAAAGAAATCATTTGAATATTCTGTTAAATAGTCATAAATTGTATTTTTTTTCTTTGTTGATCATTTGGTACATTGAGGAGGTATGACTATAGGTGTTATCCTTATCGATATGTCTATTAATTTAAATTATCAGTAAAGAATACGGGTTGATTCCCCGCGTTCTTCGCTGCATTGTCTGCAAATTCATTACCTAGAATTCCACAATGACCAGGGACCCAAATTAATTTAAAATTAGGAAATCGATCGATCAAAATGGTTAAAAATTAGTATTTAGAGATATTAAGAACTGACTTTATAGCTGAGAGAGAATCCGTACAGATAATAAATTTTCCCTTCTGTTTTCTCACATATGAGCAAGACTCGTATATCGCTATAATTTCTGCTGAAAAATTTGAACTAAATTCATAAAGTTTTGCAATTTTTACAACTCTGTTGTGATACTGTATGAAGCAGATGAATTTAGTTTTGAACCGTCGGTGTCAAGAAATTCGTGGTCCGTAAGGGATCCCTTGATGTTTGCAAATAATTGTCTATATTGAAGAGGAGAAGTAATAGATTTCGGAAGTTTATGGAAGTGACATGTCAATGGATGAATAATCTAAAAGCCATGGGGGTTGTTTAGTAATTCTTGAGGTGATATAAATTACTATTTTGAATTATTCTATGAAGGGTTGGCACTTTTGGATTTCTTTAGGAATGTTTTATATTTTTGGCTATTTGTATTAGTGGGATATTTTCGCCCTAAGTCAATGGATAAAATAATCTAGTAGTGAGTATGTCTCTTTGTGTGTCTAAAGATCTAATGTTAGACTCATAACGTAGGTTAGGAACAGGAGTAGGTCGGAAAACTGCTTATGCTGGAATTTATAGTAATGTCAATTTTATTTAGTTGAGATTTAGGAGCATAACCGAGGAATTGTAAACCGTAGTTAATCTTTGAGAGAATAAGTGCTCTAACTATGAAAAGAAACGAAATTGAATTTGTATTCTATTTTGGGTGAGATAGGCATTTTAAAATATTTAACCGTTGAGAAAGAGAGGTCTGTAGGAATTGAATATGGTCGTTCCAGTTGTAGCGTTCATTTATTAGTATGCCTAACAAACGAAGAGAATTTACTTTCGATATGGATATGAGTGTAGATCGAAGTTCACAGCTGCAGTTTTTAAGACGACAGATATGTAAGTATTTACATTTTGAGGACGATAGTGAAGCGCCCGATAAGTCGCAACAATTGTTTATGACAGAAAATAGATTATCAAGATTGAGCACAACGTTTTTCTTTCGATTAGATTTAATAATTAAATTAAAATCGTCTGCGTATGCACAGAAGTCGATTTCTTTATGTAGTAATAAGATTGAGCATAATTTATTGTGTGCTATAAGAAAAATTATTACCGATAAGAAAGAACCCTTTGGAACTCCATTACGTAGACGAAAAATATTGGAAAATTGGTTGTTAATGCGAATTGTAATTTTCCTATTGGTCATAAAATTAGCTATGTACCTAATAATATTTTGACCTACTTTCCATTATTGTAATTGCTGTAGTACTGAGTGAATGCCTACTTTATCAAATGCTCGTTCAAAGTCTAACGATGCGATGGTAATGTCTTTACGTAAAGAGAGACTGTTAGCAATTTGATAGTCTACGAAAAGCAGAGCATCAATTGTCGAACTACCCCTTCTAAAACCAAATTGACGATTGTTAAGTAGTTTATTGTTGGTAACAAAATTCCACAATCTATTTGCTACAGTTTTATCTAAAGTTTTTGATAAGCAACTATTTAAAGATATGGGTCTCTATGAACTTATATTAGTTTCATTCTTTCCAGGTTTTAGTATAGGCTCTACGATGCTATTTTTAAATTGTTGTGGAATAAAATTACTAAACATTTTGTTGAATAGGGCTATAATGCGGGTTTTCAGACAGTGCGGCAGCATCTTTAACATTATATACGATATTATGTTCACTCCAGGGGTGTTACCATTTAATACTTTTAAAGTAGAATTAAATTCTATGAAGTTGATTTTTGATTAATTTTCATAGCTTGGGCACATGGTGTGGCCGAGGGGAGGTTGGTCGTGAAATCTTGTTTCCGTGATCTAAAATTGTTCGAGAAATTGTTGACATCAGATTTTTCAGACCAAATTAAATCTAAGTGATCTGCATATTTTGATAGGAATTGACAGATGATAGAAGTTGAAAATGTTTTGTTTAAATTAGTGTTGTAACTTTTAAAGAGAAATATAATATAAGAGATAAAAAGTTGTAAGTATATAATTAGCTGTTTTAAGATATCCTACTCGTGCTATAAACTTAAGGGCTGGCTATGCATACGTAAGAAACGTAAAATCGTAATGTACGTAGCCTTAAAAACGTTTGTGTAGTTATAGAAACGCTAAAAACGGGACATATGTCAACGAAGAATGTCAATAAAAACGAAACAAAACACAAAGCAACATACATACGAACACAACACAGTGCAAAGAAATTGGTATACAGATATTTGCACCATCATCAGTGTTGCCGTTTTTGTTTATTTTTTTGTCCAATGTGTAGATTTGGTTACTATTTTCCTTATAAAAATAGCTTTTGTTTTGTTTGTTAAGATTAATTAATTAGTAAGATTATAATTTATTTCGTTATTTTTTTTTAATTATAATTTAAATTTGAAAAAAATAAAATAAAAAATGCGAATTTAATTTTGGTTATATTTTTTTCTTATTTGGTGATTTTTTCACAAATGTTGGTTACAATATTTTTTTATCGTGGCAACACTGCTCATCATTACTCATGTTCAAATGTCACGTAAAAGCGTGAGAGAATTCTGTTTTATACAGATCGTTCCGTTTTGCTAACAAGAGAGAACGTTTCGGTAAGCGTTTACATTGTTTTCCATATGTTAAAAAGAGAATGTTCGCTACGGTACGTTACGTTACGTGTGGGTAATTACAGCATTAACGTACCGTAAATTAATGTTTCGATCAATAATTAGACTTAAGTTATCAAAAAAATCAACACAACTGCCACTTGGTGATCTATAATGCCCGGCTCAGTCTCCAGACCTAAATCCCATTGAACATCTTTGGGGCGATGTAAAAAAGGTGTTTTTAAAGATAAACCGGGAAATATAGAGCAATTGTGGGCGTCAGTGAGGTCAGCTTAGGAAAGTATTCCTATCGAGAGGTGCAGATCTTTAGTTGACTCAATGCCTTGGCGTTGCGCAGCTGTAATAGCCAATAAGGGCTTTTCAACCAAATATTAAGGTCTATCTAATAAAATAACATAAAAAAGTAATCACTTATGGCAACATTTTTTTTTTTGCAGATACGTTTTCTAATGCTAGTACTATTTTTTGCACGCCAAATATTTTGAGTTTTTAACAATTTAGCATCTTTGGAAAATTAATATTTGTCTTGAAGTTTCTTTATTTTTCAAGAGTTTAGACTGGTGGTAACAAAATGTAATAACAAACTTTTTTTAACTTGAATAAAACTTAATTTTTTTACTTAAGCAAAATATTTTTAATACAGCGCTACTATTATATTTCACACAGCTGTACACTTGATGTATTTATTATTATTTAGTCTTCTACCACTGTATATGTTATGGTTTCTTTCTAGTCTATTTTCAAAAACACTGTTATTGTCATTTGCTTTAATTAGTAACTGCAAATAACCATCGTCTTTTCTTCAATTTTTCTTAGGTAAACACATCCTACTATTTCTCATATGACTACCGTCAAGACCAAGTTTTCTAGATTCGTTCATCTTTATACAGTTTCTACACTTGTTAATAGCTTTACTATTACAATCCGCTGTTCTGTGGTTTTTTAAACATTTAGTGTACATCACCATTTTCACAATTAATAGCCTTAGGCCCATATGCTTTACATTTAAAGCAGCAAAGTACATTAATATCATCATATACTTTCATTGGTCCCATCCTACATTTAACTTCTTAGATATGATTTTTCTATCTGGTGGCTTTAATGAGCCCTTTAGGAATCCAAGAAGAACCGACTGGATCAGATATGAGAAGACTGTGGAGGAGGAACTTAGGGCACTTAGGGGTCGTTCCCCTCCTGGCATCAATAATCGAGTTAGATCTTTGACGGATATTTTGTTGTCTTGTTATAGAGATGCTTGTCCTCTCACTTACCCGGGTAAGAGGAGCCAGCCAGCCTGGTGAAATGTTGAACTCCAGAGACTTCGCTGCTGTACTAGGCGACTCTTTAATAAGGCTAAGAGGTCGGGTAAGGATGTTGACTGGTCTGCATATAGATCCAGTTTTAATGATTATAAAAGGGAAATAAAGCGCTCAAAGAGAACCGCCTGGATGAGTTTCTGCACGAGTATCGAGGATGTTGCCGACGTGGCTCGTTTCCGAAGGATGCTGTCGAAGGACCCCAAAATCCTAGGCTTCATCCAAAGGAATGATGGTACGTGGACATCCCCGAGAAAAGAAACCCTAGAGGTTCTATTGAGCACTCATTTTCCCAATTGTGAGGATCCAGTAAGCTATCCGTTGGGTGTAGCTGATCCCTTCTGTGATGCTGGCATGATGCCCGTTTTGGAGGATATCATTACCAGAGACAAGGTCAAATGGCCTATAAGTGGCTTTAAGCCATTTAAGTCGCCTGGTCCGGATGGTATCTTTCCGGCTCTGCTTCAGCATGCTGGTGAAATATTGCACGAATATCTGGTGGACGTGTATAGAGACTGTCTCCGGTAGTGTGATATACCTGATAGCGGGAAAGATGTGCTTATGGTGTTTATACCAAAGGCTGGTAAGCCCAGTCACATCGGCCCTAAAGATTATAGACCGATATCGCTCTCATCCTTTCTTTTGAAAGCTTCGAAAAGTCTCTCGATCTATATTTGAGTCAAACATGAACCGGTCTCTGTTGAGTAGATCGCAACATGCTTACATTAAGAGTAAGTCCGTTGAGAGGGCTCTTCATGATGTGACAGGTTTTGTTGATGCGAATTTGGCTACGTGTGAGTACACACTGCCGGCTTTCCTTGATATAGAGGGGGCCTTCAATAATGTCACCACTTCCTCTATTGAGAATTCACTAAGGGATATACATGCCCCAGATTTTCTAGTACGGTTTATCACCCACATGCTGGGAAATAGACTAATCCGATCGAATCTGGGTGATGTTCTATCGTCAAGCGTGCGACCAGGGGTACACAGCAGGGGGTGTCCTATCCCTCTCTTGTGGCTCTTGGCTGCTAATGTTGGTCTGAGGCTTCTGGAAAGTAGGGGCTTTAGGGTTGTGGCATATGCCGACGATGTGGCTATTCTGGTGGGTGGAAAATTTTTGCCGACGCTGGGGGAACTGATGGAGTTTGCTCTTGGAAATATATCCTCTTGGGCTACGAAATGTGGTCTGGGTATAAATCCAAATAAGACGGATCTCGTTTTGTTCTCGCGTCGATACAAGATTGAAACCTTCAGATTGCCGAGGTTAGCTGGTAGGGAGCTTCCGTTGTCTTCTGAGGTCAAGTACTTGGGTGTTGTCCTGGACAGCAAGCTGAACTGGAAACGAAACACCGAGGAAAGAATGAAGAAGGGACTGAATGCTTTCTACCAGTGTAGGAACTCCATAGGTAGGAGCTGGGGTCTTCCGCCTAGGGCCATTCGCTGGATATATATGGCGATTGTTAGACCGGTTATTACTTATGGTTTGGTGGAGTGCCTTGGATAAATGTTTTCAACGGAAAATCTTAGATAAGGTTCAGCGGATTGCCTCCTTGAGTATCACTGGAGTGAGGAAGAGTTGCCCTCAGGCTGCTCTTGATACTATGCTCTGCCTGAGTCCGCTTGATTTGTATGTCAAGCGGTGTGCAGCGCGTAGTGCCATATGTCTGAGGGAATCGGGCTGCTGGAAACAGCGTTCGATAGGTCACTCCAGAGTTCTGAATGTCGTCTTTCCTGATTGAAGATATGCGCTTTCAGAAAAAGCCACTGATTATATTGTGCCAGAGGCTATGTTCCTGCCTGGTTTAAAGATACTTATACCGAATAGGGCTCCAGGGGCAGAGTGGTATATCCATCTTCACAGATGGGTCTAAGTTAAGTTGACGTACAGGTGCTGCGTTTTCTGTAGGGAACTCGGTCTTGAACTCCACTTCAGGTTGAATGATGACTGCAGCGTTTTTCAGACGGAGATTTTCGCAATCTTGAAGGCTATTGGGGCCATAGCTGGTTGCCCAGCTTCGGATTCCGAATCTTACATGATCTTCGTTGACAGTCAGGCTGCCCTTAGGGCCATTGCGTCGGTCCGGTGCAAATCACGGCTTGTTCGCGATTGCAAGGAGTCGTTGAGGACTTTTGGACTGGACTGTATCCGTCTATGCTGGGTTTCGCGACATAGCGGAATACTGGGCAACGAGACGGCGAAAGCCCTCGCTAGGCTAGGTTTGCTTTCAGGGGCGATTTGATAGTTGGTTCTGAACCCCCAGTCTGCCACCTCTATGACCTCATCATTGGATAGGTCATGGAGAAAGAGTAGAGGCGTTGGAGGAACGGATCGGGTTGCTTTGTTTCTAGGTGTCTATGGCCTGTTGTAGGCAGTAAGAGAACAGGTTGGTTGCTGGGCTTGGATAAGGCCAGCTTAAGGTTGTCTGTCGGTTTTATCACGGGGCACTGCGAGATTAGGTCGCTGACGGGGATCTGGAACAGATCCCAGCCGGACTATTTCAGCGCAAGTTGCGATGAGGAGTTGGAGACTATCGAACACCTCTGGGCCTTCTTTGGGAGCTTGAATTCAGTGTCGAGAGCCGACATCAAGGCTCTCCACAGATTCATTAGTGGCTTAGGCTGGTTGAGAGATGCTAGGACTTCATCGGTATAGTCGCGCTCTCCCACCCTTTTGTTGTGTCTGGTCTGTGTGATTTCTCCGCTTCCCACTCCCCCTTTCCCATATACCCTCCTTTCATCCTATCCCCTATATTATCCTTCCCTCCTTTAGGACGTTGTACAGTGGGTCAATCCGACCTCAGGGTACTGTACTAGTCTTGATTGACAGGTACACGTCCTCTAACCTAACCTAACCTAACCTAGATATGATTTTATTAAAAGTTTCCAACTCAGTTTCAATTATTGTATTATAAAAAGATCCATTTGGAAGTTGTTTTAATTCGGTACATAACATTAATAACGCTTCACATATATTCATTCAAATTAATATAAATGAAATTCCTTGAAATATGGAATGAAACCGATGGGACGTGTTGTGCTGACAGTAAAGTTAAATTCACACCATTAAATGTATTTTCTGAAATCTAGTCCGTTCTACAGTTGCTTGTTTTTGATGGCATCATTCCCACTAGGTCAGAAAATCGCACCTTTTTAAATTTTATCGAGTTTTTCCCAATTTATATAGAACATTTTGTCTGCTCGTAAAAAGAGTTAGGGCTATATCGCTATTTCCAAGGGTTACCCGACCGCAACGGGCAACTGCACCTTTTTAAATTTTATAAAATTGTTCGTGATTTATATAGAGCATTTTGCTTGCTCGTATTAAAAAGATAGCTTCTTCGTCTCCGGACACAAGGGTTATTCACCGCAACGAGAACTGTGTCGGAATCCTTGGTCCAAAAGCTATCCAGCCTCCAAGGTCAGTAGTATTTGTAAGCTCGTATAGGAAAGTTAGCTTCGTCGGCTAGGGGTAACAAAAACTGTTTTGGAGTTTTTGATCCAGCCCACTAAGTCAGAAAACCACTCATCGGGAATGGTCAGACGGCTACAGGGTCAACTTCTGTTGTGGACAATTGGACACTAATTAAACTCTTACTGAACATATCACCAGCACTAACTCCAATGGCCCCCCAACTAACAACGACAGAGGACTACAACCCACCTGGACCTGTTCTGTCTATGGTGAGACGATTAGAAAGAACACGACTTCAGTGAAATGCAATAACTGCAGTAGTTGGTGTCGCATGAGGAAGTGCACCAACCTTACACACCATACGGAGTGGACTGGGAATTGTATTGCTGACTGCTGTGCAAACCATCAAACCACAATAGCTATTTCCCGACCATCCACTGGACACACGACAACTACATGCAAAGACACACATCATTCCACACTCACAACTACATCACGACAGCGACATCGGCAGGAACAGACTACAACTACATACACACAACCTACACTACCCATCCCCACCCACTTCTCCCATAGCCCAACGGACTTCACCTCATTCTCATCAATAGTTATCTTTCAGCATTATGCAGTGCAATTGTAATGGACTCCGAAACAAAATAGCGGACATAACCAGTTTAATGCACAGCAATAACATCAGTATAGCCACCATTCAGGAAAACAAATTGCCTAGGGAATGCCCCATAACATCTTCAGGAAATTATAACATTGTCAGGAAGGGCAGGGAGAGGAATAACGGAACGCAACGTCAAATACAAAATGACGAACGCACCAGCGCCCCTCCATCCGGATGATTTCCTGGAAGTGATGTCCATATCGGTAAAGACGGAGGATGCCGATATTGAAATTACCGACGTATGTATATATTCCACCCGTCAACAGCAATGGAACCAACTATCATCCCAACATCTCACATCTCCTCCAGGATGATAGTCGAATTATACATCGTGATTTTAACGCAAACCATAAAAGCTGGCATTCCTTATTCCCTAATGGTCAACGAGGCATTGCAATAGTTAACCAAATCGATGAGTCAGATTTTGCTACGATAAACGAGCCCTATCCCACCAGAGTCGCAGCAAGATGCGCGAGTTCTCCTGACTTGAGCATCGTCAGACGTTCACTCTTGGCACACACCACCTGGTAAACCCAAACAGCCTTAAGCTCGGACCATATTCCCATTGTGGTCAGCATCGAAAAGAACAATGACTTTATGGAACCAGACCGACATACGTACGTTAACTACAACAAAGCCAACTGAAAATAACATCAGTCAACTGCCCTCTCCCACATGCGTCAGAAGTGGAGAAAAGGCATTCAGGACAATTGTCCAGACAGCGTGGAAGCGCTTTATTCCGGCTAGAACGATTTGTAATATGAGGCCGAATTACCCTTCCGATGCTGCACGCTTAGCACAACAGCGGGATAGTATTAGAGCCGAAAAGCCAGCAGACGAACGGCTTGATTCACTGACCTCCGGGATAAATAAATAGTTAATGAACACCGACGTACTAAATGGTTGGAATACCTGAGCCAATGTTCCCTAGCGCCTAAAAAGATATGGAAGCCGATTAGAAATCTCTAATTCCAAGAGTAGTAAAAATCTGACTAGTTGAATTCGGTGATAGGCAACATTCAGAGGCGAATGCGCAGAACAATGGTAAAAGAGCTATATTAAGAAGTATTACGAACTTAAGTATGGACCATCAAGGACACTTCTTGGATCAGGCCGACGTTGAGATCACCATCGCCAACTCCAAACCATCCAAGTCCTTGGGACCTGATATTATATCAATGCTTATGCTGAAGATATAGAAGATATAATGCATTGGGGTTCCTTTCCAGACTGATCAATTTGTTGATTCGCAGCCTGGTGATACCGGACATCTGGAAAATCGCGAGGATCATCCCGATCCTAAAACCTAAGAAATCAGCAACCAAATTAGACTCTTATTGCTCAATCTCCTTATCACCAATGGTAAAGATTCTGGAAACCCTTCAGCAATTCCCATTATCCAATCACCAACATGGCAATTACCTGGGAGGTCGGCAGGCATTCATTGAGTTTAGGGGACAAAAATCTTCTCATAGAGATATTATGATGGGTGGTCCACAGGGTGAGACAGAGGTTCTGTCACCTATCCAATTCAATATCTATCTTACACCACTTCCGGAAACGCCCCCAAACGTCTCAATGGTGTCATATGCAGACGACTGCACAGGGGGTGAACATATATGACATAAGCGCTAGAATTACAGATTATCTGGCGAACATTGTAGACTACTTCCGAAACACGAACTTACGGCTATCCGCTCCCAAATCCTTCGTTTCTCTTTTCACTACGTATACGAAAGAAGTGAGGAAACAGCCTAACATCTCTGTCGAAGGTAACATCATACCTACGATACGCTTCGACAGTCTCCTTCACTTCTCCTCCCACCAAACATCAACAGCAAAGTGAGGACGAGAAACAGGGTAGGCTCTAGTAGAAACTACATGGGGCGTGGACAAAGGGCCAATTATTACCACCTACAGGGCAATTGACTGCTATGGGATGCGTGAAGGTGTCCAGTGTGGATCATCTTCACGAAAAGTCTTAAATACTGTCAGTGAGACAACACAACGAAGTCCTGACGAAACAATATCTTGTGCATGCTATCTACACTCCCATCCCAAGCACCACATAGTCACTGACGATCCAACTCCTCGCCATATAAGATAAGACTTTGAACGATTCAACACGGACATCTTGCACTTAATACCAACAATAGTGGACCTACAATCAGTAAGGTTTGGTTATGATAGCAATGGAAGAACTCAGCCCCAACAGGGTTCTAAACCAACACCCACCACCAATACCGTATAGTGAAAGGCAGCTACCCAGGGTAACTAGAACCATCCTAGCCCAGCTGAGATCAGGTTGGGCGAACATCCTGAATATAGTTACAGGTCTAGGATTATTCCGGGGACCCTGGATCGCTGCCCATCGTGTAACCATGGACCACACGACACGACACACCTCTTTGGATTCTCTGCCAAACCAACAACCCTTCGACCAGTAGACTTATGGCTGAATCTAATACAAGTAGAACTTCCTAAAACTTCCAATTACCTGACGACGACCACCAACGTACACACTTTTGTCTTCCTTTCATTTTTTCCCTAATTTATTTCTATTTTTGTAATTTTTAATCGATTTTTTTCTTCACTTTTCCAAGTTTTTCAATTAAGTTAACTTAACAGTCTCTCTTAACATAACATTCACTGTAAAAAAAATATAACTTTCGTTGCTAACCTCATAGTCATTCTATTTTCGTGATTATTTAAGATTTTCTTTATTCACTTTTGCAAATTTTTCAATTATGTTAACTTAAGGATAAAACAAGAATATAACTTTCGTAGCTAACTTCACACATAAAAAATCACGAATTTTGGCTACAGACAACCAGTTGTTCGTTAGGTTTGTTAAAATAATTATAACTGGCAAGCTATAAGAAAGAATTAAAGTGTTTTCCTTTGACTAATTTGCGATATTTATTGCCTGTAGAACAAACGCTGCATCTGCAGTAAATATTGAAGAAAATTCGAACAGAGTTTTCATGGTTAAAGTTCAACCATTTTCGTCCAATATTGCGTATGCTACATTATGATTATCTTTTGATGCATCTGGAATAGTAATGCCAAACGGAATTGATTTTTAAAAATCCCGGGATTCGGGATCCAAAAATCATTATTCAGTATATTATTGCATTTATTATTATCGTTTGCTCTTCACTAATCAATTAATTGCACAATAGCAAAAAGATATACAGTGGCGGCCATGAGGTTAGCACACTTGCTACTACCTATCTTTAAAAGCAAATATTTCCTGTATTTCTTTATTTTTTTTTACATTTCTTTTATATACTTGTAACATGTCTTGCTAAGATCACGTCACAATATATTCATGTGTGTGAAGATAAATTCAAATTTAACTAGCAAAGACAAAAACCAAAAATTTTAACAGAGGTAATGTTAAAGCTAACAGAGCAATGTTAAGTGGTTAACAGAAAATAGTCAAGGTAGGATTATCGATATTGTGGGCAAATGGGACATGCTGCACATATCCCACTATATACAAATTGTAGCCTAAGGTGTCCCTAATAAAACCCAATAAGTCGTATATCCCATAAAATTTTGGAACTTGAGATATCGGGCTTCATATATACCCTATGTTAACAGTGGCTGGGTAGGATGACGGATGATGGATATTGTGGAAAAATGGGACTTGCTGCACATATCCCACTATATACAAATTGTAGCCTAAGGTGTCCCTAATAAAACCCAATAAGTCGTGTATCCCAAATAATTTTGGAACTTGAGATATCGGGCTTCAAATATGTTATATATATATATATAGATACAAATATACAATATAATATGTAGCAAACGTAGCTAACTTTTTTATTTCATAGTAGCTTTTAAAATTTTCTGACATATTAGATTTTAACAGAACAGATTTCGGATTTTAACAGAACTGATTTCTGATTTAACAGAGAAACAGGGTTGTTTATAATGGAGGGAACAGTAGAAGATTAGATGTTTGTCAAACAGTTTATTACAGCAATACACTGCGGCTTCATTTGAAGGTGTTGTGGTCTAGTCGGTAGTGTGTTGGCTTATTAGACGAAAGGCCGCGGTTCAAATCTCAAGTCGGGCGTCAAAAAATTTATTTTTATTTTTTCTAATACATATCAGATACATAAAATTATTCAGTATATATTTATATCAATATTTCAATATTATTTATTTTATTTTATTTATTTATTTATTCATATAAAACCAAGGGAATAAATCCAAGGCTTATATTTAGTTAAAGAGCACTAGCTGCAAAGGCCATCAGCTCGAATTACAAATTATATAAATTATAAACTACAATTAAGATTATTAAGGAGGTACTAAATACATATTTACAAAAATTTTAATAGTTATAGTAAGATTAGATGATTAGTTTGGAGATAAGAATGAAGTCATGTATTTTGATGATATTGGTGGAGGTAGGTTCTCTGAGGAGTTCAAATCCAGAGAAGTTGCCAAAAAGTTTACGTTGAGTAAGATGGGCAATCCATTAAGATGTGTTTTATTGTAAGGTGACAGTTGCATCGGTTGCACGTTGGAGGTTGAGCTGGTTGTTTTAAAAGCCATTGATGGGAGAAAATAGTGTGTCCCAAGCGTAGCCTTGAAAACGTTCGAATTTGTTGATTGTTGACGGAAATGGGGTAGATTGGGTTAATGTGGTGTGGATTAATGATTGAATAATGTGGATGAATAATTTCTTTCTGATGGAGTCTCAAGTTGATGAAATTGGCGATATGACGGCGAATGTCGGTTTTTTCAAGCGTGTTGTCCGTTATAACAGGTGCGTAGGAGGCGTATTTAGCGGCAATATCTGCTTTTTCATTACCTGCAATGCCGATATGACTGGGAATCCAGTGTATTTTTATTATGTTGTTGTTTTTTACAAGGCAGTCTCTGATTTTATTTATTGTTATCCACTTATTGTCGAATTGGGTTACAAATTGCTTTCAAAACCGAAAGGCTATCTGAGAATATGACAGTTTTAATCTTGTCCCTTTGTATTAGTCGAATAGCCTGGTAAATTGCGCAGGATTCCGCTGTAAATACTGATGAGTGTTGGTATAGAGTGCTAAGCAATAGGTTCTCACCGGAATCACCAACAACAGCGTAAGCTGGAATGTTGTTTTGGGATTTAGTGCCATCCGTGTAGAGAAAACGCCAACCATTGTTTCTCAAACAGTCATTACGTTCTGATAGTAATTTAAGAAAGACGGTCTTTGGTGTCGTAGTTTTATTATATTTGGCAAGTGACAAATCGAAGCATGAGTCAATGTTTTTCCATGGGGGGGTCTTCACGAGGTATTTAAATCTATGGAGGGGAATGTTTAGATCAGAGCATAATGATAAAGATGAAGTCATTGCAGATTTAATTCGTTTAGGCTTAGCGGCAGAAATAATAGAGGAGATATCACCATCGAGGATTGAGTTGGTACAGTTGAGAAGTTTAGGTATTAATCTGGCTTTCATTTCGTAAATTCTATCGGTTAGGGAGGGGAGATTGGCTTCATGGAGTATGTTGTCTATGGGAGTTGTCCGGAAAGCGTAGATGCTGGACCTGACGGCTTGGTGGTAAATAGGCTTTAATATGTTAATATTTGATTTACTGCTGTTGCCATATAAATAAAGACCGTAGTCCATTTTGTTCAAAACTAGAGTTCTGGTGAGGTATATTAAAGTATTGAAATGAGCAAAGCTTTTATTGGACAGATAGCGTATTATGTTGACGCGTGAGGTAAGTGGGCTTTTTATTTGAAGATAGTGGTCTTTCCAGTTGTAATTACGCGAAAATGTAAGGCCAAGAATTTTCAATTTTGAAACATTTTGGATTGAAGTGTCATCAATAACTATTGTGTGTGAAGATGAATCGCAATTGTGCTTTCTGCAAACATGGAATTTTTTTGTTTTCAAAAGAGAAATTTTTGCGCCGGAATATTCGGTCCAGTTTTTGATATCCAGAAGTGTTTTTTGTAGGATTCTGTTTGAGTCATTGTTACTATTTTTTTTGCACATAATGTATAAGTCATCGGCATACAAGCAATGATCAACAAATCGGTTAGCACTAATTATCTTGCTAATTTCGTTAAAAGCAATTTGGAATAGTATCACAGAAAGTGGTGACCCCTGTGGAATACCGTTTTCCATAGAAACTGTTTTAGACAGCTGGCCATTAATTTTTACCTTGAAGCGCCTGTTTGATAAAAAAGATTTAATAAAGTTAAATATTTTTGGGCCTATCGACCAAGATTTTAGAATGCTCAAAACTACATGAGAGCCGATTCTATCAAATGCTTTCTCCAAGTCGATTGATAGAATAGTAATGTGGTTTCTAGCAGAAAGCGCCTTTGTGATGTAATAATCCAAGTGTAATAACGCGTCGTCACATCCTTTGTTAGCTTTGAAAGCCACTTGCTCCTTAGCTATAAGGTTTTTATTTACTAAAAACCAAGCAAGTCTAGTCGCTATGATCCTTTCAATGATTTTGGATAGGCACGGAAGTAACGATATAGGACGATATGCACCGATAGAAGATGTGTTTTTGGTTTTCGGTATAGGCACTACGATGACAAGTTTCCAGGCGTGAGGGATGTAGCCACTTTGAAATATGGTGTTATATAAGTGAAGTAGTTTAACCTTGCTTGCCCGTGATAACGCTTTAATCATTGGGTAGGAGATCCGGTCAAGTCCTGGTGTTTTACCTTTCACTTTACTCAGGCAGTTGTTCAGTTCGGATATGGTGATGGGGTGTTCTAAGAAGCGGGCCTTTTTGTCCCGTGTGGTGATGGCTGTTGAATCGAAGGTGGATTTTGCTGAGTTGAATGATGGGGAGAAATTAGAGTCGGAAGCATACTCAGCCCAAATTACAGCGAAGTAATCAGCTATTTTTGATGGGTCGATAAGTGTCCCATTCGGGCTATCGATTGCTTTAATGAAGGAAGAAGAGCCCTTACGGGTGATACTGTTGATTTTGTTCCATATTATAGAGGTAGGAGTATTTCTGTTTATTGTTTTGGTAAAGTTTTCGAAGCTTTTATGCTTGGCAATTTTTATTTCTTTTCGGAATTTTTCGTTATGTCTTTTGTAAATTAAAAGGTTATCCGATGTGGGGTTGGCTTTGAAGATTTGCCAACTTTTCATTTTAAGGTTTCGTAGGATGGCAAGTGTAGAATTCCACCAGGGAACAGGAGGTTTTCTCATTCTAATGTTCGGTTTTGATTGAGGAATGTGGACATTAGCTGCAGTTCGAATTGCCTTAGTAATGCTGGCAGCATCTTTGTTACTGGAAGAAGTTAGTGGTCTAGACATACGAGTACAAATTTCGGATTCTGCTCTGGCTGCATATTTTTCTCAGTTCGCGAGGTGTAGCAAAAATTTACAAGTTTTTATTGGATTGTAGATTTCCTCTGATAGTTTTATAGTAATTTTAATTGGGAAATGGTCACTATTATGCAAATCATCAAGAGTGGTCCATGATGTTAACGGAAGAAGGTTTGTTGAGCAGAACGAAACATCTATATTAGTGAGGGTATTATGTGAGGAGAAATGGGTAGGGCTACCGTCATTTAGTATGCAAAGGCCAGTTTGTAGTACGATATTCTCAAGTATAATGCCTCGGTTGTTATTACTTGCAGAACCCCACAGAGTATTCCAGCCATTGAAGTCTCCAATTACTAGTAGCGGTGTATCAAACGATGATATAATGTTACTAACATCCCTTAAGGAAATGTCTTGATTCGGTGGAATATAAAAAGATAAAATAGTGAATTTAATATTTAAACTAACTTGGACGGCAATTATTTGGTATGTGGAGTTGATTGGTATTAGTGTGTGAGGAATGTTGGACTTTATGAAGATACCAGCACCTTGTTTTGAGGTGTTATTATCCGGTGAGTTAACAAAATAACCAGTGTAATTTTTTGGCGGAATGGGGTTGAAGTTGTAGGGACAGTGTGTTTCCTGTAGCGAGATGAAACAAAGGTCTATTTCTCCCATGAGTAGTTGAAGATTCTGATAATTATTGATGAGGCCGTTGATATTCCATTGTAAAACAATAAACTCCATGAAAATATATATGAACGAAATATGTACTATATGTATATTAGTGCGAATTAAGTTTAGAGTAAAAGACGTTTATCAAGATGGAAGAAATATGTGAGAAGTTAAGGTGAATGTATATCCATTGATGTTTCGTCTGAGTCTTCTTCATCCGATTTCGGGATATAATAATTGTTTTTGTCTAATAGAGATTGAGTCAAATTTGAAATAGGTGACTTAAATTTATCCACGGTAGAGATATTTTGTTTTTGGTATATATTCTCGGTTGAAATAATGTTTTTTTGTGATTTGAGGTTGCTAAGTTTGTTGATGTTGTTGGTTTGGGCTGATTCTTTGACGTTAGATTGTGTAATTTGCCTTGAGGTAGATGGGGTATTGACTTTAGGTTGAAGGGGTGTTTGAGTGGGATGGTTTTCGGATACGTTATTTGCTGAAGGTGAGTTTGTATTATTGATAGGTTGCTTGTTGCTGTTGGGTTTTTGTAGTGTAAGGGGACCAGAGGCCATTGATGCGTAGGAGTTGTTATGAGCTGTTTGAATGGGATTATTTTCTCTATATTTTCGCCGGGCTTCACTTAGGCTACAATAATTCCTTGTTTTTATTTTCAATATTTCCTTTAATTGAATGTAACGGGGGCAGTTGTTATCGGCAGATGAATGTTCCCCAGAACAGTTTGTGCAGAGCGTTCGGGTGCATTTTTCGGGATTGTGGGGAGGGAGACTGCAAGTGGGGCATGTAGTGTTTCCGTTGCAGCGGTTTTTGGTGTGACCCAATTTTTGGCAATTCTTGCATCTCATTGGGTTCGGAATGTAGTGATCCACTTTGCATTTGTACCAGGCCACATCTACCGACGATGGAAGACGATAAAGATCAAAAGTGAGAATGATCTTACCAGAAGGAATACGTGAATTACCATCTTCGCCAGGTTTTGTAAATTTATAAACACTGGTGACTCCTTGACTTTTCATTTCTTGCACTATTTCTTGCTCTGGGACATTTATGAGACAGGGTGCGTATATAACGCCTTTGACGAAATTTAACGTGTCATGAAATTTGCACGAAATTGGACACAAATTTGCTAGGGATTTGGCTTTTATTAATTTGTCGGCAGCGCGAGTGTTGCGCATGAGGATTAGTAGATTTCCATCACGAAGTGAGGTTATGGATGTGTATTCTGTGGAGATACATTCAATGCCTTTTTTTATAGCAAACGGGCTAAGAGTTGATAGTGGTTTCTTTGGGTCAGTCGAAGAAATTACAACATATTTTGGGTTGCCGTTATTATTATTATTGCTGCTCTGTGGAATGGGTAGATCGGGATAATCGGTAAGTTTCTGTTTCTTAGGACGGCTTTCAATATAATCCCCCAGAACAGAGAATCTGTTGCTGGAGAATTTGTCCGGGGGACCCGGAGCCATGGTGTTAATAAAAATGTGCACGAATTTCTATTGAAGGTTAGGAAGAATCACAAAACAAACGCGAGAAAAAAAATAAGTAATTTAGAAGAGTAATAAAATTAAGGCAAAGTAAGCTGTGCGAAAGTAACGGTACAGAAAAAAAACACGTATTCAAAGAAAAGAGACGAAGCGATTCGAAAAAAACAACCGTACGCTTTGAAAGCTAGACGATGACTGTATTTCAATATTAAAATATAAGTATTAGAAGAAAAAGTAAAATAAATCACACAAAAACCCTAACTGTTTCTCTGTTAAATCAGAAATCAGTTCTGTTAAAATCTGAAATCTGTTCTGTTAAAATCTAATGTCAGAAAATTTTAAAAGCTACTATGAAATAAAAAAGTTAGCTACGTTTGCTACATATTATATTGTATATTTGTATCTATATATATATAGCATATTTGAAGCCCGATATCTCAAGTTCCAAAATTATTTGGGATATACGACTTATTGGGTTTTATTAGGGACACCTTAGGCTACAATTTGTATATAGTGGGATATGTGCAGCAAGTCCCATTTTTCCACAATATCCATCATCCGTCATCCTACCCAGCCACTGTTAGCATAGGGTATATATAAAGCCCGATATCTCCAGTTCCAAAATTATTTGGGATATACGACTTATTGGGTTTTATTAGGGACACCTTAGGCTACAATTTGTATATAGTGGGATAGGTGCAGCATGTCCCATTTGCCCACAATATCGATAATCCTACCTTGACTATTTTCTGTTAACCACTTAACATTGCTCTGTTAGCTTTAACATTACCTCTGTTAAAATTTTTGGTTTTTGTCTTTGCTAGTTAAATTTGAATTTATCTTCACACACATAATATATTCAATGTCATGCCTACATACATCTTTGCTGTTTTTCTGTTCAGAATAGAATAACCGTCAAAAAACACTCGACAGTATTTTATTTTTTATTTTTATTTATTTATTTATTTGTTCAAAACAATACAAGAAGAATACATCTTATATTATAGTATTGCTTAGCAATTGTTACTAACATTTATTCGGAATCATTTATTTTAACTAAATTAACATAACTTAACATTAAAATCAATTTAAAAAAAGAAAAGAAACTTAAAATTTAAGAAAAAAAGGAAACTTAAGTCAAGAAAGGGGGAAAAAACATTATTATCACAAAAGTATTAAAGAAAAGAATATTACAATTATAATAAAACTAAGGAAACAAATTAACAAAAATTAGAGAACATTAACTAAGTAAAGTGCTCGAAAATGGCAGTTTTGAAATGCTTTGCATTGCTGATCATTTGTATTTGAGGGCACAAAATAAAAAAAAATTTATTCACATTTAAAAAAGTAACAAAACAAAAAACTTATTTCACTATAAACTTAGTACTTAGTTTTTTATTACAGCTGCCAATCTCCTTGGCATACTTTCCACAAGTCCCATACAGCGCCCCACTGAAATAGCATACCAAGCTTTTTCTATTTCTGTCCATAAATTGGTTTTGCTCTCATTACGTGCTGCTCCACATCATTCCAAACGTTCTCGACAGGATTGAGATCCGGAGAAATGTTACACAGGCTCCTATGCCAAGAAAAACGTCACGTAAAGAGGATTCTTTAAAATATAGAACCTCTGTCGAAGATCCTTTTAAAAGCTCCACCGTAAGCCAGAGGGAAATTTCAAGAAAATATGGTATCAACGTATCCTGCAGAACTATAGGAAGAAGACTTAACTTATAATGTGGCTAATATGTTCAAATTTCGGTCAAGAGGTATTGTAGAACTTAAGAGGATAATACAATAAATGAAAAAATAATGTTGAAGATATTAAATAATTCGATGAAGACAGGCCCTGCACGACGTCCATGTCGTTGATGAGCTCATACAGACTTTGCTTAATAGTGTCCATGCCTCTGCGCCATAAAGAAGCATAAGGAAAATGAGCGTCTTGTACAGCATTAGTTTTGTCGTATGAGAGAGGTATCTGTCACTCAATTGCCAATTGAGATCATAGTAGCACCTGTTAGCGAGAGTGATCCTGCGTTTGATATCCAGACTGACATCATTTTTGGTGGTAACGGCGTAGTTAAGATAAATAAATTCCTTGACTATATCGCAAGTATAGTTATCGGCCGTAATCTGAGAATCCATACGCCGCACGTCTCTACTTGCCGATAACATATTCTTTGTTTTGCTCTCATTTACTGCCACACCCATCTTAGTAGACTCCCGTTCAATAACGCTAAAGGCAGCAGTAAAATCTCATTGGTACGCCCTATGATGTCAATGTCGTCAGCGTACGCAAGCAACTGGACACTTTGAAAAATAGTGCCATTGCGATGCACTCCCGCCTTTCGCAGAACACTCTCCATGACGAAGTTGAATAGGTCGTATAGTCTGTATAGTTCGCAACAATTGCTCGCGTAGCGGCTGACTGCAACGTCATTTATTGATCCATACAGTAGTGCGCATGAAGTGCGAGATGTTGGCTCACAGTCCGCCAATGTCGCTGAGATTAGATGGAGAACGACGGAGTTTATCCGAGAGTTGAGCGGAGAACGCCTCAGCTGTCCAGCTTTCTTGACGTCCAGCTTTCGCAATATACTAGAACGCGCAAACCTCGATACACTAATGCTCAATCGAAACTTGGCTGTGACAAGATAGTGATCCGATTCGATATTTGGACCTTCGACAGAAAACGAAGAATATCAATTGGCCTGAACTCGTTGTTAGTTTTGAGAATGGGAAGGATTTTAGCTGGTTTCAGCAGAAGTAGATTTAGTCAGAACTGTATTGAATAAGTGGGTATAATATGGCAAAAGTCTAGGTGTCAAAGCTTTTAAATATAAAGGATCTAAATCGTCATAATCAATTTATTCGATTTTACCTCTGAAATACATTCCAAAACTTCGAACTGATCTACGCAACAAAAACTAAAGAAATGTTGTGGTGAAACACAACAAAGGTCATCACACAAATTATCGATATACGTTGGAACCTTAAAATTTACAAACTGGTCATTAATATACATCAATATCGGTTTTAGGACATTTTCGGCCAATTCCTACTTCACAAATTACATTCCATTTAGATTTGTTGTCCATTGCGTTAGAAAACTTTCCACCATAATACAGTGTTTTCACAATTTTTATGCGCTTGAATTCACCTACGATAATGTCGTCATATTGAATGGTAATATTCTCAAGAGTGGAAATAAAAGGACAAAATTCAAACTACAATTCGGTCTATATAAACAACCTAGAAGAAGCTTCTTTTTATCGCCAACTGAAATATCTAGAAATAAATATTCAATTTCAATTCCAATGTGGTTAATAATTTTACCTTGCAAAATATACCGTTACAAACATAAATTGCAACTGCAACACTCCTGGCCTTAATACCATTCACTAAGATTCTCCTTTCCGACCGGAAAACCTAAAAGCCCTGAAAATAAAAAAACGGGATCTTGAACATCTACGGGTAACCAAGTTTCGGAAACGCAAATAATGTCAATACCCGCTGACATAAATAAATACCTGAATTCGTCAATCTTATTCAATTTATACACATGTATTCATATTATACACACAGTCTCTGGAATTAGAACCACTAGAACTCATGAAATCTTACGAAAGTTTTGGCAGTGCTTTCAAAAATTAGATCTATATCAGAAGTAATTATTAAGCGTTCGAATATAAAGGAAAAGGTTAAAAAGGTATAGTAGTAGTACGTATCAATTAAATTGATGCTGAAGATAGTAAGGTTCGCAAAAATCAGGAAACATCTTGGGTAGTTGAACAACGTGGCCAGGAAATAACTTGTTAAGGCCATCCATTTCATCTATTTGTATGAGGTCATCATTCATATTTTTTTTATGTATAGACAACCCTGCATAGTGAACGCAGAACATAACACTTTTTTCTTTTTGAGGCGAATTGCCGCGCTCAGTTTTTTTAAATTGGCCTGAGTTAAGTTCTTGTTAACATAGAACTTTACATCTGAGATCAGATGACAAAACCATTGTGAAGTTTCCTGTAGTTTGCCAAGTTCTTATTACATGCAGACCAAAGTTTCACAATAATTTAGAGTTCTCCCTACGTTTGTTGTTGTGATTCCTTTTTCGATAAATAGATTGAATGTTCGGTACAGGGGTATTTACATATTTTGTGGAATGTTTCATGCAGGTGTTCGTCTTGGGAGTACTTGATTTCTTGATCCTAAACTCAAATGAAACTGGATAATTCTCCTGTTGCCTCAATTTCATTTTGAGGTCTCTTATTTCTTCGCGCATTTTATCAACTTCTCCAGATTTGTTCTCAAGAATGGTTATTCTCATTAATGTTTAGTAATTTATTTTCAATAATATTGTATTTTTCCAGCAGATCACTAATTAACTCTTCTTTAAATTTCTTAAATTTGAAATCAATAGTGCGAGAATTTGCTCCGTAAATTTTTAAGCCTGCTGCCCATACAGTTTAATATTTCGAATGGTGAGTCTTATGAAGATCCGAGAAGAATTTGTTCCATGCATTTGGTGAATGTCTGTTTTGCGTTTATTGACAGGCGTGTGGGGCGATTGATGATCGGATTTCAGAATTATCGGCTGCTGGCATGTTAATTTTATTGTTGTTATTTAGATGTGTGTTGGGTCATTCTAACTTTTTATAATATTTTTATATATATTTTTTAATAATAATAATACCTAAAATAATATTTAATTTTTCTTTAACAAATTAATAATGAATTCTATATAATGAACTACCCTAATATTAAGTTAATTTTAAGTTGAATAACCACATAGGATACAAGGTTAAGCAGGCAACGGAGTTGCTGAATATCTTTAACTGTAGAAATCCAGTAATGAAATGTTAGAATTAAGAAAATATAAAATATATAAAGTTAGTTGTAATAAAGAAGTCGTTCGGTAAAGTTATTTTAATCGGAAACATTTTGGCCTCGCGAACATAAATTTAAAGTGTTCTATAATTTAATTATAATTTATTTAATTAAAATTAATTCCTAAAAACTATTAGGAAATTACAATGTGTTAATATTGTTTTAGTTGATGTTGTTATCCTTTCTTAAGCTGTAACTCGGAACGATAATGTCGATTAAATATAAATTGGTGTTTAAAATTAAATTTAAAATTAAGTGCCAATACTCAATAAATACAAAACTTGGCACCGCTTACGTAAGCAGTATTTGCAATCATTATTTGCTGATGTGTCTTAATTTGTTTTGTTTTTTATTTTGTTATCTATTGTATCGTATAGTATAATGTTGTTGTGTAGTTATAAGATAAGCAATGTCACTGAAGTGTAGCTTAATGGTGTTTATTTTATGAGAATGTTCGGAATCGACTTCAAACTGCAGGATGAAATTAATACCTACACCATAGTTGTGTAATCCAGACTGAAGGGTTTTACTGACCAATTATCTATGTGGACATGTTTGCAACAATTTGGAACGAAAAACGAATTCGTGTCGCGTTCCTCAAAGAAAAGCTACAAAAAGCGTGGATAAGCCTAACTTCTCTCGCATTTCAAAATATGGCGGAATCAGTGCCCAGTAGATTGCAGGCTGCATTAGATAGAAAATTTTAATACTTTTTTTTAGTAAAAATACTAAAATATTTTTAATTATAACATTTTTGAGATACTTTGGTGTAATCTGTATGTACACGTTTGTAACATATTTTTTTGGTTTTTTATATTTCTTTCTTTTTTCTCTTGTGTTTTTTGTTTATATGTTTTTCATTAGTAAAAATGAATTTGAGTCTAATCCGCACCAGTAATGTTTTTTTAATTATAAACTTTCGAGATTTAAAAAAAATTTTGAGAGTATCTAAAATTTAAATAATTTTGTTTTTGTCAGTTTAATGTGAATTTGAAGATA
Organism: Sarcophaga subvicina; assembly: GCA_936449025.2. NCBI lineage: Eukaryota > Metazoa > Arthropoda > Insecta > Diptera > Sarcophagidae > Sarcophaga > Sarcophaga subvicina. The sequence continues at coordinate 55,038,469 of OW388081.2, forward strand.
CAATGAATACCAATCTACCAAATTATTATCTTTTGCACCACATTCATTTCAAATATGTATGTACTTTTTAACTCTTAGGGTAATTTTTTGAGATTGAGATTAACGATTAAGTTAACTTTAATATTCGTAGTGAGTTTTTCAGTTTATTTAATCTTACATTTAATCGCTTAACCTTAAGTTTAAACCACCAACTGTCAAAAGTAATTGACAAATTTTATTAAAAGAAAGCTTTTAAGTGAGAGAAAGCCGAATAAGACAAATATTTAAGTGATTATGAATTATATAAAACCCAAATTGACAATAGACATACTTAATTTATTTATTATTTTAATTTATTAATTTATTTATTATTATCAAAAATTGTTTTTTACTTAGGACCATTTTTTGAGTACGAGTTTAAACTCAAGTTTAAGATAATCTTCAGTTAAATTTAATCTTTCGTTTACTGAATTTTAATTTTTTGAGTTGGAGTTTAAACCTTGTAGAGCTGTCACACTTATAAGTAAAACTTGTAAAGTGTTTCACAACAATTTGCTTTTGTATAGAACAAAAACAAACAAACGCTGAATACTATTGATCTTTAAGTAAAAAAATAATTTTTGAAAAATAATTAATAAATTAAAGACTGTCAATTTGTATTTTATATAATTCATAATCACATTGTCGAGAACTATCGAGAGAGGAGAAGGGATGAGAAATGCCTTTTCAGACACAAGAAGAGGGAGCAGGAAAGGCGCGAGCGTGAGGAAGTCGAGATGTATATATGTAGGAATGACGCTCGAAAATTCTATCAATAGGTTAAGCGTCTAACCGAGGGGTATAAGCCTGGAGCGTCTTCCTGTAAGGATAATAATGGAAACTTGGTGACATATCCGCAGGGGGCGCTGAGGTTGTGGAGGAAACACTTCTGTACTCTGCTACAAGGCGATGACGACACCAATACGCCTTAGAGATGATGTTCCGAACCCGATCGATGAAGACGGCGTGGAGATTCAGCCGCCTAGCCATAAAGAGATCAAAGTCTCGATTATGCGTCTTAAAAACAATAAAGCGGCAGGTCCTGATGGCCTCTCTGAACTGTTTAAGACTGGATGTAATGAGTTGGTAGGACGCATGCACCAGTTTATTTACAAAATATGGCTGGAGGAAAGTATGCCCAACGATTGGAACCTCAGTTTCCTCTGTCCTGTCCTGAAAAAGTAGACCATACAATATGCGCCAACTACAGGGATATAAGCCTTCTCCCTATCGCATATAAGATTCTTACAGGCGTATTGGGTGAACGACTGAATCCACTTGTCAAAACACTGATTGGACCTTATCAGTGCAGCTTCAGATCACTTAAAAATATTTTTAACAATTCTAAATTGATTTTTATAAAAAAATTGACAAACTACATAACCCGCGCAACGCCGGGTACAATCTGCTAGTATATGCATAAGTACAAATTTTTGCCCATTTTTTCTCCCTTTGTCCCATTTTTCCCCTTTGGGTCAAAATTTTGAAAAGATTTATTGGCTATAACCTGCACCGACAAAAGCTCGATCAATATCCCAAATTTCAAGAAAATCGGTCCAGGCGTTCAGGCATGATTGGCTATGCATTCAATTTGCCCGTTTTTGGCCCCTCTCCCCTTTTTGGACCTCTTTTAGTTCAACTTTAGAAACGGAACACCTCCAATAGCTATTTGGGAAACTTAACCAAGCTAAATCGTTAAAAATTACCTATAAAACAGTGGCAGCCGTTATTTGTTGTATATGCTCATTTTGTTTAAATTGAAGTTGCCATATTGAAAATAATATATAATATGGCAAGTTCAAACATAAAGTGACCTTTAAATGTTAAGGGTAGAATGATCCTCCTTTTAGCTTAACTATCACTTCTATCTTATTGGGTACTTATAATAATGAAAAACAATTTATCTGTTCGTTAAAATCCTCCCTTTAGTTAACGGGAAGTTGTAATAATGGCCCTTAAAGGTAAAGGGTTCAAAAAGGGGGAAAGGGGCGAAGAACGAGCAAATTGAGTGCATTTATATTTAGAACTTAGAGTATTCAAAAAACAAAAAAAATTCCAAAAAATGTAAAGAAAAATGTATATAATAGGGTGTCCCATGGCCACCTTTTTTGTAGAAATACCTCCCAAACGATACCTGTTAATGCACTGATTACGAAAAAAAAACTTTTTTTTTTATTGGATTATGGTATTATGTTGTTTTTTTTTTTAACTTTTCACGTGAACGTTTTAAATTTTTGAATTTCAATACAAAACAATTGAAAATCACATTTAAAAATATTTTGTACAATTCTAAATTGATTTTTATAAAAAACTAGCATTTGCTATGACCATTAATAATTCTCAGGGTCAAACATTGAAGGTGCTGGTTTAAATTTGGAGACACCATGTTTTTCTCATTGTCAATTGTATGTAACCTGCTCACGGGTACCAAGTGGGAAAAATTTATATATTTTTACCCCAACTGGTAAAACAGCTAATATTGTGTATAGAAGCGTTTTATCAAAATAATAATACTATTTAATTTAATCCTAATATATATAATAAATTGTTCTGTAAGTCTGTTTTTTTGTTTGTTTGTTAGCCAATCACGCCTGAACGCCTGGACCGATTTTCTTGTAAATTTTTACGATTTAGCTTGGTAAGTTTCCCAAATAGCTATTGGAGGTGTTCCGTTTCTAAAGTTAAACCAAAAGAGGTCCAAAAAGGGGGAAAGGGGCCGAAAACGGGCAAATTGAGTGTATAGCCAATCACGCCCGAACGCCTGGACCGATTTTCTTGAAATTTGGAATATTGCTCGAGCTTTTGTCGGTGCAGGTTATAGGTAATAAATCTTCTCAAAATTTTGACCCAAAGGGGGAAAAATGGGACAAAGGGAGAAAAAATGGGCAAAAATTAGTACTTTTATGCATAAATGCTGTATTTTATCTGTTTTATAGGTAATTTTTTACGATTTAGCTTGGTTAAGTTTTCCAAATAGCTATTGTAGGTGTTCCGTTTCTAAAGTTGAACTAAAAGAGGTCCAAAAAGGGGGAAAGGGGCCAAAAACGGGCAAATTGAATGCATAGCCAATCATGCCTGAACGCCTGGACCGATTTTCTTGAAATTTGGGATATTGATCGAGCTTTTGTCGGTGCAGGTTATAGCCAATAAATATTTTAAAAATTTTGACCCAAAGGGGTGCAAGAATATGGTTTATGGAAAGGTGAGGATGTGTTTATTCCCCGTATTCCAATAATTCGAAAAGGTTTGCCATTCAACTTTAAACTCTCTGTTTTGAATTTTGTGTCATTGTGATTGGTGTGAAAACCAAAAATATTTAAACTCAAATAAAAAATTTATAAATTAATTAAATAATTATAATTTTTATAATTTCGTTGTTAATATTGAATTTCCTGGGACGTTATATTAAATAAAAAGAAAGAACGCAAATCTTTACAATTTAAAATTACCAAAATAACAAAGAATTGACTCTGTGTAAAATAAAACAACAAAAATCTAAAAATAGCTTTTAGTTAATCCATATCATGAATAGCGATAGCGAAGGTTATGATTCTAGTAGTGATGACAATTGGCAGGAAGTCAGATCAAGAAAACGATGTAATGAAGAATCACCAAAAATTCAACGTAAGCGCAGAACAACAATAAATGACCCATGCACCAGCAGTACTATGTTTCAATTACTTGAAGACAATATAAGTGATTATAATGAAAACGATAAGAATTCTGAACCAAAACCACCACCAATTTTTCTATCCAATGTAGCAGATATTAAAAAAATGGTAACGAGCCTTCAAAAGGTAATCAGTTCTGAAGATTTTACGTACAAATCAACAAACAATAGTCAGGTCAGATTAATGATAAAATCCATAGATTCCTATCGAAATATTGTTAAATATCTTGATGGGAGAAATTTAGAGTTCCATACTTTTCAACCAAAGCAAGAAAGGGTTTATAGGGCTTTTCAACTCCAGTCGAACTTATCAAAGAAGAAATAGAAAAATTAAACCATAAAGTCAGAAATATAGCAAATGTCGAAAGCCGCATAACGAAAAACCCCTTCTCAATTTTTTTTGTGGATTTGGAGCCTAATGATAACAATAAAGAAATATTCGATGTTAAATGCTTATACAATGCTGTTGTGAAAATAGAACCACCTACAAAGAACAATGACGTTGTACAATGCTACAGATGTCAGCAGTTTGGACACACATAAACGTATTGTGGAAAATTATTTAGATGCGTAAAGTGTGGCTTAAATCATCCTTCATCTCAATGTACAAAGAAGGCTCATACTGCTAGGTATAAAGGCTGTGAAATTTATAAGGAACTGCTTAAAAAGAAAAACTTTATAGGAAGACGTAATAGATTTGTTAATAATCAGGAAACAGTCTTTGACATTAATAATCATAACTTTCCTAATTTAAATAATGAAAATAAAGCCAGCAATAACAATCATTTCGAGAATTCAAATCAGTTCTCATACTCCCAAGCCGTTAAGGGCAGTAATCAAAATGAAAATATTTTCAGCTCATTCCGAAGAATAGAAGCGCTAATGGAGAAACATATAGAAACTACTACCACTTTACTAAATATGATGTCTACACTTATAGCTAAATTATGCAATTAAATCTACGTATAGCTATATGGATTGCCAACGGTATTTCCAACCATACACGAGAAATTGAAATCTTTTTACACACCAACTACATAGACATTCTTTTAGTTTCAGAAACCCATTTTACGAGCAGATCCTACTTTTGCATTAGAGGTTATGATTTAATTAATACCAACCATCCCGACAATCGATCACACGCAGGTTCCTGCATACTTATCAAATCGTCCATTAAATATGATATAGTGGATGAAGTAAGAAAAAAATTTCTGCAAGCTACTAATATAAAGATAAATTGTAATAACAGAGATGTTACCATTAGTACGTTTTTTTTCCTCCAAGACATTCTGTTATATGTTCAGATTACCAACAGTTTTTTAGATCACTAGGCCAAAGATTTATTGTAGGCGGCGATTATAATGCCAAGCACCAGTGGTGGGGCTCCAGGCTTTCGAATCCTAAAGCAAATGAATTATATAAATGTCTGAGAAATAGTAATTATTCCACACTATCAACTGGTTCTCCTACATACTGGCCATCCGATCCACAAAAAATTCCTGATTTACTGGATTTTGCAGTATTCTAAGGAATTCCGTGTCATTCCTTACAAATAGATTCTCTTGATGACTTAAGCTCCGATCACACACCGATACTCATAAACTACAGTACTTCTGTTGATACAAACGCTTTTAACAGAAACCTTATTACATCAAATACAAACATTCAATCATATAATCATGATCAAAATACAAATCTAAATACACGAATAAAAACGGCTGAAGAACTAGATAATGCAGTAGAACAATTCACAAACCTCATCCATGAAGCTAGCAACACCAAGAACACCAAGGGTTCACAAAAACTTCATTCATGTAATAGCAGAAAAAAGGAGACTGCGAAGAAATTGGCAGTCAAGTAGCAATCTTTTGGACAAGAGAATATTTAACAAAGCGTGTAAAGATTTGAAAAAATTACTATATGAGCACAAAAATAAGAAAACTGCTGAATTTATAGGAAGTATAAACAACCAAACATATGACGAACATCTTTTTTGGATGGCTACCAAGTTTTTAAAAAGACCAAAAAAAACGAAATGTAATAATAAGAGCTAGTGATGGTAGTTGGTGTAAGTCAGATAAGGCCATATCTGAAACTTTTGCTTTGTCCTTGTCGAATACTTTTCAGCCCTATGAACTTAATAGTAATAACGAACGTGACAAAGTCATTGAGTTTTTAAATTCTCCGTGTCAAATGGATTTCCCAATTAGACATTTCTCTCCTAATGAAGTTACACGTGAAATAAAGAAACTCAACGAAAGGAAATCCCCCGGCTACGATTTGATATCTGCAAATGCTGTTAATAACTTAACCGTAAAAAGTATAATTCAATACTGAGATTAGACCACTTTCCAACGCAATGGAAATGTGCCGAAATAATCATGATTCCCAAACCAAATAAGCCCGAAAATATGCTGTCTTCATACAGGCCTATCAGTTTACTAGCAATATTCTCAAAAATATTTGAAAGAATATTTTTGCAAAGATTGTTGCCAGTTCTTGAAATATTATTCCAGACCACCAATTTGGCTTTCGAAGCAAACATGGAACTCCTGAACAATGCCACCGAATTGTCGATGCTATAACTGACGCCCTCGAAAATAACCGCTATTGCTCAGCAATCTTTCTTGATATCCAACCAGCATTCGATAGAGTATGGCACGATGGCTTACTTTATAAAATAAAGAAAGTTCTACCAGCTCCGTTCTGCTTGTTCTTCAAAAGTTATCTCTCTCAAAGGAGTTTTTACGTTAAAAATCCAAATTAAAGATCACCTATATTTGAAATAAAAGCAGGTATACCACAGGGAAGCGTGCTAGGTCCAGTACTGTATACAATGTTTACCTCCGATATTCTAATTGCGAACGATGTTGTTGTAGCCACTTACGCAGATGACACCGCAATAGCAGCTTCAAGCCAGTTTCCAACAGAAGCTTCGTTACGTGTACAAAACCAAATAAACCTCCTAGAAAAATGGCTTACTAAATGGAATATAAAAGTTAATTCCAGTAAATCACAACACATCACATTTACCTTAAGAAGACAATACTGTCCAAGTGTGGCTATATATGGAGAACAAATTCCGAAAGAAAATACTGTCAAATACCTTGGCATGACTCTTGATATAAGACTTACTTGGAAAACACACATTAAAGCTAAACATGCTCAGTTGAAAATAAAAACTCGAAAACTGTGCTGGCTTCTAGGACCAAAGTCAGAATTAAATTTGAGCAATAAACTCAGAGTATACAAAGCCATTTTGAAACCGGTTTGGACAAATGGAATAATGTTATGGGGAACCGCAAGTAAATCGAACATTGATATTCTGGAAAGATATCAATCAAAAACACTAAGACTGATAACAGCAGCGCCATGGTTTGTGTCAAACAAATGTATAAGAAGGGACTTAAATTTACTTTCAGTAAGAGAAGAAATAAAAGGGTTAAGTGAAAAATATCTCCAACGATTAAGCAACCATACGAATCCTCTGGCCGTTATGCTTTTAGATGAAAGTAATGAAACGCGTAGACTAAAGCGAACACACGACTTAGACTTGCCTTTTAAAAACTAATTTTTTTTTTGTAAATATGTAAATACGAATTTGTATATAGTTTTCAATTCATACATATACAATACATACTTATATTGTATATAGCTTTGCAGTTCATTGGAGCTGCATTGCTTCTGTAATTTTATGTAATTAAATTTGCTTATTGTCTATGTAGATAGATTGCAAATAAAAAGAAAACAAAAAAAAAACTTTAAACGTTTACAATTTCCAGTTAAACTAGCGTTTGCTGTGAACATTAATAAGTCTCAGGGTCAAACATGGAATGTGGCTGGTTTAAATTTGGAGACACCATGTTTTTCTAATGGTCAATTGTATGTAGCCTGCTCACGGGTACCAAGTGGGAAAAATTTATATATTTTTACCCCAACTGGTAAAACAGCTAATATTGTGTATAGAAACGTTTTATCAAAATAATAATACTATTTATTTTAATTGTAGATTAAGTTTATATTGCATTTATTTAATAGTTATACGTATGTACTCAATATTCCTATAAGTATTAATAATAGAATAAGTTTATTTTTTGTATTTTTTATATATATACTTTTGTATTTTTTTAAGTGTTAATAATAAAAAATTTTAAATTTCTTTAATAACAACAAATAATCACTGTTTTTTTAATTTAAAAACAATTTTCATTTTTTAAACTAATCCAAACTACATAACCCGAGCAACGCCGGGTACAATCTGCTCGTAATTATATAAAAATGAGTTGAATTTTCTTCAATTGCAAAACTTATTTTTATCTTCGGCTTTCGTTATACATTTTTTAATATTTAATTTCTTTTCAGAAAATGGACACATCCCTAAGGGAGAGCTTCAAAATTGGAGTTGACGATATGACCGACATTCCCGATATTGATGAAGTCGGAATTAACAACAATTTAAAACTTCGCTATGAAACCGAAATAATATATGTATCCTTTTCCTTACTAACTTTTCTATAAAAGAAAACTGTTTAGTTAGTCAAAACAATCATAAAATAAAAAACAGTCATTTTACCCCTTCCGGTACGATTTAATAATGAAAAACTGTGCATGAAATAACCATTTAATTTTTATTAAAAAAACTTGTTTCATTTTATAATTCTTACATATTCTTAATTAATATCCATTTTTACACATTGTTAATATCAAAAACGGTAAAATTAAGAAAAAATCAAAGCAAAACCTTAATAAGGTATATAGGCAATAGTCTTCAAGCGTGTGGTACTTTTCAAAACACACGTCTTGTACCAAGAAATTCTAACGGTAAACAACGGTGATAGTGATATGTGATATTTCCACAAGTAACAAAAGTGTTGCAAAATTCAGTACACTAGAAATTTTAAACTAAATTAATTAGCATATTCAACAGTAACTTTAGTCGCATGACGAGTGTAGCTCGTCATTGTGCGGTATGGCATGAAAAACCGATGACGAGCTAGACTCGTCATAATACCGGAAAGGGTTAAAACAAAAACAACAGATCACATACAATATTGGACAAAACTAAAGCACGGAGCTGTGTTTGCTAGAACGTAGTTCAATAAAATTTTAAAACTATTAATGTACCACCGGTGGCCCGCACTACACCTCTTTATCGGGTGGCGCGTCCCACGGGTGGCCCGCACGCAATTTACCATGTTATTAGGCGTTAAGTAAAACCAAATATTTAGATCTTTAACACTTCTGTTAAAAGTATTTATTTTTAATAACAATTATAATTAATAATGTCTTATAAGTATAACAGCCGCCAGTAGGCGACAAACATGGATTAAAGCGCCGGTGTGAAAGTGTTGAGGCTATATTCTCTGCTAACTAAAATTAAAAAAATCTAACAATATTCTTCATTGAACACAAACATTTTCATTAAAAAAATAACACTATTCGCTTTCCTTATGCGACAAAACTAAAGCACATATTAATTTAAATTAATAGAAATTCTAAAATATTTAATATTTAGTTGTGTATCTTATATTTTTCAAAACTGTAGGCATATCTGCGTTGCATAGACTGCAACGTCTACCTGTTAGAAAATATCGTCTTTAGTTTTGCAGGTATCTCCAAAATTCCATAGATTTTCTAGGGGATTGAGATTAAGGAATTATGCTTACCACTTCATTTCATTGATCTTAATATTCACAAACCACTCTTCCACACATTTAACAATATCTTACGGGTCATTATCCTGCTGATATATGTACTCACTTTAGTGGCGGAAAACCACCAACGCGAGGACAGAGCCATAACTAGAGTTATAAAAAGGCCTTAAAAGGCTTAGCAACATACAGAAGCGCAAAAACTGTTTATTTTTCAAAAGAACATAATATTGGTAATTGGAACACTGTGCTGTATTCTGACTAATCTAAATTTAATCTAAAGGGTTCGAAAGGTTTAAAGCAAGTATAACTCACGGTGTACTAAAGGCGCTATGAAGCGTGGAGGAGCGAACGTTCTTGTCTGGGGATGTTTTACGCATCATGGAATCGGACAAATCCATAAGATAAGCGGGATAATGGATCGTTTTATCTACAAAGACATATTACAAAATGTTATGCTACAACATACACAGGAGGAAATACCACTAAGGTGAGTATATCAGCAGGATAATGACCCGAAAGATACAGCTAAATGTATGAAAGAGTGGTTTGTGATTAATAAGATCAATATAATGAAGTGGATAGCACAATTCCTTGATCTCAATCCATTAGAAAATCTATTGGATATTGTCAAATATTACGCGATACCTGCAGAAATACGGACGACCTTTCCCAACAGGTAGAAATTGCACGAAAAGGCATCTCTAAGGAGGATTTTCTAACTTAATTGGGTCAATGCAACGCAGACATGCTGCAGTTTAGAAAAATAAGGGAATAAAATATTAAATATTTTAAATTTTTTTATTAATTTAATTGAAGATGTGCTTTAGTTTTGTCGCGCAAGGAAAGCGAGTATTGTCATTTTTTTATGAAAATTTTTGTGTAATGGAGAATATTGTAAAATTTTTTAATTTTTAGTCTTAATAAATCATTAACAAAAACTTAAGTACATCAGAGTTTTAAAATGTTATTGTACTACGTCATAAACGCAACTTCGTGCTTTAGTTTTGTCTAATACTGTGAATATATACTTTTGTTAATAATAGTCTTATTAATAATAAATTTATTACTAATTTTATTAATTACAATTTTATTTAACTGTGTATTGTAAATGCCATTATACATACATAATATAATTGGTCATTACAACTCATCAGTCAGGATTACGACATAGTTTCTAATGCCATTATGCCAAAATATATTAAATACTGAATTAAAAAAAGGAATTATACTAACGATATGTAGAATTACATCAAGTAGTAAATACATTAATCACCAAAAAACTTCATGATAGTGCTTAACAGCCAGACCAGAAATAAAGTACTCTCTATCCGCATGTAGTAGTATAATTAGACTTATACATACAAACTGTATAAATATTAAAAAAATATTAATTCCTCCCAACAAGCGCGATTTGCCAAGTAATATAAAACTGTTCAACGAATGAAAGCCAAGAAGAACGTAAACAGATTGTCAATTCTAACTATAAAAGGTGATGAACAGGTTGAATCCACGACAACAACCACAAGGTATCAGGTGAACAATCATCAAATGCTGCAGTTCTGTTGAAATAAAAACTGCCCTAGAATCACATATACATATACGTTGTGATATGCGTTCTCAGTGTCCTAATCAAGAAAAAAGTTCCAGAAACGATGCAGCGCACCGTCAAAGAATCTCAAGAAAATCTAGGATGCAAACAAAAAATTTTGAAAAAATTTCATGTTAGCAGATCAATGTTAAGTGTCCAACACATGCAGTAATTTACAGTTCTGCAGCTTTTTGCGTGTATGTAAGAAAACCGTGGCAAGGAATATATAAACATTCCAGCATGTAAAAATTTCGGTCTGTAAAACTCTGCTTTTTTTGTTATTTTTCTACTTGAACTAGGGCAAGTGTGCATTGTTTTTAGAAAATTGTAAAAATGCTTTTTAACAATGCATTCAATTCTCAGCAATCCATCCATATATGCGAACATATGTATAAGTAGGTACATGTATGCATTTTCAAAATAAAAATTATAAACATTTTATTTTGAATTCTTGTTTTCATAAAATTTACCTGTAAATAGCCTAAATAAAGCCTATGACCGATTCTATACTTGTATTTTTCGTGTTTTATTGCTGTGGAAACGAAACCATATCGGTTAGCACGGAAAATTCAAACAGTTACCGCAAAAAATATATATATATTAACTTGAAACCAAATTAAATTAATATCAGATAACAGCTTGAAATCCCTACTTTTATAATAAATTAATACATTTCCTAAGGCTATGTATAAAAAGTCATCAAAACTAACAAATACCAATATTCCTAGACAAAAAAAATTGGAACTAATTAACTTAATTGTCCATTAACAACCCGTTTATCAGATTTCGGTCGATCCTCTTCCATCCGAACGACATGGCCAAGACTGCGCAGCCGGTAACTGTTAATGTGTTGCACAATCGATATCGTTGAGGAATTCATACAGCTCATTGTTGGATCCGATGCGGGAATCATCGCCAACTTTTTCTCCAGACTGACATTCTTTTTGAAGGTAACGGCGGAGCCATGATAAACAAATTCACTAGCAACATCGATACGCCACATGTCTTTACTTGCCGACAACATTTACTTTGTTTTGCCCTCATTAAGTGCCAGACCTATCTTTATAGACTGCAGTTCGATAGTGCTAAAAACATCGGTAACATTTCGCTTGGTAAGCCCTATGATGTCAATGTCGTCAGCTTAATCAAGCAAAACGAGACTTTTGTGGTGGCGAAGGCTCTTATTAACAACCCCGTATCCAAATTCGTGCTTTTCCGTACGACAGCTGTAATATATATCGTATAATGCAAACTTTGTTCATGCTTGTCGTATCCATCGCATTTTCTGGATAGCAGTAATGTCAGCCCTTCATTTCATTAGGGCTTCCACCAGTTGGCAGAAGCACCTACTTTGTGAAGGGTCTAGACATTCCATTTGTCGTTATCATAAATTTTTGAGAGGATCTTGAAAGAGGATTGTGATGTGGTTTTCATTGGTGGATAGGATAGGATTGAACGGTGCGGCATACACTAGTTAATATCTAGGTATGCCATCCAGGAGGGGTCACGTGAAAGGTCATTTTCAAAATGAATACAGCAGAACATAGATCGTTCTGAAGGCCGTTATGTTGACTGGAATCAGAGACGTTTACCTTGTTTTCATACATTTCATCCCATCCCTACACAACTGCTACATACATAAAATTTGCAAATATATGACTTAAGTGTTTTGTTTGATGATATTTATTTCATTTATTTACAACTCGTAGTTTTCTTGGTCAGATTTCCAGTTAGCTCTGCGAGTATAGTTATCTTTACTGCATAATACTCAACGCATTTATAGACGGGATGAGTTTCGTTCTAACTTAATTTGGTATCGCCAGGTTGGTTCCACTTGGAACGAAGATTGCAGAATTTTTCAAGGTTTCATATATTATTATTTATTTATTTATTTATTCATATAAATTAAGGGATTAATCCAAGGATTATATTCAGTTAAAGATCTCTAACTGCTAAGGCCATCAGCTCGAATTACAAATTACATAAATTATGAGCTACAATTAAAATTATTAAATAGATACTATATACTTATGTACATAAATTTTAACAATTTTAGTAAGATTGAATGATCAATTTGGAGCTAATAATGAAGTCATGTATTTTTATGATAATAATGGAGGTTGGTTCTCTGAGGAGGTCAAATCCTGAGAAGTTGTCAAAGAGTTTACGTCTATGGTTTGAGTAAAATGAGAATACAATTAAGATATGTTTTATTGTACGTTGGAGGTTGAGCTGGTTGTTTTAAAAGCCATTGATGGGAGAAAATAGTGTGTCCTAAGCGTAGCCTAGAAAACGTTCGTATTTGTTGATTGCTGACGGAAGTAGGGTAGATTGGGTTAATGTGGTGTGGATTAATGTTAGAATAATGGGGATGAATGATTTTCTTTTGATGGAGCTTCAAGTTGATGAAATTGGCGATATAACAGCGAATGTCGGTTTTTTCAAGCGTGTTGTCCATTATAACAGGTGCGTTGGAAGCGTATTTAGCGGCAATATCTGCTTTTTCATTACCTGCAATGCCGATATGGCTGGGAATCCAGTGTATTTTTATTATGTTGTTGTCTTTTACAAGAGAATTTTATTTATTATTATCCACTTATTGTTGAATGGGTTACAAATTGCTTTCAAAACCGAAAGGCTATCAGAGAATATAACGGTTTTAATCTTGTCCCTTTGTATTAGTCGAATAGCCTGGTAAATTGCACAGGATTCCGCTGTGAATACTGATGAGTGTTGGTATAAAGTGCTAAGCAATAGGTTTTCACCGAAATCATCCACACAGCTGGAATGTTGTTTTGGGACTTAGTGCCATCCGTGTAGAAAAAACGCCAACCATTGTTTCCCAAGCAGTCATCACGTTTTGATAGTAAATTAAGAAAGACGGTCTTTGGTGTCATAGTTTTATTATATTTCGAAGCATTAGACAATAGTTTTCCATGGAGGAGTTTTCATGAGGTATTTAAATCTGGAGAGGAATGTTTAGATCAGAGCATAAAGATAAAGATGAAGCTATTATAGATTTAATTCTTTTAGGCTTAGCGGCAGAAATAATAGATTTATCGCTATCGAGGATTGAGTTGGTACTATTGAGAAGTTTAGGTAGTAATCTGGCTTTCATTTCGTAAATTCTATCGATTAGGGAAGGCAGATTGGCTTCATGGAGTATATTGTTTATGGGAGTTGTCCGGAAAGCGTAGACGCTGGACCTGGCGGCTTGGTGGTAAATAGGCTTTAATATGTTAATATTTGATTTACTGCTGTTGCCATATAAATAAAGACCGTAGTCCATTTTGTTCAGTACTGGGAGTTCTGGTGAGGTATATTAAAGTATTAAAATGAGCAAAGCTTTTATTGGACAAATAACGTATTATGTTGACACGTGAAGTAAGTAGGCTTTTTATTTGAAGATAGTGGCCTTTCCAGTTATAATGTCGCGAAAAATGTAAGGCCAAGAATTTTTAATTATGAAACATTTTGGATTGAAGTGTCGTCAATAACTATTGTTTGTGAAGATGAATCGCAATTGTGCTTTCTGCAAACATGGAATTTTTTGTTTTTAAAAGAGACATTTTTGCGCCGGAATATTCGGTCCAGTTTTTAATATCTAGAAGTACTTTTTGTAGGATTCTATTTGAGTCGTTACTATTTTTTTGCACATTATATATAAGTCATCGGCGTACAAGCAATGATTAACAAATCGGTTAGCACTAATTATCTTGCTAATTTCATCAAAAGCAATCTGGAATAGTATCACAAAAAGTGGTGACCCCTGTGGTATACCGTTTTCCAGAGAAACTGTTTTAGATAGCTGGCCATACATTTTTGGGCTAATCGACCAAGATTTTAGAATGCTCAAAACAACATGAGAGCCGATTCTATCAAATGCTTTCTCAAAGTCGATTGATAGAATAGTAATGTGGTTTATAGCAGAAAGCGCTTTTGTTATATAATAATCCATGTGTAATAACGCGTCGTCACATCCTTTGTTAGCTTTGAAAGCCACTTGCTCCTTAGCTGTAAGGTTTTTATTTTCTAAAAACCAAGCAGGTCTAGTAGCTATGATCCGTTCAATGATTTTTGATAGGCACGGAAGTAACGATATAGGGCGTTATGCACCGATAGAAGACATGTTTTTGGTATAGGCACAACGATGGCAAGTTTCCAAGCGTGAGGTATGTAGCCACTTAGAAATATGGTGTTGTATAGATGAAGTAGTTTAGCCTTGCTTGCCTGTGATAACGCTTTAATCATTGGGTAGGAGATCCGGTCAAGTCCTGGTGTTTTGCCTTTAACTTTACTCAGGCAGTTGTTCAGTTCGGATATGGTGATGGGGTGTTCTGAGAAGCGGGCTTTTTTGTCCTGTGTGGTGTTGGCGGTTGAATCAAAAGTGGATTTTGCTGAGTTGAATGATGAGGAGAAATTAGCGTCGGAAGCATACTCAGCCCAAACTTCGGCGAAGTAATCAGCTATTTTTGATGAGTCGATAAGTGTCTCATTCGGGCTATCGATTGCTTTAATAAAGGAAGAAGAGCCATTACGGGTAATTCTGTTGATTTCATTCCATATTATAGATGGAGGAGTATTTCTGTTTATCGTTTTGGTAAAGTTCTCGAAGCTTTTATGTTTGGCAATTTTTATTTCTTTGCGGAATTTTGCGTTGTCTTTTGTAAATTAAAAGGTTGTCCAGTGTGGGGTTGGCTTTGAAGAGTTGCCAACTTTTAATTTCCAGATTTCGTAGGATGGCAAGTGTAGGATTCCGTCAGGGAACAGCAGGTTTTCTTATTTTAATGTTCGGTTTTGATTGAGGAATATGGACATTACCTGCAGTTCGAATAGCCTTAGTAATGCTGGCAGCATCTTTGTTACTGGAAGACATACGAGTACAAATTTGGATTCTGCTCTTGCTGCATATTTTTCCCAGTTCGCCAAGTGAAGCAAAAATTTACAGGTTTTAATTGGATTGTAGATTTCCTCTGACAGTTTTATTGTAATTTAAATTGGGAAATGGTCACTATTATGCAAATCATCAAGAGTAATCCCAAACTCATCCATGTAATCCATGATGTTAACGGAAGAAGGTTTGTTGAGCAGAAAGAAACATCTAAATTAGTGAGGGTATTATGTGAGGAGAAATGGGTGGGGCTACCATCGTTCAGTATGCAAAGGTCAGTTTGTAGTACAATATTCTCAAGTATAATGCCTCGGTTGTTATTACTTGCAGAACCCCACAGAGTATTCCGGCCATTAAAGTCTCCAATTACTAGTAAAGGTGTATCAAACGACGATATAATATTACTAACATCCCTTAAGGAAATGTCTTGATTCGGTGGAATATAAAAAGATAAAATGGTGAATTTAATATTTAAACTAACTTAGACGGCAATTATTTGGTATGTGGAGTTAACTGGTATTAATGTGTGAGGAATGTTGGAGTTTATGAAGATTCCAGCACCTTGTTTTGAGGTATTATTATCCGAAGAGTTAACAAAACAACCGGTGTAATTTTTTGGCGGAATGGGATTGAAGTTGTAGGGGAAATGTGTTTCTTGCAGCGAAATGAAACAAGGGTCTATTTCTTTCATGAGTAGTTGAAGATTCTAATAACTAAAGCCATTGATATTCCATTGTGAAATAATAAACTCCATGGTAATATGTATTTACGAATATGTACTATATGTATATTAGTGTGAATTAGGTTTAAAGTAAAAGACGTTTATAAAGATGGAAGAGATAAGTGAAAAATTAAGGTGAAGGTAGGTTAGGTTAGGTTAGAGGACGTGTACTTGTCAATTAAGACAAGTACAGTGCCCGGAGGTCGAATTGACCCATTTTACAACGTCCTTAAAGAGGGAAGGATAATAGAGGGATCAAAAGTAGAGGATGTAGGAAAGGGGAGAATGGGAAGTGAAATAATTACACAGATGAGACACAACAAAAAGGGGGAGAGCGCGACTACACTGATGAAGCCCTAACGCCTCTCAACCAGCCTAAGCCACTAATGAATCTGTGGAAAGCCTTGATGTCGGCTCTCGACACAGAATTCAAACTCTCCTCCAAATCGGGCATCATACGCCCCGCGGATAGCTTTCTGGATCCACACAATTGGGAAAATGAGTGCTCATAAGAACCTATAGGGTTTCTTTTCTCGAGGCTGTCCACGTGCCTAGGGTTTTTGGGGTCCTTAGACAGCATCCTACGGAAACGAGCTACATCGGAAACATTCTCGATACTTGTGCAGAAACTCATCCAGGTGGTTCTCTTTGAGCGCTTTATTTCCCTCTTATAATCATTAAAACTGGATCTATATGCAGACCAGTCAACATCCCTGCCTGACTTCTTAGGCTTATTAAAGAGTCTCCTGTTACAACAGCGGAGTCTCTGGAGTTCCGCATTCCACCAGGCTGGCTGGCTACTCTTACCCGGGTAAGTAAGAGGACAAGCATCTCTATAACAAGACAACAAAATATCCGTCAAAGATCCAACTCGATCATTGATGCCAGGAGTGGAACGACCCCTAAGGGCCCTAAGTTACCCTTCCACAGCCTTCTCATATCTGACACAGTCGGTTCTTCTTGGATTCCTAAAAGGCTCGTTAAAGCCACCAGATAGATTAATACTAAAGGATATCAGTTGGTGATCAGAGAAAGAACACTCATCCAGTCCCTAATTTTAGACCTATCCATGTCAGAGAGCGTAATGTCAATTACCGCCTCCCTAACACGGTTCCTAAACGTTGGCGTGTTACCAACGTTACAAATGTTAAGTCTATTAAGAATAATAAAATTCAAAATCGACTCACCCCTGGTATTTACAATCAGCCGCCAAAGTATACATACGGATAACAAATTTCAGAAATTTTTTAACTAATCCGTTTTCGTTGAAAATCTTTGTAATTGTCTGACAACTTTCCTCGATTTTAAGACGGTCTTGGTTAAAAAATTTCTGAAATTTGTTAATTTGTGTACATCAGGCCCACCGTTTTCGTTGAAAATATTTATAATTGTCTGACATCTTTCTTCGATTTTAAGACGGTCTTTTGCATTGGTTTAGAAAATTGTGAGATTTGTAAATCGGATGCATACCTTTGTGGGCCTGTGCAGGGCCCAATGAAATAATTCATTTTCTTAGGATAGCGAGAAAAGTAATTATAGTAAATAAAAGTAAATAGTCGAATAAATTTCCAAAAATAAAAACTTTTAAAATGTTAAAACAAAAAAACAATTCATGATAAGGGAACTTTTTTTATACTTAAGAACACAATAGAAAATTTAAAATTATAGTGGGTGTTGACTCACTTATGGCGCTCACTGTAGGTGACTTAAATTTGTCCTCGGTTGAAATAATGTTTTTTTGTGGTTTGAGGTTATCAAGTTTATTAATGTTGTTGGTTTGGGCTGTTTCTCTAGCGTTGGTTCGTGTAATTTGCTTTGAGGTAGATGGGGTACTGACTTTAGGTTAAAGGGATGTTTGAGTGTGATAGTTTTACATTACTTGCTGAAAGTGGGTTTGTATTATCGGTATGTTGCTTCCTGCTGACAGGTTTTCGTAGCGTAAGGGGACCAGAGACTATTGATGCGTAGGAGTTGTTATGAATGGGGATATTTTCTCTATGCTTCCGGCGGGCTTCACCTAGGCTACAATAATTCTTTGTTTTTATTTCCAATATTTCCTTTAATTGCAAGTAACGGAGGCAGTGTTATCGGCAGATGAGTGTTCTCCAGAACAGTTTGTGCAGAGCGTTCGGGTGCACTTTTCGGGATCATGAGGAGGGAGCCTGCATGAGGGAGCGGCATGTAGTATTGCCATTGCAACGGTTTTTGGTGTGACCCAATTTTTGGCAATTCTTACATCTCATTGGGTTCGGGATGTAGTGATCCACTTTACATTTGTACCAGGCCACATATACCGACGATGGAATGCGATAAAGATCAAAAGTGAGGATAATCTTATCAGATGGAATACGTTAGTTACCGTCTTCACCAGGTTTTGTAAATTTATAAACACTCGTGACGCCTTAATTCTTCATTTCTTGCACTATTTCTTGCTCTGAGACATTTATGAGACAGGGTGCGTATAAGAAGGTTTGTAAAAATCACAATCAAACGCGAGAAAAAATAAGAAATTTAGAAAAATAATAAAATTAAGGCAAAGTATCTGTGAGAAAGGAACGGTACAAAATACACGTGTTCAGAGAAAACAAAGAAGAAAGAGATCGAATAACAACCGTACGCTTTGAATGCTAGACAATGACTGTTCATATATTAAAAACACTTAGAGCCATTATTACAACTTGTCTTTAAACTTGGGGATAGTTAAAGGTACCTTTAGCTAAAGGGAACTGGAAAGTTACCTTTATCTTAAATTCGTTATTACAACTTACAGATAAAATTTTTCAAAAATATGGCAGTGCCGGAGCATAAAACTACTCAATTATAGAAGTTTTTTTTTTAACGCAGTGGCAGCCGTTATTTGTTGTATATGCTAATTTTGTTTAAATTGAAGTTGCCATATTGAAAATAATATATAATATGGCAAGTTCAAACATAAAGTGACCTTTAAATGTTAAAGGTAGGGTGATACTCCCTTTAGCTTAACGATCACTTCTATCTTATTGGGTACTCATAATAACGAAAAACAATTTATCTGCCCGTTAAAATCCTCCCTTTAGTTAACGGCAAGTTGTAATAATGTACCTTAATTTTGTATTTATAGCCAACAAGAACAAGTTTTACCTTATCTCAGTCAATTTCAAAGAATTTGGAAGATTATTTTACTTTTTTTAAATCTGTTACCATTTTGTGGTCTTCGTCTTTATTTTAGTCTTAACTAAATTTCTTACTTTTGTTGAGGGGATGTAAAACGAAATTTCTTCGATTACCAGAATTAATTTCCTTGTTTTGTTTTAATCAATTTGAAGAGGTTTCATCGAATTTGAGGTTGTAATGTATTTATAACTTTAACTTACAACAAGGAAAAATGATTTTGTCGTGCAGTGATTTTGAAAAGTTTTTGAAAAATTTTATATTTTGCCGAAACTGAGTCAACCCTTTGCCATTGCTAAGGGTTCTTCGAAAGAGTGCCATAGAAAGAGTTTTTGATAAACTTCAGCTTTATTCAACACACTTGTTTAAATATAAGAATTAGGAATAAGGGCAAAATAAAATGAGAAAATAGAAGAGGTGGTAAACAAAATCAAGAATTGAAAGGGAAAAGGAGAAAAAGAAATGCGAAAACGACAATAATCTGCCGTTATGACAACCAGAGATAAAGTATCCTTTTAAAGATATCCCCTAGCCAGCCAATTCCGTTTAGATCCTCAAGTTTTCAGTCCTTAAGTTCCTCAAAAAATCGACTACGAAATCGACCTGGAATATCTCTGTCTACGTATGTACATGCAGACAAGTCCGTTGACATAAATCCACTGTTTCCTCACAAAGTACAAAATTCACAATTATTCCTATTCCATTGGCTGATCCCATGTCTAATAACTCTCATCCAACGTCTACTACCTTTGTCCTCAAGGCTTTTGCAACATTGCATTTCGTTTCACATATCTATATACGGTTTAGGAGTTGAGCGAGTTATTTTTTAATAGTTTCTGGCAATAGCTCCGCAAGTTCGTTGCCAATAACGTGGCTATGACCAATATCCAGTATAATGTAATTTGATAATCAGACATAAGATTGTTTTGCAGCCTTTTAAACTCCCAGACAAAATGTTCACTCAAAGCCTCTAGTATTGTCTGATTTTCTACATATGTACATTGCAACTCTTGAGCCCCTAGCCATATGTTTTCTGTCTAGTTTGGTGGCCCTTACGTTTTAATTCGTTTAATAAAAAGGGACCTCTTTTATGTTCAAAAAGTTTATAGTTTCTCAATTGATTTAAATATTACAAGCAAGTCAAAGACGTGCTCGGTTAATGCAGCTTTCGCTGGACTGGCAATCCTTGACCGAATTGTATCGGGTCATTTCGGATCGTCGATCCAAATGGTGTGGGCACTGAATAGGGAAAACTATGCTATTCTTTTGATGAATTGAAACTTAGTCTAAAAGAATTTGATGGCATAAAGCTATTATAAAAATAATAGCCTCTTAATCCAAAGTATAGCAAAGATGCAGTCATATACGGAAAAGGTAATTTAATGATCTCGTAACATTTGTCTACGCGTAATACTTGCCCTTTATACAGAATAAATAGAACAATGAAAAATTATATGTACATATACGTTTTGCAAAACGATTGTCTCAAATGCAGAGGAAGAAATGCTCATTACGTATTGATATGAGTACGATATTATATTATTATAATATATATTATATATTTGAAAGAGTAGTGTATTAAAAATAAAGGTGAATTGGTCAGCGCAGACGTCTAATCTCAATACCACAGAAAAGCTGTGGAAAATTTAGATCGAAGAGTATTCGGAAAAAATTAAGTAATACTGACCAACTTTTCCGGCAGGTGGAAAAGGCTTGGAATGAAATTTAATAAAAAAATTTATTTTGTATAATTGAAACCACGTACCGAAGTTTTAAAAAACAACGGTTATGCCATAAATATTAAGTTATTCACATACATACATACATAATTGGTCATTACAACCCTTCAGTCGGGATTACGACCTAGTTTCTCACACCACTTATGTTGTGTATGTTAATTTTATGCATGAGTGACTTTAAACTGTAGTGTGACTTTAAACTGTAGGTCCCAGTTTAAAGTCGACTCCGAACGACAGATTTTTGAAAAACTTTTCATGCCAATTTTACTTACTCTCGGAGTTTTTGCCAGAAATCTGCTGAGAGGAAGTCGCCAAAGAAATACTTTTTGTATTTTATTTTGATGTCTGGCATGGGGCTACTACCAACCTACTACGTACCTACTAGACTACGCCGACTTCAATATTAAGTTATTTTAAGTGATTATTTCATTACTTAAAAATGGTATACAGTTTATCTATCGATCTAGTGATTTTTGAAGAACGTTGTTCTCAGTGAACGTGATTTGTTAATCACTGTTCTTTAAAACAGTGATTGTGATCACAGTATTCCAAAAGAAAGAAAACATTAAAGAGGAATAAGTGTAAATACAATAATGACAATAACATATTTTGTTAAGTCGTAAGAAAGAGACAACTAGATACATACTACGAAAAGACTACTAAACAAAATCAAAGTGGTGTCATCAATGTTATTATTTTTAATGTAATTTTTTTATATGAAGTTTGACAATTAAGTTTCACACAAAGTTCATGTATAAAAGACAAAAGTAAATAATCAACATCATCTAATACTAATTCCGCCTCGCTCAAAATAAAATGAAATTAATTTGTGTATGTAACAATTTTGAAAGAACGACATTATTAGTAACTGTTATTTGGCAATTTCAATCACGGTAGTTACCAGTGAATTATCAATCACCGTGATTAAATCACAGTTTTGAAAATATCGCTCATCTCTAGTATATTATTATACTTGTTTTATTATTTACAATATTCGTTTCAAATTAAGAATTTTCTTAATTTTGGATAAGTTTTTAAGTATCATTTTTTTCACAAGAATTTAGTACTTTAGCTTTATCTGAATTCTGAATAAAAATAATACATAAGGCAAACTGATTTCTCACAGAAACACATTGCTTTCCTTAAAGTACAATTCAGACTTATACCGGATCAATTCTTGTTGCTGTAAATCCATATAAATCATTGAATATTTTTAATAAGGTAAGTATATTTTTTTTACACAATTTATAATGCTACATATAACATATTATTAACTCTCAGGACTTCGTTTCAAAATATCATATGCAGAAGATTGGCACTAACGATCCGCATGTATTTGCATTAGCAGAAGCTTCATACCGAAGTATAATTAATGACGATATCAATCAGGTAAAATAAAGTTTTAATGACTATTAGTTTTTGTAATAGTTTTCAATGTATTTTCTTAAATCTATAAAATTTTAAATATAAAACTTGATATTTTAAAAAAGATTTATAATACATAATACGTTATTACAATCCTTCAGACAGGATTACGGCCTAGCTTCTCACACATACACACTTATGTTGTGTATGGTAATATTATATATAACTGGCGGGATGTACAGTTTAAAGCCGGCTACGAACTACAGAAACTTTTCATATCAATTTTATTAACTCATAAGAGTTTTTGGAGAAATCTGCTGAGAGGAAGTCGCCGAAGAAATATTTTTACATATTTCGTTTTGTTTGAGATGTCTGACCTGGGGTTTGAACCGTGGCCTCACGTCTAATTCCTACTAGACTTCGGCATACACAGTTAATGTAAATGTTGCGTTTAGCTTCTTGATACGTTTTTAACAAGTATGATGGGGAAGTTGAACTGTTTGAGTCTGCTTCTTGAAAACAAAAGTTTTCTGTAATTATAGTGTTAACAAGTGTTAAATTACTTTAACTTTTAACTTTTTAAAAACTCCACCGATTTCAGACCAGCTATGACGCGCCTTGACGCTGCATTTTTGATTGATCAAAATGAACTAGAGTTAGAGTCAATGAAATAGAAATTTTCCGACATGCCAGATTTTAAAATATGCTATCAAAACTCACCCTGTTAAGAGTTCTAGCGATTAATTTAGTTAAAGTGACGTAAAATGCATTAAAAACAATTCACTTTGTCCGCCCGTGTTGTCCTGTTTTCCCGCAAAAGGACACTTAGTGGATTTTAAAATCTCACATGTCGGAAAATTTCAAAATCTACTTTGAAAGCTCGCTCTGTTAAGGGTTCTGGGTATTAATTTAGTTAAAGGGACGTAATATGCATTAAAAACAATTCCCTTTGTCCGCCCCTGTTGTCCCGTTTTCCGGCAAAACGACGTTAAGGGGGTTTTTAAACCTGACATGTCAGAAAATTTCAAAATCTACTAACCAAACTCACTCTTTTAATGGCTCTTGCGATTATTTTAGTTAAAGGGACGTAATATGTCCCGATTTATCGCTATATTGATTTATTTACTGGATTACATTAGCTTTCGGAAATATTTGATTATCCGTTTGTTGTAGTTTATATTACACAATATTTTTTAGCAGTGATTAACTATAGGACTTATTTTACCAACTTATCCTTTTCCTTTCTAAGCCTTAAATTAATTGTTTAACAGAGTTCTGTTAGTAACATAACAGAGCGCTGTTAACTGATTTGGTTTGCGTCACGGTAATAGATTTTAAAATCTATTTTCACAGACATATAGATGACGTTCATAGAAGTACTATCTCATAGTCAGAACACCATCCGTGTACTCAGCTCTCCTTGAAGTCGATTCTACACAAGAATGGGACAACCTGGACGTGTAAAATGGAGCCACCCTTTGTTTGATCGCAGGGCAAGTCAGAATGTACGTAGGTAGATGAGCTTTTAAGGAGATAAGCTTCCACCGATGGCACCAGATCCTCTCCATAGAAAAGGAGAAGTTGGGAAAGCTCTAGTCCGCGAAAGATAAGATGTAGACAATCGTAATTTTTGTTTGGTAGTTATAGTGCGAAGATATTTTTGTCTTGCATTAGACTATCCAAAAATATTATCGTGCGTTAGAGACTCGAATAATTCAAATCTATTTAATCCCATTATGAAAATTGTTTGATGCGGAAGGAATTATCAGAAAGCACATCTGTAACCTGGGCGACGATAATGCATTTCAAGAGAAACACTTGGATGCATAACATCGAGCAGCATCCTGTAGTTTATTATTCAACGGGATATAGGTTAAGGACAACTATAAGAGCAATAAATCCTTAGGTCGTAGTGCTTTCGTATCTCCACCTAACAATAAGTTCATTTCAGTTCCTTTTTGTTTCGAAATCAATAATTCCATTATTACCATATTTTTATCTATACTGACATTTTGATGTACGTTCTGTAAATTTGTCCTTTTAAATATTCAAGGAAGAAGTCCATCATTTTTATATTTCTCCCATTGATCACTTCTCTTGGAAAAATTATTATATGCATTAAGATAAGTATTAAGGAAACTTTATTTTAACCTTACACACTAAGAACATATTCAATGCGCCATTTTTCGAGCAGCAATTTTGTAACTCATTCTTTTTATTTTGAAGGCGGCAGCGTCAAAGTATAAGTTGATTAATTAAAAGTAAACAGTTGATTACTTCTTTATCAATGATTCTACTAAAATACTTTCTCGCATTTTTGATAGTTATATTGTATGCAACGTGTTTTAGAAATTTCCATTTCATTCTTCTTTCTGTATTAACAGCACTAATCCGTTCATTGACGTGATCAAAAATAGCAATTAGCCTAATTGCGAAGTAACAGCATAAATAATTTCCATTTTCAGATATGTATTCTATTTTTAACAGTTTTCTACACGGTACGTGGCGTGCCCAATGTGTTAAGATTATAACATTTGAAAATTTACAAAAACTAATAGCACGTGAATTTCTGAAATTAACTATACATATACAATATTTTATCTCTAATATTGTGCTTTTTTTCATATCATAAAATTTTGAAATCATCAAAACGTTTACATTTTGCCTGTATACTATAACCTAAAACGTATCATTAAAAGTCGACGTCTTCGTTCTATAACATTCTAAGTCGAAAAAGTCTGTTTTGAGTTATGAGCTCTCAAAGTTTTCACGCGACATACGACTATATGTGTATTTTAAGTAGATTTTTCCCTATAACTTCGGAACGGATCGGCACTTCTTAACCAAATTTTGTATTTAAGTTAGAGAACGTAGAATTTAAAAATGCAAGAACATTAAAACCGTTCTAAGTACACTCAGAACGTTATAGAATGGAGGCGTCGAAGTATTCACAGCAATTAAAATTTAACATAATATTGATTATTACTTTTTAGACAATAGCGTTGAAAATATTACAGTAGAATATTAAAAATTATTAACCCCAAATTATATCTCTTCATGAAATCCCCTTCCTTTCTTGTCTTAACGTCCCAATCCCTATTAGATACAGTCTGTACAATCTTAATACATCTTTAAGAATATATGGTGATGTATCAACTTTGGGGCATAAACAGTCCTTTTCTTCCAACGATTTTGATGTTTTTGAGATCGACATTATATCAAAAATGAAATGAATTACAATAAGGATGTCGAAAAATACTAGTATACATACATACATGTTAAATGCGTTCAATAAAATGTTAAAAAAGTACATCTTAAAACAATAACATTTATACAATTTTGTTTTTAAGAAAAAAATTACTATTTTAATTCAAAACTACATTAGTTAATGTACAATTGTATATTGAAAATATTATGATTTATTTTTATTATACAAGAACTGGACAATAAATAATTAAAAATTTAATTCTTTCATATTTGGGATATATGTATGTATTAATAATGAATGCTTACGTTATAAAGCATTTTGTCCTTTCATTTAACCCATTCAAGAACCCCAAAGTTTATTAAGGGTCAAAATCGTAACTTTCCTAATCAAACTAAATATTAATTATAATTATGTACTAACTATAATTATATTTTACCCTAACTATTATTATATTATATGAATATGTATAATTAAATTGGAATACTTTTGTGTTTGGAGGAAATGGATGGGCGAAATATAAAAATGCATTTATGGAACAAAGGCCCGATTATTAAAAATAAAAAATTCTGAGAAAAAAGTGAATGAAGTTGACTATGAATAATTAAATTTTTGGGCCAAAAAAATATAAGAGGAAAGGTGTTCCCTGATTACCTATAACCCGTATAGGGTATAACAGGGGTGGGAATAGAAGCGCCTATTTTTGCCCTAGAAGTCCGTATAGTTCTACTCCCTTCATATCTTCTCCAACTGCCCGCTTTGAAGTTTTCATATTATTTCCAAAATATATCCATCACATCTTCCCATGTTTTTAAGTAATTTTATATTACTTTCAAAATTTAAAAATTTGGACTTATAGTAATAAAATAATTATAAAATATTACAATAATTATTATTTATTTATTTATTTTATTTATTTATTTATTCATATAAAACCAAGGGAATAAATCCAAGGCTTATATTTAGTTAAGGAGCACTAGCTGCAAAGGCCATCAGCTCGAATTAAAAATTATATAAATTATAAACTACAATTAAGATTATTAATGAGGTACTATGTACATATTTACAAAAAAAATTTTAATAGTTATAGTAAGATTAAATGATTAGTTTGGAGATAAGAATGAAGTCATGTATTTTGATGATATTGGTGGAGGTAGGTTCTCTGAGGAGTTCAAATCCAGAGAAGTTGCCAAAAAGTTTACGTCTATGGTTTGAGTAAGATGGGCAATCCATTAAGATGTGTTTTATTGTAAGGTGACAGTTGCATCGGTTGCACGTTGGAGGTTGAGCTGGTTGTTTTAAAAGCCATTGATGGGAGAAAATAGTGTGTCCCAAGCGTAGCCTTGAAAACGTTCGAATTTGTTGATTGTTGACGGAAGTGGGGTAGATTGGGTTAATGTGGTGTGGATTAATGATTGAATAATGTGGATGAATAATTTCTTTCTGATGGAGTCTCAAGTTGATGAAATTGGCGATATGACGGCGAATGTCGGTTTTTTCAAGCGTGTTGTCCATTATAACAGGTGCGTAGGAGGCGTATTTAGCGGCAATATCTGCTTTTTCATTACCTGCAATGCCGATATGACTGGGAATCCAGTGTATTTTTATTATGTTGTTGTTTTTTACAAGACAGTCTCTGATTTTATTTATTGTTATCCACTTATTGTCGAATGGGTTACAAATTGCTTTCAAAACCGAAAGGCTATCCGAGAATATGACAGTTTTAATCTTGTCCCTTTGTATTAGTCGAATAGCCTGGTAAATTGCGCAGGATTCCGCTGTAAATACTGATGAGTGTTGGTATAGAGTGCTAAGCAATATGTTCTCACCGGAATCACCAACAACAGCGTAAGCTGGAATGTTGTTTTGGGATTTAGTGCCATCCGTGTAGAGAAAACGCCAACCATTGTTTCTCAAACAGTCATTACGTTCTGATAGTAATTTAAGAAAGACGGTCTTTGGTGTCGTAGTTTTATTATATTTGGCAAGTGACAAATCGAAGCATGAGTCAATGTTTTTCCATGGGGGGGTATTCACGAGATATTTAAATCTGTGGAGAGGGATGTTTAGATCGGAGCATAATGATAAAGATGAAGCCATTGCAGATTTAATTCGTTTAGGCTTAGCGGCAGAAATAATAGAGGAGATATCACCATCGAGGATTGAGTTGGTACTGTTGAGAAGTTTAGGTATTAATCTGGCTTTCATTTCGTAAATTCTATCGGTTAGGGAGGGGAGATTGGCTTCATGGAGTATGTTGTCTATGGGAGTTGTCCGGAAAGCGTAGACGCTGGACCTGGCGGCTTGATGGTAAATAGGCTTTAATATGTTAATATTTGATTTACTGCTGTTACCATATAAATAAAGACCGTAGTCCATTTTGTTCAAAACTAGAGTTCTGGTGAGGTATATTAAAGTATTGAAATGAGCAAAGCTTTTATTGGACAGATAGCGTATTATGTTGACGCGTGAGGTAAGTGGGCTTTTTATTTGAAGATAGTGGTCTTTCCAGTTGTAATTACGTGAAAATGTAAGGCCAAGAATTTTCAATTTTGAAACATTTTGGATTGAAGTGTCATCAATAACTATTGTGTGTGAAGATGAATCGCAATTGTGCTTTCTGCAAACATGGAATTTTTTTGTTTTCAAAAGAGAAATTTTTGCGCCGGAATATTCGGTCCAGTTTTTGATATCCAGAAGTATTTTTTGTAGGATTCTGTTTGAGTCATTGTTACTATTTTTTTTGCACATAATGTATAAGTCATCGGCATACAAGCAATGATCAACAAATCGGTTAGCACTAATTATCTTGCTAATTTCGTTAAAAGCAATTTGGAATAGTATCACAGAAAGTGGTGACCCCTGTGGAATACCGTTTTCCAGAGAAACTGTTTTAGACAGCTGGCCATTAATTTTTACCTTGAAACGCCTGTTTGATAAAAAGGATTTAATAAAGTTAAATATTTTTGGGCCTATCGACCAAGATTTTAGAATGCTCAAAACAACATGAGAGCAGATTCTATCAAATGCTTTCTCAAAGTCGATTGATAGAATAGTAATGTGGTTTCTAGCAGAAAGCGCCTTTGTGATGTAATAATCCAAGTGTAATAACGCGTCGTCACATCCTTTGTTAGCTTTGAAAGCCACTTGCTCCTTAGCTATAAGGTTTTTATTTACTAAAAACCAAGCAAGTCTAGTCGCTATGATCCTTTCAATGATTTTGGATAGGCACGGAAGTAACGATATAGGACGATATGCACCGATAGAAGATGTGTTTTTGGTTTTCGGTATAGGCACTACGATGGCAAGTTTCCAAGCGTGAGGGATGTAGCCACTTTGAAATATGGTGTTATATAAGTGAAGTAGTTTAACCTTGCTTGCCCGTGATAACGCTTTAATCATTGGGTAGGAGATCCGGTCAAGTCCTGGTGTTTTACCTTTCACTTTACTCAGGCAGTTGTTCAGTTCAGATATGGTGATGGGGTGTTCTAAGAAGCGGGCTTTTTTGTCCTGTGTGGTGATGGCTGTTGAATCGAAGGTGGATTTTGCTGAGTTGAATGATGGGGAGAAATTGGAGTCGGAAGCATACTCAGCCCAAACTACAGCGAAGTAATCAGCTATTTTTGATGGGTCGATAAGTGTCCCATTCGGGCTATCGATTGCTTTAATGAAGGAAGAAGAGCCCTTACGGGTGATACTGTTAATTTTGTTCCATATTATAGAGGTAGGAGTATTTCTGTTTATTGTTTTGGTAAAGTTTTCGAAGCTTTTATGCTTGGCAATTTTTATTTCTTTTCGGAATTTTGCGTTATGTCTTTTGTAAATTAAAAGGTTATCCGATGTGGGGTTGGCTTTGAAGATTTGCCAACTTTTCATTTTAAGGTTTCGTAGGATGGCAAGTGTAGGATTCCACCAGGGAACAGGAGGTTTTCTCATTTTAATGTTCGGTTTTGATTGAGGAATGTGGACATTAGCTGCAGTTCGAATTGCCTTAGTAATGCTAGCAGCATCTTTGTTACTGGAAGAAGTTAGTGGTCTAGACATACGAGTACAAATTTCGGATTCTGCTCTGGCTGCATATTTTTCCCAGTTCGCGAGGTGTAGCAAAAATTTACAAGTTTTTATTGGATTGTAGATTTCCTCTGATAGTTTTATAGTAATTTTAATTGGGAAATGGTCACTATTATGCAAATCATCAAGAGTGGTCCATGATGTTAACGGAAGAAGGTTTGTTGAGCAGAACGAAACATCTATATTAGTGAGGGTATTATGTGAGGAGAAATGGGTAGGGCTACCGTCATTTAGTATGCAAAGGCCAGTTTGTAGTACGATATTCTCAAGTATAATGCCTCGGTTGTTATTACTTGCAGAACCCCACAGAGTATTCCAGCCATTGAAGTCTCCAATTACTAGTAACGGTGTATCAAACGATGATATAATGTTACTAACATCCCTTAAGGAAATGTCTTGATTCGGTGGAATATAAAAAGATAAAATAGTGAATTTAATATTTAAACTAACTTGGACGGCAATAATTTGGTATGTGGAGTTGATTGGTATTAGTGTGTGAGGAATGTTGGACTTTATGAAGATACCAGCACCTTGTTTTGAGGTATTATTATCCGGTGAGTTAACAAAATAACCAGTGTAATTTTTTGGCGGAATGGGGTTGAAGTTGTAGGGACAGTGTGTTTCTTGTAGCGAGATGAAACAAGGGTCTATTTCTCCCATGAGTAGTTGAAGATTCTGATAATTATTGATGAGGCCGTTGATATTCCATTGTAAAACAATAAACTCCATGAAAATATATATGAACGAAATATATACTATATGTATATTAGTGCGAATTAAGATTAGAGTAAAAGACGTTTATCAAGATGGAAGAAATATGTGAAAAGTTAAGGTGAATGTGTATCCATTGATGGTTCGTCTGAGTCTTCTTCATTCGATTTCGGGATATAATAATTATTTTTGGCTAATAGAGATTGAGTCAAATTTGAAATAGGTGACTGAAATTTATCCACGATAGAGATATTTTGTTTTTGGTATATATTCTCGGTTGAAATAATGTTTTTTTGTGATTTGAGGTTGCTAAGTTTGTTGATGTTGTTGGTTTGGGCTGATTCTTTGACGTTAGATTGTGTAATTTGCCTTGAGGTAGATGGGGTGTTGACTTTAGGTTGAAGGGGTGTTTGAGTGGGATGGTTTTCGGATACGTTATTTGCTGAAGGTGAGTTTGTATTATTGATAGGTTGCTTGTTGCTGTTGGGTTTTTGTAGTGTAAGGGGACCAGAGGCCATTGATGCGTAGGAGTTGTTATGAGCTGTTTGAATGGGATTATTTTCTCTATATTTTCGCCGGGCTTCACTTAGGCTACAATAATTCCTTGTTTTTATTTTCAATATTTCCTTTAATTGAATGTAACGGGGGCAGTTGTTATCGGCAGATGAATGTTCCCCAGAACAGTTTGTGCAGAGCGTTCGGGTGCATTTTTCGGGATTATGGGGAGGGAGACTGCAAGTGGGGCATGTAGTGTTTCCGTTGCAGCGGTTTTTGGTGTGACCCAATTTTTGGCAATTCTTGCATCTCATTGGGTTCGGAATGTAGTGATCTACTTTGCATTTGTACCAGGCCACATCTACCGACGATGGAAGACGATAAAGATCAAAAGTGAGAATGATTTTACCAGAAGGAATACGTGAATTACCATCTTCGCCAGGTTTTGTAAATTTATAAACACTGGTGACTCCTTGACTTTTCATTTCCTGCACTATTTCTTGCTCTGGGACATTTATGAGACAGGGTGCGTATATAACGCCTTTGACGAAATTTAACGTGTCATGAAATTTGCACGAAATTGGACACAAATTTGCTAGGGATTTGGCTTTTATTAATTTGTCGGCAGCGCGAGTGTTGCGCATGAGGATTAGTAGATTTCCATCACGAAGTGAGGTTATGGATGTGTATTCTGTGGAGATACATTCAATGCCTTTTTTTATAGCAAACGGGCTAAGAGTTGATAGTGGTTTCTTTGGGTCAGTCGAAGAAATTACAACATATTTTGGGTTGCTATTATTATTATTATTGCTGCTCTGTGGAATGGGTAGATCGGGATAATCGGTAAGTTTCTGTTTCTTAGGACGGCTTTCAATATAATCCCCCAGAACAGAGAATCTGTTGCTGGAGAATTTGTCCGGGGGATCCGGAGCCATGGTGTTAATAAAAATGTGCACGAATTTCTATTGAAGGTTAGGAAGAATCACAAAACAAACGCGAGAAAAAAAAATAAGTAATTTAGAAAAGTAATAAAATTAAGGCAAAGTAAGCTGTGCGAAAGTAACGGTACAGAAAAAAAAACACGTATTCAAAGAAAAAGAGACGAAGCGATTCGAAAAAAAAACAACCGTACGCTTTGAAAGCTAGACGATGACTGCAATAATTATTATTATCTCTGTAACTTTCCTTGTTTTTATTTAAAAAATAAATATTATATATGTATATATACATATTTTGTAAAACGTATTTAAAAAATATGTCGGATGTATCTATTATAAGATAGTATCTAACGCATGTTTTTCATCTTTTTTCATCAACGTAACATTGAATGCCTGATTAAGTCTAGTCTGAAACTGTTACGAAAATTTAAAACCAAAATCAATAGTCAGTCTTCGAGTTGCTGAACAAAATCAAACTATGTCATATACAAGGATATTACCAAAGCGTTTAATAACTATAAATAACAAAATATAGACTGATGGGCTCTATACGGAATTATTTTAGGTTAATCTACCAAATAGATTTTAGATATGTAAACGAATTGTTTTATTCAAGTGCCAAAAGAAAGACAGGTAGACACTTTACTGTTTTCTTTATTTTTATATGGTCAGCCAAATACCATAAAAGGCCTAACTAGAAAATGCAAATCCAGTTTCGTTCAACTGTACACACAACAAACTTTTAGTAAAGCTTCGTCAAAAAAATTTCATTAACTACAGAACGAAACTGATCGCAATTTACTTAGCTGCTGATGTTTGTAAAACAATAAAAAAGCAAATTGTAATGTCTACCGTTCATACATAAGAGCAATGAAACAATAGAACAGAAACAGAAATAAAACAACAATGTAGAAAAAATAAATAAAAACGAAATCTAAAATCTACAGAAAATATAAATAAACAAATCTTACGATATACAGGCGTCTCATTAATAGGTTAATATGTGTAAGATTTTGGAGTGAAAGTTAATTTGACTTTTGTAAAACGAGACAATTTCTTTGTTAAATGAATCAATAATGATTTGTGAGTTAATAAAAATAAGACAAAGTAGTGAATTAAAGGCATATACAATTACCTTAATTTATTGTTTAACTATGCGAACAGCATCCAAGCGATTGCGATACAAAGCGAGCATAAATTTATTTTCTTCTTGGCAATCAAATTGAAGAATTTATTCGGCGGTTCATATTTGGTTAAATTGGCACGGCTTTCGAAATATAGTCCTATGCGTACAAAAACAGTGACCACTTCGGTTGTTCAACAGATAGCCACCACCATCAATTCATACTTTTGACCATAGAACCGATCGTATTATGAATAATTTAACCAGATTCCCAAAGACAGCAATTTAAAGCTTCCTATTAGAACAATGGCAACCAATATGGTTATGTACTGCAAGACCGAGATAAAAGTAGCCAAAGGTAGAGCAGTATTGTGCACCAAGAAGTTTTATTTTGCTTTTTAGGTTATGTTCTTTGATGCATTTAATGATCAAATCGGAACAGTTTGCATCATAATGACTGGAGAACTTATCGTGATTTTCATTTAAAAATCATCTGATTTGAAGAAGTTGATTGCAAATAATGTAAGCGCCGGTTGCTTATTTGTTCATCATATTTGCGATAAAAAGAATTTCTTTTATTGTTAATACATTTACTGGAGTGTAACTTTGAATTTGAGTGCTGTTTCCTTATTTATTACATTTTATTTTTATTATAAATTAAGATTTGTATGGGTTTGTATGGTTTGACGAAGGCATATAGGAGTGAATTATGTTCTGAATTCCTCAAAGTTATGTGTTCTTTGAACTTAGTATTTAACGCGAATGTAGGTAGGTTGAAGGAGAGGTGACCAACAAAGGGTCTCATGCTAATTGGCATACACGTAAGCTTGTTGTGCGCTCACCATTAAGAATACCACCTTACTTTCTATAGGAAGTCTGTATCTTGCACAAACTTCTTCCAGTACACTCCTTTATAACGAGTTATATCTGGTGTAAAAAGTGCTCCATCGTTTCGATGTCTTCATCGCACGCCCTGGTTTCATCGTTTTCCACCACGCTAATACGGTTCAGGTTCAGATTGAGCATTCCGTGAGTACGTTCAATAGTGTGCTCAGGTCGCCCTTATTTAGTTTTAAAGTACTTATGGCTCCCTCCGCATTAGGATCACCCCAAAGTATTTTTGTAATTCTTAATATTGCGTCATTCCCCAATAGTCGATGTGACGTTTCCGCCAACTTCTTCAACTTGGCCTTTAATGCACTAACAGCATATAGTATGTAATACATTGGCTCTATTAGCTAGAATATTAGCTCTATTGTCACTTCCACTCCCTCTATAAAGACTAGGAACCTTTATAATGCGTACCGTTCCATGACTGGAGTAATTGTAAATTGCCTTTTTACGCTCCAGTACGGTTTTTGATCCCATATTCTTGCATGTTAAACTGTCATTTGACTATCTGCAAAGATTTTTAAATCCCTTTTGAATTCCGGTTCTTTTGTATAGAGGTCTAGTCCCGTTCTATCTCCTTGTTAAGAACCATCCTTGTAGCAAATAGTCCCCATGGATATATGTGGCATGGTAAAGTCGATCTGGTTATAAAGTGATGCAATTGGTTGTTATTGGGTATTCTGTCGGATAACATCGTGTTAAGCGAGAGACCGTCCAGTGCCCCAACTATATTCTGGCGATACGATTTGTGGCTCTGGTGGCTGCCATAAGTTCCGGTTGGTTGTTATTCTGCCTTATTTTTCTTTCGTTAATCTATTGTTGTTCCAACCAACCAGGTGATTGATCTGCTGTAGCGGATAACGGTGCTGTCATTTATCGTTGCCTTGAAAAAATGCCTTTCGAGTATGTGCTGTCCTGGTAGAGAACCTAACTAACCGTTGAATCCTATTTTCCTCGCTAGATGACAGCACGAAAAACTATTTTTAAATTTGAATTCGCTATCCTTTTGTGACATCCCAGAAGTGGGATACAAATTCTAGCTCTTGTTTCTTATATTTTTGTTCACAATGGAATACTCGCTCCCGCTCACTCACGGTAAACAAAGCTGCAAAGCAACATTTAATTAATTTAATCGAGATGGGTATGTCGAGTTCTGCTAATAAAAAGCATCTTACTGAGCATATCGAAAGTTCTAATGAGATGGAATTTCAAAAATCACCAAAATTCTCTTCTCATGGCATGCTACAACTTATACTAGCATTTGAAAGTCAAATAGCCAACATTCAGTCGTTTGTGCAATAAAAATCTCGTTTTGCACCAAGGGGGCAAAACCACTCCTCTGAAACAGCAAACTCAGTTCGATTATATAATTCATGTCCAAAGTTTTCCTCAAACCACCAACGTCCAACTACATCCATAATGTTTCGTTATCAGAAAACGCAAACGCACCTTAATACGTACAGCCAATGAATATTTCCTTATTTAATCCGTCGTCAAAGGAATCAGTATCGTTAATTTACAACTCTTCATATCTACAACAAATTCTTTCGAAACAACATACGTTCAATCTAGGGTATCAACAGGCAATTATATTCAAGAAATAGAGCGACTCAATACCAATTTATAGCTCCTACCATGAATAATGTAAGCTCTGCAATGTTTTTTTCAACACAGCTTGTTGTTCAACAAAATAGTCAAATGATAAATTCATATGACCAAGTAAGAGAGATTATCTCGCTTTTGTCAGATTTTGATTCCGTCGTGGATGAGTCTCTTAACTCTGTGCAGTTCGCTAAGAGAATTAATCTTCTCCAATCGGCTTATGGACGGGACGATCGTTCTGTTATATTTGGTGTACAGCAGAAAATGAAAGGCCCGGCTGGGTCGATTCAGTTGAGAAGGTATTTATGACTTGGTTATAATTTTTTGTTTTAGATTTTCCCTACGTTGATAACGCAGCCGATGTTCATATAAAGATGACAGCAATGATTCGTCGTATATACGAGACTTCCCAGCAATACTACTACATAATGTACGCTATTGGTAAAAAGGGAAATCTCAGCGATGCAGCCACAGAAAGACATTTCGTCAGTGGAACCAACGATTACAATTTGAAGAGGAAAATATCCAATGAATACGTATCTTGCTACCATCTTTTCAACGATATAATCAGTTATTCCAATTGTAATGAAATGATACACCCACAACTAATAACAAAATAAAAGGCAATACCAACGAAACAACAGCCAACGTCGCACAAATAAAAAAGACAACGGAGCTTCCTTTAATAAAATTAAGTGTTATAATTGTTCTAACTATGGTCATTACTCAATCTGGTGTCAGGAACATCAGAAAAGGCCCTTTGTGATATTTGCCGGCAGATTGTAGAACAGGATAAAATAATTCCGTAAATGTAAACAAAATTACGTACGAAACACCAAAGTCGATATAGGGTCATTCTAAGGACGGCAACAAAAACAATGTCGCCACCGAAGCTTTTATAGGCAGTTATCGTTCGGCTGTGGAATGTAACATTATTTTGAAACACATCTATAAAACGAAAGTCATTGAAAAATAAATAAAAGTAAAATAGAGTTTTTTATTTTGGAGGTTAAGATAATGTGCTAATCAGTTGAGATCTGCTGTGTTTCGAAGGAAAGCGATCAATTATAGAAGGTGGCAAATGCTGGATACAAAATATTAACACAGTTGAATCTCGCATAAGATATAAATGAATTAGGAAAAAGCAATTTAGTACAGAAGGAGATAACATTAGCCACCGAGCTCTCGCTACACGCGACGCCATACATGGTAAATACGATAAAAAACTTCTCCAAAGTTTTATCATCCGCAAATCTGACTCGCCATATGCATTCGGAATAATCCTTTTAGAAAAGAAAAATAGTTTATGTGTGGACTACCGTCAATTAAATAAAACGCCGTAACCTAGCCAGGGATGGACGAACAATTCGCTAAACTTTTTGGAAATTATTATTCTTAATAGTTTAAGGTATTAGAAACATGACGTCATCCCCACTAAATCGATAAAAGTGGGCATACATTTTTTTGGGTACTTGAGCGTACTTGAGAACATTATAACGCTTAGAGTCGAGAAGATCAACGGTATTATGAATAACTCGGAGTTTCAACGGTTATTAAGTCTGACTGGATTTATTCGTAAATTTGTGGAACGCTACTCCTTTATCTAAAGACCTCTTACGAATCTTCTATGCTAAAGAGATGTGGAAAAATTCAAACGGGCCAAGCTCAGGAACGGTCATTGATAAGACTAATTTTATTTCTATGCAACAAGCCTGTACTGCGGATATATAAATTATCTGCGCAACACGAGGAGCTTACGGAAGCAAGTAGTTTAGGGTTGGCTGGTGTTCTTCTGTAAAACACATGAACATGGACCATCAGGTTAAGTCATGTGTGGGTAATGCTTACTGGGTATTGGTAATTCAGCTTAAGGACGAGGAACTTATGAATATCATCAAAAGGACAAAAGGAATTCGAACTCCAGATTAAAACGGAGTATGTACTGAAGAACAACCGCTTGTATCGTAAAACACAACAATGAGTGAAACTCGTTGTTCCGATGGCAGTAAGGTGGCGAATTGCCAAATTATGTCACGATGACATAGATCACTACGGATTGAAAAAAAGTTTGGAGAGAGTACAGCAAAATTTTTGTTTTTCTCGTTTACAAAAGAATTTGAAAGAATATGTAGCTGCCTGCGTCGTGTGTTTTTGCAATAAAGCAAAATGTGGTAAGCACGATGGTAACTTGAATTATGATAATTTGAAACCGTTGCCTTTTTTCGTTAAATTTATGTGAATCATTTGGGACCATTTATTAAAAGTAAGAAAGCTAACACGGACATAGCTTTTTCTGAGCCTTTCACGATATATGCAGTTATCAAGACCTTGAGAAATACAAAATCTGTTTCTGCAATAAATTGTTTAAGAGTTGGCGAGCTATTTTGGTTTACCTAAACGTTTGATCTCAGACCGTGGCACGGATTATACCTCTAAGATTTATGAACAATTTTGCGACGATAACTGTATTCAGCATATTATAAATGCCGTACGTACACCCATAGTCAACGGGCAGGTTGAACGAGTCAACCAAACCTTTTTGTCATACTTACCTACTACCACATAGGATCCAAAAGACTGGGTCCTAAGCTAATAGACGTAATAAAAAATCGCGTTAATAACAGTTCTACAGAATGACGAATGTTCTCAAACGGTTATATCATTAAATGAGAGGAGGCAAATGGGTGTCGACAACATTGTACGGGAAAGACAATAATGGAAGAAAAGATTTGACGAGAAACATAGCCGGCCTACCATGTATGATGAAGGTAATTTGAAAGCGATAACCAAGCAACCGGTGAATCACGAAAGCTGTTATCCAAATATCGCAGACCCTATATTCTAAAGAGCTTAATAGCAAGTGACTGATACCAAAGAATATTGATATAAAGAATACGCATTATGTAGAAGTAAAATTTCTGTTAATGTAATGTTACGACCCGCTCTCACCAAAATATTTTTAAAAATCATTTCTGGGTGAGGGGAGAGGAAGACAGAAGGAAAATGAACACAAACAAAGAGCGTAACAATGTGTTGCTTTCATCGTACGTATGGACATGTGTATGTATCTTGTGTTTTTTGATTTAGTTGTCGATCAGACTGCGACAAGACCACATGTTTAGCGAATGCTTTATCATTTTATTTCAGAATAACACTCGAAGAATATTTTGTGTTAAAAATGTCATTAGCTCGGCGTATTTCATTCTTTTATTTTGTCTCATAGTATAATTTTTTTTAAATGCTTTGGAATGCTCGTTTTTTTCTTTTAGTAACAAATGGTTTTTTTATTCTTTTTATTTTTCTAAAAAACATGGCATAACTTTTAAGCCAAAGCTTTTAAGCTTTATGTTCTTTTAATAATAAAATGGAGTTTTTATTTTATCTTTATTTATCTAAAATTATTAAGCCAAAAATAGACAGCTTTACATATGTATGTTGATGAAATGAAAATAAAAATAGAGTATATTACTAACACTTTTATATGGCTGTAAATAAATAAATTCACTCAACTTATTTTCTCTCTCTCACTCACTAATCCATAACCATAGGCATGTGTTAACCTAGAGGAAAATTGTTAGTAATACTTTCAAGTCTACTTATTAACCCAATGATATGTATATGTGATCGGAAAATATAGAAAAATTGTACTGCATTAAATCTCTAAAGACACCGCATTTAACTTGGCAAGTATTCTTCCAAAAATCGAAATCATTTCTCATTGATATTAGTGAATACTACTGTGATATTTCTTTGGGTGTATAATTGAAGTCTGAAAAAAGCGACATGAACCTTCTTTAAAAGCTGAGAAGATTTTTACGCTCTTTTTAACGAACATTCTTGATGTTCGTGTCCTATGTGTGTAAAAAGCCGAAGATTTTTTTACCCTGAGGGACATTGGTGTCGACGTCTGTTTTTAACACCAGAAAAATAAATAAAAAATTGGTCAAACAACAAAAACGCACGATGAGAACAACGCATGATGAGAACAACGCATTGTTACGCTCTTGGTTTCTGTAACCTTCCCTTCTATCTTTCCCCCCGCGTCAAGAAATATTTTTGAAAAATATTCCAAAATATGTTAAAATGCACATTATTTATACTTTATTTTCTTTGCTGATACTTAATTAAGAACATACCTGGCGTTCAGATTATAGGGCTTATGTTTACTGTTTAGTTCTGACAGAATGTAAAGATGGTTCAACGTCCGAACTTGATGATACCTTCTGAAATTATATCTATATATATTTTACTAAAAAAGAAAGTGACTGCGCTTATCTATATTTTTCTTATCTTCTGATGGTGATAGTAATAGAAATTAAGAAAATAGTAAATACAACAATTTTTTTTTTAATTTTCTAGTTTCTAAGTTAGAAAAAAATTGATCGTTCCTGTTGTGTCACATAGAAAATATTGGTTTTATTTTTGTTTGATATACAAACAAATATTTAAAGTTCCATATTTTTGATGATAATAATGAACGCCTTGAGAGTTACATTTTCTGAAAGGTAATTTTATAATCTTTAGCCTTTATACAATAAGTTCAACATATTTTATAAATGTATTGGAAACACAAGCTAAAGCAAAATTGCATTGCTTTTAGACCAAAACTATATGACCTTAATAATTTAGCAGGGTGTATAAATGTTTGCCAAACCGGCTCGAAAAATTAAATTAGAAATAATTGAGTGTGCCGTCATAATAAAATTATAAAAATATTAGAAAACAAAAAAGTGTATTGCTTACGTAACCACTATTAATTCATACACCAAGCGCGTTTTCATACATCAACATTCAAAATAACTTATATTAGAGAATAATAATGACTGCGCCTTGAGAGTTACTGTTTCTGAAAGGTAATTCCATAATCTTTAAATTAATAAAAATATATTTGTAAAATTTGTAAATATTTTTAAAACAAATGCTGAAACAAAAGTCCATTATTTTCATAAAAAATTATTTTACCAGTATTAATTCGTGCAGTGTATAATTTAATTCTGAAGTTAATTTTTATGGTACTTTTACTAAATTACAAATAAGTAAAATATACCGCTATAATAAAAATAAAGAAATGTTAGATAATAAAAGAAAATAGTGAGTTAGCAATGGTCAGATAATTTTGGTCTAAAAACAATGAAATTTTGCTTTAGTTTGTAATTTAAATAAATATGTCCAAAGAATTAAAGATTATAAAATTACCTTTAAGCCCACTTCCAATTACATTTTAGGAAATGTAGCTCTAAAGGCGTTTTCATTATTATTATCCAGAATATGTAACTTTAAATATTGGTATATCAAACAAAAATTGAATGAATTAAGAGTGGTTAGGGTAGTATATTAACCTTTTTGCCGAAATTTTTTATTTTAATAAACTTTAATAAGAGGCAGAATGTTATTTAGAGTAAATTCAACAAGATTATGGTGATGCATGCAAAAGAACTTAAACCGTTCTCTGTTCTACATACTTTTTAACATGAACACTGTTAATAGTTCTGTTTTTATCTATAGTCTCAAATATCGTAAATAAATAGATACAATTTCTGTTTTATTTATGTTTTTGTTGGAAACTTGAACTTAAATAATTCAAAATGAAAAACCAAAAATCGCTCGGAGTATGATTATTTTTCGTATGCTATTTATATTTTTTTATTTATAAAAATGAATGTGTTTATTTGTTTGTGGGTTTGTTTGTTTGAAGTCTATAGACGGCTAAACGGCTGGACCGATTTTCTTGAAATTTTAACAGTACCTTCCTGTATAGCTATAGGCTACTTTTTATTTTAAAGTTTCAAGTAGGCGAGGTGCCATGCCCACATACCCAATAAGTATTTAATGTCACATATCTCATAAACTGCAAGCTAGAGTCCTCAAATTTTGTATGGACGACTTTGACGTATATATGAACAAAATGAGCGGATTGGCTATAGTGGACGTGTCACCTCTCATAGTCTACATATATTAAAATGAATGTTTGTTTGTATGTACCTTACAGAATCGTAAACTGTGCAATTGATCATGTTATGATCTTTAGCAAAGTTGTTGCGCATGAGCCGGGGAAGGTTTCTAAGTTGGTATGACTAATTTCCGACAGGTGGCGCCACAGAAAATTACTTAAAATGAATTAAATCGTAAAGTGTGCATTTGATCATGTTATAATCTTTAGCAAAGTTGTTGCACATGAGCCGACGGAGGTTTCTAAGTTGGTATGACCAATATCCGATAGGTGGCGCCACTGAAAATTACTTAAAATGATTTAAATCGTAAACAGTGTATTTGATCATGTTATGATCGTTAGCAAAATTGTTGCGCATAAGCCGACGAAGGTTTCGAAGTTGGTATGACCAATTTCCGACAAGAGGTGCTATCGAAAATTACTCAAAATGAATTAAATCGTAAACTGTGCATTCTTTAACAAAGTTGTTGCGCATGAGTCGACGGAGGTTGGTGCGATTAATTTCCGATGGATGGCGTCACTGAAAATTGTTTAAAATTAATGACAAGCAATTGGTCGACTTACACCTCAAGCACGGAAGAAAGGAGCATTACGAGCCTCAGAATCAGACGAGCATTGAACCACTTGAACAACGAGAAGTGAGATTAGAAACTGATCGAATGCGTACTACTCAGGCCCGTTCATCTGAATCATCAGGACAACGGCAAACAACATCAATAAAATGATTCAAAATTAATTGTACATTTGTGTAATGTCTTTCCTTCAAATTTATTATAGTTGGTGGCACAGCAACACGCGCAGGGTACAGCTAGTTACTATATATTTTATAATTTATTTTTTACTCGTGGTAGTTTGATAAAATTTTAGGTTTAAAACATAGTCTCTGGTTTGTTTTATTTTTAGTCACAAGAGCAAAGAAATAATAGAATTGAGTAAAATAAATAATTGAGAAAAATTCCTCATTAATTTACATATTTCCTTTTCATATCTCCTGTATTAGTCTGTTGTTATATCTGGCGAATCAGGTGCTGGAAAAACTGAAACGACAAAATTTATTCTGCAATACCTTTGCTCTGTTACATCTGATGTTTCTACTTGGATTCAACAGCAAATTTTAGAGGCGAACACTATTCTGGAAGCTTTTGGTATGTATAGCATAATATTTAAATGTGTATATTTTTGAAATAAGTAAATTTAGTGCAAACTAAAAACTCATTTGAAATTTTTCCATGTTATTCATATTATTTATTGAATCTTCCAATTAAAAATTGAAATGACAATAAATAAGTGACCAACTCTTATAATTAAGAAATTTGCTTATGCCAGTAACAGGGAAATATGTTTGGTTATCATCGTTATTTTTATTTGGAAATATTATGTGTCTTGCATAGAGATGAGTGATGAAACGTACGTGTATTCCTGACGAATGTGACCATTGTTATTACTTGTTACTATACTTGGGTGTAATGGGAGCTTTTTCAAGCATATTGTTGAAAATTTAGCAATCTTTGTTATCACAAATAGGTCATTTTGAGATCCTTTTATGCACTTATTCGAATATGGAAAATATAGTGCTGCTGTAGTCGCACGTAGTAGCTTGTTTTAACGCCGTAACATTTTGTATATGAGATGCAGTCAGATCTTAACAGTTAAATAAGAAGTCGCCGTAGTCTAGTAGGTAGTGTGTTGGCTTATTAGACGCAAAGCCAGGGTTCGAGCCCCAGGTGAGACATCAAAGACAAAATACAAAAAGTATTTCTTCGGCGACTTCCTCTCAGCAGATTTCTGGCAAAAACTCTGAGAGTAAATAAAGTTGCCTTGAAAAAGTTTCTCAAAAATCTGTCATTCGGAGTCGACTTTAAAC
The DNA here is from genome assembly GCA_936449025.2 of Sarcophaga subvicina. Lineage (NCBI taxonomy): Eukaryota > Metazoa > Arthropoda > Insecta > Diptera > Sarcophagidae > Sarcophaga > Sarcophaga subvicina. The sequence continues at coordinate 55,082,115 of OW388081.2, forward strand.
TGTAGGTCCCACCACTCATGTATAAAATTAACACACAACATAAGTGGTGCGAGAAACTAGGACGGTGTACAATGGGTCAATTCGATCTCCGGGTACTGTACTTGTCTTAATTGACAAGTACACGTCCTTTAACCTAACCTAACATTATGCACGTATGGTACGTCTGGTCTTTTCTGAAATGCTCTATGTATGTACCTTCCATTTTAAATTTACTGTCCAGCGATAAGGTTTCTTTGTCAAGTTTTTCATATAAAGTTGAACATCATCCAGAGGCGTCACTCGCATAACTTTGGGATGAGGTCAATAAATCTACTGCTCTGGAAAACGTGGTTTTAATTTATATTTTTTGTTTATCTAATGTCGTAGTTATTAGTCGTTATTAATATGAGTGTCGAGTCGCTTGCACTTTTTAATGGTTTTCATTGTTAGCCACTACGAAGCACCTTTTTTAAATGTTTGTGTGTAGGAGAATTTAATTAAAGTAGGGTGAAATATGTGTGATTAACGTCTATCGCCGGTTGTAATTGCTTACTTTAAAAATGCCGTTATACAACATATTTTTGTTTGCTTTAAGTTGTAAAATTTTATTAATGCGTGTCTCTTAGAAGAGTGAATTCCCTCATATGTTTTTAAAGTCTCATTTAACTTAAGGGGTACAGGCCTCTGATCTCAACATTATTGAGCATGATTTCGAAAGAACTCGTCCGCAAGCTCAATAAATCCAGTATCGGCACAGTGGAGTAATTGAAACAAGAAATTAGGCGAGAATGAAACAACATAACCCCGGAATTTAACGCCAATCTCGTGCAGTTTATGCCTCGACGTATGGAAGCAATAATAAAACCAAAAGGTTTTTTTCCAAGTATTAAAACAGTGCCTTTTATTTGACATGAAATTCGTTAATATTGTTTCCCTTTTTGTTTTACAAATATTTTTAAATAAAAATGCTAAGTATTATACCTACAGTGGCGAGCAAAAGTGTATTCATGTTGGCAGATTCCGCCCTTTAACCCCTATAAAATCTTTAATGAATGAGAACGCAAGATGAATGTTTCTGGGTTGATTACTTGTTTATTATATTACATATTTAAGTTAAAAAATTAAAAGAAATTATATACCATAATTCAAGAATATAAATAAAATTAAAAATAACTCAATTCGAACACTTTTGCACGTATATTCAAAAACCTTAATATTAAGCGATTTTTAATACTTTGTCCACAATCGCTTGTTCTTTTTTATATTTTTAATGCGGTTTAGCATACTTTCCACCAATTTTTGTATGATTTCATCTGGGATTTTGTTCCACTCCTCTTGTACTCTTTGCCAGAGTTCATCCATGTTCGTTGGTGTTCTTTCATACACGGCCAGTCTTCTTTTTAAAAGAGCGTACAAATTTTCTATAGGATTGAGATCCGGGCTTTGTGCTGGCCATTTAAGTAATTTAAATTTTTGATTAGACAACCAATTTCTAACAATTTTAGAGGTATGTGTAGGATCTCCATCTTGTTGAAAGTGTATCTCCTCCTCGGGATATGAACTTTTGTCCGCATATTCTGCCAAATTAGTCTGAAGAACATGGAGATAATCTTCCTTCTTTATTATACCTTCTATCTTAACCAGTGGACCAACGTTCCACCAAGTAAAACACCCCCACATCATCAAACTTCCCCCGCCACGTTTTACTGTTTGCTTTACATGATGTCTTTGAAGATTTTTATGTGGGCGGCGCCAGTAATATTCTTTTCCATCTGATTGGAAACGGTTAATTTTAGTCTCATCAGACCAAATCACATGGTTCCAATCCTCTGCTGTTCAGTTTTCGTATTCTTTACAAAATTGCAGGCGCGCCTTAACATTTTTATTTAATAAGACTGGTTTCTTTTTCTTGACTGCTGCGACTACACCAATTCTTCGTAGTGATCTACGAACAGTCCAATCACTAACGTGTTTATTTATTGCTTTGGCAGCTAATTTTGGTGTTCTAGTATCCCTATTTCTCATTAATCGCTCAATATGCCGAGCATCTGCGTCTGTTACCAACCTTGGACGAGCAGTTATGATACATTTGGATGATATAATTCGTCTTTTACGAACACTTTGTACAGTACTATGGGCTATTTTTAAAGATTTAGCTCATTCTCCGCATGACTGTCCATTTTCCGTCATAACTACTATACGATGTTCTATTTTCACGCTTATTTTTTCATTTTGTAGTGACAAATAAATTACCAATGTTTATTTTAATAAAAAAATGCCAACAATATTTTGGAAACTGCACTTAAACTTTTTAAAAACAAACAAAGTTGATATTAAACCGTACTCGATAAAAAAATAACGGTAAATTATAAATTCACACTTGTAAATTGACATAACCCAATATGAGCAAAAGTGTTCGAGTTGTCATATTTTGCGATCATGCTCGATAACTAGAGTTGTAATTATTCTTTTTATACAATTTTTGCACTATAATATAATCCAACAGTAATGAATAAACATGCGAATTTTCGTTAAAATATCTTAGCTAGAAAAATTTTTTTTGACGTTTTACTAGAAAATTTACCAACATGAAAACACTTTTGCACGCCACTGTATATAAATATAAATCCACATAAAATTTTTTTCGAAATATTTCCAATGAAGTGGAAAAATCGGCATTTGAATAATCTCATACCTGGTGTCCAATTATACGTTTGAGCCACTGTATTTGCTTGTTTCACTATAGAGATGAGCGATATTTTCAAAACTGTGATTTAATCACGGTGATTGATAATTCACTGGTAACTACCGTGATTGAAATTCCAAATAACAGTTACTAATAATGTCGTTTTTTCAAAATTGTTACATACACTAATTAATTTCATTTTATTTTGAGCGAGGCAGAATTGGTATTAGATGATGTTGATTATTTACTTTTGTCTTTTGTACATGAACTTTGTGTGAAACATTGATGACACCACTTTGATTTTGTTTAGTAGTCTTTTCGTAGTATGTATCTAGTTGTCTCTTTCTTACAACTTAATAAAATACGTTATTGCCATTATTGTTTTCTTTTGGAATACTGTGATCACAATCACTGTTTTAAAGAACAGTGATTAACAAATCACGTTCACTGAGAACAACGTTCTTCAAAAATCACTGGATCGCTCATCTCTGTTTCACTATCTAATGAAATTAAATAGTTATGTTGATATGTTGCTGGTGCTGATATGAGCAATGATACATATTTGTTAACGTTTATAATCAAAAATGCTTTGATAATATCTAAAAAGTTTTTTATTAATACAAACTTTGAGCCCAAATTGATATTTAGATAATAGAATAGAATAGATATTGTCGATAATAGTTCTAAAACTTTTTAAAAGTACCTTTTCATATAATATTGATACTGTAGGTTGTAATGAAATTGGTGTATAGGACTTCATGTCAGCTAACGGCACCTCAGGTTTTGGTATCATTATTACTTCCAAATTTTTTTAAAAAGATTTTTTTAATGCTCAAAATGAAAAATACGGGCTATAAATTGCCTCATATTCAAAGTATCTGTAAAAGAAATTTAGAAAATGAATTGTTTAAATTTTACAAAATTTTTCGGAAGTGTGGTGATCTACGATGTGGAAGCACTGATGCAATAACATATGTTTGGTTAAGTGCAGTCAAATGCATCAAAAGAGATGATTCTGTAAAAGTGCTGAAAAGGAGAGCACCGTAGTCTAGTAGGTAGTGTGTTGCCTTATTAGACGTAAAGCCAGGGTTCGAGCCCCAGGCCAGACATCAAAACAAAATCCAAAAAGTATTTCTTCGGCGACTTTCTCTCAGCAGATTTCTGGCAAAAACTCTCTGAGAACAGATTAAATTAATAAATAAATCATTACAAAATCAGGTGTGGGGTGCACCTTTGGAAAATCTATAAAAGCAGTGCTTCTACTAAAGGATCGGTAATTTATTGACGGATAAAAATGGATTTGCGTCCTAGCTGCACGATGCTTATGACGGCCCTTGCTGACGCTGGCGTTGATTTTCCGGAATCTGCCACGTTAAGTCAGCTTCGAATATTGTATGAGGGAGTTATGAGAAAAGAAGAATCTAAGAAAAATTTCACCGACGACACCACTCCAACAGATGAAATGCTTGGTGCATTGATGGAACTAAGGAAGACGTAGATTCCTTAGCCGTGTCACCTGATGCTAACGAAATGATGAACATACCGCCTAATGCCGAAAAATCGGATGTTGAATATTTTGAAGTCCCCGCTGCCAAAAATACTGAAATGAAGAAACCTAAAGTTAATAATATTGAGATGTCCGCTGTCAAATTATCTGCTGCCCAAGTTGCTGACGTCCTGAATACTAGAGTTCCTTCTGCCAAGATTTCTGACGCAAAAGCCCTGAGGTTAAATAGCATGCTGCCACAGCTACATCTAAATCTAGTGCACATGCTGCTAATATAAATATCTTTGTGCCCGTTGCCGACGCTATAGTCTCAGCTAATGGCTTTGCCAACTTTTCTAACACATCTGCCGAAGAAGAATTCGTTTAGAAATGCTGAAGTTACAGCAACAAATCCGTTTGTTGGAAGAAGACGATCAGCGTCTACCCAACATCCGCCGCATTGATCTGGCAGAGCTAGATGCGGCCATACCACCATTTAATGGGGACGACAATTATGACGTAACAAAGTGGTTTGTAGAATTCAAAGATTATGCAAACGTGTATGGTTATTCTGACAAGGAAGTGTGTGGCGGTTCGAAGTCGTTTAGAGGGCACTGCGAAATAATATGTTACAAATCTAAGCCTGGTAGAATATGGCAACCTAAAGTTGAATATGATAGACATTCAAACGATCGGTATCTCATCAACAGGTGTATCAGCAACTGCGCTCACGTTCATTGAAACCAAATGAATCGTGCTTAAGCTTTGTGATTTCAATGCAATCAATTGCAAGTAAGACGGACATCGATGAACAGCAATTGGTGAACATCATTATCGATGGCATACCGTACAACAGCAACGCAGTAACCTCTATACGGTGCCAATAATATCGATCTGTCAGGATTACGACTTAGTTTCTCACACCACTTACGTTGTGTGTGTTAATTTTATACAGATTTTTGAGAAAATGTTCATGACAATTTTATTTATTCTCAGAGTTTTTGCCAGTGGTCAATACAACTGACGTAAATAAACTGAGAGGTACGGTTGCAACTTCAAACTGTTCTAAATTTGGACACTTCTAAAGCCGCTGTCCAAAACCCAAACGCAACCCCCCCCCCCAATTCATGCTTTCTATGCGCCGAAGTTTGTTATTTCCAGCAGGATTGCTCAATAAAGAAGAGTGTCACTGCTGCTTTAGTCGATGTACAACATGATGAGTCTCTCGATGCGTTCCAAACGGTAAGTGTTGCCTTTATTAGACGTAATAAGCGCACTGAGGTAATGGAATTTTTTTTTTCTCTTTTTGATACGGGTAACCCCATTAGTTATGTAAAAGAATCGTTAATATCATTTGCAATCGAAGAAGAAAAAAAATTACGTCCTATCGCGGTGTTGGAAATAAAAAAATCAGTATGATTGGTCATATCGAATGTGAAACTTTTTTCGGAGGTCAGAATATTACACAATTTTTTTATTTTATCAGATCAAGAATCTGTTATGCCTTTTTTAATTGGACGTTATCTCTTACAAAAACTGAATATTCGTTTATGTCAAATAAAATTACCGTATAATAAAATTGTAAATTGTAAAAAATGTAAACAACAATATTGCCAGTGCGCTTATGACGTTTAATTTGTACAGAAATTCCCAAACAGTAGTTGAAGTTGCAATCTGTAAAAATAGAACTAATATATTTAGCGAATTGCCTTTTAACATATGTAATAAAATAAACAATTAATCAACCCTGAAACATTCACCTTGCGTTCTCATTCATTAAAGATTTTATAGGGGTTAATTAAAGGGCGGAATCTGCCAACATGAATACACTTTTGCTCGCCACTGTATATGTAAGTGCTGAAAAATGGGCTACGATTATAAATGCACAAATGAAAGTACCTATCTTCATTATATTATACATAAAGATGAAAAAAAATTTAAGTCGTTGTTTTGTTTCAAATAATTGTTAATTTAATTTAATTTTTTTTTTTCAAATATCTAAAATTATATAAAAAATCTTTTGAAACTTGAGATGTATGTAAATTAAATTGTTTGTTTTAATTTTTATTAAAAAAAATAAATTTTTATTTTCTTTATTTTTATTTTTCACTTTTAATTCTGGTATTACATTTCCGTCTACCACTTACTGACTACCCTTTACTTAATTCTAAATCTTATACTTATAGCTAATGAGAAGCACAATTCGTTTAAACAAAACATAATAATGAACATAATCATTGTCATACGATATCATATTTTTCATATTCAGCGATTCCAATTTTAAACATTTTTTGTAAACATTCTATCAAGCGTCAGCAAATATTTTTTAGCGTTAATGAAACCTATTTAGCACAGTTTTTGTGTAAAAGCATTTTTATGCTGTTTCCATAACTCCCCCTTTTGTTAGATGAATCGTCCCGATTGAATCATTTTGGAGAATTTGTTTTAATGTTTTAATAACTTCTTTCCTATCAGGCGGATTCTCAGGATGTAGAGTTGTTTTCTTAGTTCCTTGATTATTGGTTGTAGAATTTACTTTGTCTTTTTGCTTCCATATAGTGTAAATAATAATTATGATTACTGTTATCGAAAGTATTATGTTAAAAGAAAACTCAATTCTTCCTTCGGTTGATAATGAGCTTAATTCTTGAACATTGTTCAACTGGACCTCTTTCATCATTTGAAGAGAAAGAATTTCTTCAACATCTGTTTTATTTGATGTTAATTGCAGAATGGGTGGAAGCGGTTTCCAATCATGTACTTCCACTGCAAGAGAATCAATACCGTTTAAATTAATTGTGGTATTATGGAATTTTATTAAAAAGCTTCCTGATAAATTCCATGGTTTGGCGTCAGGGATTCTTACAGAACCATTGTATTGATTCAACAGGATTATTCCAGGTTTTATTTCTTCAATGGTTGGAACGTGCTGATTGTTTATAATTGTACAATTGTGATTCTCACTAGATAATAATTTTGGAATACAATTTGTGTTTGTAATATTTAAAAGATTTCTATTGTTACATATTGATAGCTTATTATAGGTTTTACAATCAGTTTTCATTTCAAAGATTTCATTCTTACATTTAACAATATTTTCATTTCCAATTTTTATTATAGTTTTTTGTCTTTTTAACGGTTTAATTACAATATTTTCACAAATTTGTTTATTAATAGTAGGCAAATTTACTATATAAATAATTGTTGTATTGCTTGAGGCAATTCTAATATCTGAAAATTCTAAAGCCTCATCGATATTGGAATATGGGAATTGTTCATAGTCCAATTGCCTTTTTATTTCGTCAATTTCTGGCTCGGACAAAATAAAGGTATTTATAACTCCTGCTTTGGCCCATTGTAGAGCATATTGAATGTTCAATATTTCTTCTTTTATTAATTTTAATCTACAAATCAAATTTTGTTCAAATTCCTTTCTAAAGTCGTCTTCAGTCTGAATTTTCTTTAAGATTGCGTTTGTCACATTAGTCATTAGGTTTAGTCTTGTGACGGTATCCCTATTTATTATCCGTTGTCTGTTCGTGTTTTCTAACATATTATTTATTTTGTCAACTACTATCTTGTGATCGTCATGGTCTGGTGTTCCTGCCAACCATTTCCAAGCTGTCCCTATAATGTCTAGTGAACGTTTCTGTCTTGGTCTCATATTGTTTAGTTGCAGTCGCGTCTGTTCAATTTCATGGTCGAGTATTGGAAGTATGGAGTTGTTTGAAGGTATTTTCCTTCGAATTTCCTCTTTTAAATTCGTAATTACTTGTTCATATTTGTCCAAATCTATAGAATGTATCAATTTAAAATTTCCGTCCTGCAATCTTGTTAGTCCTGTGTGTATTGAAATTAATTGAGAATTTGAATAGTCTAGTATCTGGACCTCAGGTCTGCAGTTCGTGAGTGTGGCCAGCAAAATAAGCAACTTTAACATTTTCTGTAAGATAAAATTAATTTTTTATATTTTCCTTATGAATAATTCTATTTCTACTATAAATTTTAACCTTATTTCCTAAGTCTTCTTTTATTTTCTGTTTTTTATAACGTGGAAGTAATTTATCCCTTTGTCCTATTAATTTTTCATAAACTTCCTCATTTTCCTCAAATGTTCTGATCTGAGTAGGGTTATTTCTTCGTAGCATTCTAGCCTGACCTTCCAATAATTTATTACGCAGGTCTTCATGATTAACTTTATTGTGAAACACTTCAAATGGTTTTTCGTTTGTAACTGAATGTATGGTGAGATTATACTGTTGAGCTGCTCTATGAAAAATCTCAACAGTGTCTAAAAGGTGATATTCTTGTTTTAAACATCTTGCTATTTCGATCAGGGTTGAGTGTGCTCTTTCTACCTGACCGTTAGTAGTACTGTGCCTAGGGTCAGCAAAATATAATTGAATTCTTAATCTTTGCATTAAGGATTGGAATGTAGGTGTTTTAAAGCCTGGTTCATTGTCTAACGTTATTTTCCTTGCTGCAGGAAAAGTCTGTAATATGTCCAATACTTTTTCGCCTCAATTTGTTTTGTCTTCTATTTGTTTTATTACGAGAAATTTTGAATAAGCGTCAATACATGTAAGGAATTTCAAATTTTGGGCATAAAAAATGTCAATGTGAAGGAACTCTCCCTCCTTGCTAGGAATTGGAGCCTCTCCAATTAGAATCTTAGTTGGTTTCCTATCATATTTCGCTTTATTGCAAATATCACAATGCCTAATAAACTCCTTAAAATGATCTATCATCCTGGGCCAATAATATTGTTTATAAACTTGTTTATGATTTTCTTTAGAACTTCTATGTGCCCTAGTGTGAGTTTCCTTAATAATGGCCTTTTGGTCATCAACATTAACAATATCGATTGCAAAGATTCTTGTAAAAACAAACTTGTTGGTAAATACTCCTTTTATTGTTTCCTTAAACTCATATAGATCTTCAAGACAACAATGTATCGCTGTCACCAAATTTGGTCGTAAGAATTCTTTCAATTTGTTCTTGAGATTCTCCCTCGTATCGAATTCTATAATGTGTCTAACTCTATTAAATTGAGTAAGTGATTCATAATATGTGAAATTGGCCCTGCTTAAGAGAATTTGTTGTTTAAATTCATTAAGTGGTTTGGAAGTTTCCTTAATAGTGAATTCTTCACTACTTTCGGCAGAATGTTGTGTACTATGTAAAGACTCATCGTCAGAAATATTATTCAAGACCTGTCTAGAAAGTGCGTCCGCTACAACATTTGTCGCACCCGGCTTATAAACAAACTTCGGGGAATACTCCTCTATAAAAGACATCCACCTTTTAAGTTTTGCATTTGGATTCCTAGAAGATATGGCAAATGTTAATGGTTGATGGTCAGTATGTATTTCCAAATCTGCAACACCATACAAATAATTTCTCAAGGTCTTTAACGACCAAACTATAGCGAATAACTCTTTCTCATTTGCAGCGTAATTTTGTTCAGTAGAAGTCAGTGTTTTTGAGATAAAAATTATAGGTTTGCCCTCTTGGTTTAGGACGGCTCCAACTGCTGCGTTAGACGCGTCAGTTGTCAGTGTAAACTTTTTATTAAAGTCAGGTTGCGTTAAAGCAACCTGGTTAGTTAACATTTTTTTTAATTTATTGAAAGCGGTTTGTGCCTCTGAATCGAATTCTATTGCTGTCTTTTTGGACATATATTGTGAAATTCTTCCATTCTCTCCTGTAAGGTATTTTGTTAGTGGTTTTGAAATTTTAGCATAATCTTTTATAAATTTTCTGTAGTACCCAGTTCTACCAAGAAATCCTCTCAACTGTCTAAGAGTTTTAGGTTCAGGGTAGTTTACTATAGTCTCTATTTTACCTGGATCGGTTTTAATTATTCCATGGGCAACAATATAACCCAAAAATTCTACTTCTTTCTTAAAGAATTTCGATTTTTCCAAGGAGATTTTCATATTAGAATCCTTAAGTCTTTGGACTACCATATTTAAATGTTTCTTATGTTCTTCTAAATTTTCAGAGTAAACTATTATATCATCTATATAGACATGGCAAAATTTCCCTATATAGTCCCTTAAAATATTATCCATGGCGCTTTGGAAAATGCTTGGTGCATTTTTTAGTCCAAAAGGTAGTCTAACAAATTCATATTTTCCATTATTTATGGAAAATGCAGTTTTCTCAATATCCTCCGGTTTCATTAAGATTTGATGGAAGCCGGATTCGAGATCAGTGGTGGAAAAGTACTTTGCTTTTCCCAAATTAGACAGTATAACATTATAATCCGGTATCGGATATTTATATGATATAGTGTTTTCATTTAATTTTTTATAATCAATAACCATTCGCATTTTATTTGTCCCATCTTCATTAATTCCTTTTTTTGGCACTACCCATATTGGGGAGTTGTAAGGGCTTTTACTAGGACGTATAATTCCGTTATTTAATAGCTTTTGTATTTCTTTATTTACGAATGAATTTACTGAGAGAGGATAGGGATATTGCTTACTCCATATAGGAGTTTCAGCAATTGTACGTATCTCAGCTTTAATATCCGTTCTAAATGGTAATATTGTATTAATTTTTGAATGTAAATTATCTATTTTTTTGCGAATTTCACATTCCAATCTATCAATCGTATTTTTCTCACAATTGAAAGTATCATCTTCATAAGGTTTGTACTCAAGATTATTTCCTGAGTTGGTAATTTTATTTATAATATTTTTCTCATCTTCCTTTCTATTATAATTAATAGTCCTACTAGATACTAACGCAGGTTTATTAAAATTTAAAAATTTATCCGTTTTATTGCCACAAGTAATTGTGCCATTTTCAAAATCAAGTTTAATATTAGCTTTTTTCAAAAAATTATATCCTATTAACAAATCAGATTCTAAGTTGGGAATTTCATAGAATCTTTCAGTTATACCAAAAAGTCTTCCTTCATAGAAATGGTCAATAATAGTGAATCCATTTATAGTTTTAACTCTCTTTTTAACTACTAATTTTTTCCTCTTAGTAAGGACATTTGGGCTGCAATAACAACTAGTTGCCCCACTGTCAATTAAAATTCTGTAAGTTCTTCCGGATGCTCCTGTTCTGATGATATAGGGCAATCCGGGGTCACGTCTAAAAAAGCAGTTTCGTTTAAATTATTTATTCTTTGTGTCTTATTATTTGGTTGAGAACTAAACTGTCCACTTGGCTGTTGTCTTTTTAAGCCAGGATTAAATTGAGGTCTTTGAAAAAATTGATTGGAGTTTTGTGGTCGTTGTTGCCATTGACCGAATTGTGGTCCTCGAGCGTAATTTTGAGTATGTCCATTTTGTGGAATTTTATTTGTGTTCACAGCAAGATTTGCCGAACTACCGATTTCCATCGGCTCAGGCTTTGCCTGTCGTACGTGTTGATTATTTCGGTACTGAAAATTGTTGTTTTGATTTCTGGGAGGAAAACGTAAAACATTTTGGTTATTTTTGGACTTTGGTTATTGAATTGATTTCTGTTAAATTGTACCGCAAAATTAGCCCTAATATGATTAGATTCTAGTTCCTGAGCCTTGGCTAAGGCATTAGGTAAATCAGAAGGTGACAATGAAAATAGAATATTTGCTAATGGTGGGTTCAATCCAGTAATAAAAACCCTAAGAGCATATTGACGGTTTTTATTATTTAATTCATTTGTCAAATCAGAATTCGAACCGTGAGTCATTATCGTCTTATTTATTAATAAAGTCAGTTTTTTATTCACTTCGTTATAGTAATCTAATATAGTCAAGGAACCCTGTCTCATAACACTTAATTCCTGTTCAATAATATGAATTGGCCTTTTGTCGGCATAGGCAAAATCTAAACGAGCTATAATAGCATCAAAATTGAGTACCGTAGCATGATTTGTCAAAGTGTAATTTGCGTCGTCTAATATTTTATTGCGTAGAATAGTCAATGCCGCGAAGTACCTACGACTACCCCTAACATAAAGGCTCATTGAATTGTTTGCTGCTTCTCGCCAACTCACATATGAATTATCCTTCCCATTAAAACTTGGAAGGGATTTAATAATGTCCAAACTTTCGTCACATCTTTTGGTTTCGTCAATAATTTCCTGTCTGTATTCAGTAACAGTATTTGTGACTGTAAGTCTGTTAAAATTTTCCCTCAACAATTCCAACTCCCTTAGAAGTGATGCTGTAGACTGTGCAACTAGTCGTAAAACCTGTTCTGTGTCCATTCTGTTTGTTGTCATATTCCTAAACAGTCCAGTAATTTCGTCAACTGAGTCTTCTATACTATATTTTCTTTCTAGTTCTTCTAATTCCTCGTCAACTATATCTAGTGTCCTGTTACTAGTCAAATATTTCAATTCCTCGTCCGTTAAATTTTCCACTACACTTTCTACTAAATGAGCCAGTTTTTTGCCTCACGATCAATACAAAGAATACAAAATTATATGACTTAAATAATATTATTTTTTACAGAAAAATTAATCTTAAAACAAACATACAAATCTTATCAAATAATCTTACATTTAAAATTCTCGACTTCAGATGGCCTCTTAACTGATGATTTCCTTCCTCAGATGCGGATACCGTGTTGTTTAATTGCTGTTTACTAGGATGATATTGTTGCAGAGTTGTTTATTTGATGTTGTTCGTTTTATAGTTGCTGATTGCAGAATTTTCACTGTAGAATTTTTATTAGATTTTTTTTATAAATTCCTTTTAGAGTTTTGTTGCCGTTCTTTTTTTTTTTAAATTGATGATTGCAGGATTGTTATTGTTCACTGCATTATTTTTATTATTGTTCACTGTATTTTTGTTATTGTTCACTATATTTTTGTTATTGTTCACTGTTCATTTTTTGTTATTGTTCACTGTTTATTTTTGTTATTGTTCACTGTATTATTTTTGTAATTGTTCACTATTTATTTTTTCTCCTTTTTTAAAAGGATACTTATTTAAAAAATTTTTTCTCCTTTTTCTAAGGATACTTATTTGTTTTTTTCTGGACCCTTTTTAAAGGATCCCGGTTGAGCCCCCAATTAAATTGTTTGTTTTAATTTTTATTAAAAAAAATAAATTTTTATTTTCTTTATTTTTATTTTTCACTTTTAATTCTGGTATTACATTTCCGTCTACCACTTACTGACTACCCTTTACTTAATTCTAAATCTTATACTTATAGCTAATGAGAAGCACAATTCGTTTAAACAAAACATAATAAAGAACATAATCATTGTCATACGATATCATATTTTTCATATTCAGCGATTCCAATTTTAAACATTTTTTGTAAACATTCTATCAAGCGTCAGCAAATATTTTTTAGGGTTAATGAAACCTATTTAGCACAGTTTTTGTGTAAAAGCATTTTTATGCTGTTTCCATAACTTGTATGTATAATATACATACAGAGGTAGTCATAAGTATTTACACAAAACAGCATTTTTACGTTTTTGTTAAAAAAGGTCTCAGTACTTTTTATTGGAAGTAAATTTTGGTTAAAAATTTTTACTATTACCTAGCCTGGAATATGCAGAAGCAAATAAAATAAAATTGGAAAAGATAACGGTTCTTGGTACTAAATAAAAAACAAATAACCATATGCGTATAAATTGTCAAAATTATTTACACACGTTTTATTCTTTTCAAAAGTATTTACACAAGACTTAAGTCCAGTCGCATTCTTTATTTTAATTATTTTTTTTTTTATTTTTACATAGTTTATTAATAAACTTAGCTAGTACTTTGTAATAACGCCTTTTGAATCAATGACCGCCTGTAATCTTTCTGGAATTGAGTTAATTAAGTTTTGGGCAAATTCGGGAGTCAATTTAGACCAAATTTCACTAATTTCTTGTATAGCCTCTTCGCGTTTTCGACTTTTATCTATAGAATATGGTAGGTAACCATCCTTTGTGGCAAGGGGCATTGTCGTGCTGTAAAATTCATTCACTGGTTGGGAAAAGGTTGTTTGCAGACTCAAAGGTATGGTTGTTTATAATTTCGAGATCACCAGACTGCTTTAAAGTCCTGTCTATCAGTACCAAATTCCAAAACCATAATATGATAGACATCCCCATCATCCTATAAAGTTTTGGTACAGTGTATTGTGGACGGCTGAAGCTGCATTTCAATTCGTTCTGTAAACGCTTTATGCATCTACCACGAAACAAACAAAAAAGGCTATACAACCACTTAACAGATTTGGTGGCGGCACGATGATGTTTTGGGGATGTCTATCATATTACGGTTTTGTCAATTTGGTACCGATAGACGGGACTTTAAAGCAGTCTGGTTATCTCGAAATTATAAACAACCACACCTTTTAGTCCGCAAACAACCTTTTTCCAACCAGTGAATGAATTTTACAGCACGACAATGCCCCTTGCCACAAAGGATGAAGAAGAAGAAATTGACTACACTCTAGAGACTGAAAATGACTATACTGAAATTGGTATTAAAAATATTGAAGATCCTTAAGAAATACTTTTCTGAATTTAAATGCTAGATGCAGTGAATAAGCAAATTGTAATGCGTCGCCACGTCACATATGTAATACGGTCGTATTTTTTTAACCGTTCGACCACTACATGTAACGCGTCATATACATATGTAATATTAGACCTATGTAGGCCGATATACCATATGTATAAATTTCAAATACAGAAATTAAGAGACATGAATTTCTGTTTACCCGCTAGCTCTACCGTTGGTTTCGTTGGTTTTCAACCCGATTTGACGCATTGACATATAACACACTCTACATGTCACCAGAGTGTGCAATAAATAAATAAAATAGTAAGCAAAAGTATGAATATGCCATCGTAGGGTACACTTTCCATCCCTTTATCATCTAAACACCAATGACAGATAGAATACCCATAGTTTTTTTTAATCTGTCCCATTAAGAAAAATACAAAGGCGACCTATACGCTCACATCCTGGTTGAAGATATCCCTCGCCATTAAATAATTTAATGTTTCATATTCATTGAATATATACAAACAATTTTATTGCAATAAAATAGAAAATAAAAGGAATTAACATTAATCATATAAGTTCCTTACTTGGCAAGTGTAAAGAACAAACTAAAGTTATTAATTCAAAATGCATTATGAAACAAAGAACATAAGAAAACAATAAATTCGGACAGAAGAACAAAACTGAATTAGACCGACTATATTATGTTATTTAATGAAATAGTAAAAGCAAAGGAAGAAATATGAATGAAATTTTTTGTAATTATCACTTACAGATTATGTTTATCCACAGCAATTGAGATGATGGGCCTAGCAGTCTATGTGTGTTGTTGTTGTCTCTAAATTCTGTTTAGGGATAATTAGTAAGATTATTCATATATCTTATAAATGTAAAGATTTAGCAAAATGAAATAAAAAGAAATACACTTAAAGAAAAATGGTAGTTCAAGCAAAATTAATAAAATTCAAACTTAATGAAAATAATTATGAAATAAGTTAGGAAATTTAAAGAACTTTAAAATTAAATTTATTCCATTGGAAACATTTATGATAGAACATATTTAATTAATATTTCAGGTTACAACTTCAGGTCTATGGAAAAAAATTGTTTTAATATAAATATAAGTAATTATACACAAAAAAATTTATAAAGCAATAAATTTAATGTAATCATTTTTAGGTTACAAATTTTTTTATGTCATAGTTGATTTATAATTTACACATTTTGGTTTTAGGTTATGTTTGAACAATTAATGATTTTAACACAGTTTAATTGGGCTTTAAATTCTTTATAATAATTAAAGATTTAAATTAATTTTAAATTTAAATGAAATTTATAATGTCAGAAATTCTTTTAAAACTAAGGAAAACTTATTTGAAATCTTCATAAATAAAATATAAATAAAAAAAACCAAGATCACGTGATGATTAAAGACCGAGGTGCTCCTAGAAACTTCTCTCCAGTCCAGTTATGTTGGCCTATGGTTTGTGGAAGGCATAAACCATATATTTTACCGGTAGCTATAATTTGGTGAATATTTTTATTTTAATAATTCCATTTAAATTATCCCATGTGGTCTTATAATTTCTTTTGTTTTGTACTATTTTACTTTTTCACTTCTCACTTATAATCAAGAATAATTGTTATTTAAAATTTTTCTTTTAAAGTATTTGCAGACTTCTGCACTCTCTGAGTTCTATTTCGTAAGTGATCTCTCTGCAAGAAATCATAATCTATCAAGTTTACATTTTTACACCAATTCCAATATAAAATATCATTTCAATGGAATTTTTTAGACATTTAAGATAGAGAAGGATCGATATATGTATGTCTATTGCTAAGAATTGTATTATATGTATATATAGAAATCACATGATAATCACTAATTTTGCTATAATTAACGGGACAAGACATAAGTCTATCATGAGATAAAAAAATATGTAATGATACAATGTGAAGATTACAGTATGTAACAAAAGTTGTGTAATGGAAAAAAAACAGCAAGAAGTTAATTGTACAGAGAGAAAAAATATTGTTTGCGTAAAATCGTTACAAACCTGCTTCGCTCATTTCTTAGTTGTTATTATAATGAAAATATTTATCAAAATACGTGTGGCACGACCCACGATTTAAGATCAGATGTGTGAAATCGGCCTACATAAACGCCTTTAAGATCTTCTACATCATATAAGTTATTACCAATCTTTTCTTTAATCTTACATTTAATAACCTTTGGAAGGAATTTCCTATTTATTGCTTTCGGCATATTCCTTGCATATTTTTTCTAAAGACAATTTCACCCTTTTTAAATTGAATCGGCCTAGTTCTAAAATTATACGTTTTACTGGCTTTTCATGAGCTATAGTTAAATTTTTCCTTGACGGTACTTCTAACTTTTTGAAGAGTATCTGCGTTACTCAAAATCATACAATCTTCACCAGATAGACATCTTTCGATATATGTATGGTCTACATCGATTTACACAGATTACTGCTGCCATACAATCTAGTTCCGTTACAGTGTAATTGCGTTGACATTTATTTAACTAGGTCGTAAGCCTGACTGAAGGGTTGTAATGACCAATTATGTATGTATCTTTATTTAACTTTTGAGATACAAAAGCTATTGGATGTTCTTTTCCGAAATCATCTAACTGAAATAAAACTGCGCCTACTTTTGAATGATCACATTGTATGATAACTTCACGACTGAAATTAGGCTGAGCTAAAACAGGAGCGGTTGATAAGGCATCCTTTAATTTTTCGAAAGAAAGTTTCGCCTCATCTGTTAACATAAATGGTTTAGAACTTTTTCTTAAACAGTCAGTCAAAGGTCCAGCTAAATCAGCAAAGTTGCTTATGAATGTAAGATGGCAACCCTGAACGATCGGGAACGGAAAGAAGATGAGAAGAGAATAGAAAAGAGTAGAAAGTAAAGTAAAGTCAGAAAAAGCAGAAGTTAGTAGAGTCAGTCGTAAAGTAAGCAGTGAAAGAACAAGTAGTGACAAGTTGAAGAGAAGTTGTTTTCAGTTGTTTTGTTTTAAGGAGAAAAGAAAGATAAGTTGACCAGAGTTGTGAATTAAAAACTTTTTAAAAAAGAAATCTACATTTTTGAAATACCTAAATAAACTAATTAAATTTGTTTTAATCAATTATTTGTGAATTTCTAAAAATAAAATATTAAAATTAATAATATTTTAAATTTATATTTAAATAAAATATTACATTAAAAAATAAATAACGTGAACTATATTATTTAACAATAAAATATAACCTTTTCATCTTTACATTTGGGGGCTCAACCGTTCCTTTAAAATATAAAATCAAAGTTTAGTCTAAAGTGTGACAGTGTCGTAAGAACAGAAGAAAATTCTAGAAAATCTAAAAAATGAGAATTGCATGTACATACTTCTTTATTTTTGATAAAACTGTTTGAGTGTGAAAAAGCATACGGGAATAATATGCAAATAAATGACTCACAAAGTAGCGGTTTCACAAATAAAGTATATAACACAAGATCACGAGTAAAAGAAAGGACAAACTCAGTTGGGCGTAGCGAGCCTGAGAGAACAAAAAGTGAGAGTGACAAATTCTAAGTTAATTTACAAACATATAGTGAGGTGAAAAACTCAAATAAAACAAATAAAGAAACAGAGAAAAAAAAAGAAAAAGTAACCGAAAGTAGTACAAATAAAGAAACAATAGAAATAATCAAAACAAGCAAAAATATAAATATCAAAACAAAAATTACAAACATGGCAAAAAAAAATTGAAAATGAAGATTTAACTTTAAATGACAATGAGCAATCGGTATTATATAATTTAATTCGTTTACTTACGATAAAAATAAAAAAGATGAAGAGTACAATAATAAAGTTGGTGTCACGGTGGACAATTTTGCGAAAATAGTACCAAATTTTGATGGCGAAAACATTACAGTGGAGCATTGGCTCGAAAATTTTGAACAAAATGCTAACGCATATGATTTAAGTGAAAAACAAAAATATGTTCATGCCAGAAATAAAATTGTCGGCACAGCTAAATTGTTTCTCGACACGGTTACAGTGAGTGATTTCGAATCGTTAAAAGATTGCTTGTTAAGTGAGTTAAAAAAAGTTACAGTAGCATTGAACTTCATAAAATGTTGGAAAGCAACAAAAAGAAAGAAAGTGAAAGTTTCCATGAATACATGTTGAAAATGAGAAAAATCGCGGCCTTGGGCAATATTGAAGAAAAGTCGGTAATTCGGTATATTATAGACGGTTTGAAAATAAGAAATGAACTAAAATATCAAATGTACACGGCAACAAATTACAAAGAATTACGCGAAAAATACGAAATATTCGAAACGATGAACTTTGACCGAGATTTTTACAATAAATTTAATGACAGTGCAACTAATATGAAAAATAAACCTAAAAAATTGGAACATTGCTATAATTGTGGTTCTACAGAGCACAAACGGAGTGAATGTAAAAGTCTGTCGAAATGTTTTAATTGCAATAAGTTCGGACATATTGCTAAAAATTGCAATAAAACAAAAGATATTGAAAGAAATGTACAATTTGTGATTGATCAGTCGCGTTGTAAAACTATTTGTTTTAATAATATTGGAATCAAGTGCTTAGTAGACACCGTGTCGGACATCTCTATTATAAAGTACAGCATATATAAAAAATATTTCGCGCCGCAATCGTTAGAAAAATGCAAATCAGTGTTACGTGGTCTCGGTAATGCAAAGACTCAACCAATCGGGTGTTTATCTGGTACGGTCCGCGTGGATAATATAGTAACTGTTCACACCTTTGTTGTTATACCAGATAATAGCTTAGTTTGGGACGGAATTATTGGACACGATTTTATTAAAAATTTTATTCTCATGGCGGATGATAACGGTTATGTTTTTAAAACAAAAGAAGTGATGCAAGATGAACTCAAAGTATACAATGTAAGCGCTGAAGAAATCGATGTTGGCTTCAAGTTCAAGTATACCGTAAGAAATTTAATACAAAATTATAATTTAAAAGAGGCTACAGAAGAATGTCCTGTTAAAATGCATATAGTCCCAAACGAAAAAATGAAACCATTCAGAATGCTCCCAGTCGACTAGCACCAACAGAAGAGGAAGCTTTAAATTCGAAAGTAGAAGAATGGTTAAGATGTGGTATTATAAGAAAATCTACGTCCGATACAGCCAGTAGAGTAGTAGTCACCAAAAAGAAAAATGGAAGCTTTAGAATATGTATTGAGTTTCGTCAGCTAAACACTATGGTGTTAAAAGATGCATTTCATGTACCCATTGTTGATGAAGTTTTGCAAAAGTTGGCAAATCAAAAGTTTTTTATTACAATGGATTTAGAGAACGGATTTTTTTACGTTACAGTTGACGAGTCCAGCAGAAAATACACAGCTTTCGTAACGAAAAGAGGTCTTTTCGAATTCAATAAAGCACCATTCGGATTTTGCAACTCCCCAGCATGTTTTGTACGCTACGTAAATTATGTCTTTCAGGACCTGATAAACGAAAATATTATGGACTTATACATCGATGACATCATTATTTATGGCAAAATAGAAGAAGAGTGCATCAAAAAGCTTGAACGCGTTTTAGACACAGCCGCACGCTACAATTTAAAGTTTAATTGGACAAAATGCTCGTTTTTGAAGACAAAAATTGAATTTTTGGGACACACCGTCGAAAATGGTAAAATATCTCCAAGCAGTGCGAAGATAAAAGCAGTTGCCAACGTTGCAGTACCTAAAAGTGGAAAGGATATTCAATCGTTTCTGTTCCTTACAGGTTATTTCCACAAATTTATAGAAGGTTATGCGCAAATTGTTCGTCCGTTAACGGATCTGTTGAAAAAAGACACGGTATTTTGTATAGGTCAAAAAGAATTTGAAGCAATAAGCACTATTAAAACAGCATTGGTTAGTGAACCAGTTTTACGGTTATATGATAGAGAAGCGGAAACTGAGCTGCACACTGACGCCTTAAAAAATGGTTTTGGAGCAGCATTAATGCAGAAATATCAGAGTCGATTTCACCCTGTATTTTTTTATAGTAAAAAGACGTCTCCACAAGAAAGTCGCCTACATAGCTATATATTGGAGGTTAAAGCGGCATATTTAGCTTTCAAAAAATTTCGTCATTACCTTTTAGGAATTAATTTCAAGTTGGTGACAGATTGTTCTGCATATAAGCAAACTATCCAAAAAAAAAAGATATACCACGCGATGGAGCACAATGGGTAATGTATCTACAAGATTTCACATACACCGTAGAGCATCGTACTGCAAATCGCTTAAAACACGTTGATCACCTAAGCCGTTATCCAGTTGATATAATGATTGTCTCGTCAGATATATCGTCACGATTGAAAAGCCTGCAGAATAAAGATGAATAAATAAACATCAAAGCAGTTGTAAAAGCGTTGGAGGTAGGTTCCTATGAGAACTATAAGCTGAAAGGGGGCCTCGTATATAAATGTATGGAAGGCAATGATTTGTTGTTGGTGCCAAAAGCTATGGAGTCAGAAATAATTAGAAAGGCACATATGAATGGTCATTTTGCCAAGGAAAAAACAATGCATGCAATACGGCAAAAATACTTTATTCCGCATTTAGAGCGTAAAGTAGAGCAATTCATAAACAATTGCATCGAATGTATCATTTACAACAAAAAAAGCGCTGCACACCGTACACGTCGATCACTTGGGTCCATTAGATGCTACGTCAAAACAGTACAAATATATATTCGCAGCTGTAGGTAGCTTTTCAAAATTTGTTTGGTTATACGCGACGAAATCAACAAGCTCCGAAGAAATAATTCGACACCTACAAAGCTGGTCAGACGTTTTTGGGTTTCCTTGCCGAATAATCAGCGACCGAGGTTCTGCATTTACATCAAAACTGTTCCAAGAATTCTGCAGTAAATCAGGCATTGATCACGTCGTAACAACAACGGGTGTACCACGCAGCAACGGGCAGATCGAACGCGTAAATCGAGTTATCTTGTCAATCATCTCCAAACTGTCGCAAGATGAGCCAGCTAAATGGTTTAAACATATTGGAAGAGTTCAAAAAGCTATAAATTCATATGTTCATAGTTCTACCAAAACGTCGCCATTTGAACTAATGTTTGGTACGAGAATGAAAACAGACTTGGATTCAAACATTCTAGAAATGCTGGAAAACGAACTGATTGAACATTTTAACGAAGAACGGCAGCAATTAAGAGCAGAAGCGAAGCTACAGATTGAAAAGGCGCAAGAGGCATATAAACGAAATTTTGATAAGAAGCGAAAAGATGCAGTGATTTATAAAGGTGATCTAGTTGCTATAAAACGAACGCAGTTTGTATCAGGCAGGAAGCTTGCGAGCGAATACCTTGGTCCGTACGAAGTAACAAAAGCCAAAAGAAACAACCGGTACGAGGTGAGAAAAGTAGCTGAATGTGAAGGGCCAAGCAGTACGACCACCAGTTCCGACTACATGAAGAGATGGGTGAATAATGAAGATGTTGCATCAGTACTGTAATCTGGGACAGACGACTATCAGGATGGCCGAGTGTAAGATGGCAACCCTGAACGATCGGGAACAGAAAGGAGAGAAGAGAGAAGAGAATAGAAAGTAAAGTAAAGTCAGAAAAAGCAGAAGTTAGTAGAGTCAGTCGTAAAGTAAGCAGTGAAAGTACAAGTAGTGAAAAGTTGAAGAGAAGTTGTTTTCAGTTGTTTTATTTTAAGGAGAAAAGAAAGATAAGTTGACCAGAGTTGTGAATTAAAAACTTTTTAAAAAAGAAATCTAAATTTTTGAAATACCTAAATAAACTAATTAAATTTGTTTTAATCAATTATTTGTGAATTTCTAAAAATAAAATATTAAAATTAATATTTTAAATTTATATTTAAATAAAATATTACATTAAAAAATAAAAAACGTGAACTATATTATTTAACAATAAAATATAACCTTTTCATATTTACATGAATGATCTGTACCAATTATCCATACCAATAAATCTTCGAACCTGTTTTGGCGTTTTTGGTATAGTAAAATCTCTAATTGAAGCCACCTTATCTGGGTCAACCTTTAGACAACCATTTCCAACAATATATCCTAAATAACGTATTTCTCTTTGGCAGAATTTACTCTTACTCACATTTATGGTTAGTTTCGCAAGCCGAAGACAGTTTGCTACTTCACTTAAAAGTTTCATGTGAGATTCAAAATCGGAGCTACATATCAATAGATCATCTAAGTAAATAAAGACATTATCTCGCAGATGAGAAGGTATAACCTTATCCATAATTCTGCTCATAGTCTGAGGACCATTACAAAGCCCAAAAGGCATGTATATGTAATGAAATAATGGTTTTCCTGTCACCACAAAAGCAGTCTTCTCTTTTGAAGATTCTGTTAATCTAATTTGAAGAAATGTATCTTTAAGATAAATACCGGTTATAAAGTAAGTGTCTTTCAATCTGCTGAACAATCCGTTTATATGAGGTAGAAGATATGAATCCTTCTTCGTAACAGCATTGAGCTTACGCGAATCTATACAAAGGCGAACTTTCCCTGGTTTCCTTACTAAAACAACTGGCGAACACCAAGGCGAATTGGATTCCTCAATCACTCCCATATTTAAAAGTCTCTCACGAAATGCTTACTCCTGTCAAGGTGGAGATAGTGGATAATGCTTGCATTTAATAGGAACTGCATCACCGGTATCTATGTTATGTTCGAGAAGGTTCGTACAACCCAATCCGAGCTTTTCGAATGACGGAAATTCTATTATTGTATTTTCTAAAGTATTCTGCTGTTGGTGATTAAGATCATGAAATTTTAAATTCCTATTAGGATTGGAGAAATTTCATTCAATTGAAGATAAGACTGGTATAATATCAGGAGCTAATGTAAATTCTCGCCAGAAATTTACACCAAACTATGCTTTTTGGGTGAGAGAAGGCGCTAAATAAAAATCTATATTCTTGGTTACATTCTTGAAATTAATCGGTAACGTTCAGTAACCAATTACTCTTTGAGTAGAACCACTAGCAGCTGATAATTCTGATCTCATGGGTTTATAGGAAATCGTGTTCTTGCCTAAAAATTCCAAACAATTTCTTCCTAGTACAGATATATTCGCACCTGAATCCAATAAGCCTATCAAACAATCATCAAAAACTTTGACAAATGGACGATCATCAGAGCCAGGTAAAATTGTTGATGCAACAAGCTTACGGAAATATTTCCGCTTTCTGAAGCGTTCTCTACATTTAAAAATTTTCTTAGAAGGGTATTTGTGACGGTAAGTTTTGTACTTACAAGTTTTCTCTGTTTTTTTCGTGACTTCATACCATTTAGTTTCAGAGTTGTTCTGTGTATTACAAGCAAAAGTAGTTGATTTAAAATCGGTTTCTAAATTAGACATTAGCCATTTCGCCCGTTTGTCGGTTTCCCTGAAAGTTATGTTGGTTAGGACACGAAGGCGTCAAATATCCTTTCTGACCACATTTAAAGCAAAAAGATTTACTAATTTCCTTTCCACAATAAATATAAGAATGACCATAGGATAGACAATTCCAACATTTGATTTTCGTATAATCTCCTTTATCGAAATGTTTTGACAATTTCAGAGCCTCGATGTGGGGATTTATAAACTCAAAATCGGTTTCCTTTTCATCAGGTAAACTAATTTCGCTAACGTTTCTCATTTGACCTCCAACAGATGCATTCGATCTGTTGTCACGCAGAACCCTTTCAGCTTTGCGGGCAAGATCTCCAAAATCATTTAAAGATCTACATTCGGAACTGAACAATAAAAATCTTAAATTTGGTAATATATTTCTCTACATTATATCAAGAAGAGTATAATCTGGGATCTGCGAATTTTGAGGCCTCATATTCATTGCTACAACTGCGCTATGGAAATCATCATATGACTCTTTATAATGTTGCTTACGCAGAGATATCTTAAGAATAACATCATGTTAAGATTCCAGAACACCAAATTCCTTGGTCAGAGCATGCTTTAAAATAGAATAAGATACTCGTCGATTTTGTTTCATTAATAACCAGTACCACTGCTCTGCTTTTCCTTGAAGAACTACATGGAAATTAGACAAAAGGTGTTCGTTCGAACATCTTGTACGAGGAGCTAACGTTTCAACCTTAAAAAGAAAATCCAAAGCACAACTAGTTCCATCATATACTATTTTCCACTTTTCAAGTTTAATGTTAGTGTCACCATTGGAATGAGGCCTATTAGTATCAAAAGCTAAATTAGAATTCTGTATTTAAAGTCGCCGTAGTCTAGTAGGTAGTGTGTTGGCTTATTAGACGTAAAGCATCAAAACATCAAAACATAATACAAAAAGTATTCCTTCGGCGATTTCCTCTCAGCAGATTTCTGGCAAAAACTCAGAGTAAATAAAATTGTCATGAAAAGTTTCTCAAAATTCTGTCGTTCGGAGTCGACTTTAAACTGTAGGTCCCACCACTCATGTATAAAATTAACACACACGACATAAGTGGTGTGAGAAATTAGGTCGTAATCCTGACTGAAAAGTTCTAATGACCAATTATGTATGCATGTATTTAATTCTGCTGCAGGTCTGTCTTGAGAATCTGCTGTATATCCCATTTGAGATATACTGTCCCTAATAGAAGAAAATTCTCTCCTAAACTCTTCTCTTGGAGTTCTTATTATCTCTTCCATCAAAGATATTATCACATCAAGCGGAGCATTAGAATTATCTTCATTACCATTTGCACTGACAGAATAACTACCCAAATTAACGTTTGGTACAGCACTAACAGCTTGAGGTAAAGAAGTCGGATTATTATTCACTGGATTAGTGTCCAAAGCATTCATATTAGCTGACAATTTGGTAAAACTTTCAGTACGAGGCACTTGCTGTGAAGATTCTAAATTTCTTCTCACTACTGGTTAATGTGCAACACGTGCATTTGTAGTTGTGGGAGGGTCTTGAAATTCAATCGTTATGTTATTCTGTGATGAATTTAAACTTCTATTACGATTGCACGAAGGAACGCTATATTGTGGAATCTGTGGAGAGCCTTGATATCGGCTCTCGACACAGAATTCAAACTCTCAAAGAAGGCCCTGCCAAGAGTCCTCAACCTACCAAGGGCTGGGCAGTTACAGAGGAGGTGTTCGATAGTCTCCAACTCCTGTTCCAGATCCCCGTCAGCGACCTAATCTCGCACTGCCGCATGATAAAACCAACAACCAACCTTAAGCTGGCCTAATTAAAGCCCAGCAGCCAACCTGTTCTCCTATTGTCCACATCAGGCCATATACATCTAAAGACAAAACAACCCGATCCGTTTCCCCAACGCCTCTGCTTTTCCTCCCTGACCCATCAATTGATGAGGCCGTAGAGGTGACATACTGGGGGTGAGGACCAACTATCAAATCGCCCCTAGAAAGCGAACCTAACCTAGCGAGGGCATCCGCCGTCTCATTGCCCAGTATTCCGCTCTGATCCGGAACCCAGCATAGACGGATACGGTCCAGTCCAAAAGTCCTCAACGACTCTGCACTCGCGAACGAGCCGTGATTTGCACCAGACCGACGCAATGACCGTCAGGGCAGCCTGAGTTGGAGTTCAAGACCGAGCTCCCTACAGAAAACCCAGCACCTGTACATCCATCTAACTAAGACCCATCTGTGAAGATGGGTATACCTCTTTGCCCCTGGAGTACCCCACCATTCCATTGTGCCCTTTCTGGTATAAATATCATTAAACCAGGCAGGAACATAGCCTCAGGCACAATATAATCGGTGGCTTTTTCCGATAGTCCATACCTCCCGTCAGGAAAGACGACATTCAGAACTCTGGAGTGAACTATCGAGCGCTGTTTCCAGCAGCCCGATTCCATCAGACATATGACACTACGCGCTGCATACCGCTTGACATACAAATCAAGCGGAGTCAGGCAGAGCATAGTGTCAAGAGCAGCATGAGGGCAACTCTTCCTCACTCCAGTGATACTCAAGGAGGCAATCCGCTGAACCTAATCTGAGATTTTCCGTTGAAAACTCTTATCTAAGGTACACCACCAAACAACGCAGCCATAAATAATAACCGGTCTAACAATCGCCAGATATATCCAGCGATTGGCCCTAGGCGGAAGACCCCAGTTCTTACCTACGGAGTTCCTACACTGGTAGAAAGTATTCAGTCCCTTCATTCTTTCCTCGGTGTTTCGTTCCCAGTTCAACTTGCTGTCCAGGACAACACCCAAGTACTTGACCTCAGAAAACAACGGAAGTTCCCTACCAGCTAACCTCGGCAACCTGAAGGTTTCAATTTTGTACCTACGCGAGAACAAAACGAGGTCTGTCTTATACGGATTTATACCCAGACCACAGTTCGTAGCCCAAGAGGATATAATTCCAAGAGCAGATTCCATCAGTTCCCCCGCGCCGACAATAATTTATCACCCACCAGAATAGCCACATCATCGGCATATGCCACAACCCTAAAGCCCCTGCTTTCCAGAAGCCTCAGACCAACATTAGCAACCAAGAGCGACAAGAGAGGGAAAAGGACACCCCCCTGCGGTGTACTCGTGGTTGCACGCTTGACGATAGAAAATCCACCCAAATTCGATCGGATTAGTCTTACCCATCTTTATCGCCTTTCCTACATCCTCTCCTTTTTATCCTATTCCCTCTATTATCCTTCCCTGTTTAAGTATGTTGTACAATGGATCAATTCGACCTCCGGGTACTGTACTTGTTTTAATTGACAAGTACACGTCCTCTAACCCAACCTAACCTAGTCTATTACCCAACATATGGGTGATAAACCGCACCAGAAAATCTGGGGCATGTATATCCCTTAGTGAATTATCAGTAGAAGAAGTGGTAACATTATTGAAGGCCCCTCTATATCAAGGAAAGCCGACAATGTGTGCTCACCCCTAGCCAAATTCTCCTCTACAAAACCTGTCACATCATGAAGAGCGCTCGCAACCGACTTACCCTTAATGTAAGCATGTTGCGGCCTACTCAACAGAAACCGGTCCATGTTTGACCTCAAATATAGATCGATAAGTCTCTCCAAAGCTTTCAAAAGAAAGAATGCGATATCGGTCTATAATCCTTAGGGCCGATGTAACTGGGTTTACCAGCTTTTGGTATAAACACCACAAGCACATCTTTCACGCCATCAGGTATACCACACCACCGAAGGCAGTCCACCACACGTCCACCAGACATTCGTATAATATACCACCAGCATGCTGAATCAGAGCCGGAAATATACCATCCGGACCAGGCGACTTAAATGGCTCAAAGCTACTTATAGGCCATTTGACCTTATCTCTGGTAATGATATCCTCCAAATCGGGCATCATGCCAGCACCACAGAAGGGATCAGCTACGCCCAGCGGATAGCTTTTTGGATCCACACAATTGGAAAAATGAGTGCTCGATAGAACCTCTAGGGTTTCTTTTCTCGAGGCTGTTCACGTGCCTAGGGTTTTTGGGGTCCTTAGACAGCATCCTACGGAAACGAGCCACATCGGCAACATTCTCGATACTTGCGCAGAAACTCATCCAGGTGGTTCTCTTTGAGCGGTTCCCTCTTATAATCATTAAAACTGCATCTATATGCAGACCAGTCAATATCCCTGCCCGACCTATTAGCCTTATTAAAGAGTCTCCTGGTACAACAGCGGAGTCTCTGGAGTTCCGCATTCCACCAGGCTGGCTGGCTCCTCTTACCCGGGTAAATGAGAGGACAAGCATCTCTATAACAAGACAACAAAATATCCGTCAAAGATCCAACTCGATCATTGATGCCAGGAGTGGAACGACACCTAAGGGCCCTAAGTTCCTCCTCCACAGCCTTCCCATATATGATCCAGTCGGTTCTTCTTGGATTCCTAAAAGAGGTAAAAATGGTTCTAATGCCGAAATTTTCGACAGATTTAAAAAAGCCTGACAAAATTGAAATAAATTTCCATTTAAACTAGATAACGAAAGATTAAAATTCTACGTTAATGAATCAATAAGTCGCGTTATCAATTTTGCTGATTATTGATTAGTGAATTATTAGACCTAATTTTAGTGTTTTTAGGATAGTAACCTAAGAAATAATTGTAACGCAGTAATGTTTAAGGCACCTGGCGCTGGCCACCGTACGAGATGGTGAATATCACTATCTATAGTCTGAAGATATTTTTATTCCTGAAAGAATTAAAATGGATTAAACAATAAGAAAATGATTTGCGACAAGTATGTATCTTTATAATAACCATACACTTATGGTCCCAATACAATAACAGCCTAAGAAAAAATTGTGAAATCCGAATTTCTCTAACAATGTTTTTAAAAAAGCTAGTAATAAAAACATGCTGACCAAAGAGTAATGAAGTTCCTTTACATTTATTTCAACAATGATATTACTCGAAGATATAATTTTTGACTCAGGCTTGAGACTACAAATAATAAAAGCTTTGTTATCGCATAATCTATAGACAAAGGTATTCCGGTATTCCTAAAAAGCGAATTAATTTAATTAATTTAATTGCTGCAGTTTAAATTTTTATAATTTTAGTTTATTTCTTTCCAATTTAGATTCTCAACGCTGACAGTTAGCAAAAAGTTGTCAAAGGACAAAATGTTTAAAACTTTACATGAAACATCTTCCTCTTTCTGCATTTTTTCATAAAATAAATACTTTTGAGGTAATGACGCAGGAAGGTTAAATTTTGTGGTTTCCTGTAAATTTGATCGGGCTTGCTCTACGTCTTAACCCCAGGATCATATTTTTGTCAATATTAACCAAACTGAGGGGTGAGACAAGAAAAAGCTGACTTAATTTTAAGGGCCACCCTAGTATTTATTTAATATATGTGTACTGCCTATATGCATGAACAAACTCATAAACAAATTGTTTATTAATCGTTAAAATAAAACAAGAAAATAAAAAATCGCATTTGTTTTTGGAAAACACTTATTTTGTTTCTTGGTTTAAAAAGTCTTTATTTTCAATAAGCTAAAAACACTTCGTATAAAAAATATTGCTCAGATTTTATAAGAATGCACTTCTTATTAAATAATTAAAATAATTACATTTACGCGTTATTTCGTGTTAAAATATCATTTATATAATCTAAATCGCAAACATTTTAATTAATTTTCAAGAAAATAAACCTAAAACTCCCATATTTTCAATCTTACTATTTTTGTAATTGTGAAGAAAATATTACTTGGTCTGAAGAGAGTGTACGTTATCAGTCTTGTTTCACAATTATAGCTGCCAGATTTGAAGATTTATCGTCATTTTGACGATTATTTGCCTCCAAAAATTCTTATTGATGTTCTTATTTTGACGATTTTAGAAAGTAAAAATGTACGTAATTTTCTTTATTAATGCTCTAAGTCTGAATTGAGACAATTAAAATAGTTGAACTATAAAAAATTTAAGAAATGAAAATGCGAGATGCTAACTTTTTATTTTTAACCTTGGGGAAATTTATTCCAAAAATTTATATTACAACATTCTTCAAATAATGTAGCTAAATTTCTTAAAAAATCAACTTTAGAAGCAATATTGTACACAATAGGTAGAAATGAGCGTTAAGCTAAAGGGAAGATCATCTTACCTGTAATTTTTAAAGTTAAATTTATGAACTTGCCATATTATATATTATTTTCAATATGGCAACTTCAAATATAAACAAAATAAGCAAACACAAGAGCCCTACAAGAACATGACTAGTCATTTGACCGGCAAGTGCGACGTATAAACTAGTCACAAGCTCCCATCAGCTTATTAAGGGCAATGTGAAAAACCTGACGTAAACATTCGTGTACATGTGATTTTGCTTCTCTTTCTAACTTATGGATTATTTCGACTGTAAAACATATATCTAACCTGCTCACTCTTTCGCTGTTTTTAAGTCACAAATGACTAGTTGACTTTATTTACAACAAATATGTTTTATTTTATAATTAAAAAATGAATAAAAAAACATATAAAACAAACAAAAATACAAAATAAAAATAATAATAGAAAAATAAAGTAACACAAAATAATTCAGTAATATTCAGTAAAATAAAACAAATATAATCAGAAAACATATGGAAGAAAAAAAAAATACAAAATAAAAATTATATAAATCTTATAGTATATAATATATAATGTATAAATATATCTTATAATATATAAATATATAAATCTTATAATTTGTATAATAATAATAATAATAATAGTAATATACAGTATCACAATTACAGGGATGTGACCAACCTTTTCTATTGAGGGATCCCAACCTTGTTTTTTATTTTTGTTTTCTAAGGTACCGGAACTGTTTGCACCTGTTGTGGCTTTTGTCCACTGCCTTCCTCAGGCTTTTTTCAAAGTCAGGCTTCTGAAAAACATCTAGGAATTAAAAAATAATTAAATGTAAATGATTATATATGTATATCATATAAAAAAATATATACCTCTGAGGAATTTGTCGAATAGTCTGAGCTTGATGAGGGCATGCTTCTCACATCGACCATCCCAATTATAGCCCTCTATCAAGCTATCTTTAAATATGGAGCGAGTAACCGTCCCAACGTCTTCGGACACTCCCTTTATTTTGAGCAAGTACGTTGTCTAGAAATTAAAAATTGTTTTATAAAAAGTGTTAACAATTGAATTTAATTACTTACCATTGCTTGCGCAAATTCTGTATTTTCTAATTTTCTCTCGATTTCCTCGACTTCGGCAGTGGACTTCAGAGGAAAGGAAGCAGCCACTGCGTCCAACACTTAAATTGGTTTCTCCCCTGTGATGCGGCTTACGGATCCCTCAATTTTTTTATTGAAATCTTCACCTCGAAAAACGATTTGTCTTGCGCCAACATTTCGGGCTTGACCACCGTCTGGAAAATAGGCTTGTTATAGTTAACATGCTACAAGATACTTACATTTTCTTCCATCGCCTCAAGCTTACTTGCTATTGCCTGTTGAATTCCGACAATAGCAACCTGGTTATTATTCAGGACGACCTGCGTCTCCATAACCGATTTGATCTTAAAGGATACACTATGTAAAAAAATACTATAAAAGAGTTGATTGATGTTTACTTATGCATTCCTCCATTTTATTCAATTTCCCCGTCAGTTGATGCATTTGCTCCTGCATCCTCTTCAGGTGATCTAAAACTGAGCTAAGTGTTATTACAAATTATTTTCAGAAAAAAATATGATTAAAATTATATTCAAACAGATTCTCGGAATTCATGTTAAGACAGAAAAATAGAATGTATTATTATTTGTTTTTATTTTAACATTTATAAAAAAATATATTTTAGCAATAAAATGAATCAATTAGGGCGAAAACTCATGAAAAAGGTGGTGTAAAAGAGGTATAAGAAGAAACTTTCTATCGTGGGGAATACAAAAATATTTCAAATCTATATCTTCTCGCTTAATTTCTATTGTGGAATTGTCTAATTCGCTTGCTACAACTATGTCTAAATCACTATACGATTTAAGAGGTTTTTCAAAAAAGTTTTTAGTTTTTTTGAAAACTTTGCACTTATATTTTACAACCTCAGATGATATTTTCGTATCTATAATCTTTATGGTACCTAACTTTCTGCTACAACAAAAGCTATCTTTGTCTTTTTTATGATTTATTATAAAATCTCCTAATTTAGAAGCACTGGTCAAACTGGATTTAATTTGCTGCCTTTCTTCTAGCCTAAGGTATATCTGCTGCAAAATGTTGTTTAGTTTTTTAACTATCTTTTTTATATACTGCATATAATTTTTAAATTTATAAGCTGAAAATGTATCTAAAGGACCGTATTGTAAAACGCAATCAACTAAATGGAGCAGTCCATGAACATTGAAACTAATCCCTCACCATATAGTCTGCCAAAGTAATTTACGAAATCTTCTAATACTCTTTGAGAAGTATCTGCCTGTCCTACATAGTTTATTTCACTAGATAGAAATCTTGTACTACTATGCAATAATAAGAAATGATAATATTGGTCACTACTGACACAATCCTTGAGCAGAAATATACTTGTATAAAGCAAAAATTGCCTAAGTTCTGTCGACTTCAAACTTTTTATTTCGTCTATGCTCCTAAGGATACGGCAAAATTCTGAAGTGATTTTATTCTGAATAAAATTCATTCTGTCATTAATTTTCTTGGCATTACTTTTAGTAATTAAAATTTTAGGCAATTTCTTAGTAACTCCTAAATCAACTAAATGCATAGTATCTAAGGGAAACTGAAAAACAATTCCAAATCCTGTCTCTTCTAAAATTCTTCTTTTTATTTTAAATTCTCCTAATTGATGGGAAGGGTGACACCTGTGTTGAAATGTGACACCAGTTCTTAACGGACCTATTTTCTTGGAAAAACATACCCTTCTTTCCCTATATATACCTTCCTGACAACATTTAGAGCAACCACTTTTGCTATTATGAGACACTACACCTGTAACAAACGCCCTAGCTGGAGAATCACAGATAAATAATCGAATGATAAATCGCAAAAACTTTTGACTATTGCCTAATCTTATACCAGTTTGTTTCAGTACCATTACTTCTGCACAGAAATCTGCCATAAATCTATCTAAATTTTGTGGCTTTTTAAAACATGAAAAACATGCTATCATGGTGGACTGGCGTTATTATGAAACCCTATAATTGCGCCTAAAATGGGCCACAAAACTCTATTAGAGCTTTTAAAAAGTTTTAAGCCATCAATCCCAATATCAATTAAAACTTCCTCTCTATCTCCTAAATAATTAAATGCTACTGATTGAAAATATTTTTGAATGCCTAAATTTATAAATTCTCCATCTGGAATGATGGAAATCTGAATCTCCTTCCTATTTGTAATCATAAGAGTATTCGTTGACAAAGGAAACTCCTCAACTCATACCCTGTTTAAAGTGTGAAGTAAGTCTTCTAAAGCTGTGTAGGATATATTATTCCTAAGAACCCATGACTTAATTTCCTCACGTTTCGTTGCACTATCTATATTTGGCCTATAGTTAATATTTTCTCCTGTATGTACCCTACCAGTCTCTACGCTAGCAGATGATTCACTATCTATGCTAATAGTTGATTGATAGTTGATAGTTGCCCAGTACCTACACTAGCACTTTCTAAAACATCCCTACACTCCTCTTCTAGTCCTATACCACTGGCACCTGCTCCTAATTTGTTAATCATTTTAATAGGTACCCTTTTTACACCACCTTTTCACGATTTAAGTCACACACTTTTCTAAAATGTTCTACATTTTGTTCAAACTTCTTTTTTTTTCGAGAAAGACAGTTTTGAGCATTTCTTCTTTTCATTTTAGATTTAATAAAAAAAACACTTAAAATTTATATTTATGTATAATATGTATGTACTTTTTCAAGTCAAATAAATTTTTACAGACGTTTTTTATGTATACACATAAACGAAAGCTACTACTGCTTCTTGTTTGTTGTTATTGTACCCATAAACCGTAGACAAGGGCGTCTGTTCGTTGAATGGACTCTAGAGTTGGCGACTGGCCTTAGTTTTAATCGACAAGTTATCTTTTGTGATAGGGGCGGTTTATGGATGAATGGGTACATGAACAAATAAAGTTGTTGAATTTGGGACGATACCAATCCACATGAGATCCAATGGAGTCGATCAATGGCGAATGCTATAGATTCATGATTACCAACTTCCTTTGGCCTGAATTGTTTAATCTGGACACAAAAGACATGTGCTTTCAACATGACTGCATTACCTGCCACACAGTTAATGCAACCTTGGATATTTTGCATGAGCGATTTGAAGGCATAGTCAGGTTTAGGTTCTCTGATCCCCGTTAGAGTTTTTATTATGGAGTGTTCTTAAGTCACAATTGTATGCGAATACGTCAAAAGTTGCAGCGCTGCTCAAAGCCGACATAACCCATGGTGTCGGTTAAATTCAGTCTGCTACATGAAAAAGTTGTTATTTCGGATGCGCTCCACCCACAGAAACCCAAGCGAATATTTGAAAGATGTTATGCAAAAACAAAAATAATAAGTTAAAATTAATAGTTAGAGCAATAACGCTGATTATACATGGACTGTCTCAAACAATTCTCTGTACACCAGGCAGGTAGAGATTATTTTAAAATATTTCAAAAATTACTTACCATATTTGAATAAAGTAAACTTGTTTTAATAGCTAAATTTGTGCTTATAAAAGTAAATGCAAAATATTGTTTCAAAAGGTTTATTCAATTTTAGATAAAAGACTCAAAAAACAATTGAAAATAACGAAAATCTCGAAAAATTATTCATAACGCAATGAAAATTTAAATTGATTTTTTTTAGAAAATATCAAACATATTTTCTTTGGTATTAAAAATTTCTTTTAAAAGGTCAGTATTTGTGTGATTTTCTATATTCCTGCATATTAATCATTCTTTCACAATCTTGGAATAGTGATTTGGGTAATCGTTGCGAAAGAAAATCTTATATGTCCAAACTTATGGCGCTCATTTTAAAATTTTCTTTCTATATAGTGAAATAATGACGTTCTTCAATCATTATTTCCATAAACATAATGCGAATTTTATAATATTTGGATTCCGTTTGATGTTAATTTTTAATTGTTTGACCTTCTAGAGTTTTTTTTTTTCTCAAGAGGAAAGCAATCCTCATATTTTTAGTTGATTAAAGGTTAGGTTAGAGGACGTGTACTTGTCAATTAAGACAAGTACAGTACCCGGAGGTCGAATTGACCCATTGTACAACATCCTAATTTTATACATGATGTACATGTACATGTTAATTTTATACATGAGTGGTGGGACCTACAGTTTAAAGTCGACTCCGAACGACAAATTTTTGAGAAACTTTTTCATGGCAATTTTAGTTACTCTCAGAGTTTTTGCTAGAAATCTGCTGAGAGGAAGTCGCCGAAGAAATACTTTTTGTATTTTGTCTTGATGTCTGGCCTGGGGCTCAAACCCTGGCTTTACGTCTAATAAGCCAACACACTACCTACTAGACTACGGCGACTTCAAAATGTTTGTTCAAACCAAAGTGGTATTTTTTGAAATACAATGTAAGGTATTTTTAATACCATAGTGTACGGACACCTCTTTGAGACAATGTGGATATGTTTTATTAACGAATTCTCTCGACAGATAATTTCTAAACCGAAGAAAAGAAGACAATTTGTTTTAATCATGTGAACATTTATATAATTAACACCAAAATATAGAGATCAAAGGATGTTAAGATAATGAAACAAATCAAGTAATTTGACTGCATAACATAAATAACTGGGCGGGTCTGATAACAATAAGCTATTTAATTTGCATAACGAGACGAATAGATGCATTCCACGAAAATGTCATTAATTTAATGGCAACGCCTTAGATGTTGAACACACGAAAACCCTTATATGCATTTTCAATGGTGGTCGACAACGAATTCTCAAAGATACATTAACGGGACCACAAAAGTCTACGCCGACGATAAGAAATGGTCCTGTAGCTCTCCATCTATTAGTGGGCTAGTTTCCCATTATTTGGGACAAAAGTCTTGGTTTGTAACTGAAAAAATGTACACACTTGCGAACAATTCCACTGCACTCTTCCTTGGCGTTAATTAACTAGATTTTCTCTCTGGCGAGAGCAATAAGTACATTTGTGCCAGTATGGCAATTCTCGAAATGGAGACGTCGCCAATAAAGTGTGACAAAGAAATTTTACTTCGGTAATAAAAGTGGGAATTTTGTATTAAGCAATCTCCCACCCACCCTTAAAAAATTTTCTTCTTTACATTAAACTTATTATCAAAATACAAAATTTATTTTTTAAATTGTACTCCTTAAGTTAAGATAAATTCAAAGTTTCCATTGTGGACAAAGGTTTAATGTTTACTTGTGTGGGTAGTTTTACAATAAAATCATCCCAATATATATTTGAATTATCTTTGTAGGTGATTTCATTGATGATAACATTACAATTTTAATTTTTATTAATATGTTTCCTTCAATAATATGTTTTTCAGAGTCACATGATGTTTTTATTTCTGTAGGTGGTAGATTTTTTGTTAATACAAGTCCCTGTTCGGGTTGTGAGATTTCTGTTATCTGGCCGACATCATTGAGGTTACTTCTAGATTATTTATGATTTTTCCAAAGCATGAAGATTGTTCTATTGTTTCTTGTAGTGAGCTTTCTTTGCAATAATATACATATGTTTTCAATTTCTTTACATAAGTTTTCAAAATACTGGATCTTATTACTATCATACAATACATAAGGTTTAATCATTATTTCTTTTGTTTTATTAATAGGTATAGGGATTGTGTGGGAAATTGTGTAATTATTTAATGGGATACGGGGAATTTGAATGTTGAAAACGATATTTGTATTATTATAGAAGGCTTGTAGTTCTAAAAGTTGATATAAATGTTCTATAGTATTAATTTTAATTAACTGATTCTCTAAATTGTTCTGTATTTCTTCTAACTCTTCATCTTGGGTATAATTCTAAGGCTTGATAATGTATTTGCCTCAGAAATATCCGTAATATGATTTGTCAGTAAATCGGTGTGGAACTTATTCTGATTTAAATATTGAATATCATTTATAACCCTTGAATTGGATTTTATGTTATTTTGAGAATTCCTTATTGACCCAACTATTATATCTTGTTATTTATTTATACGATCTGTGATATATTCCATTCTTTCAATGATTTTAGTACCAAGTATATTCTGTTTGTTAGTTTCAGTTTGTAAATTATTTGTTAGGTTAAATATAGCCTGGTTAATACGGAGAGCATCATTGTCGTCCATGTTGTCTGTGATAAATTTAATTGCTGTATCTATACCATTAAATTATCCTCTTTTGTTGCGGCGTTTCGGAGTTATTGAGTTTAGCTTATCCTTAAGATCCGTGAGTTTAAATTTTGTGATCTGTAAAGAATTCTTATTGTAATATGTGGGTGCAAATTGATTTACAGATTCCTCATGACACTGTTTTCATATGAACTTAGTTTTATTATGTGTATAAGGTTGATGTAATCAGTTATGGTTTTGGCTGTTCCTAGTTTTATTTGTAAAAGTCTTTGGGTATCAGTAAGATTGTGTATTTTCAGAGTTTGTGTGTGTATCATGGGTATTAATCTGAAAAAAAAAGATCTTATAAAAATCGTTTTTTCTTTATTTTTGATTTGTGAAGTTTTTTGTTTTGTGTAGTGAGTAATGTTGCTTTGTTGTTTTGTTTTACTTTGTGCCTAGAAAATCTTGGTGTTAATTTATTTCTCTTACATTCCTTCCTATAGATATAGTCAACTACATCATATTCCAGAGGGTCTTGTCTATCTGTATTAAGTTTTTCTATGCGTTTGTCTGTGTCGGTTTCTAATTTTTTTCTAATAGATTCATAAAGTTGAGTTTGAAATTGATTAATTTTGGAAAGATATTCGTGTTCCATAGAAAAGTTCGAAAGGTGTAGTGGCAGAATGGATTGCGTTATTATATGTTATAAGAACTTCTGTTAGGATGTCATCATGATCCATTTGTATCTTTTTTTCTTTATTTTTTTCGACTATTAATCTGTAAGTTTCAGTCAATGTTGAGTGATGTCTTTCTACATGGGCATTGTTACTAGATTGTTGGAAACATGTAAAGTGTAAGTTAATTTGGTATTGTTGGCAAAAGTATTTAAATATGTTTGAATTGAATTCTGTTCCTTGGTCACAAACGATTTTGTTGGGCATGCTGTGTAGGCTAAGAAAGTGTTTTAAGGATTTAATAACGCAAAGACTGTTTCTCGCTATTAGAGTATATGCGGCGGCGAATTTGGAAAATTTGTCTATAATAGTTAAAATATTTTTGGCGTTAATTGTGTAAATATCTATACATATGTATTATATCTAATGGTTTAACAGGTGTGGGGGATTTTTCAAATTTATTTTTTGGAGGATGTCTATCATATTTTAGTCTTTGGCATGGAGCACAATTATTTATTGTTTGAACTATTTTTGATTTCATGTATGGGAAATAGTATTCACGTTTAAGATGATCGTATGTTTCTTGTATGCTTCTATGATTATTTTTCTCATGATAGTCTTGAATGATTTTATCCTGATTATCATTTTCCTTTATATCCTTCACTGTTTCAGTACACCTAACTAAACGGAAAATTGTGCTTTGTGCAAAATTATTTGAATATACATTTTGAATTAATCGAAAAATTTCATTATCTGTAAAAATTGCTGTAGTTTTATTAGGGGCAAGATGTTTTTTTAAAATATCCGTTATAATTTCTTCTGTATAATCGGGGTATGTAAATGCTTTCCTATGTTTATTTTTAAAAATTATTTCTAGTTTTACGTGGGAATTAGAGTTTCCTTTCTTAAATAGAGCTTGTAAATTAAATTCATTTATTGACTTTTCTGAAATCGGGATACCGTCATCACAGTTTTCTTCTGCTGAGTGAATAGTACTACCTGAAGTAGCTTGATTGGACATGGTGTCAAAAGCATTTGTATTTAAAGCAACTGATGGGTCTGTTTTTATTTATTGTTTAGTTTGCCTTGTATATAATTTCACAATCAAATTCCTCTAATTTTAATCGCCGTCTAATTAATTTTGAATTTGGCTCTTTCAGGCTCATAATCCATGTAAGTGGTTTATGATCTGTTATGATTCTGAACCGGTGACCATATAAGTATGGTCGAAAATATTTTGTCGCCCAAATTATGACTGGGTTCTTTTTCGATTGTTAAGTAATTTATTTCTGAGGTTGTGAGTGTGCGACTTGCGTGACAAATCGGTTTATCATTCCCTATAGGTCCTTGTAAAAGAATGGCTCCTAACGCAAAATTACTTGCGTCTGTCGTGAGATTAAACGGTTTAGAAAAATCTGGATATTGTAAGATTAGGTCATTTATTAAGAGGTTTTTACAAATTTCAAAAGTTTTTTGTAGTTATCATCGATTTGGTTTTACTCCTTCTGTAGTCACTAAATGACCAAAAAATGCGCATTCTTTATGTAAGAATTCAGACGTGTCCAATTGAATTTTAAGGTTGGCTTCTCTAGGGGCTTCAAAAACTTTTTTAAATTTTCTGAATGTTCTTGAAGTGAAATGGAATATACAATAAAGTCGTCTAAATAGACTATGTCTTGTCTATTCCTATCTTGTCTGTTCCTATCAAATCTTTAAGGACGCAATCCATCACTCTCTGAAATGTTGATGGTGCATTTTTAATCCGAAGGTCATTCTAACAAATTCGTAGTGTCCACCTTCTACTGTAAATGCCGTCTTAGAAATATCCTTTGGATTCGTCTCTATTTGATGGATTCCACTAGCTAAATCCAAAATAGTAAAATACATGCACTTACGAAGTTTATCTAATATTTCGTTCATGTTTGGTATTGGGTATCTATCTGATTTTTTCCTTTCTTTTTTCCCCACTCGCGTCCCGTTTTTTGGGACTATCCAAACAGGTGCACTCCAAGGTGAGTAGCTTTCCCGCATAATACCTTGATTTAACATGTCTGGAATTTATTTTTTTACTTCTGCTTTATGAATATGGTGGTACCTATATGATTTTGTGTAAACAGGAATGTCATCTCTGGTGACAATGTTGTGTTTAATTTTATTGGTATTGGATTTTCTTCAAGAAAAATATCTTCAAACTCTTTGCATAGTCTTGTTATAACTTTCCGTTCATCTACATTTAAATGGTCAATTCTAAGATTGTCTAGTAATTTATGGTTGAAGAGTTCGCATGGAAAGGGATTGTCATTTCTGAAACCTAGCAGGGTATCAAAAGATTCAGAGAGGTCCATTCCTACCTTGACGGAGCTGCAGGAATTGCTCAACGTCATTCTTCATAGCCTTGTCACCTTCGCAGGTATACTGAGCTCAGTGATTGCGGCAAATACACGATCCCTTATGGGGCTATCTAAGGCTGCTGTATAGTCGACAAAAAGATGGTGTGTGTCGACTTGTTTTTCGTGTGTCTTTTCCAGGATTTGACGTAATGTAAAGATCTGGTCGATGGTGGACTTGCCAGGTCTAAAGACGCTGTGATAAGGTCCACTCAGTGTTTTGACGAATGGCTTCAGTCGTTCACACAATACGCCTGTAAGAACCTTATATGCGATAGGGAGAAGACTTATACCCCTTGTAGTTGGCGCATATCGTAGGGCCTCCCTTTTTCAGGACAGGGCAGAGGAAACTGAGGTTCCAATCGTTGGGCATACTTTCCTCTAGCCATATTGTGTAAATAAGCTGGTGCATGCTCATTTACATTACATTCGGTCTTAAGCAATTCAGCGTTTGTTTTTAAGACGCTTAATCGCGACTTTGACCTCATCTCAACGCCGTCATCATCGTTCGGGTTCAGTATAACATATCTATATTGATATCGTCATCGCCTGGTAGCAGAGTAGAGAAGTGTTTCATCCACAACCTCAGCACCCCCTGCGATTCTGTTACCAGGTTTCCATTCTCATCTTTGCAGGAAGTGTAAAATAGGAAAACAATTTTATAGTTGTTTTTTAGTACCAAGTGCGCCAGAAGCGCACAGTTTGGCTGTAGTTTATTAATTGATTCTTATCCCTAATATTACTCAAAATTTATACATAAATAATGTTGATCAAGCATTATGTCTACAGTGGAAGGTATAGCGGTTTAGTATTAAGAATTTCAATCAATGAAAGGACGAACATATCTAACACCAACAGTGTCAACAGCATTGGCCGTTAAATTGCAAACGCAAGCAAATTGATCGTTGCTTGAATTTGCCAAACATAAGTGATAGCAACAATGTCGGCGTATGTGTGTACGTTATTGATAGTTTGCATTTTTATAACAAAAGAATTGTTTCAAACATGCGTCGGCAATGCTGGCATTATGAACACGCTATATAAGACACTCCGATCTTATAACCTTCGGTTAGACGCTTAACCTCTCGGTAGAATTTTCGAGCGTCATTCCTAAATCTATACATCTCGATTTCCTCACGCTCACGCCTTTCATGCTTCTTCTTGCGTCAGTAAAGGCGTTTCTCATCCCTTCTCCTCTCTCTATACTTCCGGACAGTGAATGCTGAATGAATCGAGATGCTTTGTTTTCGCTGGGTGGGCGTTCGAAACCAAGGCCTGCTTCTGCAGTAGTGCCCATGGGGTGGGAGATGTTGGCCCACAGTCACCAATGTCGCTGATATTAGATATGGGGATTATACGAGAGTTGAGCGGAGAACGTCTCAGCTGTCCTTTGTGATCGCAGCTTCTTAACGTCCAGCTTTCGCAATGTACTAGAGCGCGCAGACCTCGAGGCGCCGAAACTTAGCTGCGACAATGCAGTAGTCCGAGTCGATGTTTGACCTCTGAATGTGCGCACATCTAGTACACTGCGTACGTGCCTTCCGTCAATCACAATATGATCAATCTGGTTGGATGTTGATCGAGCGGGGGACATCTAAGTGGCCTTGTGAATGTCGAGACGCTGAAACTTGGTGCTACATACCACCATGTTACGCGCCGCGCCGAAATCGATCAGCCTCAATTGTCCGACAGTGGGCCCAAAGACCTTCGCATTAAAATCTCCGATGACGATTTTGGCGTCATGGGCCGTGTACTCATCATATACGTCCTCGAGTTTAGGGTAGTTTGTACAATGGGTCAATTCGACCTCCGGGTACTGTACTTGTCTTAATTGACAAGTACACGTCCTCTAACCTTAGCGTAGAAGACATCTTTAGCCACATCGTCCTTTTCTTCCGTCGGGCGTGAGCACAAATATGGCTGATGATATAGAATTTTGCCCTGATGAGGATTGTGGCTATTCTTTCGTTCACAGTCGTGAACCCAGAGACAAGGTGGCGAAGTCTCTTATTAACCACAAATCCACATCCGAATTCATGCTTATCTCTTTATCAGTAGAGAAGCGTAGTAGCGTTAATTGAGTCAGGAATAACTTACTTGATCTCAGAAAGTAAAAATATAAACGCGTTACACACAACCTTCGGTATATAAAATATGTCATTTACAGAGTAAAATCGTTTA
This sequence comes from Sarcophaga subvicina, assembly GCA_936449025.2. Classification (NCBI taxonomy): domain Eukaryota; kingdom Metazoa; phylum Arthropoda; class Insecta; order Diptera; family Sarcophagidae; genus Sarcophaga; species Sarcophaga subvicina. The sequence goes on from OW388081.2 coordinate 55,124,801, forward strand.
ATAATCGATTTGTTATAATAAAACCAAAATCAAATTTTAATGTGAACACACTGTAAGCAGCTGTAATATGTAAATTATATACAAATGATATAGGAACGTGTGAGCGAAACGCTGATCGAAACAAATATACGAAAAATAAATGAAAAGAAGACAGCAACACAAATGATATACTGAATGTTTCCTCATTAATAAATAGAATAAATTGTTTGTGTAAACACGTATTAACTTCGTATTTTATAATTTTATAAATTTATAGATATTGTTACGTTTTTACCTTTTAAAAACGTTTAAAATATGTGCTAGTAGATTGCAAATAAAATAAAAATAAATTTGTGTTTAGTTTTAATTAAAATTCTTTATTATTCGCACAATTCTGAACAGTGGCACGTTAACAACTTGATGTAAACATTTATTTTTTTTATTTTCTATTCCTCTGTTTAAACCCTTTGCATAAACAATAACAATTCTATACAATTATTCGACATATCTTTGTAACTGATATCTTCAAACCACGATTACTCTTTTCAAACGCACCGCGTCTTCACACAAGAGACTGAACTTCACTAACTCCGCCCCCTTCTTTGTGGCAAATGAATGTTCTTGAAGGCGAACGTTCACGACTTCGCCTTCTCGAAATCTCTATAAACGTAAACATCGTTGTTTACTTTTATTATTGTAGTGTTGTTGGTGTATTTTTTTGTTTACTTGTTTATCATTCTTTTATACTGGAGTTTGTTGTTATATTAAGCAGTACGATAATTTGCAAACAGGTTTGTTTACTACATTGTTTTGTTTTTGTAACTTTTGTTTCTAATTTTAATGTTAAGCGATGTAAAAGCAAAACACCAATATCAAGATTTTTTTCATTTTCGTAACACTGCCTCCCACTTAAGCCTGTACTTCCCGAATAGGCTCATTATCTCTTCTCCCATATTTCGCCAGTTGCTCTATGTGTACGACCTTTATTTTTGGTTGGGGGCTGCTAGCTTTCTGTATCCTGTATGCGACACCGTTTAATCTTTTAATTATTTTATCTCCCAGCTAGTTTGCAGCTTGGGAGATAAACCTTTCTGCCGCTTTGTCCCTCATGGAAGCCCTCCGTATTTGCTCCATGATCATACCTTGCTTTCATTCTATCGCTGACCATTTTTATACGTGTGCGCACAAATTCATGAAATTCATTTAGACTTTCCTGTTTTCCAACGTATGTGGCATCCCCCTCTGTGGTGGGCTTAACACCAAACCTTAAGTCACCAGGCAGTTTTATCTCTGTCCCAAAAATAATCTTGGCGGGTGATCTGGATGTTTAATCATGGGCCGCGGATCGGTATGCCAGTAGAAACCTCGGAATGTGTTCGTCCCAATCCTTCTGTGCTCGCTCACTACTTTTCGCAAGTATTCCTCCAGGGTTCGATTAAATCGTTTTCCCATTCCCTTAGACTGTGGGTGAAGCCGCGTTCCTAATACCGTATATCTCACGCATTTCCTTGAATACAGGTGACTAGAAATTTCCGCCTTGATCGAAAAGTAGCTCTATTGAAATCCCATAGCGGCTTACCCATTTGTTCACTAAAACATTTACTATTGTGTTCGGCTTTTAATTGGGCGTGGCATACACTTCCGGCAATTTACTGAAATAATCCATCACGACGAGAACATATCGGTTTCCGGCATTACTGACAGGAAAAGGGCCTGCTGCGTCCATCGCTATCCGTTCGAAAGGTGCGCCCGAGTTATATTGTTGCAGCTGACCTCAACTTCTTACTGGACCATTAGCTGCAATACACTGGGTACAGTTTGCTATCCAATCTGCCACTTCTTGCTGACATCAAACCCAATAAAAACATTCTTTCCCGCTTGCTCCATTAAGACTTCCATCATTTTGGACGAAGGCACTACCATTAGGTTGGATGAGGTCTTGTCATCAGTGCTTTCCTAATGATGATATAAACACCCGTTTATCAATTTTAAACTGTCCCATTGTGCCCAATATGCTTTTATAGCATATTCTCTTCTCTTCTGCTGATATTTCATTTCGAGTAGGCCGTTTGTCCTCTTCCTTAGCTGCTAAAATCTTCGCCAATATTGGGTCACTTATTTGTGCTTCAGGCCAGACTTCGTTGGCATCGATTTGCGTTAGCCGGATATCAATGATGGATTCCTTCTTCTCAGTCTTCACACAATCTTTAGACTCCAAATTACAAGATCGCCTTTTGCGTGGCGCTTTGCAGTTTCTTTGGAAATGACCGCCCTTTCCACAGTTAAAACATTTAGGTTGGGACTTTTGTCCTTTTTTTCCAAAACTTGCTTCATCATCGCTAAATTTCTTGAAAATGCATTCTTCTTCCTCCATAACAGTTTCACACTTTGCTTACTTGTGGTCTAGAAACCGTGCGAGCGTTCTTCATATCGCTAATTTTATGTCAGGGTAGCGTATACTATTAACAAACGCTTCTGTCTTAAAAGTATCTAGCATTGGGTGGTTTTCTCCTGCACTAATCTCTCGACCACCATTGCAAATACTTAAAGCGACTCAGCCTTTTGTGCTCGGCACCTTAACTCCATGCGGTACAGTTCTCGTTTGTGCTCGTCGCCGAATTTACGCTGTAACGCTACTATTAAGTCGTTGTAGTTGTTTCTGCGGATGGCTGGCATGGTTTCTAGAATCTCGGCTGCGACACCTTTTAACGCCAAAATTAGCTCCAAAGCCTTCTCTTTATCGTCCCATCCGTTTCTGCTGGCTACTGTCTCGAAATGGAATTTAAATACGGATAGGGGTGAGCTACCATCAGAGCAAGGTGTTTTTATCCCGCCGGTAGCTTCTTTTACGATTCACACTGGTTCTGGTCGCTGGCTCAGGAGGTTGTTGATCTTCTCCTCCATTATAACGAGTTTTCCGTCAAAGATCTTCCAAATTAATCACTTTCGTGTCAATGGTCTTTTCTAAATTTGACACCTTTTCCTCGGCACTAGTAAGTCTTTTGCTGATCGACTCATATATATCCTGCAGCTTCCCTGTTGTCGCTTCAAGTTTCTTTACAATTTTTGTCATCATAGCTGCTTGCATTTTTTCTTGTGCATCAGAAAATAGCTTTTGATTGTTAGCTCGAAAAGCTTCTTGTCCATCAGTATTAACTTGTATTTTTTCCATCATAGTGGCTAGCAACGAATTTATGTCAATACTGTTGGGGGTTACAGGGACCTGTATCTGTCGTTCTTCCTCATCTTCGAACTCGTAAGTATCGATATCAATGCCACGATACCGAAGTTCGTCCATTAACTGCCTTTGGAGTTCATTCTTAGTGCCCGTTGTTGGGGCCACTTTTAGTCCATAGAGTTTAATTTTAACTTTTTTTATTTATTTGTTTTTAAATTTTGCAATTCCTCTTCTGACACCAATTGTAAAGTCCCCGTAACGGAATGTAACCGCAACAGTAAGCAACAACTGATCGTTTTTGTTATGTATAAAGCAATACGAATGGTTATAGAAATGTAATGTAACGTAACCGGAACATAAGAATCTGTAAAAAATAGAATTTTCATACATTTTTACGTGACATCTGTTTAGCAGTGTTAACAACATGTCAATATTAAAAACTACCAAAACTGAAAATTGAAATTATAAACAGAATTTACATTTTGTACGTATGTTTTGTGGAATTCGCTTTAAATAAAACTTCACATATTTTAAAAACCCAAATTATAATTTTTTTTCATTATTAACTTTTATAATTTAAAATAAAAATAAACTCTATTTTACTATTACATTATGTAGGTAGTGTTTATTTTTATTTTAAATTAGAAAAATATAGTTATAGATTTTTAACTAATTAAAGCGTTCGAAAAGCATTTCACTTTACTTTTATTAGAGAAGATAATTACATTTTAACGTTCGTACAAATTTGGTTTCCGAAATACCTGACCTGTTTCTGTAAAATAAACGATTTCAATTGCTTGTCTATTTATATGGAAAATACAATCAAAAGCACTCAATTTTGTGTTTGTTTTCCTTAACACAAACTAAATTGAGTGTTTTTGTTTGAGTGAAAGTGAAATTGTTTGGCTTACAGAAACAGTACATAAAACATTTAATAAGTACCTTTAAATAAATATAAAATCGTTGAAGTGAACCTAAAAACTCTGTAGTGATAACACTGGTTAACAGCTGAAATAAAGTAAAACAAAAGGCGCCATATTAAAAGTGATAAAAAGAGTGAAAACGAAGTATTTAAAATTTGAAATTAATATTAAGTTTGTTTAAAAAACAATAATAAATATAATCAAATAAAAGCTCAAACCCAAAAACATGTCTTCTGAATCCATATCTGAATTTTAGTTTTTACAATTTTTATTTCTTTATTTGTTTTTGTTTATTTCTTTTATTGTTTTGTTTACCTATAAACATATGATTACGTTTTTACGTTCTATAATTGCTCTTACATTTTTACGTTCCGTGCACATTACTGTTATATTGCGTTACATTACGTTCCGGTAGCATAACTAGGGTTAACGTTTTTACCTTTTAAAAACGTTTAAAATATGAGCTCGTAGATTGCAAATAAAATAAAAATAAATTTGTGTTTAGTTTAATTAAAACTCTTGATTATTCGCAAAATTCTGTGTGCCACTGTTCACAACTTGATGTAAACAACAACAGTAGCTTTTCTTTGTTATTCCACTGTTTATACCCTATCCATAAATAATAACAATTCTAGGCGATTATTCGACAGACCTTTGTAACGGAGATCTACAAACAACAACTACTCTCTTCAAACGCACCGCGTTTTCACACAAGACTGACTGAACTTCACTAACCGTCGCCTGCTTTGACTTGCCTTTTATATGGCAAAGTAAACTGTGTGATGAATGTTCTTGAAGGCGAAAGTTTATGACTTCGATTATTTAAATATCGTTGTTTACTTTTATTATTGTAGTGTTGTTGGTGTATTTTTTTGTTTACTTGTTTACCATTTTTTATGCTGATGTTTGTTGTTATATTTAGCAGTGCGATAATTTGTAAAAGGGTTTGTTTACTGCATTGTTTTGTTTTTGTAGCTTTTGTTTATAATTTTAATGTTAAGCGATGTAAAAGCAAAACACCAGTATCTAGATTTTCATTTTCGTAACAATATATAAAATCATAAATACGCCAATACCTCACTTTGTATCGTGATTGCTTTCCGAAAAAAACTCGACGCAAATTGAAGTGACGCAATGTGAATTATGATTTTCTTTAGCAAACCATGTAAAGAGAATATTACTTTTTCAAAAGAAAATTAAACAAGGTAAACATTTAAAAAAAATCAGAAAAAAATACAAAAAAAATTCTGAGGAATTTAAAGTGGCTGTTGTCGTAAGTCGGTTTACCTTCACAAAAAATTTAGTCTATGCTTACTTTGCATTTGATATTCGTTACTACCGAAAAAATTTAAAATTAAAGACTCGAACCCAAAACAAAGCAACTACGAAAATCTAACGACGCACTGTGAAAATTAGTACTAATTCAGCAGCGACGCAAATTCCAAAAAACGCAAAACGAAACGAAGTATAGCGAGGTATTGATGTATAGTATATGAAATGTTTAAAAATGTAAAATAAATTTTTTTGTGTTTTGCTTTTAAGGGATTAGCAAAATTTTGTCCAAATTACAAAAAAAAAAAATATTAAATTTCCAATTTAAAGAGAAAAAACATAAATAAATTTTACTCTTTTTTACCTCTTGAGAGTCTGAACTATTTCCCTTATTATATTCCGAGCGGCACAGAATGCAGTGACAACGGCCATCATCGATATGTTCGGTGTATTGCGTATTGCATTGTGATAATTTATGTTAAACTATTGGCACTACTTGTATTTTTATTTTTGATTTTCTTGTGCTATTTTTATGTATGTTTGTATAATCTCACAGCACTAATATTTAAAAATTTTTAGTGTTTAGCTTATGTATGTACATATGTCTATTGCTATTTTTGTCTTTATTTATTTTATATATTGCATATTGTATGCCTTTGCGTTTACTTTTGCGTTTTTATGTGGTTTATTTTTTTAAATCTTATGTAATTTGTAAGATTTGTCACCACTTTTATTTATTAAATTTTAAGCATTTTAAAAATTAATTACACTCGCGAATTGAGTTTTTAGATAAATAAATTTTATTCGGGAGTTTGGTTTTTTAGGAACTCGATCACAAACTTATGTCCCTGCTCGGGCGCCAAAATGTCTTTTCTTAATAGTTTTTAAGAATTTATTAAATTAAGTTTATTTATTAAATTAATGATCATTCTTTATTTCTTACATGGCGATCCTGTCCCTCTAAACAAAAAGCAAGAAAATAACTGCTTAGTTAAGAGGAAAGGAGAAGGATAAAATAAATATAGCTTATGCTTAATTTTATCCTTAAGGCAAGTAAGACAAAAATTCTTTCCATGAATCCCCCATTAGAGAAGATATTAAAGGAACTATTTGAAGCCGAAAAACGCTGGGCTAAATTATTATCAGAGGACAAGAATGCGGGGAAGCCCGAAATATTAGCTGTAGGCCCGAAACCTTAAAGGATTCGTGAGAAGAAGGAAGTCGAGCCGACATTTGAAATATACCCCTTACCAAACGTCAACAAGACTAGAGGTAGAGCTTTGGCGAAAGCCAAAAAGCAAATTTCAGTAATTATTTCACAACTCTCCTACGAGGAAAATAAGGAGACAAAGCAAATTTTAGAGGTTAAAATAACAACCCTAAAGCATGAAATTAAGAATATTAAAAAATAGAATAGAAGAAAAAGGAAGGAAAAATTAAGAAAATAACGAATGATAGAAAAAGAAAATGAATAATATTAAGTTAAAAAGAAAAGAAAAGCATACATACGTATAATGCTCAGTAGAAATTTAATAAAATTGACAATAATAATAATTTTAGTAGTCTCTTGTATTTTATTATTAAAATATATACAGTTTTCAGAAGCCGCCGTGGTCTAGTAGGTACTGTGTTGGCTTATTAGACGAAAAGCCAGGGTTCGAGCCCCAAGCAGACATCAAAATAAAATACAAAAAAGTATTTCTTCGGCGACTTCCTCAGCAGATTTCTGGCAAAAATTCTGAGAGTAAATAAAATTGCCATGAAAAGTTTCTCAAAAATCTGTCGTTCGGAGTCGACTTTAAACTGTAGGTCCCGCCACTCATGTATACAATTAACACACACAACATAAGTGGTGTGAGAAACTAGGTCGTAATCCTGACTGAAGAGTTGTAATGACCAATTATGTATGTATGTATACAGTATTCAATAAAAAGAACCCTTTTAATTAAGATATCTGAAGTAAAAGAAAAAAAAATTGGTATGGATTCGATCTTGGAGAGTGCGAAAAAATCGTTAAATCGTCCGTATTCAATAGACACTATATCTGTTAAAAATACAGAAATAAATCACTTAGAAGAGGATTTCTTAAGACTACAACCAACTGAAAATCAGAAAGTAGAATTCGAAAACTTAAAAACGGAAGCTTTAGATTTATTGGAGCAATGCTCTAATAAGAAAACATGGAAGTTAACGAATTAACAGAAGTAATTAAGTTATTCCCAATTTTCTCCGGAAAGAATGATGAATTGACAAATTTCATCAAGAACTTAGAAATAATAGCACAAACCATACCGGTGGAAAAACAGAATTCATTGTTAAATTTCATTTTCAATTCAAGATTAGACTCGAAGGTACAAAATAGGATAAAACAAATTTCAATTCGTAGAACCATTAAAGAATTGATTAATGCCTTGAAGAGTTCATATAAATTGGTTAAGAATTCTAACAACATTTTTAACGAGTTAACAAGTATAAAACAAAGGGGTGATAATTTGCTTGGTTTTGCCATGAAGACTGAAAGCTTAGTATCTGAATTAAATGAAATACAAATATCTGAGAAAGGCGAAACAAGTAGAATTGTAATAATAAACTCAAACGCGAAAATAGCATATAATGCATTTATAAATGGACGTTCAGATCCACAAATAGTATCAACAATTGATGCTAGTAGGGTCAAAACATTCGTGGAAGCATTAGAAATAGATGAAAATGTCACATCAAGATCAAAGCAAAGACAAGTATTTTTTCAAAATGTTAGACTTATACTGAATAGACACGTTGAGTATACGAAATGTAAGAAATGCGGAAAAACACATGGCTATAAATGTTCAGCAGAAGGCAAGGTATACTACAAATGTAAAAAACTTAATCATTTCAGCAATATGTGTTTGTCAAGTTCTAAAATTAATAACAACAACAGAAATAACAATTCTAACAACGGAAATCGAAACCAAAGAACTAATGTAAATTCTAACAACAGGAACTACTATAGATCCAATAGGAATCGCAATGTAAACCATATTGAGGATCAGGGAAACTACCTGAGCCCGGAGACCATAGATCAGGAATCTCCGGAAGAAAACATATAATTACAACAAAAATTTATAATATATCATCTAACCTCAAAAATTATGTAAAACAACGTTTTGAATACAAATTATCCTTTAACTTTCATGATAGATACAGGAGCTGATGTATTCCTGTGTAAGGAAGATTTTTTATGCCATTACGACGAGGATCCAGATGATTATTGCAACTTCAACGAAATCTTGAAAGAAGTTATTAAATCTATAGGTTAAACATATATAAAAATTAAAATCGAAATTAATGAAATTCAACATAAAATACAACTTGTACAAAATGATTTTCCAATAAGTAGAGATGTAATTCTTGGTAGGTTTTTTTTATCCAAATATAAATGCAATATAGATTATGATACGTACATATTATCATTTACTATCAACAATGAGGCTATAACACTACCTATACATGATAATGTATTTTCTGTTAATTACGTAAGAATACCACAAAGAAGTGAAATTATAATACCTTTCAAGATTAAATTAGATTAAGATAGTGTACTACAAAATAGAGAAATTACAAATGGTTTATATTTGGCGAATGCAATCGTGCCCAAAGAAGGAAATCAACATATTAAATTACTAAATGTTACAGATAAGCCTATAATAGTGAAGAATTTGAAAATTCAAACTGTTCCACTACGTAATTATGATGTATGTTATATTAATATGAATCCTCATGAAAACGAAAACAAAGAAGAAAGATTTAATAGACTACTGGATCGTTTGAAATTGGATGATTTAGAAGATGCTTATAAACGGGAACTTCTACACATATTGTATAAATATCAATCTATTCCATATGGATGATGAAAACTTAACTACTAACAACTTTTATAAACAAAAGATAAATCTTCATGATAATAGTCCAGTATACATTAAAATTACCGTTTACCTCAAGCCAGTATAAATGAGATAAATACACAAGTTCGGAAATTGTGAGAATGTAAAATAATAGAACCATCAATTAGTCCATATAATGCACCATTACTATTAGTTCCGAAAAAAGGTCAGACTGATCTGAAGAAATGGAGATTAGTAGTTGACTTTAGGAAGCTAAACGACAAAATAGTAAACGATAAATTTCCTTTAACACGGATTGAAGATGTCTTACACAAATTGGGTAGAGCCAAATATTTTTCAACATTGGACATTACAAGTTCATTTCATCAGATTGAGCTGGAAAACAGCTTTTTCTACACCAAATGGTCATTACCAATATACTAGATTACCATTTGGATTGAAAATATTATCAAATAGTTTTCAGCGTAAGTTAACCATTGCTTTGTCTGGGTTAGATTCTGAAGCATTTCTTTACGTGGATGATATTATCGTTTTCGGATGTAGTCTGAAACACCATAATTCAAATTTGGTAAAAGTACTTCATCGATTGCAAAAGTATAATCTGAAACTCAATGCAGATAAATGTTGTTTTTTAAAACCAGAAGTGATATACTATCATGGTCATCTAATAACACCAAATGGCATAAAACCAGATCCTGGAAAATTTGAAGCAGTAACTAACTATCCTGTGCTAAAGAACGCTGATGACGTCAGAAGATTTGTAGCTTTTTGTAATTACTACAGAAGATTTATTAAAAATTTTGCTGACATAGCTAATAATTTAAACAAATTATTAAAAAAGGTTTAAAAATTCGATTGAACAGAACAGTGTCAAACATCATTTGAAACTCTTAAGATGAAACTAATAAGTGCACCAAGTTTACAATATCCGAATTTTGACAAACATTTTATCTTAACAACAGATGCATCAGATTTCGCATTAGGATCCGTATTATCACAAGGTGAACTTGGGTAAAACAGACTAATATCATATGCAAGCCGTTCATTGAGTAAGCATGAAAGAAATAAAGCAGTTATAGAAAAGGAATTACTTGGTATACACTGGGGTATACAAATTTTTCGACCATATTTGTTTGGAAGAAAATTAAAATAGTTGTGACTGACCATCGTCCACTTGTCGCAATATTTACGCATAAAAATCCTAACCTAAAACTGACAAGAATTCGGTTGGAATTATCTGACTACGATTTCCAAATAATTTACAAGAAAGGAATTAACAACACAAATGCAGATGCATTATCCGGGATAGAAATATATTATAATTTACTTAAAGAAATGATACCTTTGAAAATGGATGAAACAGTCAAAAAGACACTGGTGATAACAAGAAAAAAGAGAAAGATAAAGATGTTTCTCATATTGGGCCTGATCAACTCAAAATGTGGGATTGTACATCTATGAATGATATAAGACGCGCAACAAAATTAAGATCTATATTAAAAAAGAGGTTAACCAAAGAAATAAAAATTAAAGACAACAAAGGTCTAAATGAAATACAGGTAATATGTAGCGATAATCCATATTATTATATTGGAGAAACTCCTATCAGACCTAGAGAAATTGAATTACAATTACACTCAAGAGAAGTGATAACATATTCAATAATATAAGCCATGAAAGTTTAAAAAATAAAGTAAATGGAAGCAAAATAAAAGACGTCAAGATTCTTCTATACAATAATCCTCAGAAAATACTAAATGGTGAACAGAAGCAAGAATTAATAATGTTATATCATAATACACCATGCGGAGGACATTTCGGCGTACGTAAAGCAGTACTAAAATTGAAACAGAAATACATATGGAAAAATATGTATAAAATGGTAAATAAATATGTATCAACGTGTGATCTTTGTCAAAGGAACAAACGAATAAACACACTAAAGAACCATTACAAGTTGCAGATACAGCAACACAGACTTTTAGTACTGTAGTTATCGATACAGATGGACCTTTACGTCCATCGGGGAATTATCGATACATATTAACCATGCAATGTGAATTATCAAAATACATAATAGCTGCCCCAATGGAAACAAAAGAAGCTAAGTCAATAGCAAAATGTATGACAGAGAATCTTATACTAAAGTATGGACCATTCAAGATTTTAAAATCTGATAGAGGTACGGAATTTATAAACGAACTGATGAAAGAAATTAGTGAACTTTTAAGAATAGAACAGAATTTTTCAACACCATATCATCGTGAAACTTTAGGTACTGTTGAAAGAAATCATCGTGTTTTAAATGAATAATTCTTATCTTTTGTGAATGATGATAATTGGAGTGAGTGGATACCTTATTATTCATTTGCATATAATATAACTCCTCATATAGACACTAACTATTCACCATTTGAGCTAATTTTTGGAAAATTACCAGGTGAACAGATGATGAATGATGACATGGTTTATAATTATGAAAATTACGCAAATGAAGTAAAATTTAGTTTGAAACATTCATTAGAAAATGCTAGAAGATTACTTCAGAAAGTAAAAGAAAATAGAAGTTTAGATTCCTTGTACAAAACTAATAGAATTGATATTAAAATAGGAGATTTAGTTCTACTGAAAGTTGGAAATAGGAAAAAGAATGAATCACCATACCAAGGTCCATATGAAGTAATTTTCATCGATAATTTAAATGTAACTATTAAAATCAAAAACAAAACCAAAATTGTACAACAACATTTATTGAAAAAATAATCATAAGTATTTGTACGAAAACTATAAATAAAATAATAATAAAATGTAATAAAATATGTAACAAGATATTAAAAAAAAAAAAAATACTACACAAAGAAAAAGAAAATATATATAAATTTTAAAATATAAATGAGCATAAAATCAATATGATACGTATGACTAATTGTAAACAATATTTTTTTACTATATACAAAAACAAAATTTATATTAACATAATGGTAATAAATATACCATTTGAAAATGCACTTTCCACTTAGACAAGAAATCATACAATATGTCAAAACAAATTGTACGATTTATTTTTTTGGGTGAGGGTGTAGTGTATGCATATTGTAGAGTACAAATGCATACTCTGATTTAGTTCAGGTGCATGCATACAGTGTATTGGGTTGCACCAAATTATTACAAAGTGTTACATTGAACCAACCGCATATTTGTTTATATTTGTGTGTGTTGTTTGTGTAGTAATACTTTCAGTTTCTGAAGTGTGTCACTATTGTAAACTGACCTAAGTGATGGGAATGCAGAACATGTGCCATCTAGAACACTTTTGGTGTATGTTTAATCCAAGTGCAACAAAATTACATTGAGTGTATTTTATTTTAATTATTTTGAGTAGAGTTTAAGTTGAGTGAGTTTAGAAAGTCACTCATAGAATTAGAAAATGTATTAGTATATAAGACCAAATTTAAATAAAGAGAACATCATCTTACTTTGAGCACTGAACAATACAACTTGTTCTTTATTTCTTACACTTTACCAAAAAAGAAAGACCGATCGGAATTGTTTGTAATATTCAACTAACTTTATTATATCACTATTTACTTAACTCTAGATTTTGCATATACATTCTTAATCCTAACTGTGGATTGCAATACAGCAACTCCGTTGCTTACCTATTTGCCTATTTACTATATATTCATTGACCTTATATCTACTCAATATTAGGGGGAGTTCATATTTTACTCATAATCAACATAAAATATATTATTATATGAATACATATAAGAATATTAACAAATAAAATAAATATAAAAATATATTGACCCAACATTCAGGCCCCATTGAAGGACTGGAAGTCTTTAATCGAATGGCAAACGAGCCAGTTAATGTATTGGGCGTTCTGACCTTACCGTCTTTTCCTTCTACTGAAGGCTCTTCCGGTCGGCCAATGTTCTGGCGGGCAATTATCCTCGTGGACGATAACGACCTCATATCTACTTAATATTAGTGGCGTATATTATTTATAAATAACATAAAATATATTATTATATGAATATGTATAAGAATATTAACAAATAAAATAAATGTAAAAATAAAATGACCCAACACTTCATGTCATATTTCTTCTTTTCCATGCTTAAAGAAATATTTTTGTTATATATAATCAATTTTTCTTTTTAATTTTATTTCTTTTAGGAAATGCTAAAACTATACGTAATGACAACAGTTCCCGTTTCGGAAAGTTTATGCAAGTGTGTTTCGATTCGAAGCATTGTATTAAAGGATGTGTAATACAAGATTATTTATTGGAACAATCTCGTATAACATTTCAAAGTGTCGGGGAACGTAATTATCACGTTTTGTATCAACTAGTTGCGCAAGGAGTGCATAGTCCTGAAACAATGCAGGCATTTCACCTAAAACCGCCATCGTTTTACCGATATTTGAACGCATCTGGTAACAATAGAGTTGATATTGAGAACGAATCAAAAAAATTTGAAGCTCTTACAATGGCATTTACCGTATTACAAATTTCGCAGCAATCTATTGATGGAGTATTTAAAGTTTTAAGTGCAATATTATGGTTAGGAAATTTGGAATTTTGTGATGTCGATGGCGAAAAATGTGATATTGAATCGATGGATAAAGAAATCTGTGAAATAATATCTAATCTATTGGGTCTTAATTACAGCGACATGCTGCAGGTGTTATTACATAGGCAAATAAATGTCAGAGGAAATATTACTGAAATACCGCACAAACTACAAGAGGTTAGTAACTTCTGTTTAAGGACAACAACATGAGTTACAAAATTTTATTTTACAGGCTCGAGAAAACAGACATGCTATGGCTAAAGCACTATATTCGAAAACATTTGCGTGGCTGGTATCAAAAATCAATAATTGTACGAATCCAGGACAGGATGGGCAGCGTTTCCTGGGTGTTCTCGACATTTTCGGATTTGAAAATTTTTCAAAAAATTCGTTTGAACAATTATGTATTAATTATACCAACGAAAAACTTCATAAATTTTTTAACCATTACGTTTTCGCTTTAGAACAAGAAATAGTAAGTAATAACTTTATATGTTAATAACTTATGTCATTGAAATCATCAATTGTTTTTTATTCTAAAAATCCTACCAGGAAAACTATCTTATAGAATACACTGAACTCAAAGAGTGTCACTAACGTGGACATTATATATTGGGAATAAAAAGAATCGTTCAATGATACTTTAATTTTCAACAAAATAAGATAGTTTTATTAATTCATTTTCCGTACGAATACGTTTAAAGAAAATATTAAAAAGAATAAGAAAATAAAAATGTAGCATGCTTCTCGACTGTTCGTATCGCGCGCGTCTACACTACTACATAAATATTCATTTTTCTCAAATAGTATAATAGTATATAAAGGAAAAGTTAACAACTATTCAGAGTTGTATTTTCACAGGGTGACAGCTCGGCCTCTTCTGACTGAATCGTCCTCGATTTCGGAAGATGACTCGTCAAGAGTGGGGCAACAGCTGCACCAGGGTTTGATCTTCTCAGCTGTGTAGACTGAAGAGAACTTTCGGTTCGTAATCTGAATCCCGGGAATGTCTTTAACAAGATACCTTTCATTTCCCTTTGGTAATAATGAAATTTTGGCTCGAGTTTTCTCGAATCGCCCGTAGCAGGAGCTTCATTTTCAATTACCACCAAGTCGGTTTCATCATATTTTCTGGGCGTTGTGTCTGGAGTTAATACGCTTTTGCCATTTCTCTCGTTCCTTTTGAACATTCTCTACTGCAAGGCTACGCTTGTTGGCCATTGGGAGTTCGTTCTCAACAATATCATCATGGATGCTACTAAATGGTTAGTTGTCACATCACGTAGTTTAAAATCGAATATAAGTTCGTTGGGCGTACAGCCAGTTGTTGAGTTCTTTTGAGAATTTGCGGACCGTTGAAGGTCACGTAATGTCAAATCCCAGTCGTTTGTGTCTGCAACTGTAGTGCGAATGTACGAAAGAATGGTGTGATGCGCACGTTCGACCTGACCGTCCGCTCTTGGATTGCGGACCGCAGTTTTAATATGCCTTATTGTATTGTGGTTGCAATAGTCTTCAAACGCTTTCAAAGTATAAGCTGTTCCCCGATCGCTAACAATACATTTAGGAAGGCCAAAGTAGTTTGTCATTTCATTAAGAGCGTTGATGACCGGAGCTGCTTTTGTATTGCGTACTGTTTTTACAATCAAATATTTGCTAAATGAATCGGAAGTAGCACTGTCCCCTCTTGATTCTCGTAAAAGGGCCGAGGAGATCGATATAAACCTTCTGAAACGGAATTGGCTGGACGTCACTATAATGTAATTGTGCTTCGGATTTACCACTACGGTTCTTATTGTAGCAACACGCGATACAGCTGGCGATATAGTCCTTCGTATATTTACGGATTTTCGGATTTTTGTTGGATCCGCTAAATCGTCTTATCTAAACCAAAATGACCTATGTCGTCGTGGGAGTATTTGACGATTCTTCATCGGATGTCTTTTGGAATAACTAATTTTAGACCCTCTTTGTCCTTGTAATAAAGCCGGTGATTACTTAATGAGTACTCTGATCTTATTTGCTTCTCCTGGTCTGACTTTAGTTCACCTTTCAGCACAACCATTATATTAATAAGTTTTTCGTCCTTCAGTTGCATAGTAACTACCCAATCGCCCACGTCAGCGGTTACCTTCATAATAAACCTAGCTGGTTCGATTTCGGTTGGCAGGTTATCTGGTGCACGGCTTAAAGCGTCTATGTTTGCCATTCGGCTACCTTCATGATGTACCACAGTGAAATCATATTCAAGAAGCCGCATCCACTATCTAGCAATTTTTGGTTTGAGCTCCTTGTTAGTCTTTACATTGGTAATGGCTGAACAATCAATTACCAGGCGGAAATGTTTCCCCAACAGATAAATCCTAAAACGACCGAGCGACTCCACCACGCGAGAACTTCAAGCTCGTAACTGTGGTACCGATTTTCGGGGTCAGTACAGTGGCGGCTGTAATAGAAAACTGGTTTTCATTGATTACCATCAACAGATTGTATCAAAATACCAGCGAGACCTAAACTGCTGGCATCAGTGTGGACTTCATGATGTGCATTGCTATCTTAAAGTGCAAGGAGTGGTTCATCAGAGAGAGAGAACTTCGATAAGATTTTCAAACGATTTTTGTTGATCTTTACCCCAAACAAAAACATCATCCTTTCGTAACATCATCGTGATCGGTCTCGAGATCATTGAATAATCCTGCACGAATTTCCTAAAAAAAAAACCCGTTAAGCCCAGGAATCTTCTTACCTCGGTTGACTGAAATTTCTAATTGCACTTGTCTTTTCGTTACCCGGCCGTATACCATTGCCATCAATTATATGCCCCAGGTAGAAAATTCTTGTTGAAAGAAAAGAATATTTGTCGAGTCGTAAGGTAAGACCACTTTTGGTCAAGATGTCCAAAAATTTATCAAGACGTAATAAACCTTCTTCAATAGATTTACTCGGTAGCACAATATCATCCAAGTATGCTAGAACTTCACCGGGTTTCATTCTGGATACAAGCTTATTCATGACAGATTGAAAAACGGCTGGGGCATTCACGAGACCGAACGGCATTCGGTTATATTCAAAATGTCCATCGTGAGTAACAAAAGCGGTGTACTTTTTGGACTCTTCGTCAACTTCTATCTGGTGATATCCCATGCGAAGATCTAAGGTCGTAAAATATAGGTTGTTGGCAAGTTGAGCAAATTGTTCTTCCATAATCGGCATTGGGTAAGGTATCTTCTCTGTAAAAGCGTTTAGCCCACGGTAGTCGACGCACATACGGTGTTCACCATTGCTTTTGTTGACCAGAACTACAGGCGATGCGTAGGTCGAATCGGATGGACGGATGATTTCGTATTCAAGCAGATCATTAGTGATGTTTGTCAAATTTGAGCGCTTTGCGAATGAACTCGATACGCCTTCGCCTGGATGGGTTTATCGGAGGTAAGACGAATCTCCATTCTAACATTACACTTTCCAAGGTCAGAAGTATTTTCCGCAAAACAACCACGATGTCCCAGAAGTAATTCCTTCAATTGGTCTTGCTCGGAAGGCGCTAGCTCTTCTGAGGCTTGGATATTATCGAGCTTCTCCAAACGACAATCATCGTCTTCGATAATTAATCTTTTACCACGTTAGAACGTCTCTACCCAATAAAATATTTTCACTTAAAAATTCATCTTCGACGACTAGTAAATCAACACCAAACGAATTGTCATCAATCACCAAGACAGCATGTACTTTACCTCTACACTTGTATTGTCCACCACCAAAACCTGCAAAAGAAACATTCGTATCATCAACCTTACCGACTGTTTTAGCATATGATCTACGGATCAGCGACCGGGTACTACCAGGATCTAAAAACGAATTTGATTCGTGTCCGTTGACATTGACCAATTTCACGATATCATTTTCAACTGCCGGTACTGATGTTGAGTCAATTCGATTCACGGATGTTGATTTCTCAGGGCATTTATATACTGTGTGTGTAGTACGTTTACAGTTGGTACATCTGGGTTTCCTAGATGGCTCAGGACAATTTACGGAAAAGTGTCCTAGTTGCGAACAGTTGTAACATTTTGAAATAATATTCATGCGGTGGTTCGTCAAAACGTCGTTTCGTGCGGCACATTTTTATATGAATATCGGCTGAATTATCGACATAGGGAAAATCTCTCAAAAATTTGTCCACAAACTGTTGCCAAGAACCAAAAACAATTTGCAACGAATCCACCCAATACTTTGCGGGGCCATGCATCTTCTGCTGTACCGCAAATATTAGATTGTGGTCATTCCACCCGTATGCTGCCTATAATACGTTTACACGTCTAACGAACTGAGAAGAATTTACTGATTCCTCTATTGATGGGTTAAATTCCGGTATAATTGCTATCATCTCCCTTACATCATTATACGGGCTGGATATAAACCAGTTGTTAGACGGTAAATATTGTTGTCGTTGTTGTTCACAGACGTTTAACGTTGATGTCGGGAACTGTCGTTGACTACCGTAGTGCATTTGTGCACACTTTGACGATGGGCCTGCAGCATAAGCACCTGTTACGTAGCACGAAGTTTGTTGTGGAATCTGTATGTTGTTTGCAGAAATAGTATATTGTTGATCAATACGTGGTATTTCGGACAAAACATAAACTGGCGGCTGGTATGTATTACCACCTTCCGTAACATATTGTGTAGTCGGTAGCTGTCTGGCGGAGTTAGAAATGATGTGTTGTTTTAATGGAGGCAATATTTCAAGCTGATGACATTCGGAGCTTGGAGAAATAACGTGTTGCATTGGCGTTCGCAACATTGGCAATTTGTCCATATTACATCCATTTGCGGCTGGGGCTATTATATCAACACCGCTAAACGAGTTGCCTGACGTAACAACAGGGGGCTATTTCCGCGTGAAATAGCAACATTTGTACTGCGCACTGGAGAACCTTCGATTGAAGCAAATGTCTGCATCGGCGATAACGCTTGCGACAGTTGAAACCGCATTGACGTTGCAAGCATCTCTTCTAATGCCTTTTCCAACTGTTCAACTCGTTCCGTCATAGTAGGTAAATTCCGCATTTCACCAATATCCTCCAGTCGTTCAATTAATTGTTTCTTATTCCCCGAGCACGACACACTCATTTCTCTACACTTCGCTTGTAGATTCTTAACCGTCATACCATGTAAGTTTTCCATGTTCGTGCGTTTTGTTTAAGTTCGTTGTCTAATTAGATTTCCAATTAGCGTTCGTATTTAGACTTCTTGGATCCACGATCCCACTTCTGACATAATGTCACTGGCGTGGACATTAAATATTGGGAATAAAAACAATAGTTCAACACTTTAATTTTAAACAAAATAAGATAGTTTTATTAATTCAATTTCCGTACGAATACGTTTAAAGAAAATATTAAAAAGAATAAGAAAATAAAAATGTAGGATGCTTCTCGACTGTTCGTATCGCGCATACTACATAAACATTCATTTTTCTCAAATAGTATATTATGGAAAAGTTAACAACTATGCAGAGTTGTATTTTCACAGGGTGACAGGAGTATCTATATATGTATATTATACATATACATTAGGGCGGCCTTTAAAATTAAAAGTTAGATTTTCTCCAGTCTCACCCCCCGTTTGGTGAATATTGACAAAAAAATGAAATTGTCAAAGTTTCAGATCAATCGGTTGGGATTAAGACGTGCCACAAGACCGATGAAATTTAGAGGAAACCCTAAAATTTAAGTTTCGTGACATAACTTCAAAAATATTAATTTTATTGAAAAATGTTATAATAGGTAGATGTTTCCTGTAAAGTTTCAAACATTTTTTATCTTGACAACATTTTTCTAATTCCCAGCGTTGAAAAAATAAATTGGTAATAAATAAATAAACTAGTCATAATCCAAGATTTTATAAGCGTACACCTCATTGAAATATTTTTTTAAATTTTTATACTTTAATTAAAAATATGTTTAGACAATGTATACACTTTCTTAACTGGCCATTAACAACAAGATTAACGGGTTTCGGCCTGATTCCTTCCGGATTTCCTTGACTATATCGAAAGTATAGTTATCGGCCGTAATCTGAGAACCAATAAGCCGCATATCCCTACTTCTCGATAACATATACTTCGTAGTTTCCTCGATTTTAAGACGATCTTTTGCATTGGTTAAAAAATTTCTGAAATTGAACTGATTTGTGGCCCTGCACAGGCCCACAAAAGTATACATCCGATTAACAAATTTCTGAACCAATGCAAAAGACGTAAAATCGAAGAAAGATGCCAGACAATTATAAAGTTTTTCAACGAAAACGGATTGGTTAAAAAATTTCTGAAATTTGTTAACCGTATGTATACTTTTGTGGCTGAGTGCATACATGTAAAAATTATATTAAGTTAAATGTTTGAATTGTGTTAAATAATTCACTTTTTAGGCAACCAGAACATCTTTGTCTATAATCTTGTACAGCTTGTAAAATATACTGTTTCTGATGATCATATTTCGTCAGAATCGAATTATAATCCTCTGTCAGCTTAATACCTCTTTCCGCTGCGTTATTGATAAGATTTAATAGGCAAACAATATTCTACATTTTCGGGATTAAGGTACCATATATGGTTTAGTAATTTCTTAGCATCCTTGTCAATGATTTTATATTTGCTCTAGTAAATCATTACATACATACATACATACATAATTGGTCATTACAACCTTCAGTCAGGATTACGACCTAGTTTCTCACACCACTTAAAGTCGACTCCGAACGACAAATTTTTTAAGAAACTTTTCATGGCAATTTTATTTACTCAGAGTTTTTGCCAGAAATCTGCTGAGAGGAAGTCGCCGAAGGAATACTTTTTGTATTTTGTTTTGATGTCTGGCCTGTGGGAAATCATTATAGGGTGCCATAATTTCAGAACTAGACGAAAACCAAGCTTCTATATATTTAGTTCTTATAAAGATACATATTTATCGCAAATCATTTTCTTCTTGTTTTTTCAATTTAAATTCTTCTCGGAATAAAAATATCTATGCTATAAATTGCTTTAGAATTAGAATTGTGTTTCTTAGGACGCTGTCCTAAAAACACAAAAGTGTGTCATCTCCTGATGGTTTTGTTTCGAGCATAGGCTGAGCAAAATTTATAACATCATATTGAATCACTAACATGAGAATTTGTTCTTCCGTCATCTATTCCAAATCGAAATTTGTTTAAATTTAAATTTAGCCAGGCTTTTTTAATTCTTTCGAAAAGAACGACATTGAGACCGCCGTTTTTATTCATTTTTTTGCTTCAAACACGCTTCTCAAAATTATTTCATGTATATGATGTCCACATGGTAGCCATAAGAGCGGCATAAGAATAAAATTTTCCATGATAGTACACGTTCCATTTATTAGTGTTTATAGTTGTATCAAAAACAATGGCGTTTATGTTGTCTTGAAGGCCCCATTCTTGAATGGCATTACACACAGCTGATGCCTGTTCTCATCCAGTTCCACTTTTCAAAGCAGGAACATGGATCAATATTTCAGTGTGCCCGCAAGATATAATAACTGGAAGCCTAGGCACATTTTCATTTACAGTTAACTGTGGTAATAGTTTGCCGTCCCAATGTAAACACATAACATTAAAGGAACTTTGTCGAAGTTTTTTTTTTTCAAGTCTAACATATGACTGTGTTGTATTTTTTCTCTGGCTGCTCGAATAGAATTTTATTAATTATATAGTTTTGAGCATCAAGCTCTAATGCCTCAATAACTGCAATGATAATATGTACAGCTTTTCAGTTACTTTTCATGTACGCATACAAAGCAAGGGCTACAAATTAGTATAGAAATAAACCGTTAATACCTGGATATTTTTTAAAATATTGCTTTTATTTCGTTAAATATAGGATTAAGAAAAAAGTTGTCAAGGGGAAAAATGTTTAAAACTTTACAGGAAACATCTTCCTCTTACAAAATTTTTCAATAATATTAATATTTTTGAAGTTATGTCATGAAACTTAAATTTTATGGTTTCCCTAAATTTCATCGGTCTAGCGGCACGTCTTAACCCCAACTGATTGATCCGAAACAATATCGTTATTTTGCCAATATTCACCAAACTGGGGGGTGAGACTGTAAAAATTTAGACAAAAAAAATATTCCATATAGCTAAGGGTCACCCTAATATACGTATATGTATTTATATAATAAAGGTCTGCAACGAATAACCTTGTTGCTTCATACGTACAACTTGTTGTTAGAAAAAGAGAATACTCTCCTTTCTCTCTGTAGAAAATAGAATGCTTGCACCACAAGTACGTAGTTAATTTATCCGAATTAGTGAATTTCATTGATTTAAAAAACAAAAACACAAAACAAAAACTTCAATCAATTTATAAAAAAAAAAAAAAAAAAATTCGTGTCGGTAGAAGTTAAAGCTAGGGATCATATACTTATGCTTTCTACTTCTTCATATACTTTTGTTTTATTTACACTCCAACATGAATGTAAAACATTTATTGGAACTTCATTAGTACCAAGAGCAGACTTAGAGGTCTCAGAGTAGAGCTCTGAAATAAAATATCTTGAAATGTGTGCTTGCAATTTTATAAGAATGCAATTTTCTTTAAATAATTAAAATAATTGCATGTATACATTATTATTATGTTAAAATATCATTTATATATTCTAAATCGCAAATACTTTAATTAATTTTCAAGTAAATAAACTTACCTTCATATTTTCTATTTTTTATTGTAAACAAAAGAACACACAAGCTGAAGAGAGAGCGGACGCTATCAGTCTTGTTTCACAATATAGATTTTTTCTTTGCCAATCTTCATGTAGTATTTGAAGAACTCAATGGTATTCGTAGTACTACGTGAAATTTAATGGATGCATTACACTCGATATGTTTGATGTCGGTATTTTTAAATAAGAAAGAAACTTGAACATGTATTTGTATGCAGTGAACATAGTCAAACAACAACAAGTGTTCGTATACTTACTAACTTACTTATTTAATTGGCCATAACAACTCGATTAACGGATTTCGGCCTGTCGCAGCATCCTTCCAGGCGCATCTGCATCTTGCGCACCTACGCAAGTTGGTCACACCAACCGATGACAGGGCTTCCTCGATTTGGTCCTTCCAACGGATCCGCAGATCCCCGCATCAAATACCCGTCTCGCCGGAGCATCCTCCTCCATTCGAACGACATGGCCGAGCCAGCGCAGCTGCTGGATATTAATACGCTGCGCAACGTCTGTGTCGTTAAGGAGCTCATACAGCTCACTATTGTAATGAATGTAACAATGATATGGCAGGATCGCCATGTAATGAAAGTAATGTTTGTGTATTTGAATTGCCGGTCAGTTTTTTTTGTCTGCCCTAGTTTACTTATTATTAAGGCGAGCACACCGCTTAGTTATGGCTAATAAGCCGCAGTTTAAATGAGAATAAAAAAGATTCTTTATCAGCTAAAGAGCCGGTATGATCATCAATTTTATTCTAATTCTATCAACCAACTTACAGCTATTGATATAAATTTCTTAAGTCTAATTTCTTTACATATTAATACTTATGACCTAATTTAGTTTTTAGTTAACTTAGAGTGTGCATGCTCAGCGTTTTGCTACTGTACAATTATTACGTACTGAAAATTTGTATAATGCAATTTGATACCTCGTGACGTTGGTCATTGACAGTTTTGTTTATATTATTGAGGAATGTATCAAAATGCATTTTTAGGTAGCACAAACGTAACCAACACACAACAGTGGATAAGTGTGACCAACACACTACGCTATTGGATCGGATGCGAAAATCATCGCTAACTCGTACTGGACCGAAGATCTTACGCAGTACTTTTCTCTCGAACACTCTCAAGGCTGCTGCATCAGTACTTAATAGGGTCCATGCCTCTGCGCCATAAAGAAGCACGGGTAGGATGAGCGTCTTGTAGAGTGTTAGTTTTGTCGTACGAGAGAGGTCTCTGCTACTCAATTGCCTATTGAGCCCATAGTAGCACATGTTGGCAAGAGTGATCCTGCGCTTGATCTCCAGACTGACATCATTTTTGGTGGTAACGGCGGAGCCAACATAAATAAATTCCTTGACTGCATCAAAAGTATAGTTATCGGCCGTAATCTGAGAATCAATACGCCGCACGTCTCTACTTGTCGATAACATATACTTTGTGTTGCCCTCATTTACTGGCATACCCATCTTAGTAGATTCCCGTTCAATAGCACTAAAGGCAGCAGTAACATCTCGCTTGGTACGCCCTATGGTGTCAATGTCGTCAGCGTACGCATTCCTAGTCTATTCCTACCTTGATGGAGCCGCAGGAATTGCTCAACGTCATTCTGCATAGCCTTATCAGCTTCGAAGGTATACCGAGCTCAGACATTGCGACAAAAACACGATCCCTTATGGGGCTTATGGTGTGTGTCGACTTGTTTTTCGTGGGTCTTTTCCAGGATTTGGCGTAGTGTGAAGATCCGGTCGACTTGCCAGGTCTGAAGCCGCAGTGATGAGGTCTAATCAATGTTTTGACGAGTGGCTTCAGTCGTTTACACAATACGCCTGTAAGACCCTTATATGCGATAGAGAGAGGGCTTATACCCCTGTAGTTGGCGCATATAGCAGGGTCTCCCTTTTCAGGACAGGGCAGAGGACACAGGTTCCAATCGTTGGGCATACTTTCCTGTAGCCATATTTTGTAAATAAGCTGGTGCTTGCGGCCTACCAACTCATTACATCCGATCTTAAACAATTCTGCTGGGAGGCCATCAGGACCTGCCGCTTTTTGTTTTTAAGACTCATAATCGCGACTTTCACCTCTTCATGACCAGGCGGCGGAATCTCCACGCCGTCATCATCGATCGGGTTCGGAACATCATCTCTAAAGGCGGTATTGGTGTCGTCATCGCCTTGTAGTAGAGAAGAGAAGTGTTTCCTCCACAACCTCAGCATCCCCTGCGGATCTGTTACCAAGTTTCCATTTTCATCTTTGCAGGATAACGTTCCGGGTTTATAACCCTCGGTTGGACGCTTAACCTTTTGATAGAATTTCCGAGCGTCATTCCTACATCTATACATCTCGACTTCCTCACGCTCACGCCGTTCCTGCTCCCTCTTCTTGCGCCTGAAAATGCGTCTCTTATCCGAGAGTTGAGGGGAGAACGCCTCAGCTGTCCTTTGTGATGGCAGCTTCTTAACGTCCAGCTTTCGCAGTGCACTAGAGTGCGCAGACCTTGAGGCCCTAGTGCTCAATCGAAACTTGGCTGCGACAAGGTAGTGGTCCGGGTAAATATTTGGGCCTCTGAATGTGCGCTCATCTAGTACACTGGATACGTGCCGTCCGTCTATCACAATATGATCAATCTGGTTGGTTGTTGATCGATCAGGGGACATCCATGTTGCCTTGTGAATGTCGAGATATTGAAACTTGGTGCTACAAACTTACGCGCCGCGGTGATATCAATCAGCCTCATACCATTGGAGGTAGTGTCCGCGTGGAGGCTGAACTGTCCGACAGTGTGGCCAAAGATACCTTCCCGCCCGACCTTGGCATTAAAATCTCCGAGGACGATTTTGGCGTCATGGGCCGGGCACTTATCATATACGTGCTCGAGTTTAGCGTAGAAGGCATATTTAACCACATCGTCCTTTTCTTCCGTCGGGGCGTGTGCACAAATAAGGCTGATGTAGAATTTTGCCCTGATACGGATTGTGGCTATTATTTCGCTCACAGGCGTGAACCCAGAGACAAGGTGACGAAGTCTCTTATTAACCACAAATCCGCATCCGAATTCGTGGTTCTCAACCTGGCAGCTGTAATACACATCGCAAGATGCTAGCCTTTTGCATCCTTATCCTATCCATCGCATTTCCTGTATGGCAGTCATGTCTGTCCTACATTTCTTGAGGGCATCCGCCAGTTGGGCGGAAGCACCTACCCTGTGAAGGGTGCGGACGTTCCAAGTGCCTATTCTTAAATCGTTGTCTGTGAACGTTTGCCGTGGTCGTCAACTTTTGAGGGGATTTTTTTAAAGGCAATTGTTTTGGTTTTCAATGGAGCAGATTTTTACGTGGTAGGTTCCAAGCCCTACGCACGACCCAAATTCAGGGGATTGGACTTCGCTGCACGCATTAGTTAACATTTAGCGGGTGCTAGAATGCCATTTAGGAGCGACCACGAGGAGGCTGCGTGTCAACTTGAATACAACGAGACAAGGATCGTCCTGGTGGTCGCCACGTTGACCACAGTCAGAAACTTTACCTTGTTTGTATGCATTCCATCCCTTCCAAGTGTTCGTATATGCTTTTTTAAAATAAATACATTTGATTTCGCCTCTCACCGTCTAATTGCCAATTATACTGGTATGACCCGGAACCCCACTTAGATGGATTCAGTATGGTCCAAAGATCTTTAAAGACTATTTGCACTTACGAAAAAGCCGTGATTTACACCAGACCGACGCAATGGCCCTTAGGGCTGCCTGACTGTCAAAGATCGTATGAGATTCCGAATCTGAAGTGGGCCTACTAGTTACGGTCAGTCATCCTTCAACCTAAAGTGAAATTCGAGACCGAGATCCTTACAGAAAACCCCAGCACCTGTGACTTCTCCTAACTTTGACCCATCTGTGAAAATGGGTATACCTCTTTCCCCTGGAGTACCACACCATTCCATAGTGCTCTATCCGGTATGAGCTTCCCTAAACTAGGCAGAAACATAGCCTCAGTCACAATGTATTCGCTTTACCTAAGGTCCGTACTTCCGAATTCCGGAGTGTCCTATCGAATGCTGTTTCCAGCAGCCCGATTCCCTCACACACTGCTTGAATCACAAATCAAGCGAAGGCAAGCAGAGCATAGTATCAAGAGCAGCCTGAGGAGAAATCTTCCTTACTCCTGTGATACTCAAGAAGGCAATACGCTGAGCCTTATCCAAGGTACTCCATCAAACAACGCAACCAAAGAGTAATAACCAGTCTAAAAATAGCTAGATATATCCAGCGAATGGCCCCATCTCTTACCTATGGAGTTCCTATACTGGAAAAGAGCATTCAGTCCCTTCCTCATTCTTTCCTCGGTGTTCCTTTTCCAGTTCAGCTTGCTGTCCAGAACAACACTGTGGTACTTGACTTCAGAAGGCAACGGCAGCTCCCTACCATCTATCCTCTGTAACCTGAAGGTTTCAATTTTGTACCTACGTGAGAACAAAACAAGGTCTGTCTTATTGGGATTTATGCCCAGACTACAGTTTGCAGCCCAAAAAGATTAATCCCAAGCGCAGACTTCATCAGTTCCCCCAGCTTTGACACAAATTTTCCACTTACCAGAATAACCACATCATCGGCATATGCCACAACCTTAAAGCCCCTGCTTTCTAGACGCCTTAAACCAATATTAGCCACCAGGAGCGAGAAACGGGATATATCGATAAGTCTCTCCACAGCTTTCAAAAGAAAGGGTGAGGGCGATATCGGTCTATAATCCTTAGGGCCGATGTGACTGGATTTACCGCCTTTCGGTATAAACACCACAAGCACATCTTTCCAATCGTCAGGTATATCACACCACCGGAGACAATCTCTATACACGGCCACCAGGTATTCATATAATATATCACCAGCATGCTGAAGCAGAGCCGGAAAGATACCATCCGGGCCAGGCGACTTAAAAGGCTCAAAGCAACTTATAGCCCATTTGATCCTATCCCTGGTAATGATTTCCTCCAAGTCAGGCGTCATGCCAGCATTACAGACAGGATCAGCAACTCCTAACGGGAAGCTATCCGGATCCACACAATGAGGAAAATGAGTCTTCAATACAACCCCTAGGGTTTCTTTTCTTGTGGCTGTCCACGCGCCGTCGTTCTTTTGGACGAAGCCTAAGAGAATATCCTACGGAAACGAGCCACATCATCAATACCCTTGATACTTTCGCAAAAACTCATCAAGGTGGTTCTTTTTGAGCACTTAATTTCCATTTTATAATCACTAAAACTGGATCTATATCTTATATATATCAGTCAACATTCTCACCCGACCTTTTAGCCTTATTAAAGAGCCTCCTAGTACAGCAGCGGTATTTTTGAAGTTCCGCTTTCCACCAGGCTGGCTGGCTCTTCTTACCCGTGTCAGTAAGGGGACAAGCTTCTCTGTAACAAGACAAGAAAATGTCCGTCAAAGATCCAACTCGATTATTGATGCCAGGATTAGAATGACCCCTCCTCTGCAGCTTTCTCAAATTTGATCATTGCTTCTTCTTGGATTCCTAAATGGCTTGTGAAAGCCACTTGATAGATTAAATTATCAATTAGTGATCCGAGAAAGAACACTCATCTGAAGTCCTTAATCATAGAAGAGCTTAATTTAAATTACAGCTTCACTAACACGATTTTTAAAGATCGGCATATTGCCGGCGTTACATATATTCACCGTTGCCACAAAGAAAAATTTTCCCTGCCAATATTCTTTCCAAAACCTACCAAAATTATTCCAATCCTACCAAAATTTGAACTTAATAAATTATGGATTATTCAGTATGAAATTAACGTTTTATTGCTAAAATTAACAAAAGAATTTCATATATGTATATCACATTTAATGTGTTTAAAAAAAACAAAACAATTCATTTAAAAAATATGAAAATAAAGGAACATAAACATAGTGTATAAAATTAAAGCTAAAAACATAACAAATTCATCTTTAACATACAACTAACATAAATAATTTGTTTAAAAATGTTTAATATACTAAATATAGTATATTATATAACAAAAATTATATTTATAATATTCAGGTATCATTGAGATCTTCTTTTGCAGACCACACATACTGTGGTTCATACTTGCATGTATGTAACTTCTTTACATGTCATTATGTTGTTTATTGTGCTTTTATCTAACTTATTTTTTAGTTTTGTTTTTATTAAACTTAATTGTGAAAATTTTCGGTCTGCAACTGCAGAACTATGTGGAAGAGAAAGCAAGTTAAAAACAAAATTACATAAATCACCATAATAAAATTCATTTAGCCTAAGTGTTATATCTAAGGATATATCACTTAGTCGAAGAAAGTTCCATTGCACTACGATTTTATCTAGACCACAATTCACAAAATTCTTAAATTTCAGTATCAAGGGCAATATATTTATTTTTCCTTTGGAAAGAACATTTTGTCCTAGTTTCTCACACCACTTATGTTATGTGTGTTAATTTTATGCATGAGTGGTGGGACCTACAGTTTAAAGTCGATTCCGAACAATAGATTTTTGAGAAACTTTTTTCATGGCAATTTTATTTACTCTCAGAGTTTTTGCCAGAAATCTGCTGAGAGGAAGTCGCCGAAGAAATACTTTTTGTATTTTGTCTTGATGTCTGGCCTGGGGCTCGAACCCTGGCATTTATGTCTAATAAGTAACTAAATAACACACTACCTACTAGACTACGGCGACTTCATCTTCTCTTCCAAATTCAAATCTAATTTTAATTTGGTTTAAATATTCTATATAAAATTGTAGAATATTTGATTTAATTTCCACTATATCTTCCTGATCTAAATTATTTTTAGTTAATATTTGGTTATCTTCATTAGAATTAGTTGTTTCCAGTTTTGGAGTTTTTGAGATATATCTAAAAATACTACTCTTTTTAACCATTAAATAAACCAAAAAAACATTACAATTACCTGTCCATAACTTTTTGTGGCATTTTGCTTAAAAACTACAAGTTACTACAAATAACAAATAGTTTTTTACATTTCTTTTACGCTGACACTTTATTCACATATCGTTGTTCCTTATGTAAACACAGATATGTTAAACATTAAGGTACGCTAAAACAGGGCTTCCAACTATTTTCTTACTTAAACATTTTATTTTCATTTTTAGACCTAAAAATAAATAATACTTCCAACTTTAAATCTTACAGATATTAATTGTATTTTCCTACTCAAAAATAAATGAAATTTGAACAAACCAACCAAACTACCAATCGTAGCATTTTTAAATAAAAACTACCAATTTTGGTCCAATTGGACCAAAACGGCAACGCTGCATATATTATGTTCATTAAGAATAATAAAATTCAAAATAGTTATGTTGGCGTGCAATTAACACATCAGGAGAAGCTGCAGCCTCGTGTACACAGATGACAATCAATTCGATCCCAAGGTCATCTGTACGCCACAATTGTTACGTCACCTGGCATTTTATTAAATTCCTATAGATTAAGAATTGGGATTATAGAATTCTTGTTTATTTGGATTCAGAATTGTAGGAGGATTTATATCGTGGCAATGTCAATTGCCGAAGTTGACGAGAAAATCAACAGGTTTGAACTGATTGACTGATTAACTACTGGTTTTTATTAAAAAAAAACTTTAGGTTTATATACTATTCTTATTCTATGTTTTCTATAATAATCTTTAATTATTTCCCCTACTCTTTCTATGTTTATTTTATTTCTATTTCCACTACTAATTATTTGTTTACATTTCGGTGACCCACAATAATATCAGTAGTAATATCGTATTCAATTGCAATGCATTTCTAGTGACCCGTATTAATCAACAGGAGCCACTTGAAATCGCATATTTTGCATATTACACTTCTATTTTGTGAAGTCACTTTGTAATTATACTCTAGCTTATATTTTTATTTTATTTTTTTATTTGTATGTGGGTGAATACATGAATACATTACACTGCCCTCTTTCCTTTATCCATAGAATAAGGAATACCAACACCTCTACTCTTTCCTGTAGATTTGACGACTCGAGAAGTCTTCTTTACCCCAGTCGGGAGGGTGCCGAACCTTCTAAACCCTTGCTTGCGGCTTTAGAAATAGAAGCAATTGGCTCCACACTCTTATCTGCACGCAAGGGACTTTCCTTTTCGCAAGAGTCAGCGGCTCGTAAAAGGACACCACCCGGGTATTTGGTTTCATACTGCGAAACGGTGCCCCTGTGTCGAGCCAGCATCTTCTGCTACTTAACCGAGAGGGAAACCACTTCGCAGCTTGCAAATCTCCTCAAAACAGTGCAAGCTCTGCAATATGAATTTCCTTCTTTTGAAAAACGGAACGTTTCCGTCCAGGTTTTCTCACCTTGACAGACGGGATGCTTTTACCCATGTCTTCCGTAGAAGTGGGGATCGCCGAAGCAGTCACCTCACTAAAGGACTCCTCCACAGTCGTCACCTTCATGCCACTTGGGGCGAAATTCAGGTGTTTTACAATTACAACGATACTGATTGTCAGTTTGTCGAATAACGGTACTTATAATTTACAGTGCATGTTTTAAAATATGTACATCCCTATACATATATATAAGATGCAATATCCCTATATATATACATCATTAGAGTATTCATATTTTGGCAAGATTCTAGTGACGAGCTGCTACCATAGCTGCCAGATAAATGAACCATCAAATCGTTAAATATTTGAGAAAAAATCGTCAAAGACGTTTATTGAAATAGTAAAAAAATCGTCAGAAAAAATAAATAAATAAATTAAAATTATTTAAAAACCAAAATTATTTCTATTGTAGTGAAACATATAAAGTCAATGTATGTACGTATCTGAGTTCAAAAATAAAACATTTAACAAAAAATTTATTGGAAATTAAAAGCTAGCGTCCCTCATTTTCATTTATTAATTTTTTCCAAAAAATGCAGAAGTTTTATATATTTTCAGAAAAAAATTGTTTAATAGGCCATTTACACTACAGCGAAATCTAGTACTTATGAGATTTCGAGCCAAATCTAGTTGATTTTAACTAGATTTCCCATACAAAACAAAATCTACTTATTTAGTAGATTTCGGCAAAATCTACTCAAAATCTAGTAAAAATAGAAATGCAACTATGTGTTTTGCCAAATAGTACTTAAAAATACAACGCTGAGCAGGAAAAAAAATTACATTTCCATTTAACCCTAATCAAGTCAACATGTGCCTCTCCGACACATATTTCACTTGGTCATGTTGTAACTTCCTTGAATATAGGTTCTAGTTCTTACTGCTTCTTGAATTCCTACTTTCAGTTGTTTTATTTAGAATTTACAAATTTTTTCTTTTATTAATTAATTAATTTCTTTTTATTTTTTATTTTGTTTCAATCAAAAATGTTCTTAATCATGTCAAAATGTGTCTATGAGGCACATATGGGAACGCTAACTATTACTTCTATTGTTGGTGAACAACAATAATGAGTTATAATGAGGTATAATGAGTTACGAAGAGTTCTGGCACCCATTATTTGCCGCAGTCTTCTAAAATTAAATAAAAATAATTTGTCCAATGTTCGGTCCATACAACACGAGGATGAATTCTCAAACCAGCCAAGGCAGACAGATATGCGCCGTAATGTTATATGTGCCCACCGAAGATATGCAGAATGTGTAAGCAGTCTTGCAGTATTTACCACAAAAATACTTGCAACGAACATTGTTCAAAAGTTCTAGTTTGCTTAAAATGCGAAAATAAATAAATAATATTTCATTTATGTAACTGAGAAGAAAAAATTTAATAAAATGAAAATAAGTTAACAAAATTAATACGTAAATTCTTTGTATGTGCCTCTGAAACACATTTTGACTGGATTTGTAAAAAAATTTCCTGACTTGATTAGGGTTAAACTAAAATATTATTATTTTCTTTTAAATTTCAGTCAGCTGTTTTTGTTATTAATATGAAATCTTGCTACTGTCAAATAAATACAGTGTAAACGATCTAGATTTTGAGCTAGATTTGAAATCTAATCTACTAGATTTCGGTGTAGTGTAAATGGCCTATAAGGTTTAAGCAATCTATCCCAGCGTTGTTTATTGACACATAAGCGCAGCATGAGTATTGCATCATCTGTATCTATGGGCGGTGTAGATATTAGGGAGTCAGAAGCTTTTGATGTTCTGAGCATGAAAATTCAGTGTAATGTTGGCTGGAACCGACATATTTTTCAGTTCCTTCGTTTCTTAAGAAGGCACAGGAATTACTTCGCTTTATATATCCGACCGAAAATATAATACAACTATCATGTTGGGATCGGTGACGCAACGTCTATTTTGAGACATCTTGACCGCGTACAGGAGAGGATGAAGTTGCTCATTAATGACGGTAGGGTATCGAACTCTATTGATTCATTGGAGCATCGTTGCTTGTGTTTCACTGTTCTATCGCTACTACAACGGATTTTGCTCGAGCGAAGTAAGGGATTTGTTCCCGAGAATCATATATTCCTATGTAAAATTCTTTCTCGGCCAGCACATCTGTATGTGGTCGATTGGCCAGTGGATTACAGCCAAAAAGTTCGAAGAACTAGCCTAACCCTTTGCAAGTATATGAATCATCATCAAATAAAATCAAAAATAAAGCAAAATCAAATGTACCTTGTTTAAATTGCTGTAAAGTAAACTATCAAAAAAATATCAAATTCCAGCTTGAAGGACCGTTTCCACTTCTTCCAATTTGAAATTTCAGGCCACCTAAATTCCAGCAATTTTTACAATAAAACAAAACACTTTCTTTTTATATAGAGATTTCGTTGTTCACTTTTTATTTTATCACAAGAAAAAGGAGCTCTAGGTCCTTATAAATGACTAAAGCGCATAATTTCAGAAACCAATTCAAGAAATATAAAAGGCCTAAATTACATTGCAATGTTAGCCTATAGAAAGCTTAAATATAATTATATAGCGCCCTTTGTTCACTATTTGGCCTCTTCCAATAGTTCGGTTACATCGCCGCTGTTGGGAATTACAAATCTTCAGACATTTTGGGTTTATTCCTAACCAGCTTGTTTCATTTGGCATTTCTATGTTATTCTAGTATATATAATGGTAAATTAAAAAATGTTTAAGTAGATGGATTGTGGCTATTTTCGGTCAATAACAAATATGTATATGCTTAAATATATATATGCTGTTGTGCCATTGCTTATAAAATAAATATACTATTTCATTTACTAATGTTTTTAATTATATTGTTACGCGGATAGACAGCAACAAAATGCTATTGATTAATTATAAATTATTTTACTTGAATAAATGAAAAAATATAATATAATATAATAAGCATAATATATAATTTTAAATTATTTTTATTTTTTCTAGTACAGACAAGAAGAAATTATATATTCACACGTGGAATTTACTGATAATTCAATGTGCTTGGAACTAATTGAACGACCACCTAGATGTATTTTTAAATTGTTAACCGAACAGTGTCATATGCCTAAAGGTTCAGATATGGCGTATTTGAATAATATGCACGTTGAATTTGAGTACAATCCGTACTATATTAAAGGAGCTGATCGTCGACATTGGGAAACAGAGTTTGGAATAAAACACTACGCAGGATGTGTTATTTACACTGCCGAAGGATTTGTTGATAAAAATCGAGATGTCCAACAGGATGTATTATTTGATTATATGAGTCGGAGTGAAAACGTGTTTATAAATGAGTTGTCTTCTTATCAGGTAGGTGTAACGAAAACTTAAAATTATTTTAGCCCACTAACTAGACTAAGCTAATTGATTTATTTTTGAGATCTCGATTTGAAAAATTAAAATCTTAAACTCGGTTTCAAACTGCCAGGGTAAACTGAAGCGATCTGGGTTATTTTGCTTGCATTAAATGTTAAATAAAAAGAAAATATTGTTGAATTTAAATTAAATATTCGAAAAAAAATAGTCAGGTTTCTCCCGATTATAATTACAAGTATGCAATTTGAAAATTAATTTTAATTTTTTAATTGCTTAATTTAGTTGTTTACTTATGAAATTCCGATTTGTGCAAACAACTGTAGAAAAATAAAATACCGAAAAGCAAGAACACCACTCGGTTTTTAGATCATGTCAAATGATGGCTTTTAGATCATGTCATACAAACGGTGTACGTTTTTTAAACGCAGCATTTGCCTGAAGATGGTATTACTGTATGTTAAGTTTTTGCGTTTATTTTAATTATAATTGAAATTCTATTCAAGTTCGAAATGTTTTATTTAACAGTTTAATATTGAACACATTGGTTTTAGAACAAAATTATTTAAAATTTATCATAAAAAAACAATAAAAAAATCTTATTTATTTTGAATATGCAATAGTCTTTTCACGTCTAACATCTTGCATTAATTTGTAATGATGTTCATAAATTTTAGTATAGTTGAGCCTTTAATAGTTATATACGATATACTTACACAAGCTAAAGTTGCTGTTATGACTTAGAGAAAAGTCTGCCAAATGCGCAAGCAACCTGTTCACACTGTTGAATTGAAATATAGTTTTTGAACTTAATCTAGCTGCTTTTGAAAGCAAACATTAGCACTTTTTGAAAATGTGTTTGGTTTTTCCGTTTGCTAAATATTACTTTTGTTTAATATCTACAAACATTACTCGTTTTACAGTAAAATATATCTACATTAGTGAGTGCATTTTATTCATAAAATCCTACATCTAGTTTTATTATAATTACTGTCCTCTTGTTCTTTATTTTTGTTCTGAGAAATTAATAAAAAAAGATACTCATACTTCGCATATTTTATCCTAGCTTACTTCCTCATATTTCTGTTATAATAAAAGAATCCAAAAAACACTAATTTGTTACATTTGGTACTTAATTTTCCATAAACTTTTTTATGCGATGATACGTAACACAGCACTCATTACAATTTGATGCCTTATTTAAAAAAGACAGTTTTGTCTTCTTTTGAAAACATTATTATTTATGTATAGAGTTAAAAACACGAATTAAAATTTTTTCATGCACAATTTTGGGTGGTAGTTACGTCATTATACATTTACTTGTGTTTTACAATCTGTGAAATGTTGTAAAAATAAATTAAATTATTTTAAAATAAACGAGAATAATTATTGTAAGTTTGTGTGATTTAGGGCCATTATTACAACTTGCCGTTAAGTAAAGGCAGGATTTTACCGGGCAGATAATTTGATTTTCATTATTATAAGTACAAAATAAGATAAAATTGATCT
Source organism: Sarcophaga subvicina (assembly GCA_936449025.2). Lineage (NCBI taxonomy): Eukaryota > Metazoa > Arthropoda > Insecta > Diptera > Sarcophagidae > Sarcophaga > Sarcophaga subvicina. Next base: position 55,160,612 of record OW388081.2, read on the forward strand.
TTAAGCTAAAGGAAAGACCATCCTACCTTTAACTTTTAAAGTTCACTTTATGTTTGAACTTGCCATATTATATATATTATTTTCAATACGCAACTTCAAATATAAAAATTAAAAATGAACGTTAATATATTAATAGTTTTTAAAATCAAAGTGAATATTTTAAAACAGAAAAGACAAAAATAAAAAAGCTAAAACCTGAACAAACAAATTTTATAAACAAAATGAATAAACATAACGAATAAGAAGGCCCGTCGCTGCCACTGCATTAAAAAAAACTTGTTTAATTGAGCAGTGTTACCGACATTTCTCCGGTACTGCCATTTTTTTTGGAAAAAGTTATCTTTATTTTAGCTGTAGGTTGTAATAACGAAAAGAATTTAAAAATGACTTTAAAGTTCACTTTAGCTAAAGTTACCTTTGCCTAAACCCATCTTTAACGGCAAGTTGTAATAATGGCCCTTAATATATAAATATATCAGACACTTTTATTAACAAGAGTCTTTACTGACATTCGCTTATTTATTTTTATTAAAACATGAGTTAATCTAAACTAAAATATGTACAAAATGCAATTTTGCTTTTAAAGTGATATTTTTAAAATTTCCGTTGCATATCAATTATCTAAATAAATATACGTTTTTGAAGAGGACTATTCTTTTATAAATTTAAAATTAGAAAACGAAAAAAAAAACACTTTAAATTTAATGATTTATTTAGGTTATAATGATCATAACATAAATTATATAGGAAGACGGATTCTTTTAAGAAATTTCATTGACTTGAGTGTCAGATAAAAAGATCAGTAGCATAAAATATGACAACGTGTTGTTCGAGTATCGGCGAAGCAATTAAAAGATGTAGTAAATTTGACAGAATTTCGTATGCTATGTTCATAAATACTTTGTAAGATTATTATCCGAGATAGGAATGTAATTTTGAGCCATCACAGTGTGGATTATTCTCCCAAAATCTTAAAACGATTATATCGTATAAAAACCTTCTCACTAATCATATTTAGATCGAAAAATAATTTTTTGTTAAGAAAGAAAAATAAAAAAGAGATAAACTGAATTTTAGAATTGAAGTGTAGAAACATAGCCTTTTCAATATGCTCGTAGTCTGGGGGCTAATTCTGGCAGTCGTAAACGAACGAATTTTTACTCGAACGTGCGAGTTTTTTTAGTTTTGGGATTCTCTTATTCGTTATCGAGTAAAGTGTATCGAAATTTCTAATGATGGTGATTATTCGAATGCCACCTTGCGAGTTTTTACTCGTAAGCACTGAAGCTTTCGAATTAACGTTTTTCTGCTATAAAGAACAATATAAAAAAATCTAAGTAACAAATTTATAATAATTTATGAATAAAAAATTAATTGCAGTCTGTAGGTCAAAACTTTTAAAAATTCATTACACCCAGAAGGAAATTCTTGGAAATTCATTCATAATTGGCAAAGAATATTATACCAAATACTTCTCAGGGAAAGGCAAGAGCTAATCAGTTATGGGAACAGCTCACAACTAAGCTCAATGCTTCCGGCCCACCAGTCAAAAATGCAAAAATGTGGCGCAAGGTAGTTTGACAAACTCTTGTTTTTTTTTAAATTCTGTTGAGAGTCTAGGTTAGGTTAGGTTAGAGGACGTGTACTTGTCAATTAAGACAGTACCCGGAGGTTGAATTGACCTATTGTACAACGTCCTAGTTTCTCACACCACTTATATTGTGTGTGTTAATTTTATACATGCGTGGTGAGTCATGGCAATTTTATTTACTCTCAGAGTTTTTGCCAGAAATCTGCTTAGAGGAAGTCGCCGAAGAAATACTTTTTGTATTTTATCTTGATATCTGGCCTGGGGCTCGAACCCTGCCAACACACTACCTACTAGACTACGGCGACGTCATTGAAGATTTAAAAATGTCCAAACTTTTGGGTCTTCAAAAACATCAGAATGCAGCCCAAAAGGAATTGCGACAAACAAAATGTTACTCCAACAACTTCACAAAAAAATAGTATTCCTGACGTATTTCCCTGTTGTTTATCGGATTATGAAGAAGACAAAATGGAACCTAGCATGTCTTCTTTTATAGAATTTGAAGATGATACTGCAGAAGAAACTTCAGCCCCAGCTAATAATAAAGTAAAACCAAAATATATTATCCATACGAAATATTACAATTTTAACAAAACTTTTCTTCCTTGGATTAATTAAATTTCTTTTATTTTTGTAAGAAAACATACTATGTTTTCTGTTTACAATTTTTGCATTTTAGTCAGTGCTGTAAAACGAAATAATTAACTCGTTTCACAACACCTAAGCAACAAATCGATTCGTTTCGTATCGAGTAACATCATCAGAAAATTTCTCGCTATCGAAATTATTTTCTATTCGAACGCAATTTCGATCACGACTGCGAGAATTAGACCCCTGGTCATTAAGATACATTAGATCACGATAAATTACACCTTTGAAAGTTAATAATTACACCTTTGAAAAGTATTCCAATAGTACCTAAAAAATAAAAAACTTTAAATAATGGTTACTTAACTACTTAATAAATATTTACTGAAATTCAACTACTAAAAATTTGTACACCTTAATCAACTATGCAAATATGGATTTAATATGAAATAAGGGTGCCCTGGTAATCTATTGAGTACTGTGCTAGACTATTAGCGTAAGGGTCGTGGGTTCGATTTCCAGGAGAGACTCTGGTCTGTGACACTACACCGAGCATATGGTCAAGTTACTCCGCTCGTATATATTTACAAAATAATTTGTAATTGTATTGTAATTAATAAATAAATAATATGAAATAAACATATAAAATTTCTACATGAAAAATTATTCAAGTTTAATTGCACCCAGTACTTCTAACAGCATGTCGTAAACATCATTTTGAAACCTGAATTGGAACCAGTAAGTGCTTCGCTCCTCCTACCTCCTCGAACTCCTGCAAGAAAAATGGTTTTTAGACGTAAAGAAGTGTTGGCAATAGGTCTAAGAAGACCATTCTTTCTGACTGCTAATGTGCACGATCAAAAATGCCTTAGTCCAAATCTTAAGTAGAAAGATTTTAATTGTGCTGTCATCTGAACTCAGATAAGCGCAAGTTGAACCATAGAATTACCTTTAGGGTCAATTATGATTTCATATTTTTAGGCGTTTGGTAGACCTTGGATACAATCTCCCAACTAGAAGCCTACATTTAATTCATTCATTCCCAGTGTATGCAATTTAATATAGTGATCGTGTTTATTGCAGAATATTCACTATGTACACAAGATAAATGAGAGAGAAAAACTTCAATCAACAACGTTTCATTCTCTTAAACATGAATGTTCGCATAATGTTATAAACACATTCGAGGCAACGTGTGCTGTGCTGCAATTGTTGCCTTAGCCAACCGTTTGTTTTAATACTCATGCAGAGTAGAGAGACTCACCAAAGTGCTCAAAGTGCTCGATGTACCCTTCTAAAAATGAACCAAAAAAAAAAAAAATATTTCAGCTCCAGTTTAGACCTCTCGTGAGCTGGACCATTTTGAAAAAGGGTCTATTTTTGCGTGATTTGTTAATTTGAGAATCTGTTTCCTTACCAACATATACAATATGGGTATCATATGAAAGCTTTTTAAAGGCGCGTCCAACTGTATATACAATTTGTCCAAGGACGATCATCCATGTCCTTTTTTAAGGATATTCTGTAAAAAAGAACGGTTTTTGAATTTTTTGTTCGGGGTTGTTTGTAATAAAAATGCCATATTATTTTAATCTTTAGTCGATGTAATTAAATACGGGTCTCAGCTTTTTTTGAAATTCGCGCTAGTTCGCGTGTTGAAAAAAATGCAATGGAGTGGTAACTCTTCGTTTTAAAAACGGCAATCTAGGTATCAAAGTCTTTCTTTTGCAAATACATCATCTTTGTATGTAAATAATTTAGATTTTTGCAAATTAGATGCATTTTACACTGTGCTCTGGAATATATATAACTGCAATTTTGTGGTAACTAATATGGTATTGGATTTAGTTTCTAGATCATGTATGGATGAAAATAGGACTAAAGAAAGAAAAAAGAATGATGAAGGGAAACATGCTTTCGAACAATGTAAAGCTCAACTAAGTTCCGCCACATATCTCGCTTTTCCTAAATCCAACATACCACTCGCACTTATGGTAGACGCCTCGGGCAATGCCATAGGAGCCGTTTTACATCAAGTTGTGAACGAAAAGCTTCAGCCAAGCTAAATGCAGCACTTATGATAGAGAACTGCAAAGTGCCAAGGCATTCAAACAGTTTAGGTGCATGATGGAGGGTCGTAAATTTAGCCTTTACACAAACCACAAGCCATTGAAGTTCGCAATCAAGCAGAAATTCGACAAGCCAAGAACCAGGCAAATTTAAATTTTGAAGAACTATTCCGCCAACAAATCGATGACGAAGCAATCTATAAGTTACTCAACACTAATTTAAACTTGCAAATAAAAAGGTTTACAGTTCCAAATACCAATTTTCCTATATATTGTGATATATTGACAGGCGTAGTGCGGTCTTTTTAACAAATGATTTTCATGAAATAGCACCTAATTCATAATTTTTACAACTCCAGAGCTAAGAAAACATCAAATTTAATAACTGAAAAATTCATCTGGAACTTTGGACAAAAACATGTATATCTTGCCAAAAAAAAAATCGCCACAAATGACCACTAGCTGACACACGGCTGAACATGATGCTTTTGCTTATTACACAACGTGGATTTCCAGTTTTCGAAAACCACTTAGAGTCACCATGGATTACGGACGCCAATTTGAGTTCATTTTTTTAAGGACCTAACTAAAATGCTTGGCATTAAACACCTATGGGCTATAGTTTACCACCCAGCTGCAAACGGCCTAATGGAACGATTCCACCGTCAATTGAAGGCTCCTATTAAGTGTTACGAGTACTAAAATTGTGCGGAAATAATACCACTTTTACTCCTAGGATTTCGTGTTACCTATAAAGAAGATACCGATGTAGTACCATCGCAGCTGGTATATGCTGCTGTGTCTACCAAGCGAACTGTTAATTAAAAGTAGCAAGAAGGAAACTTGCCAAAACGAACTTATTATTAAATATTGTATGAACTCCCTGCGGCCAAGGAAAACCGCTTCTCATGATAAGCAGAGAAAAGGACATGTACACTTCACCACAATAAATAAATTGGTAAACAATTTCACAAGTTCTTTCTTACTTACTTAATTGGCCATTAACAACCCGCTTAACGGATTTTGGTCTGCCGCAACACATCCTTCCAGGCGCCTCTGCTTCTTGCGCACCTACGCCAGTTGGTCACACCAATCGATGACAGGGCTTCCTCGATTTGGTTCTCTTCGCCGACTTCCGCAGATCCCCGCATCAAAATACCGGTCGCGCCGGAGCATCCTCATCCATTCGAACGACATGGCCGAGCCAGCGCAGCCTCTGGATATTAATACCCTGCACAACGTCTATTGGATCGGATGCGGAAATCATCGCTAAATCGCAGTGGACCGAAGATCTTACGTATAACTTTTCTCTCGAATACTCGCAAGTTTGCTGCATCAGTGCTTAATAGGGTCTATGCCTCTGCGATATAAAGAAGAATGGTTGTTTGAGTCATAGAGAATACATCAGTACCCATTTATCGGAAAATATATCTTTAAGGACCATCGATGGCCTCAATGAAACAATTTAAAATTTTGAAAATTTTTAACGTTAGCGACTGAATCAGATTCAGCAGACTATTCAACTGATATTGAAGTACTTGTAAGGGAAAAACGAAGAGCTCGGTGAGTGCGGCAAAACAATTTCGGGAATGCACAAAACGTCTCCAGAAACTTTAAAATCTTGCAAAACTACGTCGTTAAGAAATATTTGGATAATGTATACGCAATTTAAAATTTCAATTTTGTACTTACGCGAGAACAAAACGAGTTCTGTCTTACTGGAAATTATACCCGGATCACAATTCGTAGCCCAAGAAGATAAAGTTCCAAGCGCATACTCCACCAGTTCACCTAGCGTCGACAAAAATTTACTACCTACCAGAATAACCACATCATCGGCGTATGCCACAACCTTAAAGCTCCTACTTTCCAGACGCCTTAAACCAACATTAGTCACCAGGAGCGACAAGAGAGGGGGAGTACCGCCCCCTTCCTCTGGAGTATCCCGATTGCACGCTTAACGATAGAATAGATTCGAACGGATTAGTCTATTACCCAGCATGTGAGTGATAAACCGCACCAGAAAATCTGGAGCATGTATATCCCTAAGTGAATTTTCAATTGAAGCAGTGGTAACTTTGTTGAAGGCCCCCTCAATATATAAAAACACCGACAGTGTGTACTCACCCCTAGCCAAATTCGCCTCAACAAAGCATTTCACATCATGGAGATCATGGCTCTCAAATGACTTACCCCTACAGTAAGCATGATGCGACCAACTCAACAGAGACCGGTCTATGTTGCAATTTTGCTTTTAAAGTGATATTTTTAAAATTTCCGTTGCATATCAATTATCTAAATAAATATACGTTTTTGAAGAGGACTATTCTTTTATAAATTTAAAATTAGAAAACGAAAAAAAAACACTTTAAATTTAATGATTTATTTAGGTTATAATGATCATAACATAAATTATATAGGAAGACGGATTCTTTTAAGAAATTTCATTGACTTGAGTGTCAGATAAAAAGATCAGTAGCATAAAATATGACAACGTGTTGTTCGAGTATCGGCGAAGCAATTAAAAGATGTAGTAAATTTGACAGAATTTCGTATGCTATGTTCATAAATACTTTGTAAGATTATTATCCGAGATAGGAATGTAATTTTGAGCCATCACAGTGTGGATTATTCTCCCAAAATCTTAAAACGATTATATCGTATAAAAACCTTCTCACTAATCATATTTAGATCGAAAAATAATTTTTTGTTAAGAAAGAAAAATAAAAAAGAGATAAACTGAATTTTAGAATTGAAGTGTAGAAACATAGCCTTTTCAATATGCTCGTAGTCTGGGGGCTAATTCTGGCAGTCGTAAACGAACGAATTTTTACTCGAACGTGCGAGTTTTTTTAGTTTTGGGATTCTCTTATTCGTTATCGAGAAAAGTGTATCGAAATTTCTAATGATGGTGATTATTCGAATGCCACCTTGCGAGTTTTTACTCGTAAGCACTGAAGCTTTCGAACTAACGTTTTTCTGCTATAAAGAACAATATAAAAAATCTAAGTAACAAATTTATAATAATTTATGAATAAAAAATTAATTGCAGTCTGTAGGTCAAAACTTTTAAAAATTCATTACACCCAGAAGGAAATTCTTGGAAATTCTTTCATAATTGGCAAAGAATATTATACCAAATACTTCTCAGGGAAAGGCAAGAGCTAATCAGTTATGGGAACAGCTCACAGCTAAGCTCAATGCTTCCGGCCCACCAGTCAAAAATGCAAAAATGTGGCGCAAGGTAGTTTGACAAACTCTTGTTTTTTTTTAAATTCTGTTGAGAGTCTAGGTTAGGTTAGGTTAGAGGACGTGTACTTGTCAATTAAGACAGTACCCGGAGGTTGAATTGACCTATTGTACAACGTCCTAGTTTCTCACACCACTTATATTGTGTGTGTTAATTTTATACATGCGTGGTGAGTCATGGCTATTTTATTTACTCTCAGAGTTTTTGCCAGAAATCTGCTTAGAGGAAGTCGCCGAAGAAATACTTTTTGTATTTTATCTTGATATCTGGCCTGGGGCTCGAACCCTGCCAACACACTACCTACTAGACTACGGCGACGTCATTGAAGGTTTAAAAATGTCCAAACTTTTGGGTCTCCAAAAACATCAGAATGCAGCCCAAAAGGAATTGCGACAAACAAAATGTTACTCCAACAACTTCACAAAAAAATAGTATTCCTGACGTATTTCCCTGTTGTTTATCGGATTATGAAGAAGACAAAATGGAACCTAGCATGTCTTCTTTTATAGAATTTGAAGATGATACTGCAGAAGAAACTTCAGCCCCAGCTAATAATAAAGTAAAACCAAAATATATTATCCATACGAAATATTACAATTTTAACAAAACTTTTCTTCCTTGGATTAATTAAATTTCTTTTATTTTTGTAAGAAAACATACTATGTTTTCTGTTTACAATTTTTGCATTTTAGTCAGTGCTGTAAAACGAAATAATTAACTCGTTTCACAACACCTAAGCAACAAATCGATTCGTTTCGTATCGAGTAACATCATCAGAAAATTTCTCGCTATCGAAATTATTTTCTATTCGAACGCAATTTCGATCACGACTGCGAGAATTAGACCCCTGGTCATTAAGATACATTAGATCACGATAAATTACACCTTTGAAAGTTAATAATTACACCTTTGAAAAGTATTCCAATAGTACCTAAAAAATAAAAAACTTTAAATAATGGTTACTTAACTACTTAATAAATATTTACTGAAATTCAACTACTAAAAATTTGTACACCTTAATCAACTATGCAAATATGGATTTAATATGAAATAAGGGTGCCCTGGTAATCTATTGAGTACTGTGCTAGACTATTAGCGTAAGGGTCGTGGGTTTGATTTCCAGGAGAGACTCTGGTCTGTGACACTACACCGAGCATATGGTCAAGTTACTCCGCTCGTATATATTTACAAAATAATTTGTAATTGTATTGTAATTAATAAATAAATAATATGAAATAAACATATAAAATTTCTACATGAAAAATTATTCAAGTTTAATTGCACCCAGTACTTCTAACAGCATGGCGTAAACATCATTTTGAAACCTGAATTGGAACCAGTAAGTGCTTCGCTCCTCCTACCTCCTAGAACTCCTGCAAGAAAAATGGTTTTTAGACGTAAAGAAGTGTTGGCAATAGGTCTAAGAAGACCATTCTTTCTGACTGCTAATGTGCACGATCAAAAATGCCTTAGTCCAAATCTTAAGTAGAAAGATTTTAATTGTGCTGTCATCTGAACTCAGATAAGCGCAAGTTGAACCATAGAATTACCTTTAGGGTCAATTATGATTTCATATTTTTAGGCGTTTGGTAGACCTTGGATACAATCTCCCAACTAGAAGCCTACATTTAATTCATTCATTCCCAGTGTATGCAATTTAATATAGTGATCGTGTTTATTGCAGAATATTCACTATGTACACAAGATAAATGAGAGAGAAAAACTTCAATCAACAACGTTTCATTCTCTTAAACATGAATGTTCGCATAATGTTATAAACACATTCGAGGCACCGTGTGCTGTGCTGCAATTGTTGCCTTAGCCAACCGTTTGTTTTAATACTCATGCAGAGTAGAGAGACTCACCAAAGTGCTCAAAGTGCTCGATGTACCCTTCTAAAAATGAACCAAAAAAAAAAAAAAATATTTCAGCTCCAGTTTAGACCTCTCGTGAGCTGGACCATTTTGAAAAAGGGTCTATTTTTGCGTGATTTGTTAATTTGAGAATCTGTTTCCTTACCAACATATACAATATGGGTATCATATGAAAGCTTTTTAAAGGCGCGTCCAACTGTATATACAATTTGTCCAAGGACGATCATCCATGTCCTTTTTTAAGGATATTCTGTAAAAAAGAACGGTTTTTGAATTTTTTGTTCGGGGTTGTTTGTAATAAAAATGCCATATTATTTTAATCTTTAGTCGATTTAATTAAATACGGGTCTCAGCTTTTTTTGAAATTCGCGCTAGTTCGCGTGTTGAAAAAAATGCAATGGAGTGGTAACTCTTCGTTTTAAAAACGGCAATCTAGGTATCAAAGTCTTTCTTTTGCAAATACATCATCTTTGTATGTAAATAATTTAGATTTTTGCAAATTAGATGCATTTTACACTGTGCTCTGGAATATATATAACTGCAATTTTGTGGTAACTAATATGGTATTGGATTTAGTTTCTAGATCATGTATGGATGAAAATAGGACTAAAGAAAGAAAAAAGAATGATGAAGGGAAACATGCTTTCGAACAATGTAAAGCTCAACTAAGTTCCGCCACATATCTCGCTTTTCCTAAATCCAACATACCACTCGCACTTATGGTAGACGCCTCGGGCAATGCCATAGGAGCCGTTTTACATCAAGTTGTGAACGAAAAGCTTCAGCCAAGCTAAATGCAGCACTTATGATAGAGAACTGCAAAGTGCCAAGGCATTCAAACAGTTTAGGTGCATGATGGAGGGTCGTAAATTTAGCCTTTACACAAACCACAAGCCATTGAAGTTCGCAATCAAGCAGAAATTCGACAAGCCAAGAACCAGGCAAATTTAAATTTTGAAGAACTATTCCGCCAACAAATCGATGACGAAGCAATCTATAAGTTACTCAACACTAATTTAAACTTGCAAATAAAAAGGTTTACAGTTCCAAATACCAATTTTCCTATATATTGTGATATATTGACAGGCGAAGTGCGGTCTTTTTAACAAATGATTTTCATGAAATAGCACCTAATTCATAATTTTTACAACTCCAGAGCTAAGAAAACATCAAATTTAATAACTGAAAAATTCATCTGGAACTTTGGACAAAAACATGTATATCTTGCCAAAAAAAAAATCGCCACAAATGACCACTAGCTGACACACGGCTGAACATGATGCTTTTGCTTATTACACAACGTGGATTTCCAGTTTTCGAAAACCACTTAGAGTCACCATGGATTACGGACGCCAATTTGAGTTCATTTTTTTAAGGACCTAACTAAAATGCTTGGCATTAAACACCTATGGGCTATAGTTTACCACCCAGCTGCAAACGGCCTAATGGAACGATTCCACCGTCAATTGAAGGCTCCTATTAAGTGTTACGAGTACTAAAATTGTGCGGAAATAATACCACTTTTACTCCTAGGATTTCGTGTTACCTATAAAGAAGATACCGATGTAGTACCATCGCAGCTGGTATATGCTGCTGTGTCTACCAAGCGAACTGTTAATTAAAAGTAGCAAGAAGGAAACTTGCCAAAACGAACTTATTATTAAATATTGTATGAACTCCCTGCGGCCAAGGAAAACCGCTTCTCATGATAAGCAGAGAAAAGGACATGTACACTTCACCACAATAAATAAATTGGTAAACAATTTCACAAGTTCTTTCTTACTTACTTAATTGGCCATTAACAACCCGCTTAACGGATTTTGGTCTGCCGCAACACATCCTTCCAGGCGCCTCTGCTTCTTGCGCACCTACGCCAGTTGGTCACACCAATCGATGACAGGGCTTCCTCGATTTGGTTCTCTTCGCCGACTTCCGCAGATCCCCGCATCAAAATACCGGTCGCGCCGGAGCATCCTCATCCATTCGAACGACATGGCCGAGCCAGCGCAGCCTCTGGATATTAATACCCTGCACAACGTCTATTGGATCGGATGCGGAAATCATCGCTAAATCGCAGTGGACCGAAGATCTTACGTATAACTTTTCTCTCGAATACTCGCAAGTTTGCTGCATCAGTGCTTAATAGGGTCTATGCCTCTGCGATATAAAGAAGAATGGTTGTTTGAGTCATAGAGAATACATCAGTACCCATTTATCGGAAAATATATCTTTAAGGACCATCGATGGCCTCAATGAAACAATTTAAAATTTTGAAAATTTTTAACGTTAGCGACTGAATCAGATTCAGCAGACTATTCAACTGATATTGAAGTACTTGTAAGGGAAAAACGAAGAGCTCGGTGAGTGCGGCAAAACAATTTCGGGAATGCACAAAACGTCTCCAGAAACTTTAAAATCTTGCAAAACTACGTCGTTAAGAAATATTTGGATAATGTATACGCAATTTAAAATTTCAATTTTGTACTTACGCGAGAACAAAACGAGTTCTGTCTTACTGGAAATTATACCCGGATCACAATTCGTAGCCCAAGAAGATAAAGTTCCAAGCGCATACTCCACCAGTTCACCTAGCGTCGACAAAAATTTACTACCTACCAGAATAACCACATCATCGGCGTATGCCACAACCTTAAAGCTCCTACTTTCCAGACGCCTTAAACCAACATTAGTCACCAGGAGCGACAAGAGAGGGGGAGTACCGCCCCCTTCCTCTGGAGTATCCCGATTGCACGCTTAACGATAGAATAGATTCGAACGGATTAGTCTATTACCCAGCATGTGAGTGATAAACCGCACCAGAAAATCTGGAGCATGTATATCCCTAAGTGAATTTTCAATTGAAGCAGTGGTAACTTTGTTGAAGGCCCCCTCAATATATAAAAACACCGACAGTGTGTACTCACCCCTAGCCAAATTCGCCTCAACAAAGCATTTCACATCATGGAGATCATGGCTCTCAAATGACTTACCCCTACAGTAAGCATGATGCGACCAACTCAACAGAGACCGGTCTATGTTGCAATTTTGCTTTTAAAGTGATATTTTTAAAATTTCCGTTGCATATCAATTATCTAAATAAATATACGTTTTTGAAGAGGACTATTCTTTTATAAATTTAAAATTAGAAAACGAAAAAAAAACACTTTAAATTTAATGATTTATTTAGGTTATAATGATCATAACATAAATTATATAGGAAGACGGATTCTTTTAAGAAATTTCATTGACTTGAGTGTCAGATAAAAAGATCAGTAGCATAAAATATGACAACGTGTTGTTCGAGTATCGGCGAAGCAATTAAAAGATGTAGTAAATTTGACAGAATTTCGTATGCTATGTTCATAAATACTTTGTAAGATTATTATCCGAGATAGGAATGTAATTTTGAGCCATCACAGTGTGGATTATTCTCCCAAAATCTTAAAACGATTATATCGTATAAAAACCTTCTCACTAATCATATTTAGATCGAAAAATAATTTTTTGTTAAGAAAGAAAAATAAAAAAGAGATAAACTGAATTTTAGAATTGAAGTGTAGAAACATAGCCTTTTCAATATGCTCGTAGTCTGGGGGCTAATTCTGGCAGTCGTAAACGAACGAATTTTTACTCGAACGTGCGAGTTTTTTTAGTTTTGGGATTCTCTTATTCGTTATCGAGAAAAGTGTATCGAAATTTCTAATGATGGTGATTATTCGAATGCCACCTTGCGAGTTTTTACTCGTAAGCACTGAAGCTTTCGAACTAACGTTTTTCTGCTATAAAGAACAATATAAAAAATCTAAGTAACAAATTTATAATAATTTATGAATAAAAAATTAATTGCAGTCTGTAGGTCAAAACTTTTAAAAATTCATTACACCCAGAAGGAAATTCTTGGAAATTCTTTCATAATTGGCAAAGAATATTATACCAAATACTTCTCAGGGAAAGGCAAGAGCTAATCAGTTATGGGAACAGCTCACAGCTAAGCTCAATGCTTCCGGCCCACCAGTCAAAAATGCAAAAATGTGGCGCAAGGTAGTTTGACAAACTCTTGTTTTTTTTTAAATTCTGTTGAGAGTCTAGGTTAGGTTAGGTTAGAGGACGTGTACTTGTCAATTAAGACAGTACCCGGAGGTTGAATTGACCTATTGTACAACGTCCTAGTTTCTCACACCACTTATATTGTGTGTGTTAATTTTATACATGCGTGGTGAGTCATGGCTATTTTATTTACTCTCAGAGTTTTTGCCAGAAATCTGCTTAGAGGAAGTCGCCGAAGAAATACTTTTTGTATTTTATCTTGATATCTGGCCTGGGGCTCGAACCCTGCCAACACACTCCCTACTAGACTACGGCGACGTCATTGAAGGTTTAAAAATGTCCAAACTTTTGGGTCTCCAAAAACATCAGAATGCAGCCCAAAAGGAATTGCGACAAACAAAATGTTACTCCAACAACTTCACAAAAAAATAGTATTCCTGACGTATTTCCCTGTTGTTTATCGGATTATGAAGAAGACAAAATGGAACCTAGCATGTCTTCTTTTATAGAATTTGAAGATGATACTGCAGAAGAAACTTCAGCCCCAGCTAATAATAAAGTAAAACCAAAATATATTATCCATACGAAATATTACAATTTTAACAAAACTTTTCTTCCTTGGATTAATTAAATTTCTTTTATTTTTGTAAGAAAACATACTATGTTTTCTGTTTACAATTTTTGCATTTTAGTCAGTGCTGTAAAACGAAATAATTAACTCGTTTCACAACACCTAAGCAACAAATCGATTCGTTTCGTATCGAGTAACATCATCAGAAAATTTCTCGCTATCGAAATTATTTTCTATTCGAACGCAATTTCGATCACGACTGCGAGAATTAGACCCCTGGTCATTAAGATACATTAGATCACGATAAATTACACCTTTGAAAGTTAATAATTACACCTTTGAAAAGTATTCCAATAGTACCTAAAAAATAAAAAACTTTAAATAATGGTTACTTAACTACTTAATAAATATTTACTGAAATTCAACTACTAAAAATTTGTACACCTTAATCAACTATGCAAATATGGATTTAATATGAAATAAGGGTGCCCTGGTAATATATTGAGTACTGTGCTAGACTATTAGCGTAAGGGTCGTGGGTTTGATTTCCAGGAGAGACTCTGGTCTGTGACACTACACCGAGCATATGGTCAAGTTACTCCGCTCGTATATATTTACAAAATAATTTGTAATTGTATTGTAATTAATAAATAAATAATATGAAATAAACATATAAAATTTCTACATGAAAAATTATTCAAGTTTAATTGCACCCAGTACTTCTAACAGCATGGCGTAAACATCATTTTGAAACCTGAATTGGAACCAGTAAGTGCTTCGCTCCTCCTACCTCCTAGAACTCCTGCAAGAAAAATGGTTTTTAGACGTAAAGAAGTGTTGGCAATAGGTCTAAGAAGACCATTCTTTCTGACTGCTAATGTGCACGATCAAAAATGCCTTAGTCCAAATCTTAAGTAGAAAGATTTTAATTGTGCTGTCATCTGAACTCAGATAAGCGCAAGTTGAACCATAGAATTACCTTTAGGGTCAATTATGATTTCATATTTTTAGGCGTTTGGTAGACCTTGGATACAATCTCCCAACTAGAAGCCTACATTTAATTCATTCATTCCC
Source organism: Sarcophaga subvicina (assembly GCA_936449025.2). Taxonomy (NCBI): domain Eukaryota; kingdom Metazoa; phylum Arthropoda; class Insecta; order Diptera; family Sarcophagidae; genus Sarcophaga; species Sarcophaga subvicina. The sequence continues at coordinate 55,175,676 of OW388081.2, forward strand.
AGTGTATGCAATTTAATATAGTGATCGTGTTTATTGCAGAATATTCACTATGTACACAAGATAAATGAGAGAGAAAAACTTCAATCAACAACGTTTCATTCTCTTAAACATGAATGTTCGCATAATGTTATAAACACATTCGAGGCACCGTGTGCTGTGCTGCAATTGTTGCCTTAGCCAACCGTTTGTTTTAATACTCATGCAGAGTAGAGAGACTCACCAAAGTGCTCAAAGTGCTCGATGTACCCTTCTAAAAATGAACCAAAAAAAAAAAAAAATATTTCAGCTCCAGTTTAGACCTCTCGTGAGCTGGACCATTTTGAAAAAGGGTCTATTTTTGCGTGATTTGTTAATTTGAGAATCTGTTTCCTTACCAACATATACAATATGGGTATCATATGAAAGCTTTTTAAAGGCGCGTCCAACTGTATATACAATTTGTCCAAGGACGATCATCCATGTCCTTTTTTAAGGATATTCTGTAAAAAAGAACGGTTTTTGAATTTTTTGTTCGGGGTTGTTTGTAATAAAAATGCCATATTATTTTAATCTTTAGTCGATTTAATTAAATACGGGTCTCAGCTTTTTTTGAAATTCGCGCTAGTTCGCGTGTTGAAAAAAATGCAATGGAGTGGTAACTCTTCGTTTTAAAAACGGCAATCTAGGTATCAAAGTCTTTCTTTTGCAAATACATCATCTTTGTATGTAAATAATTTAGATTTTTGCAAATTAGATGCATTTTACACTGTGCTCTGGAATATATATAACTGCAATTTTGTGGTAACTCTAATATGGTATTGGATTTAGTTTCTAGATCATGTATGGATGAAAATAGGACTAAAGAAAGAAAAAAGAATGATGAAGGGAAACATGCTTTCGAACAATGTAAAGCTCAACTAAGTTCCGCCACATATCTCGCTTTTCCTAAATCCAACATACCACTCGCACTTATGGTAGACGCCTCGGGCAATGCCATAGGAGCCGTTTTACATCAAGTTGTGAACGAAAAGCTTCAGCCAAGCTAAATGCAGCACTTATGATAGAGAACTGCAAAGTGCCAAGGCATTCAAACAGTTTAGGTGCATGATGGAGGGTCGTAAATTTAGCCTTTACACAAACCACAAGCCATTGAAGTTCGCAATCAAGCAGAAATTCGACAAGCCAAGAACCAGGCAAATTTAAATTTTGAAGAACTATTCCGCCAACAAATCGATGACGAAGCAATCTATAAGTTACTCAACACTAATTTAAACTTGCAAATAAAAAGGTTTACAGTTCCAAATACCAATTTTCCTATATATTGTGATATATTGACAGGCGTAGTGCGGTCTTTTTAACAAATGATTTTCATGAAATAGCACCTAATTCATAATTTTTACAACTCCAGAGCTAAGAAAACATCAAATTTAATAACTGAAAAATTCATCTGGAACTTTGGACAAAAACATGTATATCTTGCCAAAAAAAAAATCGCCACAAATGACCACTAGCTGACACACGGCTGAACATGATGCTTTTGCTTATTACACAACGTGGATTTCCAGTTTTCGAAAACCACTTAGAGTCACCATGGATTACGGACGCCAATTTGAGTTCATTTTTTTAAGGACCTAACTAAAATGCTTGGCATTAAACACCTATGGGCTATAGTTTACCACCCAGCTGCAAACGGCCTAATGGAACGATTCCACCGTCAATTGAAGGCTCCTATTAAGTGTTACGAGTACTAAAATTGTGCGGAAATAATACCACTTTTACTCCTAGGATTTCGTGTTACCTATAAAGAAGATACCGATGTAGTACCATCGCAGCTGGTATATGCTGCTGTGTCTACCAAGCGAACTGTTAATTAAAAGTAGCAAGAAGGAAACTTGCCAAAACGAACTTATTATTAAATATTGTATGAACTCCCTGCGGCCAAGGAAAACCGCTTCTCATGATAAGCAGAGAAAAGGACATGTACACTTCACCACAATAAATAAATTGGTAAACAATTTCACAAGTTCTTTCTTACTTACTTAATTGGCCATTAACAACCCGCTTAACGGATTTTGGTCTGCCGCAACACATCCTTCCAGGCGCCTCTGCTTCTTGCGCACCTACGCCAGTTGGTCACACTAATCGATGACAGGGCTTCCTCGATTTGGTTCTCTTCGCCGACTTCCGCAGATCCCCGCATCAAAATACCGGTCGCGCCGGAGCATCCTCCTCCATTCGAACGACATGGCCGAGCCAGCGCAGCCTCTGGATATTAATACCCTGCACAACGTCTATTGGATCGGATGCGGAAATCATCGCTAAATCGCAGTGGACCGAAGATCTTACGTATAACTTTTCTCTCGAATACTCGCAAGGTTGCTGCATCAGTGCTTAATAGGGTCTATGCCTCTGCGATATAAAGAAGAATGGTTGTTTGAGTCATAGAGAATACATCAGTACCCATTTATCGGAAAATATATCTTTAAGGACCATCGATGGCCTCAATGAAACAATTTAAAATTTTGAAAATTTTTAACGTTAGCGACTGAATCAGATTCAGCAGACTATTCAACTGATATTGAAGTACTTGTAAGGGAAAAACGAAGAGCTCGGTGAGTGCGGCAAAACAATTTCGGGAATGCACAAAACGTCTCCAGAAACTTTAAAATCTTGCAAAACTACGTCGTTAAGAAATATTTGGATAATGTATACGCAATTTAAAATTTCAATTTTGTACTTACGCGAGAACAAAACGAGTTCTGTCTTACTGGAAATTATACCCGGATCACAATTCGTAGCCCAAGAAGATAAAGTTCCAAGCGCATACTCCACCAGTTCACCTAGCGTCGACAAAAATTTACTACCTACCAGAATAACCACATCATCGGCGTATGCCACAACCTTAAAGCTCCTACTTTCCAGACGCCTTAAACCAACATTAGTCACCAGGACGCCAATTTGAGTTCATTTTTTTAAGGACCTAACTAAAATGCTTGGCATTAAACACCTATGGGCTATAGTTTACCACCCAGCTGCAAACGGCCTAATGGAACGATTCCACCGTCAATTGAAGGCTCCTATTAAGTGTTACGAGTACTAAAATTGTGCGGAAATAATACCACTTTTACTCCTAGGATTTCGTGTTACCTATAAAGAAGATACCGATGTAGTACCATCGCAGCTGGTATATGCTGCTGTGTCTACCAAGCGAACTGTTAATTAAAAGTAGCAAGAAGGAAACTTGCCAAAACGAACTTATTATTAAATATTGTATGAACTCCCTGCGGCCAAGGAAAACCGCTTCTCATGATAAGCAGAGAAAAGGACATGTACACTTCACCACAATAAATAAATTGGTAAACAATTTCACAAGTTCTTTCTTACTTACTTAATTGGCCATTAACAACCCGCTTAACGGATTTTGGTCTGCCGCAACACATCCTTCCAGGCGCCTCTGCTTCTTGCGCACCTACGCCAGTTGGTCACACTAATCGATGACAGGGCTTCCTCGATTTGGTTCTCTTCGCCGACTTCCGCAGATCCCCGCATCAAAATACCGGTCGCGCCGGAGCATCCTCCTCCATTCGAACGACATGGCCGAGCCAGCGCAGCCTCTGGATATTAATACCCTGCACAACGTCTATTGGATCGGATGCGGAAATCATCGCTAAATCGCAGTGGACCGAAGATCTTACGTATAACTTTTCTCTCGAATACTCGCAAGGTTGCTGCATCAGTGCTTAATAGGGTCTATGCCTCTGCGATATAAAGAAGAATGGTTGTTTGAGTCATAGAGAATACATCAGTACCCATTTATCGGAAAATATATCTTTAAGGACCATCGATGGCCTCAATGAAACAATTTAAAATTTTGAAAATTTTTAACGTTAGCGACTGAATCAGATTCAGCAGACTATTCAACTGATATTGAAGTACTTGTAAGGGAAAAACGAAGAGCTCGGTGAGTGCGGCAAAACAATTTCGGGAATGCACAAAACGTCTCCAGAAACTTTAAAATCTTGCAAAACTACGTCGTTAAGAAATATTTGGATAATGTATACGCAATTTAAAATTTCAATTTTGTACTTACGCGAGAACAAAACGAGTTCTGTCTTACTGGAAATTATACCCGGATCACAATTCGTAGCCCAAGAAGATAAAGTTCCAAGCGCATACTCCACCAGTTCACCTAGCGTCGACAAAAATTTACTACCTACCAGAATAACCACATCATCGGCGTATGCCACAACCTTAAAGCTCCTACTTTCCAGACGCCTTAAACCAACATTAGTCACCAGGAGCGACAAGAGAGGGGGAGTACCGCCCCCTTCCTCTGGAGTATCCCGATTGCACGCTTAACGATAGAATAGATTCGAACGGATTAGTCTATTACCCAGCATGTGAGTGATAAACCGCACCAGAAAATCTGGAGCATGTATATCCCTAAGTGAATTTTCAATTGAAGCAGTGGTAACTTTGTTGAAGGCCCCCTCAATATATAAAAACACCGACAGTGTGTACTCACCCCTAGCCAAATTCGCCTCAACAAAGCATTTCACATCATGGAGATCATGGCTCTCAAATGACTTACCCCTACAGTAAGCATGATGCGACCAACTCAACAGAGACCGGTCTATGTTGCAATTTTGCTTTTAAAGTGATATTTTTAAAATTTCCGTTGCATATCAATTATCTAAATAAATATACGTTTTTGAAGAGGACTATTCTTTTATAAATTTAAAATTAGAAAACGAAAAAAAAACACTTTAAATTTAATGATTTATTTAGGTTATAATGATCATAACATAAATTATATAGGAAGACGGATTCTTTTAAGAAATTTCATTGACTTGAGTGTCAGATAAAAAGATCAGTAGCATAAAATATGACAACGTGTTGTTCGAGTATCGGCGAAGCAATTAAAAGATGTAGTAAATTTGACAGAATTTCGTATGCTATGTTCATAAATACTTTGTAAGATTATTATCCGAGATAGGAATGTAATTTTGAGCCATCACAGTGTGGATTATTCTCCCAAAATCTTAAAACGATTATATCGTATAAAAACCTTCTCACTAATCATATTTAGATCGAAAAATAATTTTTTGTTAAGAAAGAAAAATAAAAAAGAGATAAACTGAATTTTAGAATTGAAGTGTAGAAACATAGCCTTTTCAATATGCTCGTAGTCTGGGGGCTAATTCTGGCAGTCGTAAACGAACGAATTTTTACTCGAACGTGCGAGTTTTTTTAGTTTTGGGATTCTCTTATTCGTTATCGAGAAAAGTGTATCGAAATTTCTAATGATGGTGATTATTCGAATGCCACCTTGCGAGTTTTTACTCGTAAGCACTGAAGCTTTCGAACTAACGTTTTTCTGCTATAAAGAACAATATAAAAAATCTAAGTAACAAATTTATAATAATTTATGAATAAAAAATTAATTGCAGTCTGTAGGTCAAAACTTTTAAAAATTCATTACACCCAGAAGGAAATTCTTGGAAATTCTTTCATAATTGGCAAAGAATATTATACCAAATACTTCTCAGGGAAAGGCAAGAGCTAATCAGTTATGGGAACAGCTCACAGCTAAGCTCAATGCTTCCGGCCCACCAGTCAAAAATGCAAAAATGTGGCGCAAGGTAGTTTGACAAACTCTTGTTTTTTTTTAAATTCTGTTGAGAGTCTAGGTTAGGTTAGGTTAGAGGACGTGTACTTGTCAATTAAGACAGTACCCGGAGGTTGAATTGACCTATTGTACAACGTCCTAGTTTCTCACACCACTTATATTGTGTGTGTTAATTTTATACATGCGTGGTGAGTCATGGCTATTTTATTTACTCTCAGAGTTTTTGCCAGAAATCTGCTTAGAGGAAGTCGCCGAAGAAATACTTTTTGTATTTTATCTTGATATCTGGCCTGGGGCTCGAACCCTGCCAACACACTACCTACTAGACTACGGCGACGTCATTGAAGGTTTAAAAATGTCCAAACTTTTGGGTCTCCAAAAACATCAGAATGCAGCCCAAAAGGAATTGCGACAAACAAAATGTTACTCCAACAACTTCACAAAAAAATAGTATTCCTGACGTATTTCCCTGTTGTTTATCGGATTATGAAGAAGACAAAATGGAACCTAGCATGTCTTCTTTTATAGAATTTGAAGATGATACTGCAGAAGAAACTTCAGCCCCAGCTAATAATAAAGTAAAACCAAAATATATTATCCATACGAAATATTACAATTTTAACAAAACTTTTCTTCCTTGGATTAATTAAATTTCTTTTATTTTTGTAAGAAAACATACTATGTTTTCTGTTTACAATTTTTGCATTTTAGTCAGTGCTGTAAAACGAAATAATTAACTCGTTTCACAACACCTAAGCAACAAATCGATTCGTTTCGTATCGAGTAACATCATCAGAAAATTTCTCGCTATCGAAATTATTTTCTATTCGAACGCAATTTCGATCACGACTGCGAGAATTAGACCCCTGGTCATTAAGATACATTAGATCACGATAAATTACACCTTTGAAAGTTAATAATTACACCTTTGAAAAGTATTCCAATAGTACCTAAAAAATAAAAAACTTTAAATAATGGTTACTTAACTACTTAATAAATATTTACTGAAATTCAACTACTAAAAATTTGTACACCTTAATCAACTATGCAAATATGGATTTAATATGAAATAAGGGTGCCCTGGTAATCTATTGAGTACTGTGCTAGACTATTAGCGTAAGGGTCGTGGGTTTGATTTCCAGGAGAGACTCTGGTCTGTGACACTACACCGAGCATATGGTCAAGTTACTCCGCTCGTATATATTTACAAAATAATTTGTAATTGTATTGTAATTAATAAATAAATAATATGAAATAAACATATAAAATTTCTACATGAAAAATTATTCAAGTTTAATTGCACCCAGTACTTCTAACAGCATGGCGTAAACATCATTTTGAAACCTGAATTGGAACCAGTAAGTGCTTCGCTCCTCCTACCTCCTAGAACTCCTGCAAGAAAAATGGTTTTTAGACGTAAAGAAGTGTTGGCAATAGGTCTAAGAAGACCATTCTTTCTGACTGCTAATGTGCACGATCAAAAATGCCTTAGTCCAAATCTTAAGTAGAAAGATTTTAATTGTGCTGTCATCTGAACTCAGATAAGCGCAAGTTGAACCATAGAATTACCTTTAGGGTCAATTATGATTTCATATTTTTAGGCGTTTGGTAGACCTTGGATACAATCTCCCAACTAGAAGCCTACATTTAATTCATTCATTCCCAGTGTATGCAATTTAATATAGTGATCGTGTTTATTGCAGAATATTCACTATGTACACAAGATAAATGAGAGAGAAAAACTTCAATCAACAACGTTTCATTCTCTTAAACATGAATGTTCGCATAATGTTATAAACACATTCGAGGCACCGTGTGCTGTGCTGCAATTGTTGCCTTAGCCAACCGTTTGTTTTAATACTCATGCAGAGTAGAGAGACTCACCAAAGTGCTCAAAGTGCTCGATGTACCCTTCTAAAAATGAACCAAAAAAAAAAAAAAATATTTCAGCTCCAGTTTAGACCTCTCGTGAGCTGGACCATTTTGAAAAAGGGTCTATTTTTGCGTGATTTGTTAATTTGAGAATCTGTTTCCTTACCAACATATACAATATGGGTATCATATGAAAGCTTTTTAAAGGCGCGTCCAACTGTATATACAATTTGTCCAAGGACGATCATCCATGTCCTTTTTTAAGGATATTCTGTAAAAAAGAACGGTTTTTGAATTTTTTGTTCGGGGTTGTTTGTAATAAAAATGCCATATTATTTAAATCTTTAGTCGATTTAATTAAATACGGGTCTCAGCTTTTTTTGAAATTCGCGCTAGTTCGCGTGTTGAAAAAAATGCAATGGAGTGGTAACTCTTCGTTTTAAAAACGGCAATCTAGGTATCAAAGTCTTTCTTTTGCAAATACATCATCTTTGTATGTAAATAATTTAGATTTTTGCAAATTAGATGCATTTTACACTGTGCTCTGGAATATATATAACTGCAATTTTGTGGTAACTCTAATATGGTATTGGATTTAGTTTCTAGATCATGTATGGATGAAAATAGGACTAAAGAAAGAAAAAAGAATGATGAAGGGAAACATGCTTTCGAACAATGTAAAGCTCAACTAAGTTCCGCCACATATCTCGCTTTTCCTAAATCCAACATACCACTCGCACTTATGGTAGACGCCTCGGGCAATGCCATAGGAGCCGTTTTACATCAAGTTGTGAACGAAAAGCTTCAGCCAAGCTAAATGCAGCACTTATGATAGAGAACTGCAAAGTGCCAAGGCATTCAAACAGTTTAGGTGCATGATGGAGGGTCGTAAATTTAGCCTTTACACAAACCACAAGCCATTGAAGTTCGCAATCAAGCAGAAATTCGACAAGCCAAGAACCAGGCAAATTTAAATTTTGAAGAACTATTCCGCCAACAAATCGATGACGAAGCAATCTATAAGTTACTCAACACTAATTTAAACTTGCAAATAAAAAGGTTTACAGTTCCAAATACCAATTTTCCTATATATTGTGATATATTGACAGGCGTAGTGCGGTCTTTTTAACAAATGATTTTCATGAAATAGCACCTAATTCATAATTTTTACAACTCCAGAGCTAAGAAAACATCAAATTTAATAACTGAAAAATTCATCTGGAACTTTGGACAAAAACATGTATATCTTGCCAAAAAAAAAATCGCCACAAATGACCACTAGCTGACACACGGCTGAACATGATGCTTTTGCTTATTACACAACGTGGATTTCCAGTTTTCGAAAACCACTTAGAGTCACCATGGATTACGGACGCCAATTTGAGTTCATTTTTTTAAGGACCTAACTAAAATGCTTGGCATTAAACACCTATGGGCTATAGTTTACCACCCAGCTGCAAACGGCCTAATGGAACGATTCCACCGTCAATTGAAGGCTCCTATTAAGTGTTACGAGTACTAAAATTGTGCGGAAATAATACCACTTTTACTCCTAGGATTTCGTGTTACCTATAAAGAAGATACCGATGTAGTACCATCGCAGCTGGTATATGCTGCTGTGTCTACCAAGCGAACTGTTAATTAAAAGTAGCAAGAAGGAAACTTGCCAAAACGAACTTATTATTAAATATTGTATGAACTCCCTGCGGCCAAGGAAAACCGCTTCTCATGATAAGCAGAGAAAAGGACATGTACACTTCACCACAATAAATAAATTGGTAAACAATTTCACAAGTTCTTTCTTACTTACTTAATTGGCCATTAACAACCCGCTTAACGGATTTTGGTCTGCCGCAACACATCCTTCCAGGCGCCTCTGCTTCTTGCGCACCTACGCCAGTTGGTCACACTAATCGATGACAGGGCTTCCTCGATTTGGTTCTCTTCGCCGACTTCCGCAGATCCCCGCATCAAAATACCGGTCGCGCCGGAGCATCCTCCTCCATTCGAACGACATGGCCGAGCCAGCGCAGCCTCTGGATATTAATACCCTGCACAACGTCTATTGGATCGGATGCGGAAATCATCGCTAAATCGCAGTGGACCGAAGATCTTACGTATAACTTTTCTCTCGAATACTCGCAAGGTTGCTGCATCAGTGCTTAATAGGGTCTATGCCTCTGCGATATAAAGAAGAATGGTTGTTTGAGTCATAGAGAATACATCAGTACCCATTTATCGGAAAATATATCTTTAAGGACCATCGATGGCCTCAATGAAACAATTTAAAATTTTGAAAATTTTTAACGTTAGCGACTGAATCAGATTCAGCAGACTATTCAACTGATATTGAAGTACTTGTAAGGGAAGAGCTCGGTGAGTGCGGCAAAACAATTTCGGGAATGCACAAAACGTCTCCAGAAACTTTAAAATCTTGCAAAACTACGTCGTTAAGAAATATTTGGATAATGTATACGCAATTTAAAATTTCAATTTTGTACTTACGCGAGAACAAAAAACGAGTTCTGTCTTACTGGAAATTATACCCGGATCACAATTCGTAGCCCAAGAAGATAAAGTTCCAAGCGCATACTCCACCAGTTCACCTAGCGTCGACAAAAATTTACTACCTACCAGAATAACCACATCATCGGCGTATGCCACAACCTTAAAGCTCCTACTTTCCAGACGCCTTAAACCAACATTAGTCACCAGGAGCGACAAGAGAGGGGGAGTACCGCCCCCTCCCTCTGGAGTATCCCGATTGCACGCTTAACGATAGAATAGATTCGAACGGATTAGTCTATTACCCAGCATGTGAGTGATAAACCGCACCAGAAAATCTGGAGCATGTATATCCCTAAGTGAATTTTCAATTGAAGCAGTGGTAACTTTGTTGAAGGCCCCCTCAATATATAAAAACACCGACAGTGTGTACTCACCCCTAGCCAAATTCGCCTCAACAAAGCATTTCACATCATGGAGATCATGGCTCTCAAATGACTTACCCCTACAGTAAGCATGATGCGACCAACTCAACAGAGACCGGTCTATGTTTGACCTCAAATATAGATCGATAAGTCTCTCCAAAGCTTTTAAAAGACAGTATAAGAGCGATATCGGTCTATAATCTTTAGGGCCGATGTGACTGGGTTTACCGGTTTTCGGTATAAACACCACAAGCACATCTTTCCAACCGTCAGGTATATTACACCACCGGAGGCAGTATTTATACACGTCCACCAGGTATTCGTGTAATATATCCGGAAGGCCGGGAAGATACCATCTGCACCAGGCAACTAAAAAGGCTCAAAGCTACTTATAGCCCATTTGACCCTATCCCTGGTAATGATCTCCTCCAAATCGGGCATCGTGCCAGCATTACAGACGGGATCAGCTACTCCCAACGGATAGCTATCTGGAGCCACACAATTGGGAAAATTAGTGTTCAATGGAAGCTCTAGAGTGTCTTTTCTCGAAGCAGTAGTCATTAAATAAATCCTTGCATTACGTCAGATTTTACAAGCAGAGGAGATTATATTAAAGTTAGATACTGGGTACGATTATTTAAATACATGCTGTACTAGAGAAGTAAACCTGCTCAGTCAATTTACTATACAGTACACAGTCAAGTGCTTTCAAATTGTCAATTAGTATAAGAAAAGTTAAATTGTCATTATCAAAATTACGCCAAATATGATCAGATACATCAGTTAGAGCTGTAATACAAATATGTTTATTTCGAATACTTTGTACATAAACGGAAGAATAGATATTGGGCGATTTCGGATCTGTAATAATTTGAGCATGTTCCCAATTACTATGAAAAAGGCTGGTTGTTATAAGTGTATTAAAAACGTGTTTAATAACTAGTAATAACTGTGGTAGTAAGAGTCTTAAGGGCATTTCATAATAATCTACAGCATTTGAATTTATGGGTGAACAACTAGATAGTACATCAGGCGGAATTATGCAGGAAAAGAAAAATTAATAAATATTTGTTAAATTTTGAGGCGAAGTTGTTCCCATATTAGGTAGGCATGTGTTATATAAGTATTTTATTGGATTCGTCGACCTCAGTAAAAAGTAACTTTTGCCAATACCAATTTCCTTTATGGTTTGCCATTTTTTCTCAAATTAGCAGCAGCTCTGAAGCGGTCATTGTAATACACAAATTTTCTGATTTTTAAGAAAAGTTAGACGAAAAGTTAGTAGTCTAGAAAGTGAAGTAAGAGAATTCTTTCTCGAGTCGCAATTATTTTTAAATAAACTATAATGTAACTTACCTTTAAATTAAATGAATTCAAAACTATTATTAAATAAAATATCGTTCATTAAAATAAGAAAAAAGCAAAATTGGAAGATTCTAAAGAGAAATTGGTCCAATAAATGGGAGCTCTACCGAAATAAAATAAATTACAGTTTTAATAAGAAAACGTAGCCCTATAAAAAATATAAAATCGCGAATACGTTTATAGTGTTCAAACGCTAAGTGAGGTTATCGTGCAAACGAACACTATAGAAAGCCGTTGAATTGCATCACCAATCAGGCAAGTAAAGTGCGAAAAACGAGAAAAAAGATAATAACTTTTAGCATGTCAATTTAAATTGTTCGTATGGTGACAATGCTCAGAGAATAAACGGTAAAGCAAAAAAGAAAACATATAAGTAGTGTGTTTATGTATGTTCTCTTTTTTCATACAAGATTTGGCTCATGCCTACGCTACAGTCGGTAATGTTGGGTTAGTCTATAGGTTTGTATCATGTATTGTGAAAAAGCAATGCCTTTTTATGTGTGTGGTTGTTGTCCACGATGAATTTGGTTAGAATAGTGTGTTATGTTGGCAAGTCTAATACAGAATATGCAACCAGTTTTGATGTTATGGTTGTTGTCCATAATGATCTTAGTATTATGTTGGGAAGTCTATGGCAGAATGGCTGCCCGTGATAACAAGTATGTAAAACTGTACTTGGATTGGCAACTCTTTGATTGAAAGTGAGTAGGTTCGTGTCTAGTCCGAGGTGTTGGCGAGTCCATTGCAGAATATGCAACCCACTTTTTGATGTTATGGTTGTTGTCCATAATTATATTAATAGTTAGAATTGTCTTATGTTGGCAAGTCTATGGCAAAATATGCAACCTCTTTTAATGTGTTTGGAGGGTTAATTAGTATGACTCAATTCAAACACATAAATTTGAACTGTACTAATTTTGATTTTGAGTTCTTACTTTCAAGCACTTGGAACTTTAACGTAATGGCATGCAATAATTAAAACAATTGAGTTTTACTACTGCGCGAAAATTTAAATTTTATTGAGTTTTTATACTAAATCTATAATAAGAATAATGCTGATTCAATTCAAATTTAATTTTCTTGTCCCTGATATTGCATTTCTTACGTAACTACTGTTTTGTGAAATTAATAAGTTCATTGGCTGTGTGACCATGAACAACAAAAATGCAAAGAAATTAATGCAAACAAAACAGAAAATAGTTTTACTGCCAAATGAAACTTAATTCCAAATTTTATCAACATAAAAAATTAAGTAAAATATATTTATAAATTTACACTGTAATAAAATAATTTTCGTCAACTTAAAATATGCAATAAAATAAGATAAACTAAAATAAAATAAAATATATTTATTGGCTTTAACATTCTCCCCCCGCGTTGAAGGATGTTCAACAGAACCGAGATGCTTGGATCATTATACATTAAGGGAGAACCGGCGAGTAGGTTGCCGTGGCATTGGTGTTGGAGCAGTTTCTTCAGTTGGTTGAGACTCGTTGATTTCTGAAACATTTTCGGCAGTCCTTACTGAATGTCGTCTGCTGCAAGTTTTACGTCGAAGCCAACATATGATCGTTAGTATACTTACACAAAGGGCAAGGTAGGCAATCATATTGTTATGAAGTTGATGGGATTTCAATTTCTTAGGAAGTTCCATTATGTTTTCTTCCCTTAAAGTCTTTTGTAGATTCAAAAGTTCCTTCATATTTTTGGCATACGTATCTTCCTGAACGATTGTTGTGTGTAGAAAATGTAGTATTGTTAGGCAACAATAAATCTGAGATTTGTCCAAGACTAGTATATGATGATCTTATTGTGCTTGATATACATTCTCGTCCATTCATTGTGGCAAAATTGTGCTTGAACGGGCATCCTGGATCTAGTGTAAGTAGACCGGAGCCCTTTAGTGATATGGGAATAATTTCCCCATTGCACACAGCCGTAGCTCTCGTCGACGATGAGGTGGCATATATCCATTGGTTTTCTTTATGAAGTGGTATCCATCTGGTGCCGGTTTTTTTCCAAAATACAGGATGGTGTTGTTTGGTTATTGAATAAAGCAATTTCACATGCGCAGACGTTTGAGCCGTAATTATAACGAATTTGAATGTTGGAACAAACGAAATGAGTTGGTTTTATTGTGTCACAAGCACTGAACTCTGAACTTGTGAATAAATTGTTTATGGGCTATACTTATGCCTAGAAATGTAGTGCATGGTTTAATGGCTACTAATGTGCTGTTAATTGTGTTGGGTACCGCAATCAAGTGAACCATACTGAACTTTTCAGGTTCGACCAATGGTAAGGTTATTTTAAAAATTGCGTATTGCTGTGTCAGTGCCTTGTATCCTCATAAGTTTGAAGAGTAGGAGCAAGTCATTCTGTTCTGACACTGGAAGATTCACTAACGGTGTGGTGTGTAGTGAGATCTGAGTAGCTTCCTTTTGTAATTGTTCCATGGTAAGTAGCCATGGGCTGATTTTGCCATGTCGTGTGTCCATAAGTGTCTCAAGTATTGCTGACTGTATGCCTTTTAGTTTGTTTGCAATGAGGGACAATTGAAGAACTGCTGAGTTAAACAGTTGATTCAGGTGTAATTGTACTAGTAATTTGTTGATATAATACAATTCTTCTGAATACCTCGTGATTTCTTGTTCCAATCTTTCAAATCTAATTTTCGCGTTTATTTGATTCTGTTGTATGATGTCCATTGTTGAGTCAACGATTAATGTTTGGTTTCTTAATAATTGTAACAGGTACGATTCATTTTCATTGACTTCTTTTATTGTTGCAGACATATGTTCGGCGTATTCTGAGTCTAGAACGCCAAATAGAGACTGTGCAACATTACCAACTATATCTAACGCACCTCTTTTACTTCGCAGTAATCTGTTATCCAGTTGTAGTTCATTTTCCATTTGTTTGAAATGTTCAATCGTCCCTGCACAAGATGTATTTGGTTCTAACATCTTACACAAGGCTTGAATTGACCGTGTCCCATTAACAAGGATAAAAGTTTCGGACCAGTAAGACGATAAATTGTAGTATACGAAAAGATTTCATTGAGTAGTTGAAATTGCGGCTGTTCCAAATTGTTCGAAGTGTATTCCGACCTTTGATCCAAATTTTTTATTCTTAACTGGAGTTACCAATGATATTGGCAGAATTAAAAGTAGAGTGAGTAGTGCCAGTGTTATATGATTTGTTGGTATTTTATTTCTCTTAGCCTTGGGTTCATCAGGTGAATTGCAAGACGATGTATAGGACGTTTGAACATTCCTGAGGCAGTTTTTATTTCTGCAACTCTTGCTGCACCGTCATCACCAGTATAAACCTTAATAATTCTTCCCAATGGCCATTTCATAACGGGTGTACTGTCTTCCTTGATAATAACCATGTCCCCAATTTTGAGGTTGCTAAACTGTTTTTGCCATTTACCTCGTTGTTGTAGTTCGTTTAAGTATTCCGTGCACCATCTGTTCCAAAAAGCCTGCTTAAGATGGGATATCAATTTCCAATGGGATAGAGTTGTCATATTTTGCACTTTTGCCTTGCTGTCTACTTGAGATGTGAGAGCTTCACCAATAAGGAAATGGCCCGGTGTTAATGCTTCAAGATCATTTGGGTCATTTGTCATGGGCGTTATAGGGCGAGAGTTTAGTATAGCCTCAATTTCCACTATGATTGCCTCTAATTCTTCTTGAGTTAAAGATGCATTTGAGACGCACCGGACCAAAAGATGTTTTACCGATTTTACTTAGAAAAATTATTGGGTTCTTATTGTCGGGGTCACCAAAGAATGTTTGGAGGGTTAATTAGTATGACTCAATTCAAACACATAAATTTGAACTCTACTAATTTTGATTTTGAGTTCTTACTTTCAAGCACTTGGAACTTTAACGTAATGGCATGCAATAATTAAAACAATTGAGTTTTACTACTGCGCGAAAATTTAAATTTTATTGAGTTTTTATACTAAATCTATAATAACAATAATGCTGATTCAATTCAAATTTAATTTTCTTGTCCCTGATATTGCATTTCTTACGTAACTACTGTTTTGTGACCATGAACAACAAAAAAAAAATATGCAAAGAAATTAATGCAAACAAAACAAAACATAGTTTTACTGCCAAATGAAACTTAATTCCAAATTTTGTCAACATAAAAAATTAAATAAAATGTATTTGTAAATTTACACTGTAATAAAATACGAAAATTATTTTACTTAAAATTAACTTAAAATATGCAATAAAATAAAATGAAATAAAATAAGATAAACTAAAATAAAATAAAATATATTGATTGGCTTTAACATAATGTGATGTTTGTTGTCCATGATAGCATGTGTGTAAAACTGTACTTGGATTGGCAACTCTTTGATTGAAAGTAAGTATGTTCGTGTCGGGTCCGAGGAGGTCTGGGGCGAGGTTCCGATGATCAGCGAGTGCGTGATGCAGGCTACCGTAAACTCATGTTGTCAGCTTGTGGAATGTTGTAGTTTTGTTTGTTTTATTTTTTGTATGATTTAATGTTGAAGATATAGAAATAGAGTTGTACGTGTTGTGTTTTTGTGCTATCAGGATCTTTAATTTTAAACTGATAAGAAGTAAATGTTCAGCCGTTTTTTTTGCTAGCGCGACACATTTGCAGATGGTCAAAAGTGGGCTAACGACACATTAATACTGTAAACAATAACAGTGCGAGTCCTTATGATTTTTGTATTCTTAAGAATTACTTCAATAAGAATATTTTTTAATGTAAATACAATTTTAAAACCATTGACTTATTTTACACTTTTTAATTTTAAATATAAAGAATTTTAGATGTAGTTTTGTTTATTTTATTTTTATTATTTTTTTATTTAATGTTGAAAAAATAGAAATATAGTTGTACGTGTTGTTGTTGTTGTGTTTTTGTGCTATAAGAATCTTTAATTTTAAACTGATAGGAAAGAAATGTGTTGTGTCTGCGGTTTTTTTCACGCAATTCAATTTTACATAATTGAATTTACTCCCCATTACTTCTAAAATGTATTACCCCACATCTCCATCCCAGAGTATAAATAGACTTGTTTAAAGGATTTAGAAGTATTTTATTATATTTTTTTTCTCTTAGGTATGCATATTTTATTTCAGATTTTGTTATTTTGATATACAATACGTATATCTATGGAATATAATAATAGTTAAACATTCGTTTGTACAGATTAAAAAGCTTTTGCGTTATCTTATATTTTTCATAAAATGTTTGACATCTACAAATGTTAAAAGATTCTGAATACATTTTTTCACAATAATACACATGTATGATATTATTATTACATAAAAATGGATTACTTATTTTACTGCTGTTACATGTACTTAGTTCATTGATAAGACTTAAAAATAAATCAACATGTTGTTTATCAAATTGGGTACTATGTCTATATAATGTATCCTCTAACTCAGCTGATGTCACCATTTTTTTTTTCCTTCTTTAAAAAGTCAGTAGTGGGTTATGTTAGTGACTGGAGATGTATTCTGAACAGAGAGTAATGATTAACTAAACGATATTAACATATTTTTTAAATGATTTGTAGTTAATGTCTTCAAATGTTTGGAATAGAGTTTTCTTTATTAAGAATTAACTTTACAAAATTTCTAAATAAAATGTTATTTTTTCCAGCACAAATTCGATCACAATTATAGTGATTTTCACAAATATTTAGATTAGTATTAGATTTATATAAAGTTCTTCTATTAGGACAGTTAAGTTCATTTAAATGAACTATACATACATATTTCTATTTCTCCTTAAAGAAGACCTATTAACCACTTTATTTTTTGATTATCTTTGACAAAGTACAGTTGTTACTTGTTTTTCAAAGTTGTTGTTAATTAGTCTATCACATCTTGTAGTGTAGAATAACCTTCCAATGTATACCATGAAAATGTTTAAATAGCCATGTATGTATTTACCATAATATCCTTTTTAGTTAGTTCGGAACGTTGAAAGAGAAACGTTCGAATTTCAGAATAATAACAAATATTGTTTTAGCGTTTTTTGTATTTGTACTCTTTATTTAAATTTCATACATTTCAAATTGTAAAGTATAATAAGTATTTCCTTGTTTACTTTTTTGAAAATAAAAATTGCTTTTACAGAGGTCTTCAATTTGATCTCTTGTCATTCTTAAATACTTTTGAGGGAGAAAGACAACATTTTTTTCTAACTCGAGCATTATCCTTTCCTCGAATTTGGTATTCACTCTATTGTATTTGATGATTGGATTGATGCTATTTATAGGCATGTATATATGTTAAGGCAAAAAAACATTTAAATGCACTTCTTGCTTAATTTAGTGGCCTTGTTTCAGGTTATTGAACTTCTTGCTGATTATTAAAATTGCTGACATAATTCCAGACAGAACTTAAACAAAAAAATTGCATATGGTAATAAACTGCTTCATAAGCATATTTTATTTAACGTAAATTATAATTTTTATTTTTAAGTTCAGTTACAATTTATTATCAAGTGAAAACAGTTGTAATTCATTAGCAAGTGTAAAATTTTTTAGTTTAAGTGAAAAGAAAAAAATTAAATAAATGTTTTTTTCTATAAAAAACAAATTATAAAATATATATTGCTTCCTTCTCATACTGCTTCCCACTGAGTTTATTAAGACCAGACACTGTGTTCATTTCTTTCCATTTTCACGTTTCTAGAGAAACTGCAGTGTATGTTTTTGCTATTATTTTTAGACTGTTGAAAAGTTTCATTTGGACTCACTATTTAAACTATAATTTTGGGTCGGAGGGGGTGATGGTAAGCTATGGGGTGGTTGTTTTTAAAAATAAGATTTCAGATGTGGCTAAGTTTTTTGATTTGTTATGTAATTTTTTAATTTCTTCGTTTGATTTTTTGAAAATTAAAATTTGTTAAAAGCACAATTTTAACATTTAGTAAGATTATAAAAATTAATTATATTTTTAGCTTAATTTTCATCAAGTGTTTTCTATATACATATTCTTATGTTTATCTTCAAGTTTTCCGATGATTTTTCTAAAGTGGTTTGTTATTGGTCTTCTAATAAATTAACTCTATCTATTTGATTCACTTTAATATTTTTTAACTTTTCCTTTAGAACAGCTCTTATCTTTACAAGATCTTTTAACATTTTATTATGATAATTTTTAGACATTGTGATAATTTTTTGATATTGATTTTTGATCTGCTTTGTATCTGGCCACCATCTGTTTATATCTGCTCACGATCTGATTTATACCTTATCACGATCTGATTAATGTTTTGTGTCTATATCTTTTAATTTTGAGTATGCTATATCGTGTTTTCTACAAGCGGCATCCAATAAATTTATTCCTTTGCCAACTCTTGCTAATCGTTTTTGAAGTTTTGTACCAGGTCCATAAAACTGATAACCAGGTAGATGCAATTCAACAGATAATTTGTTTATTAAGTTGTTTACAAATCCTCTTCCAATATTACACTGATTAGGTTTTTTGTTTTGACTATAGTTTATAACCATTTTTTTCGTTACTTTCATACCTCTTCGTATGAAACACTGGAACAATGGCTAGCTAGCTAGCTACAGTGGCTAGATTGTGAATGGTCGAACAGAACATGCGGCCCTGTATATATTATAAACATGGACGATATCAAGCTGAAAATGAAGCTAAAAATATTATCAATTTTTATAATCTTACTAAATGTAAAAATTGCGTTTTTAATAAATTTGAATTTTCAATAAATTAATCTGAAACCTTATTTTTAAAAACAACCACCCCATTGCTCAACATCACCCCCTCCGAAACACAAATTATTGTTTAAATAGTGAGTCCAAATGAAACTTTTCAACAGTCGTATTCTGAAAATAATAGTGAAAACGTACACTGCAGTTCCTCTAGAAACGTGAAAAATGAAAAAGAAACTAAAAAAGTTAACACAGTGTCTGGTCTTAATAAACTCAGTGGGAAGCAATATGAGAGGATATACCTATAAATAGCATCAATATAAATTGAAGACCTCTGTAAAAGCAATTTTTGTTTTCAAGAAATTTAACCAGGAAATACTTATTATACTTTACAATTTGGAATGTATGAAATTTAAATAAAGAGTACAGAAAAATCTCTAAATCAATATTTGTTATTATTCTAGTTGTATTAGGAACATGACAACGACTATAAAACATGAACAGCAACAGAAAAATAGATTTATAATTGTTGACGTGCAAGGAATTTTCATTGCTAATATATTTCAGTCGCTGTAATCTAGTAGGTAGTGTGTTGGCTTATTAGACGTAAAGCCCGAGTTCGTATCCCAGGTCAGACATCAAAACGAAATATGAAAAAAAAAATATTTCTTCGGCGACTTCCTCTCAGCAGATTTCTGGCGAAAACTCTGAGAGTAAATAAACCTGCCATGAAAAAGTTTCTCAAAAATCTATCGTTCGGAATCGACTTTAAACTGTAGGTCCCACCACTCACGCATAAAATTAACGCACACAACATGAGTGGTGTGAGAAGCTAGGCCGTAATCCTGACTGAAGGGTTGTAATGGCCAATTATGTATGTATGTATGTTATATATTTCATGCAAAAGAAGTTGCGTTTCAATATCAGATTTTGAAATTCGAACGTTTCTCATTTCAACGTTGGAAAAACATTCAGAACTAACTAATAAGGATATTATTGTAAATACGTGGCTATTTAATCATTTTCGTGGTATACATTGGAATAAAGATTACACTACAAGAAGTGATAGACTAATTAAAGATTCTTGTAGCACAAAAACACAACAACAACAACACCTACAACTATATTTCTATTTCTTCAACATTAAATAAAAAAAAATAATAAAAATAAAATAAACAAAACTACATCCAAAATTCTTTATATTTAAAATTAAAAAGTATAATATGAGTCAAGTGTTTTAAAATTTGTTTACATTAAAAAATATTCTTATTGAAGTAATTCTTAAGAATACAAAAATCATAAGGACTCGCACTGTTATTGTTTACAGCATTAATGTGTCGTTAGCCCACTTTTGACCATTTGCAAATGTGTCGCGGTAGCAAAAAAGCAGACACGGCTGTACAGTTCTTTCTTATCAGTTTAAAATTAAAGATCCTGATAGCACAAAAACACAACACGTACAACTCTATTTCTATATCTTCAACATTAAATCATACAAAAAATAAAACAAACAAAACTACAACATTCCACAAGCTGACAACATGAGTTTACGGTACCCTGCATCACGCACTCGCTGATCATCGGAACCTCGCCCCAGACCTCCTCGGACCCGACACGAACCTACTCACTTTCAAACAAAGAATTGCCAATCCAAGTAAGTTTTACACACTTGCTATCATGGACAACAACCATCACATTAAGAAGGTGTTGCATATTCTACCATAGACTTGCCAACATAACACAATTCTAACTAAGATCATTATGGACAACAACCATAACATCAAAAAGGGTTGCATATTCTGCAGTAGACTTGCCAACATAACACACTCTTCTACCTAAATTCATCATGGACAACAACCACACACATTAAAAAGGCATTGCATTTTCACAATACATGTTACAGACCTATCGACTAACCTAACATTACCGACTGTAGCGTAGGCATGAGCCAAATTTTGCATCGAAAAAGTGATGCAGAACATACATAAACATACCACTAATATGGAAAAACAATTATGAGCGACTGAGTGTATATAATTCGTGGGAGAAAATAATGAATGACTGAGTGTCACAAAGTTGTGTGTACAAGTGCAAAAGCAAAACAGAGGGAGAAGAAGAATAAACATTTCAGTATGTACGAAAATAATTATGAGCGACTGAGTGTGACGAATAAAATAGCTGAGTGGTAATTAATCCGATTGAGTGTTGGAAAAGAACAGAAAGAAAGGAAAAGAGAAAAGTAAAAACTGAGTGAAAAAAGTAGTTAACGACTGAGTGCAGTGTTGCAATATTGAATTGTACTATTACTGAAAAATTTTTTTGCATCAAATGATACTTTTGTAAAAAAATATTTATTTACATATATATATTTAATGCATACATATATATATATATTTAGCATTACGTTGCTAATGCGTTAATAGTAGACAAGCGCAAAACATAAATAATGTCAAGAGGGTACTGCGGTGTTTTTGAAACCGAAAATAAGGTTCATGTCGTTTTTTTTCAAGTTTCAATTATACACCCAAAGAAATATTACGGTAGGATTCACTAATAACAATGAGAAATGATCTCGATTTTTGGAGAAATATTTGTCAAGTTATATAAGCCCTCGTTAGGGATTTGGAGGATTTTGGATTTAGATTAGTAAGTACACTTGAAAATATTACTAAAAATTTTCGTCTGGGTTATAAACATGTTTGTCAGTCACATTTTAATCATGTTCTCTTTGTGCCGACCACTGCTTTATATTATACTTTTTGTATTTCGGAAAAAAAAAGAGTTAAATGCTTTTATGAAAATGTAATCTGTCATTTTGAGAGAAATTTTGAACTTGAAATCTTATAAATTAACTTGGCAAAACTCCAATATTAAATATTATTTGAAATTCTACCTTTTTAATTTGGAAAATTTAAGATTTCAGTTTAGGAAATTCCTAATTCGTAAATGTTTTGGAATTAAATTTGATTTTATTTAATTTTGAAATTTTTGGATTTTAAAATTAATTAAAAAACTAAATGTTCATTTGAAAAAAAAAAAAAATATGTATATATATGTATATAAAATATAATACCACTGTTATACTCTTTCAATAATAATAACTACGGTAATTTTTGTTCGATTTTGTCAAACGAAGTGTCAATCTCTTCACAAGAGAATGGACTTTAAGAAAGTCACCACTTATTTTATAGTTTTTAATTAAAGTTTGCTACTATGAATGGACAAACTTGAAAAAATGTGGGGCCTCGATTATCCGTGATGGTCGGGATCGATTTTTACGGTTAATCGAATAACAATTTTGATTATACAGCTTTTTTATATTTTTATTATTTAACAATTGAACATTGGTGTACATACATATTTACATTAAAAAAAATTAATTCAAGAAGTTTATGTAAATTTTTAAATTAAACACATAAGTATGTATACATTATATTTTCTACTGAAAACATGAGGCAAAAAAGGACATTAAGCAAAAAAAGAACAGAACTTCTTAAAAAAAAATCGTGTAATGTTGTTTGTCCAATATATTTTTATTTTAGCCTTTCCTCGTACCATCAGTCCTTTAATTGGAGTGCCTTTAAAACGCTCTTGTCTGAATCATTCTTAAAGTGCCAAATCTACTTTTGGCTTTTCAGCTGTTTTTAAAGTTTTTGGGTTACGAAATCCAACCACCGAATCACACTTTAAAAACTTGTCTTTTTTATAATGTCATAAACGGTCTGTATCCCAACTTCGTATTTTTGAGCTAGCATTTTAACACTCACATTATTTTTTAAATGCTCGTTAATTCAATATTTAAAACGTTTCTTTGTCTCTTTACCACTGGTAACGATACCATACTAAATATATTTAGATCTGACCACCCGCAATTTTCAAATTTCAAAATTAAACTAATCACTTGTAATCGCTTCTGACTCATCGTATGCAAACAATTGTATGTATGAATTTGACGTACATAAAAAAATTCTGCCATCACGGATAATAGAAATAATCACGGTTAATCGAAGCAAACTATTTGAAAACATTGCAAACAAAAAACAATAGACTGATCTTTGGCCATCACGGTTAATCGGGGTTACCAGTTAACTGGATCACGGATAATCGAGGCTCGACTGAATATTGTTTTAAAGGCTATCCCTCCCCTTTCTAAGAGAGTTTAAATTTTGAACATCGGTTCAGAAATGTTTGTGTAATCAATAAATTTGTGCTTAAAGTCCAAACAAAGAGTTTTAGTGAAATAAAACAAGTTTGGAGGGTTCGTTTTGAGCTCTACTCAACACCTATACTATGTCATTACCTGGGTGTATTTCATAGTGTATCGCATAGTTTTATCAATTATCAATTTTGTGAAAATATTTCTTCGTGTTTGCGATCGGTGAGATGGATAGGGTTACAATTTTGAGTATGAGTGTGGGAGATTTGAGAGCTAAATTAAAGGAACTTAATCTAGATTCACAGGGACTTTAAATAATAAACTAATACGAAACTAATTAAGTTAATCAATTTAGACGAGAAGAGTATTATTGAATGCTTTATAGGTGGAATACCCGACTCTAGATTTAATATGACTATGCTATACCAATCTGAGACTGTAATGGTTCTGAATTTATGAGAAAGTTCGAGTCAATCCTCGTTCTTCAAATAGGGGAAAGGAGTCTGTAACTATGATGAAGAAGGTGGATAAAATCGAGAAAGATAAAAGAAAATGCTAGAAATGCAGCAGGAAACATCATACGGCGAAAGAGTGAAGCCGCCGTAGTCTAGTAGGTAGGCCACTCATTTGTAAAATTAACGCATACAACATAAGTGGTGTTAGAAACTAGGTCATAATTCTGATTGAAAGGTTGTAATAACCAATTATTTATGAATGTAAAGAGTGCTCCGAGAAGCAGATAACTTGTTTTAAATATCAACGTTTTGGGCATCGGTCATTTGAGTGCAAATTTGAAAATCCAGGGAGAAGCCACGTCAAAATAATGGCTTAATTTTTAAGGATGTTTTAACACAGGGTAGATCTTTATCGGCTCTGATCGATACTGGCTGTGACATATGTTTGATGAGATTGGACGTTTTATTCGTTATTGGTCGGGTTCCCGAAAAACCGAAATTGAACAGATCGGCGATAGCGAAATATACACTATCGGTCATTTCAATTGCTTAGTAGAGATTGATGGTTTAGAATTCGGAACTACGTTCTACGTTGTTGGGGAGTGCAATACTCTGCACACGATTTTGATTAGGAATAGTCTATTGAGAAAAGCAGAGATTATTTTGAGAGACGGTGAGGCTGTTTTTAGACAACCAATAGATCGAAAATTATTATTTGAAGAATTCAATAATATATGTTTGAATACTGACGAGTGTAAGTCAGAGAGACACATCAAATTAGGCTATTTAAGTAAGAACACAAGTGAGAAGATTCTTAAAATGCTGGACAACTACAGGAAAGGGGAAAATTTTATAATGATTATAATGAAAATTGTTTTGAAAGACGACGTAAAGATATACGGATCAGGTAATCGTCGACAATCAATTTAGGAATGGTAAGAGGTCATTTTCCTATGAAATTAATGGACGTGGTTTTAGACAAAGAATATAAATATAATACACTTCGTTCATAACAAATCAGGGACAGTACGAATTTCTGCATGTACCTTTTGGTATAAGTAATCCACCGGCAGTGTTTACAAGATTTATCTCCGTGGTAGGCATTTAAAATAGAAATATACGATTATTGTTTACATGGACGACATCATAATTCCTTTGAAGGATGTGATTGATGGCCTCAAAAAGTTGGAGATAGTTTTGAAAAGGTCAGCCGATAACGGTTTGCAGATAAAATGGGAAAAGTGTCAGTTTTCAGTTCAATAAAACCGTCTGAGAAGATAGGAAAGACAGTCATGGATTATCCGATTCCAACAAATAGAGAAGTAGTTCAAAGATTTTTGGGTCTAACCTCTTATTTAAAAGATTCATCGAAGATTTCGCCGTAAAAGCTAAACCATTAACGTATTTGCTTAGGAAAAATTGAGCCTTCAGGTTCACAGATGAAGTTTTAATAGCCAACAACAATTAAAGTAGGCACTGATAAATGCCACAGTTTTAAAGCTATACGATTATAATGTATACATGTATGTATTCACCCATATGTAGAATTAAAAATAAAAATAAACAAAAATAAATAGAAACATAATTCAGAGTAGAATTACAAAATGACTTCCCAAAAATAAAACCGTAATATGCAGAGTATGCAATTTCAAGTGACTTGTGTTGATTAATATGGGTCACTAGAAATGCATTACAATTACTATTGATAATAGTGTGGATCACTAAAATATTAACAAATAATAGATTAGTGGAAATGAAAATCAGAAAACATAGAATAAGTAGGGGAAATAGTTTAAGATTATTATAGGAAACATAGAATAAGAATAGTATAAAAGCCGCAGATATATGAAATAAAAAGCAGAATCAATTCAGACTTCGACCTGTTTTATTCTCAACAACTTCGCCATTTGACTCTGCCATAATATAAGGCCTTCTACAATTCTAAGGCTTTCCAAATAAACCAGAATTCTATAGGGTCATAATTAAAAACTACACCTACAGAAACAAAAGGATAATTTTATTGCATAGCGATCCTGCCAGATCCTTTAGAGGATCTCGAACAAATAAAAATAGAAATTGACAAAATGTTTGAGAAGTGGGAGCAACTACTGAACGAGTACGTACCTAAGCTGAGAGCCCCAACCCCAGAGTCTCCGAAATACTATCCAAGCAAGAAGAAAATTCCAATTCAGGAATATTTAAAACGCTTGACGAAGACCAAGACTCCTGAGGAAATAAAACCGAAAGAAGAAGCCAAAGCTCCAAAAAAGAGGACGTAAAGCGGTAAGGAAGAGGAAACTGATTGCAGAAGCATATAGATGGCTGTATCTGACAGGCAACAAGGCCGAGAAGTCTGCAATTCTAAAGGAAATATTTAATATTAGAAATAAAGAATGTTAGACTTAAAAAAAAGTAGTAATATATTAATAAATATATAAATTTTGTTCATATAAATAGGGGGATGGTTTTCGAAACCATTTCGAAATTTGATCATTGCAAATAATAATAATTGTGGTGTGTTAACTATTACAAATGACCACATGCAGCAGATAATTTTAATTTTTTTTGCTAATATTAGTCGTAGGGAAAATAAATGAATATTATAAAGAGTATATAAAAAAGTCAGTTAAATTTAATGCAGCTCTAACAAATGTATAATTAATGGATAAGTTAGTAGGAATTTATAATAATTTAAAGAAAAGTCCAAATAGAACTTACACACTAACTTATGTAAACAATACTATAAAAGTAATTCAAGATTTAAAAAATTTTGCAATAAAGCACGAGGGCTACTTCCTAGAAAAATTAAAAAAAGTTGAAGATAAAATTCTAAAATATTTAAAAGTAAGCAACGATAAAAACATGTCATCGTTTGGTAGTCTCGACGCATCTAAAATAATACCAGAGTTCAATGGTGACCTTAGCCACTTAAATAACTTTAAAGGCATAATCGAATTTTATGCAGAGACGCTTAAAGACTCTACAGCAGTTGGCAAATTAGTCAAATTCGTTCTCGCCACTAAATTAGCAGATAAAGTCAAAAATAAATTAATTTCAGAAAAGACAAAATTTTATAGAATCATTCGTACGCACTCTTAGAAAAATATTTACACCTAAGAAATCACTCTCTTCCGTACATACTGATTTAGCAAAACAAACTCAAGACAATAGCTCAGTAACACAATTTGTTTTAACGAACCGCACACGGTTACGGTATTAGCTGCTCAACCCAAAAGTCTAAATGAAGCAATTCAAATAGCCTCTTAGGTAATACCCCAACAAAATTCAATAATGCATTTCTATAAGCATAAGAGACCTTTCAATAATAGAGGACAACGTAACTATGCCAATACGTACAATAACAACAGAAGTAGTAATAATAATCAGGGTTATTATAATAATTATAGAAGTACTAACAATTTTCAAAAAACAAAATTAATCACCCAAGAAGTAATAACTTCAATAGCAATAATCATAACAATTATAATCACAGAAATGCCGACTTTAGCAATAACAAAAATCGAAATAGAAATCAAAGAAGAATATATGTTACTCAGGAACAGGGAAACGAAGGAAACCCCTGCAATCCTCAAGAGTAAATTTTAATGAAGATGTAGGGGAATTAAAAGAATATAACTTAAAAAGTTATAGTTCACATTCGGACGCACCACCTTTTTTTACATTCAAAACTAATGAAGGATTTTTCATAAGATTTTTAATAGATATAGATATATTTTTAATACATATCTATTTGTAATGAAAATTTTGTAAGAAATAAAGAAATAAAAGAATACAATGCTTGCAAAATTACAGGAATACAAAACAAATCAATACAAACAATGGGTACTTCAACATTAAAACTATTGCTTCCAAATCAAATAATAGACCATGAATATCAGATCGTGAACACAAAATTTCCAATAGCAACAGATGGTATTCTCGGAAGGGATTTCTTTACGAAGTATTTAGCAAAGATAGATTATGAAACTTACACTTTTTTAATTATAATAAACGAAGTTGAATGTTTCACCACTAAAAACAAAATCTAATCCATTAACTGTACCACCTAGAACAGAAATGATACAGGCAATAAATTTACAGATAGAAAAGGACAGCGTTGTATGCGCAAAACAAATCAGTGACAATGTTTTCGTTAGTAATATACAATAATTCCAAAATATGGGAAAAACACATTATAATTTTAAATGCTTCAAATAAGAAGGTCACAATATCACATTTCGATTTACATGTCAAACTCTTGTCTTATTACAACATTCTATATGAAAGAAAGGAAAATAAAAACAATAAACGGCAGGACAAATGGGAAAAATTAAAAAAATTACTAAATATAGACACTATCGACATTACAGCAAGAAAAACCATAAAAAAAAATATGCAGAGAATTCCAAGACGCGATAACTCAACTTCAGGCGGACGCAAATGAGTTCGGCTACGGAGCAGTGTTACTGCAGGAAGGTATTGACGATCAAAAAGCATTTATGCGCCGACGAACTAAGCTGTATGAAGAGAAATATCATTCCTATGAGTTGGAGGTGTTGGAGGCTATTTACAAGGTATTCCGTTCAAAATAGTAACCGATTGCAGTGCCTTTAAAATGTCAATGATACGATTAAAGCAATAAAAGCAGTTTTGGAATGCGGTGATTATGAAAACTTTTATACGGATGATGGTGTACTGATAAAAGACACCTCTGACGAATTGATAGTGGTACCGGTCCAGATGGAGAATTAGATCGTAAAGTTAGCACACAATAACGTTCACTATAGTGCAGCAAAGATGAAAGAGCTGGTAGAGGAACAGTATTTTATATCGAATTTATCCGACAAAGTTCTGAGAGTAATAAAAGTCTGTATCGAGTGTATTACTAAAGAGAGGCAAGAAAGAAGGCTACTTAAACCCAATTGAAAAGGTTGACCGACCACTAGCAACTTACCATGTGGATCACGTTGGCCTGATGATGGTCACGAAGAAGGCCTATAATTATCTGTTTATGGCAGTCGACGGTTTTACAAAATTTGTTTGGCTCTACCCAACAAAATCGACATACATATACGAAAACTGCGATTGAGTGTTTGGAGAGACAATCCTCAATATTTGACAATCCATGGAGAATTATAACCGATCGTGGAACGGCTTTTATATCCTAAGATTTTATTGATTACTGTTCCGAAGAAAACATTCACCATCTAGTGATTATTACGGTGAAATGGCCAGGTGGAACAAGTTCTCAAAATTGTTGTGCCGCCGTTGGCGAAATTGTGCGCTGAAGTACCACAGAATTGGTACCGACCCGTAAGACGAGTTCAAATGTTGATTAATTCCACTTCATCTAGAAGTATACGTACGTCTCCGTTTAAACTGTTAACAGGTGTAGAGATGACATCGCCAGACTTACGAGAGTATTACAGGATGAACATTTGATGACGAAAGGAAAAAGGTGAGAAAAAAAACTAAAGAAAACATCGCCAAAATACAGAGAGAATTGCAGAACCTATAATAACAAGAGAAAGCCAGATATCGAATATGCAGTTAACGAATATGCTATTAAGTTTCTTACCCCAGGTCAGACATCAAAACGAAATATGAAAAAATATTTCTTCGGCGACTTCCTCTCAGCAGATTTCTGGCAAAAACTCTGAGAGTAATTGAAGTTGCCATGAAAAGTTTCTCTTGTCGTTCGGAGTCGACTTTAAACTGTAGGTCCCGCCACACATGGGTAGAATTAATACACAACATGGGTGGTGTGAGGAGCTAGGTCGTAATCCTGACTGAAGGGTTGTTATGTATGTACATAGTATGTATTGGTGGTCGTTTATGTGGAGGACATTATTATTGGATGTGCAGATAAGCAAATTATGTTGAAGGTCAAAATGCAAATATACGGCGAGTTCTATGTGTCTGACAAGGGTCTAAAAACCGTTTTTTGGACATTGAAATTGATCGGTGCGGCTATTAAATTTAAGCAAATGATTTATATTGAAAACGTGACCACAGTGTGCGGATAATTGTGAGAAGATGCTTCGATGCATTTTACCATCACGACTCGACCATATTTTTGCATTTAATGTCGAAACTGGCTCAACTGATCCGCATCATGAACATATACAGGTAGTAAAGCACGTTTGAAACACTTAGCAAGTACAACAGACTATAAATTAAACCACACGACTTCAGGAAGCTGTTTATTCTCTGGCGATGACGCTGGTGCTGATTGGGGTGGCGCCATTTCTGATCGATAGTCTTACTCTGGTTTTTCATTCTTTGCCGCCACCTGTTTGTTGTCATGGGTGTCGAGAAAGCAATATTCCGTAACGTAGCAGTACTGAAGTGGAATATATGGCATTATCTGAAGCAGCAAAAGAGACAGTGTATTTGCGAGGACTTGGAATGGAGTTGGGTTATTCTATCGGTAAACCGGTAATTCTTTATATGGACAACCAGGGAGCACAGAAGCTTGTGACTAACCCTGTATACCACTGACGAATTAAACTTGTGGATATAAACCACCGTATAAGCAGTATAGAAACGGAATTTTGACGTTTACCAGCGAATTATGAAAGGGACAGCAAATATTACCAAAAAGTATTTCTGTCTCTCTCTGATTGTCTGTCTTTATTGTTTATTTATGTTTTTTAGTTTTCGGGGTGGGTTTTTTATATTGGCGAGAGTTAATAAAAAATGTAATTTTTGTGTGAAACTATTAATAAATAATAAAAACAACTAATAACAATAACAAATTTTAACTTTTTCTTTCAAGAAATTAAAAAATATTGGCAACTTTCAGCAGGAAAAATTTTTTATGAGCAGTAGGTCTTATTTTGATCATGTAATATTTAGCTTCTTAATTACCTCTTGCACAAGGAACTATATTCATTATTACCGAAAATCACCCACATTTCGATTAATAATTAAATATTTAAGAATCTTTAAACTTTTCATTAAAGAAATTAAAAAATATTCCAAATTTTCTCTTTTTTAACACAAAAGAAATGTTTATTTACATTTAATTTTTCCGCCAGTTTTCACCCTGTATATCTGTTGCTTCTAACACATTTGATTCGCAAAATATTATAACATTTTTTTTCTCCCTCTAAATTGGCCAGTAATGTTGCTGCTATGAGCGTTTGTCAAACGTCAAAGGTTTCTATTCTGTGTGTTCGGTGATATAAACTACCACCATATACGGGAGATTGCTGTTTTGTTGTTTTGCAGTATTGTCGAACAAACAATATTCTGGTAGATCTTCTAACTAAGAACTTAAATAGGATAAAATGTAATTTTTATATTAATAAAATGAATATAGGACAAATTAATGTAAGGATGCTTCCACGTTGAGGTGACGTGATGTAATTATGGTAACCACACCATGTTTATGTTTCTGTTTCCTTTTTGTTCCTTTTTATTGATATGGATTATGTAATATAAATCACATAACAACAATAATAAATTATATAAATATAGTATTCCCTAAAAGTACTTGAAAAGAAAAATAAATTTTCAAAATGAACCCTATCGATTAAAGTTATATTTTAAGAGATATTTTAAAATAGAAGTGACCTTAAGTTTTTATAGCAAAGAGAGCAATTAAAATATCTTTTCTATGATATTAATATTTCGAAGATAAATTACGAACATGTAACTTTTTTTTGATTTTCTTCATTTCTTCACCTACGGTTTGAGTACTCATAAAATAAGCGTGGTAGTAATAATTAATTTGATATACTTACCGTTATGAATCAACAAATTAAAAAAAAATTAAGACGAACAATTATTTTACACGAATAAAGTATTTTAATAGTTTGGCTGTTATTTCGAGTGACTATAAATTTTCGAAAAGTAAAATAAATTAACAATCAAAACGACCGTAACAGGAGTGTATCTTCAAACGAATTTGTTATGAAATATACACATTCAAAACCTCAAATCAAAAACTATTGGTTAAATTTATAAATTTAAGAATAAGTTCAACGCAAACTACTAAGTTACCTATCTATAATGCATTGATGTAATGTCATCTTTAAGACCTATTCATATGATATGGTCAATGGTTACAAAAGAGCAACGGGCAGGCAAAGATTTAAAAACAAAGCATTAAAACCAATATTTAATCTCCTTTGAATTTATCTAAGCATGTCTTTAAGTCTCTGCATAACATTGGCTATCACACATTAAACTTTTCTCGAAATCAATCAATATTTAGTCCAAAATGCCATACGAATTTTTGGATGACAAGACGTAGGCAGGAAATAACGCATCAACGTGTAGTACACATAGGTTGTTTGAAATGCACTGTTGTTGAAAATGTTGGCCGTAAATCGAAATGCCTTAAAACAAGGTAATAAATTTCATACATCTC
This sequence comes from Sarcophaga subvicina, assembly GCA_936449025.2. NCBI lineage: Eukaryota > Metazoa > Arthropoda > Insecta > Diptera > Sarcophagidae > Sarcophaga > Sarcophaga subvicina. Next base: position 55,208,129 of record OW388081.2, read on the forward strand.
CATATAAATTGTAAGATATTGGTCTCAATTTATTGAAAACATAAGTTTTAAGTTCACATTAAAGTGAAAGCGATGACATTTGGATGGAATTTTTAATAAATATTAATATGGTCATTAAAATAATAATAAAAAAAATAAAAAGAAACGAAAGGCAAATGTAACGGAATAAGTTAATTATCCTAAAACATAAAAAATGAACTATTCATAGAAAATTATATACTGTTACGAAAATGGGAATGGTGTTATCGTTTAGCATTAAAATAATAAACAAAAGCTACAAAACAAAGGACTTGTTTACATTATCAAACGAATAACCAAAAATATAACAACAACATCAGTATAAAAAAGGATTTAAACAAGTAAACAAAAAGCAACAACAACATTGCAAGGACAGACGTAAACAGAATACACAAACAACAATAACGTAAACAACATTTACATTTATAGAGATTTTGCGAAATCAGTCATTTTCCTTCAAGAGCATTCATCAGACTGTTTACCCAGCGAGGCAAGACAAAGCAGGCAACGGTATCAGAAAAATTCAGTCAGTCTTGTGTGAAGACACGTTGCGTGTGAAGAGAATAATTGTGGTTTGAAGATCTCTGTTATAAAGATTTATTGAACAATATTTATTGTGTACGCGGAAGAGTGTAAAGAAGAATAACAATTAAAATTGTTGTTTAAATTAAGTCGTGAAAGGTGGCACATGGAATTGTGCGAACAATAAAGAATCGATTTAAAACTAAACACAAATTTGTTTTATTTATTTGCAATCTACGAACTCTTATGTTTAACGTTTTTAAAAGGGTAAAAACGTAGCAATTGGTGTCAGAAGTGGGATTGCAAAATTTAAAAGTAAAAATAAATAAATAAAAAAAATCAAAATGAAACTCTCAGAACTAAGAGTGGAAAGGCTCAAACAAGAATTGGGTAAATTAGCGCTTCCAACAATGGGCACGAATAATGAACTCCCAAGGCGGTTAAGGAAAGAACTTCGAAATCGTGGCATTGAAATCGATACTTACGAGTTCGAAAACGAGAAGGAACGAGAGTTACAGGCCCCTGAAATCCCCAGCAGTATTGACATAAATTCAGTGCTAGCCGCTATAATGGGAAAAATGCAAGGAGCGAACCAAAAGCTATTTGCAAGGTATACAAGAAGGTTCTAGAGCCGAAAATCAAAAACTTCTGGCTGAATCCCGAAAAGATAGTGAACTAAGGATGGAAAAAATGCAAGCAGCAATTATGACAAAAATGGAGAATAGAGAACAAACGTTTTTGTTAAAAATTGAAAAGAAACGAAGCTACAACAGAGAAGCTGCAGGAAATACTTGAGTCATTCAGTAAAAGGGTTACTAGTGTCGAGAAAAAGGTATAAAATTTGGAAAAACCCGTTGATGGGAAACTAGTTATAATGGAGGAAGAGATCAACAACGTCCAGAGCTAGCGACCAGAACCAGTGAGAATCATATCGGAAGGTGCCGGCGGGATAAGAACACCTTGCTTTGATGGCAGCTCACCCTTATCCGTATATAAATTCCAATTCGAGACAGTAGCTAGCAGAAATGGATGGGACGATGGAGAAAAGGCTTTGCAACTAATCTTGACTTTAAAAGGCGTCGTAACCGAGATCCTAGAAACCATGCCAGCCAGTTGCAGAAGCAACTACAACGACTTAATGGTGGCGTTACAGCGTAAATTCGTCGACGAAGACAGAAGAGAAATGTACCGTATGGAGTTAAGGTGCTGTGCGATAAAGGCTAATGAGTCACTTCAAGCCTTTGCAATTGAGGTCGAGATATTAGTGCAGCTTACATACCCAGGAGAAAAGCACCCGTTGATAGACAACTTTGAAACTGAGGCGTTTGTTAATGGTTTCCGCGAACCAGACATCAAACTAGCGGTATGTTCCACACAGAAGACAACCTTTGCACTAGCCCAGGAGACCGCTCGCACAATTTTAAGACCACAAGTAACCCAAGTGCGAAAAATGGAAGTCGTGGAGGAAGAGGAATGCCTTTTAAATAAATTTAGAGCAATGATGAAGCAAATTTTAGAGGAAAATGGACAGAAGGCCAAACTTAAATGTTTTAATTGCGGAAAGGGCGGTCATTTCCAAACGAACTGCAAAGCGTCACACAAGAGATCAAGATCCATCTCACCAGCAAGGAATAATAAATGGGCGAACTACGAACCATCTTCACAAGAGTCCCCGTTAAACTAAAACGAGCTAGCACTGCGGGACAAGTGCTGGCTTCCACAAGCAAGGGCCCCACAATCTCTATATCAGTGATGCAGCAAAACAACAACAACCTTAAGGCGTGCGGGTATATAAATGGCAGACAACACACCTTCACTATAGACACCGGTGCGACGCAATCTATCATCAGACTAGATGTAGTGAAGGGGAAGTGTGAAGTTCACGAGGTTATCATTGGTGCCGATTTCATGATAGCCCATGGCATCAATTTGAATATGGGCAACAGATAATGAGTTGGCGAAATGTGGAGATACCTCTTGACGTGGGATACAAACATTAAGTGCACGCCAGAAGGTTAGTTGCTGTGGAACAACAAAAATTACCGCCTCAGAGTGAATCATTGATATGGGCGCGTATGGAGAGAAATTGTGAGGAAAACCGCTTGTGGGTTGTTGAAGCAGCAATAATTCAGACAGATATGTTATCAGCAAAGGCCCTCGTCAAATCTACCGAACAGAAAATAGTGCCGGTGAGAGTGCTAAATCTATCAGGCCATGAAAAAGTCATCTGTAAAAACACTGAGGTGGGGCAATGTAGAGGCGGTGATAAACAGCGAACAATTGCGGGAACCTGCCGAAATGTCAGCCAAGGACCAAAAGGAATTTGGTGTAGGTGTAGAGAAATTGGTAACAGGTCTAGCAGCTTCCGAGAGAAATAAAGCCAAAAATCTGCTAAAAAGGTATGCTTGCGCTTTCGACACAAACAATAAAGCAAGAACAACCATGGTCCAACAATAAATCGATGCTGGCGAAGCGAGACCGATAAAACAGGCACCCAGAAGCATACCGCTGGCGAAGGGTAATGAGGTTAAAGAGCTAGTCGACGAAATGAAGAAGAGCGGTGTAATTGAACCATCATTTGGCCCGTGGAGTTCACCTGTAGTCTTAGTCAAGAAGAAAGATGGCAGTATAAGATTCTGCGTAGACTACAGGAAGCTGAATAATGTCCCTAAAGAGGACAGTTATCCGCTACAGAGAATTGACGATACGCTAGGCGGAACGAAGTGGTTCACTACATTGAACCTGCAAAGCGGGTATTGGCAGGTGGAAATCGCAGACAAGGACAAAGAGAAAACTGCATTCAGTGCGAACGGCGGCTTATGGAAGTTTAAAGTTATGCCATTTGGGCTCTGTAATGCTCTGGCCACATTCGAGCGGCTTATGGAACGTGTACTAAATGGACTGCATTGGAAGACTTGCCTGGTGTACCTCGATGACATAATAGTGATGGGCATAACTTTCAACGGACACCTCAAGAACTTGGAAGAAGTTCTGCAACGAATATCAATGGCTGGACTCAAATTAAGCGTAAAGAAATGTGCATTCTTCCAAAAACAGGTGAAATATTTGGGACATCTCGTTACAGCAGATGGCATATCCACGGATGAAGGTAAAACACGAGCAGTAAAGGACTGGCCTCGTCCCGAGAATCTTCATGAATTACGCACTTTTCTGGGACTATGCACATACTACAGACGCTTTGTGCCTAACTTTGCTAGCGTAGCTGCAAGCTGCATGAGCTCACCAAGAAATTAACCCATTGCACTCGGAACAGTTTCGGACGTTACCTACTATCAACTCGACGTCACTTCTTAATGAAAACGTACATCCTGTACAGTATAATTACAGTATAATTTTAGAATCAAGTAAGGAATTGTAATGAAATTTATTTTTTATGAATTTGTGGAATAATTTCATTGGAAAAATATCAAAATTTATTTGTTTTTATTATTTTCTACAGTATGGTAAAGTTTAAAGCAATTCCCAACATGCATAGTGGGTTGATTTATACATACAATCCCGTTTTCTTTCTCCCACATTTGGAATATGCAGAGATCTTTTCTATTCGACGGTTCAGTACGAACTGAGATCTTGTACATTTCTTCTCTCGGTTATCGGATTTCTTTATTATAGTGTCAAGTCGTATTTCGATTAGTTTTTTTGTGGCATTTGAATAGAAAACTGCAGGAGAACGTGTGCTTTTAAAAAAAATTGCGGTGGAATAATTTCATTGTCCGTAATCGCTAGCAAACTATCATGTACTCTCAGAGGGGACAGCCGAGTGGAAAGGATTAAAGGTTAATGGTTAATGGGGTGAGTCACAAGAAAATGCGTTCCAGACACTAAAAGACCTATTGTGAGCTGCACCAGTTTTTGACGTATCCGGTGAAAAATCCAGGGCAAAAATTCATTTTGGACAGTGATGCTAGCGGATATGGTATTGGTGGTGTACTTTGGTTAATGGTTCAGAGAAAGTCGTAGGCTACTATAGTCGCACACTGTCAAAGCCTGATCGGAACTATTGTGTGACCCGGCGTGAGCTACTTGCAGTGCTGGAATGCATAAAACATTGACATAAGTACCTATATGGCCAAAATTTTCTGCTAAGGACTGATAATTCCGCACTAAGATGGCTTCTGCAATTCAAGAACCCTGAAGGACAGTTAGCACATTGAAGGACAGTTAGCACGTTGGATTGAGCGCCTCCAGACGACCTCAGCATTGAACACCGAAGAGGCATAAAACATGGAAATTCTGATCCTCTCTCACGCCGACCGTGTAATTTGGAGTGTAAACATTGTGTGAAGGCTGAGAAGAAGGAATCCCTCTTTGATATCCGGGTAATGCAAATCAAAGCTAACGAAGACTGGTCCGAAGCACAATGAAGTGACCTAATATTGGCGAAGATTATAGCAGCTAAAGAAGAGGGCAAACGGCCTACCAGAAATGAGATATCCACAGAAGGTCCTCCTACAAAATCATATTAGGCGCGATGGGACATTTTAAAAGTGATAAACGGGTGCTTATATCGACATTGGGAAAGGGCTGATGGCAAGACCTCATCGAACCTAATAGTAGTGCCTTCCTCCAAAATGAAGGAAGTCTTTAATAAGTTTCATATTGGAGCTAGCGGAGGACACCTTGGGGTGACAAAGACGCTGGAAAATCTAAAACAATGTTTTTATTGGGTTGGATGTCAGCTAGCAGTGGCGGATTGGATTGCAAACTGTACCCAGTGTATTGCAGCTGAAGGCAAACGGAGGTAAACACCGTAGTAAATGTTTTTGTGAACAACTGGGTATGCCGCTACGTAGCTCCAACAGAGCTACATTCCGATCAAGGCAGAAATTTCGAGTCAGCCGTATTCAAGGTAATGTGTGAGGTATACGGTATTAAGAAGACTCGAACGGTCCTCTTCACCCATAGTCGGACGGAATGGTAGAACGGTTTAATCTAACTCTGGAGGAATACTTGCGAAAAGTAGTGGGCGAGCAACAGAAGGATTGGGACGAACACATTCCGAGGTTTCTACTGGCGTAGAAATGGCGGTCCATTATAGCATACATTTGTAATCGTCGTCGCGAGTGGTTGTGTTTTTCTTTGTGCGCTTGTAATATTGTTAATTTAAATTTAAAAATAAAAATAAAAGTTATTATGGTATAAAGACTGATAAGTTTTTGTTTTATCTTCTGTGCATTGTAAAATTTGCATGCAAAAAAGCCATTTAAGCTAAATATAATAAATAAAGAAATAATGTACGAATTAAATTAAATATTCTAAATAAACATAAACTTTCTGCAAGTGCACGGAAACAACTTCATAATAACTATACAAAAATAACAACATAAGTAATTAAACTAATATATTGTTACGTTTTTACCTTTTTAAAAACGTTTAAATATGAGTTCGTTAATTGCAACAAAGTAAAAACAAATATGACTTTAGTTTTTCTTAACTCCCTTTATTATTTACACTACTTTTGTGTACCACCGTATGGAACTTAACGATACAACAATAATAATCTGTTTATTCACTGTACTAGTTCACACAAGTATTCGCTAGATCTTTACAACCACGACTTGTTTTGTTCACACGCAACTTCACACAAGGCTGACTAAATTAACTCTGACTGCTGCTTGCTTTGTCCAGCCCTTTTATAGTCCACACGCACGTATGATCAGTATGATGAACGTTCTCGATGTGGAAGGTTCTCGCTCGCGCCTTCTCGAGACTTCTGCTAGTACATTGTTGTTTGTGTACTTTGCTTATGTTGGCCGTTACATATTTGTCGTAGCTGGTTTACTTTATGTTGTTGTTGCTACCTGGTTCGTTGTACACATGTGTGTGTGCAGCTTTAGATAATCGACACGTTCGTTGTATTCTTAGTGTTAGTGCGTATTTGTGTCGTGTGTATTGTGTTGGTGTAGCTGATAGCTTTTGTTTATCGTTTTTATTGTTAAACGATATTAGGTCGTTTCGATTTATATAACACTGCCGCCCACTTAAGCCTGTTCGTCCCGAATAGGCTCATTATCTCCTTTCCCATATTTTGCCAGTCGCTCTATGTGTACCACCTTCATTTTTGTTCGGGGGCTGTTAGCTTTCTGTATCCTGTACACGACATCGTTTAACCGCTTTATTATCTTATACGGTCCATCCCAGCTGGTTTGTAGCTTGGGAGATAATCCCTTCTTCCGCTTTGGGTTGTATAGGAGAACCATTTGTCCCTCATGGAAGCCCTCCGTGTTTGCCGCACGATCATACCTGGCTTTCATTCTATCACTGACCATTTTTATACGGGTGCGTACAAACTCATGAAGTTCATTCAGGCTTTCTTCTTTTCCAGGGTATGTTTCGTTCCTCTCTGTGGCGGGCTTAACACCAAATTCTAAGTCACCGGGCAGTTTTATCTCAGTCCCAAAGATAACCTTGGCGGGTGATCTAGATGTGGAATCATGGACTGCAGATCGGTACGCCAGTAGAAAACTCGGAATGTGTTCGTCCCAATCCTTCTGTTGCTCGCTCACTACTTTCCGCAAGTATTCCTCCAGGGTTCGGTTAAATCGCTCTACCATTCCGTCTGACTGTGGGTGAAGAGGCGTCGTTCGAGTCTTCTTAATGCCATATACTTCGCACATTTCCTTGAATACAGCTGATTCAAAATTTCTGCCTTGATCGGAATGTAGTTCTATTGGAACCCCGTAGCGGCATACCCAGTTGTTCACAAAAACGTTAACTATTGTGTTCGCCTCTTGATTGGGTATGGCATATACTTCTGGCCATTTGCTGAAGTAGTCCATCACAACGAGAACATATCGGTTTCCGGCATTGCTGACTGGAAAAGGGCCTGCAACGTCCATCGCTATCCGCTCGAAAGGTGCGCCTGAGTTATACTGCTGCATCTGACCTCGACTTCTTCTTGCTGGACCTTTAGCTGCAATACACTGGGTGCAGTTTGCTATCCAATCCGTCACTGCTTGTTGACATCCAACCCAATAAAAACGTTTCTTTAGCCTTTCCAGCGTCTTGGTCACTCCAAGATGTCCTCCGCTGGCTCCATCATGGAACTCCTTTAATACTTCTTTCATTTTGGAGGAAGGCACTACCAATAGGTTGGATGAGGTCTTACCATCAGCGCTTTCCCAAAGTCGATATAGGCACCCATTTATAATCTTTAAGCTGTCCCATAGCGCCCAATAAGCTTTTGTAAGAGGACCTTCTGCGGATATCTCATTTCTTGTAGGTCGTTTGTCCTCCTCCTTCGCTGCTATTACCTTCGACAATATTGGGTCACTCCTTTGTGCTTGGGACCAGTCTTCATTGGCTTCAATCCGCGTTAGCCGGATATCGACGATGGATTCCTTTCTCTCAGCTTTCACGCAATGTTTACACTCCAAATTACAAGGTCGGCGTGAAAGAGCGTCAGCATTTCCATGTTTTATGCCCCTTCGGTGTTCGATGCTGAAGTCGTAGGTCTGGAGGCGTTCAATCCAACGTGCTAACTGTCCTTCAGGGTTCTTGAATTGTAGCAGCCATCTCAGTGCAGAGTGATCAGTCCTTAGCAGAAAATTTTGGCCATACAGGTACTTGTGGTAATGTTTGATGCACTCCAGCACTGCCAGTAGCTCTCGTCGGGTTACACAATAATTCCTTTCAGGCTTTGACAATGTGCGACTATAGTAGCCTACGACTTTCTCTGTTCCATTGATCACTTGGGAAAGTACACCACCAATACCATATCCGCTAGCATCACTGTCTAAGATGAACTTTTCTCCTGGGACTGGATACGCCAAAACTGGTGCAGCACACAATAGGTCTTTTAGTGTCTGGAACGCCTTCTCCTGTGGCTCACCCCATTGATAGATTTTTGACTTCTTGGTGAGCTCATGCAAACTTGTAGCCACGCTGGCAAAGTTAGGCACAAAGCGTCTGTAGTATGTGTATAGTCCCAAAAAGCTGCGTAGTTCATGAAGATTCTGGGGACGAGGCCAGTCCTTTACTGCTCGTATTTTATCTTCATCGGTGGATATGCCATCTGCTGTGACGAGATGCCCCAAATATTTCACCTGCTTTTGGAAAAATGCACATTTCTTTACGCTTAGTTTTAGTCCAGTCGTTGATATCCGTTGCAGAACTTCTCCCAGGTTCTTGAGGTGTTCGTCGAAAGTTCTGCCCATCACTATTATGTCGTCGAGATACACCAAGCAAGTCTTCCAATGCAGTCCCTTTAGCACACGTTCCATAAGCCGCTCGAATGTGGCCGGAGCATTACAGAGTCCAAATGGCATAACCTTAAACCGCCATAAGCCGCCGTTCGCACTGAATGCGGTTTTCTCTTTGTCCTTGTCTGCAATCTCCACCTGCCAATACCCGCTTTGTAGATCCAATGTGGAAAACCATTTTGTTCCGGCTAGCGTGTCGAGTGTGTCGTCAATTCTCGGTAGCGGGTAACTATCCTTTTTGGTGACATCATTCAGCTTCCTGTAGTCTACGCAGAATCTTGTACTGCCATCTTTCTTCTTTACTAAGACTACAGGTGAGCTCCACGGACCCGATGATGGTTCGATTACACCGCTCTTCCTCATTTCGTCGACTAACTCCTTGACCTCATTACGCTTCGCCAGCGGTATGCTTCTGGGTGCCTGCTTTATTGGTCTCGCTTCGCCAGTATCAATTTCATGTTTAACCATGGCTGTTCTTCCTTGACTTTTGTTGTTCGTGGCGAAAGCGAAAGCATACCTCTTTAGCAGCTTTTTGGCTTTGGTTTTCTCTGCAGCTGCTAAACCTGCTATCCATTTCTCCACATTTTCACCAAATTCCTTTTGATCCTTGGCTGACATATCGGCAGGTTGCGGCGTTTGTTCCCTGTTTATTACCGCCTCTACTGGAACACATTGGCCCACCTCTGAGTTTTTACAGACGACTCTTTCATGGCCTGATAGATTTAGCACTCTCACCGGGACTATTCTTTGTTCTGTGGATTTGACGAGGGCCTTTGCTGATATTAAATCCGTCTGTATTTCTGCTGGTTCAACAACCCACAAGCGGTTTTCCACACAATCTCCCTCCATACGCGCCCATATCAGTGATTCACTCTGAGGTGGCAATTTAAGTTCTTCGACCGCAACTATCCTTCTGGCGTGCACTTGGTGCTTGTACCCAACGTCTAGAGGTATCTCTACATTTCGCCAACTCATAATCTGTTGCCCCATATTCAAATTGATGCCATGAGATATCATGAAATCGGCACCAATTATAACCTCGTCCACGATATCGGCAACAATAAAGATGTGACTTACACTAATGTTGGCTATAGTCACCTTCGCCTCTGTTTTCCCATGGACGGTGGCAGACTCTCCCGTAGCTGTCCGTAGTCTTACATTGCTAAGTGCCTCACACTTTCCTTTCACTACATCTGGTCTGATGATAGACTGCGTCGCCCCGGTGTCTATAGTGAAGGTATGTGGTCTGCCATTAATGTATCCGCACGCCGTAAGATTGTTGTTGTTTTGTTGCATCACTGATATTGAGATTGTGGGGCCCTCACTTGTGGGAGCCAGCACTTGCCCCTCAGTGCTAGCTCGTTTTAGTTTAACGGGGACTCTTGTGAAGATGGTTGGTAGTTCGCCCGTTTCTTATTCCTTGATGGTGAGGCGGATCTTGATCTCTTGCGTGGCGCTTTGCAGTTTCTTTGGAAATGACCACTCTTTCCACAATTGAAGCATTTAAGTTTAGCCTTTTGTCCGTTTTCTTCCAAAGCTTGCTTCACCATCTCCTTAACCTTGGTTAAAAGGCATTCATCTTCCTCCACTACTTCCATTCTTCGCACTCTGCTCATTTGTGGTCTTGAAATTGCGCGAGCGGTCTCTTGGGCTAGTGCGAAGGCCACGGTCTCGGCAAAGGTTGTCTTCTGCGTAGAGCATACCGCAAGTTTGATGTCAGGGTCACGTATACCATTGACAAACGCCTCGGTCTTAATGTTGTCTATCAGCGGGTGGTTTTCTCCGGGGTATGTGAGCTGCACTAATCTCTCAACCTGCATTGCAAAGGCTTGTAATGACTCATTTGCCTTTTGCGCCCGGCATCTCAACTCCATGCGGTATAGTTCCCGTTTGTGCTCATCGCCAAATTTACGCTGCAACGCCACCATTAAATCGTTGTAGTTGTTTCTGCTGCTGGCTGACATGGTTTCTAGAATCTCAGCTGCGACACCTTTTAATGCCAGAATTAGTTCTAGAGCCTTCTCTCCATCGTCCCATCCGTTTCTGCTGGCTACTGTCTCAAATTGGAATTTGAATACGGATAGGGGTGAACTGCCATCAAAGCAAGGTGGTTTTATCCTGCCGGTACTTTCGGATACAACTCGCACTAGTTCCGGTCTCTGGCTCTGGATGTTGTTGATCTTCTCTTCCATTATCTCCAGTTTTCCGTCGACGGTCTTTCCCAAATCGTTCACTTTCGTGTCGACGGTCCTTTCTAAATGTGACATCCTTTCCTCCACACCAGTAATTCGTTTGCTGACCGACTCGTGTATTTCCTGCAGCTTCCCTGATGTCGCTTCGAGCTCCTTTTCGATTTTCGTCAAAATTGCTGCTTGCAGTTTCTGGTTTTCGGCTCTAGAAGCTTCTTGCACTTCAGCTAGAAGTTTTTGATTTTCGGTTCTAGAAGCTTCTTGCACTTCAGCTAGAAGTTTTTGATTTTCGCTTCTAGAAGCTTCTTGCACTTCAGCTAGAAGTTTTTGATTTTCGCTTCTAGAAGCTTCAAATAGTTTCTGGTTTTCGGCTCTAGAAGCTTCTTGCACTTCAGCTAGAAGTTTTTGATTTTCGGTTCTAGAAGCTTCTTGCACTTCAGCTAGAAGTTTTTGATTTTCGCTTCTAGAAGCTTCTTGCACTTCAGCTAGAAGTTTTTGATTTTCGCTTCTAGAAGCTTCAAATAGTTTCTGGTTTTCGGCTCTAGAAGCTTCCTGTGCATCCGTTAATACTTGCATCTTTTCCATCATAGCGGCTAGCAACGAATTTATGTCGATACCGCTAGGGGTTACAGGGGCCTTTACCTCTCGTTCCTCTTCATCCTCGAACTCGTAGGAATCGATGTCGATGTCCTGAAGCTGCAGATGTTCCCTTAATCGCCTTTGCAGTTCATTTTTCGTGCCCATTGTTGGCAGCTCGAGTTTACCCAACTCCCGTTTAAGCCGTTCCACTTTTAGATCGCAGAGTTTCATTTTAATTTTGATGTTCTCCTTTTTTTTATTTATTTATTTTTACTTTTGGATTTTGCAATCCCACTTCTGACACCAATTGTTACGTTTTTACCTTTTTAAAAACGTTTAAATATGAGTTCGTTAATTGCAACAAAGTAAAAACAAATATGACTTTAGTTTTTCTTAACTCCCTTTATTATTTACACTACTTTTGTGTACCACCGTATGGAACTTAACGATACAACAATAATAATCTGTTTATTCACTGTACTAGTTCACACAAGTATTCGCTAGATCTTTACAACCACGACTTGTTTTGTTCACACGCAACTTCACACAAGGCTGACTAAATTAACTCTGACTGCTGCTTGCTTTGTCCAGCCCTTTTATAGTCCACACGCACGTATGATCAGTATGATGAACGTTCTCGATGTGGAAGGTTGTCGCTCGCGCCTTCTCGAGACTTCTGCTAGTACATTGTTGTTTGTGTACTTTGCTTATGTTGGCCGTTACATATTTGTCGTAGCTGGTTTACTTTATGTTGTTGTTGCTACCTGGTTCGTTGTACACATGTGTGTGTGCAGCTTTAGATAATCGACACGTTCGTTGTATTCTTAGTGTTAGTGCGTATTTGTGTCGTGTGTATTGTGTTGGTGTAGCTGATAGCTTTTGTTTATCGTTTTTATTGTTAAACGATATTAGGTCGTTTCGATTTATGTAACAATATTATAAACTAAATAAATCTAAATCTAAATCTAAATCTAATAAAACTTAATAACATATATAATACAACAACAATTATAATATATAACAACAATTATCAACATAAATATACATATAACAAGTGTTTGTTCTCCCGCCTTTTGCTTGATTTTTTTACAAAACAATAAATAAATAAAGCAGCTGTTTTTAATGTCAAGTTTCATTTCGTAAACAAAACACCTACACACAGCTTAAACTTAATTAATAATAAACAAATCAGTATCAGCTGTTCCTCTTTTTTGTAACATAAGTGCAGTGCTGTCAAGTTCCGACTAAGCCGTTAATTTTAAAATTTCAAATCACCTATTTATACTCAATACACTATATATAATACGTCATATTTTACAATAAAATTTGTATCTCATAAATATGAGTACACGTCGAGCAAAAAAGTTAGCTGTTGAAGATGAAATGCCTGCTGACTCTCCATCAAGAGCCGAATTTTTGTTTTCAAGTGCCAATGATGCATCCATTCGGGCTCGTTTTTGGAATTGGCTGGATGATAAATTCACGAAACAGGACGAGTACATCAAACAACAAACTGAACTTATAAAGGATATGATTACGGAGGCCAAAAACAGCTTAATGGGTGAGATCGAACTAAATTTTTTTACTTTCAAAAATGAAATAATTGAACAGGCAAAAATTGAAATTAAAAATGAAATGAAGCATGAGGTTAATGATCTTGGAGACAGGATTTCAGGCTTGGAAGCTGCCAGAATCAATATTCTTGAACTTATGGACGACATTAAAGCTTTGAAATTAGAATGTCTGAAACATGTGAACTCTTCTGTGGCCTCGGAGATACGTATTACTGGCTTACCTTTTACTAAGGATGAAAATTTGAATGAGATTTTTGGGCACATGTAATACCCTAAATATTGCCAAACCTTCTTGTAAGAGCATTTTCCGTATACGAAATCCTAAACTTCGAACTCCTAATAATGAGGATCTGCCAATTGTTACTAAATTTGACTCCCCGTATTATAAAAATTTCATATTGAAATGTGCTGCTGATTTCCGTCGCAAAAGCAATTCGCCATTACGTTTATCTAACGCCGGCTTTGACAGCAACTCAATTTTTTATATAAATGAAAACCTGACACCACAATATCATGGTATCTTTAAGAATGCGCTTGCTATGAAAAAGAATGGTCGGCTTAAATCAGTCTTTACGCGCCGAGGAGTTGTTTATGTGAAAATTTGTGATGCTGGTGATCCTATTCAGTTGAATTTTCCCGAGCAGCTGGATCAGCTTTTTCGAACTGATGCCTGAATTTTTCTACATTTATTATTATATTATTTGTAAATTATTTTTTTCTATAATTAAGCCAATTGTTTTTCTTTTCTTTATTATATGTTATTATTATGTTATTATTCATATTATTTTAATCATTTACTCGATCATTTTTTCCCTTGTAGACATGTATTTTTACTTTTTTACTTTTACACGAATCTATTAGCGTTGTGTTTATCCCATTACAAGTTTATATTTATTTTATGATTATTGCCGATGTTTTGAGTATAAGCCCCAGAGATATAACAATGAATATGGTCAGAATATTGGCGAGATACAGGACGGGACTTACAATCTCGCATATTAATGCCCAAAGTCTGAACAGTAAGTTGGATGAGTTTAGATTAGTTTTTGAAAATTCGGGGGTGGACATTGTGTGTGTTTCTGAGACATGGCTTTGAATTCGACTCCTGACGATCTTATAGCCCCAGAGGGATATTAGTTTTTCCGGAATGATAGGGAGAGTCGTGGGGGCGGGGTTGCCATATTTGTGAGAAATGGTCTAACTTGTAGAGTCCGTGTGAAATCGTCATCCACAATCAATATTGAATTTTTTTTTTCATATAGTAGAAAATTGATGGTTGGGTGCGTATACCGACTGAATAATAGGATATCGTTTTGTGATTTCTATGATGCCATTGAGAACCTGACAATCGAATACGAGGACATTGTGGTCTGTGGTGATTTTAATTCTAATATTTTGGCGGAATCTTCTCTCACCAACTACATGCTATCCCTAGATCTTGTCTGTATTAATACCACCACACCTACGCACCACAATTCGACGTCTAGTACACTCATAGACATAATTTTTGTAACGAATAATTTGAGGACTTTATTGTATGATCAAGTATCTGCACCTTGTTTTTCAAAACATGATTTGTTATTTTTGACATATTATTTTAAACCACTATTTTCTGAACAAATTTACAGCTACAGAGATTTTAGAAATATGGACGGCGATCTTCTACGTGAACGTTTTGCGCAAATTGCTTGGAACGATTTGTATTATATGCCCTCTATCGATATGCAGTCCTCTTTTTTGGAGGAAAATATACGGATTTTATTTGATGCGAGTGTTCCTATCAGATTTAAAAGGATCTGTAATGGGCAGAAACCCTGGTTTACGAACTCCATCAAACGTGCCATTGATCTGAGGGATCTTGCTTATTCAAGGTGGAAGAGATTTAGGACAGCTGAGTTGAAATTACAACATAGTGCCGCAAGGGCGAATGTGAACAAGTGTATCAGACGTGCGAAAATGGAACACTATTCTAGACGGTTTGACTCTGCAATGGAGACTAGGCAGACTTGGAGAACTATTCGAGAGATTGGTGTGTGTGATGCGCACAGGAATACAAGTTGTCAAATGGATCCTAATGACCTTAATAAATCCTTTGTGAATATCCCCACGGTGCGGGCTGACCCAGGTTTCTATGGCTTTCATAGTGATCATGCTGAATCTGTTATTGGTTCTAACACTGATTTACCTGGGCATGACAAGTTTAAGTTTGAATGTGTCACCCAGTATGATGTGATGTCGGCTGTTTTCATGGTGAAATCTAATTCAATTGGGAGCGATAACATGCACCCTAAATTTATAAGAATAATTTTACCCATGATATTTCCTTATTTGACTCATCTGTTTAATACTATTATTATGTCCGGCACGTATCCAATAAAGTGAAAGCATTCAAAAATAGTTCCGGTGCGCAAGTCTAATGGGGATTATCGACCAATTGCCATCTTATGCTTTCACTCGAAGGTTCTTGAGAAGATACTTTATATGCAAATGATGAGTTCCATCGATCTGAACAATCTCATTTCTAGAATGCAATCTGGCTTTCGATCAGGTCATAGTTGTATTACTGCTCTAGTGGATGTTAGTGAGAATGTCAGACAGGCCTAGGAGAATGGCGATGTGAACTTTTTAGTTCTCCTGGATCATTCGAAAGCTTTCGATACGGTCGATCACAGTATGTTTATTCGGAAACTTAAATTCTTCTTCAGATTTTCTAATGCATCTGCCAGACTTATACATTCGTATCTTTCCCAACGCGCACAATCTGTCTTTTGAATGGCAAATGGTCTGATTCTCTACCTTTGAACAAAGGTGTACCTCAGGGCTCTATCCTTGGACCACTTTTTTCTCCCTGTATGTCAATGATTTACCTGGATATCTTTTGAATTGCAAAATCCACTTGTATGCAGATGACGTGCAACTTTGCTTAAGTAGCCCGGTGGATGATATTTCATGCGCCGTTGATTGTTTGAATGGGGAACTTGCACGGATCTTCTTATGGGATCTAAGTGTATTTTATTGCATAGGAGTAGTGTTGTACCCACAATTTCTAGGGATGTTGTGATGAATGGTGAAAAAATTGAGATAGTTCATGCGACGAGGAATTTAGGAATAGTTTTTAACTCCAATTTGACGTGGGATGATCATATCAATTCACTGGTAGGGCAGACGTATATTAAGTTACGCGCACTTTGGTCCACGCAACTTTATATACCTTTGAAAACTAGGATTTTAATTGCGAAAACTTATTTGATTCCCTGCTTACTGTATGGATGCGAGCTGTTTGGTAATTACGATTCTGGCAGCAAAAGTAAGCTGAATGTTCTGTTCAATAATATTGCTAGATATGTCTATAATTTGAGAAGATATGATCATATCTCTGTGGCAGCTAAGAGTCTTTACGGTGTGACCTTTGATAATCTTCTCAATATTCGTGTACTTTTACTTTTGCATCGAGTTGTGAACAGGCGGATACCGAGTTATTTATTTGACAGGCTACTTTTTGTCCAGTCACCCCGTAGTAGTAATATTATAGTTCCTCGGCATCACTACTTATTTTTCCGAATGGCAGTTTTATTTGCATGCTATTCGACTCTGGAACATTCTTCCACAACATCAGCAATGCAACACCAACGCTTCAGGATATTTTTGTTTCAATATTTTCGTTAATTTTTTTTCTTTATATGTATATATTAGCAAATTTGTTTTTTGTTTCTCTCTTTTTTTCCTTTTCTATTGTGTTTTTATTCCCCTTATTGCATCTATATACGTATACGTTACTTGTTATTATTAAGTCAGTTATGCACTTACTAAATTTAGTTAATTACTATGTACATATTACGTTCCTGTACTTTAAATATAAGATTATCATCTTGTCGTACAGGATTTGGATTTTATTAATAAATATAATAAATAAATATCTTGCGATGCGAATTATTTCTTTTAAATGTTCTGGGTATTTGTTTCCCGCAATGACATCGATTCTACTTTTAATTTAACGTTATGTAAATTATAGCGTAACTTAAACTTTTTGAACCAACCTTGGCTTGCTATAAAAGTTGAATTCTGAGATGATTCATCGGAATTTTTCTACAGTAAAGAATCAAAAATACTTTTAGTCTTTTGCTGAATAATAACCTGTCCATATGCTCCAAATAGCTAATAATGTTGTTTTAATAGACTGAGAATATGATTCAATTTTTTGTTTATTGTTTGCATTATAGTTTTAGGTAGATTTGAGGCTTCCGGTACTCTTTTCACACCATTTTCTAAACGTCTTAGAAAATTCAGATTAGTACCTAATCTGCTTTTTGTTGTCTTTTTCTTAATTTACTCAATTTCTTTATTTGAAGTACGTTTTCCTTTCACATATTTTTGTATGTTATTTATTATTTGAAACATACCTATTTAGTAAGTATTACTCAAGTTGATATATGTACATATAATATATGCGGTACCAAAACACATCGAACACCAGCCAAAGCAAATAAATTACTGGGGCGAGAACATAAGTATAATATATAATGTTTCATAATTTAGACAGGCTGTTATAGCAAAATGCGTAAAAAAAGAAAGGTCATATAAAGAGGTATAAATATACAACATATTGCTTCATAACGTAAAAAGTATTGAAAGAAAAAGCTGAAGCTTTTAAATAAAACTTAGGTTGGATTTTACAAAAAAAAATTTAGGATTTTAAGAAAGAATTAACGAAGATTTACTTGAAGATCTGTGTCTTTCGATATTTTGTATTAGATCCGGAAAATTAATTATTTTTTCTCATTTTTTATATAAGCAAATTTTTAATTTTTAAATTAAGTTTTTACAAAAAAGTAGTTTAAATGTCAACTTGTCTCAAAAAAGTCTAACAGATACTGAGGCAATACTTAATTCATTGTGTAATAAAATTCTTTGTTAGATAAAAAATACTATCGATTATGTGCAAAAGGGATCTTGCAGACCTTGGAAAAATTAAAATATTTTCAATCAACACCTTAAAAACTTGGGTGTAGTTTTTCAATAAATATGTATTGCGGTATTAAAACTCAGTATGAAGAAGTACTTACTATTATAAAAACAGTTTCGATGAAGATAAAGTGCAGTAAAGGACTCACCTCGCTCTCAGACTCTTCACGAATTGCTTACTTGTTAGGGCCGTTGGTGGAAAAGAAAATGTTAAAGGCTGTTATCGTCAAAATGTATCAAATAAGAGATTTAAATTAGAGATTTATTTAAGTACCAATTTCTTTTGTTTAAAACTTACAATTTTCGAATCCACAGAAAATAATTGACTCTAAAAAGGTAAAATCGTAACAAGTTTTTGTTTTTATGGTTATCTGAACAAATTTCTTGTTAAGAAAAAGTTATTTACCAATTATGCCCAATAATGCTATTTTTATACCGATTTTCATAATTTGGTTGTTAAAGGAGAAAACTATCTTATAAAGGAGATAAGTTTACTTTTAATATCTATTAATTTTTTTTT
This sequence comes from Sarcophaga subvicina, assembly GCA_936449025.2. NCBI lineage: Eukaryota > Metazoa > Arthropoda > Insecta > Diptera > Sarcophagidae > Sarcophaga > Sarcophaga subvicina. Next base: position 55,226,715 of record OW388081.2, read on the forward strand.
AAATTAATTGGCCAATTCACATGACTTTGTATCGTGTATGTTATATAGAATACACTTCTTGTTTCTGAACGCTGAGTGTTATGCTGTATTGCGTATTTCGTATTCCAAACTTCAGAAAGCAATAAGAAGGAGAATATCAGTATTCATAAATTGGTTTTCATTTTAAGTCATATACAAAATTAAATATGCTACGAAAAAAGTTAATTTATTAATTATATGTGCGATCAATATAATTTTGAGATGGTAATGGTTGACTCAAGTCACAGAAATAATTTAAATTTTTATTCTTCTTCATAGTTATTGGCATTCACTCAATTTGATAGCACGAAACCAATACAACGTTCTAAAGACATATGAAAAAAGTGTGTATAAGTGTATCGGATTTTTATATGAAAACTATCAACAACAAGCATACACTGTTTAATATTCGTCCAACAATACACTCAATAAAAACTTTGTTTATTAGTATTTCGCAGTAAGTTGCACTTGAGGGCTTAATATGATAACTTAGCATTTTTCACAGTTAGTCGGTTTCGTTTTATAATTAGAAGCTTTTGTTTTTTTAGTTATTGTGCGTAGTTTTTTTATGTTTATAGTGCTTGTGTACATACCCAACATATTGTTACGAAAATGGAAACATCGTTTAACATCAAAATGATTAACAAACACAATGATCATGATACAAGTAAAGCATCAACATCGGTATGAAACAAAAGGGGATAGACAAATAAGCGAGAACGCAACAACAAGCAATGTGAACCAAATACACAAACAACCATGAATTCGCTTTAGAGTTCTCGAGAATGCGAACCGCGAACGTTTATCAGACTTTTGCGTGGGCATATAAAAAGGCAAGACAAAGCAGACAATGAGTTAGTTAGAATTCAGTCAGTCTTGTGTGTAGACGCGTTTCTTGTGAAGAAAACAGTCGTGGTTTGAAGATCTTCGGTATACAGATCTAACCAACAAGCAAATTATTGTTACACCCACCAAGTTGTATACAGTGGCACACAAAGATAGTGCGATCAATAAATAATTATTTGAAACTCAACACCAATTTATTTTTATATTGTTTGCAATCAACGAACTCATATTTTAAACAATTTTAAAAAGAACATAACAATATTTTGGAATGCAGAGATAAAAATGAATCTTGGTTTTTTAGATTTTCTAAATTTAAAAATTTTGGAAGCACTGGATATTTCAAACAGGATGAAATTGACAATATAGGAAGTTCTTATCTGGTCTCACGTCTTGAAAACTGCAAAAAATTATTTCTGCTGTTACATAAGTATATCATATTTGTTGTTCTTTATCTATTACGCAAAATAGCGATATTGTTTTTATTAAATACATGTTTTATTCTTATATTTTTGAAAATTATTGTTTTATTTCGAGCTCTGAAAAAGGCAAAGTACTCTCACTGGCTAATCGAAATTTAAAAGTAATTAATACTTAATTGGATGAAAATAAAAACAATTTATTTTTTAGGAAACTCTTAATAACCCTTCCACAACAATGCAAAGAGGAACTTCAAAAGCAAAAATAACTGTTAGCGATAGCTTCAGGCAACAGTTGCAATCTTTAATTGATGTCTTGCAGAACACAAAACCATGGTAAGTTGAAAAATGTATAAATCGTTTTAATATTCTTGTAAGTAAAAACTAATTGATTTTGCTATCGGATGTTGCTTTAAAAAGTGTAAACGATTTGTATATACATGGAAAACAGTAAAAAAAAACTGATATCCATTTTATGTTCACATTAGTCTTATTTGTAAGTTCTCCCGGTGTTAGCTGGTTTTTTCATCCATTATCCATTCGAGATATTTAACCGTTATAGCGTTTTGGCACATGACTAATTCAATTCCATTTTCTTTTTGCTATTTTATTCTGAATTAAGTTTCTTCAGATCAAATCTGTAATAGTGTTTTCACACTGTGTGTTTTTAACGCAAAAGTTGGTTTTAACGTTAAAACCATAAATAAAATCTCGTTTCACCATACAAAATTATTGTGTTAAAACCATCTTAAAACCTTTTTTGAATTGGTTTTAAGTAGGTTTTATGAAATACAACCTTGTTTTTGATGTACTAAATTAGAGCTACCAACATAGAAATGTTGAAAACAGCTGAAAAAAAAACAAAATAACAGCTGTAAATAAATAAATAAATGTAAATAAACATTTATTTTTTGCTAAAAAGGGAAAATTTGGAATATTTTTTAATTTCTTCAATGAAAATTTTAAAAATTTGTAAATATTTAATTATTAATCGAAATGTGTGTGGTTTTTGGTCACAATGAATACAGTTACTTGTGCAAAAGGTAAGTAAGAAGCTAAAGATATCAAGATGAAATAAGAGATATTGCTCATAAAATTTTTTTCTCGCAGAAATTTGTGTATATTACCAGTATTTATTAATTTCTTGAATGAAAAAGTTGAAATTCTGTAATTTTTTCATTATTAATCGAACTATAAGCAATTTCCCTTCACAATGAAAAAAGGTAAGTAAAAAGAAAAAAATAACAAAATATATACTCATAACTTTTTGTTTCAGGAATTTGTGAATATACTTCTAAATTGGTTAAATACTAAGTTAGTGACGATCGATGAAAGGTGTCACCAAATACAATAGTTATGAATTACGTTTCCGTAATAAAATGGTCCATCTCCTTTCAAAATTATTCTATTATTCTACCAAAATATCATCAACTTCTACTAAAATAAAATAATAAAAACCCACCCCGAAAACTAACAAAACATAAATAAACAAAAAAGACAAAATCAAAACAAAAACAGCTGTTGCGCAGTCATAAATGTCATGAATTTAAAACCAGATTTAAGAAAACTTGCAGTGTGAATGCAAAATCAGCTGATTAAGGTTTTAATGCTAAAATCAGGTTTTAAATTTTGGAGTGAAAACACAAATTAGTATTGTTAATAATTTTAACCAAAAGATTTGGTTTTCCGCAGTGAGTGGTTAACAATTACTTGGAGAGGATTAATGTCGGATACCACAAGATTCCCAGACTCACGTACATAACGTACTGTGAATTTTATGTTAAATATAAAAAAGACATATGAACATATACAATGAATCAGCTACATAGTCATTTCATATTGTTTTCGGTATTTTGAATGGATTGTCTGTCTGGCAATCTAATAAGATATATTGCATAACACACATAATTGGCCATTGCAACCCTTTAGACAGAATTACGACCTAGCTTCTCACATCACTGATGTTGTGTGTGTTAATTTTATACAGTTTAAAGTCGGTCCCGAACGACAGATTTTGGAGAAACTTTTCATGGCAATTTCATTAACTCTCAGAGTTTTGCCAGAAATCTGCTGGGAGGAAGTCCCCGAAAATATATTTTTTCATATTTTCGTTTTGATGTCTAACCTGGCGTTTGAACCTAGGCCTCACGTCTAATAAGCCAACACATTACCTAGTAGACTACGGTGGCTTCTAATAAGATATATTAAGGCGTGTTATTCTTCTTCAGTTCTAGCAGTCTCACAGGCAACTCTTTCGCGATTTTGACCTTGCTTTGTATATGTTGAAAAGTAACTAGAACTCATTAAAAAGTGAATGTATAACAGCAGCGCTAGAATTGACATTAGCTTTTCTGAGTTCGTGGTTGATGTTGTCTGACACCGCTTCATCTTTTGAAGGACGTCACAGCGCTGACAATTTAGCTCTAGCTGAGAATATTTGTATTAATGCTTGTTAGATCTACAGTACAAGGATGATGTCTGTGAAATTGAGAGCATATTCGAATTGTACTCAATCAAAATCTACTGACAATTTTAGAAAGTTCGCTGTTTCTATGCGTATTAGCAAGAGCTTGCATTTCGAGGACCATATTATTTATTTACTTATGTTTATCTTTACGTGCGCTTCTACTAAACAACACATTGGCTTTGTAGTCATGTCTTTCCTATCTTCTGTATCCTCCAAGTGCTATCGGATATCAACAATCTCCTCCTGCGCTGTGATGATGTTTGGCCTATTCTTCATTGCACTAATTCATAAACAATACTTGGAGAGTTTAGGTAATCTTCAAGCCTTATCCGATATTGAAATTTGGATATGTGGTATCTATGAGGCAATTTATACATTGGTTTCGGTCTCATACTTACAATTTTAAGACGAATATCTCCAATTACTAAATTAAGTAACGATTAACAATATTTCCTGCTTATAGTTTAAAGCACTAACATGGAGAGAAGCTGCCTCTGATGACGATGTTGTTATTTGCATGTACAATTTTCGTTCATAGAATTTACACCTTGAATAGACTGGAATTAACCAATTCAAACCGTGCTTGGGTGATTTCAACGAGGGACACCTCTTGAATTATTTTTTATAGTTCAATCCAGTAGACTGTTTCAGAGTTGTATTTCTCAGTCGCGTGTGATTTGAGATAATTATAATAACTCTATTGCCTGTCAATTAATTAAAGCGTTTTTGGATTGGTTCGATAGCTTGTATCGCTTGACTTTGGGACCGCTGTTGCCTCTTACCTGAGTGAATGGAAGAGTATTCGTCGGTAATGAACAGATGAACTGACCGCTTTCTTGACGCCTTATTCTACATAATCTAATGAAATTTAAATTGTACTTTTCAAACTTCTTTGCATAATTTTGAGGAATCCAATATATTTCATAGTTTGAATCTAAAAGTCATCACCAGAAACGGATCGTTTATTAGCCGGTCGAATATCTATTCTAGAACCAGTGTTGATAGTTCAGCTTCCCAAACATATATAAATAGTTGTTTAGAATTCGAAAATTTCTAGCCGTAATTTCCAATACTATCACCTTCCAACAGCTGATTCTCCGGGATCGCCATTGACAGTTTATCTAGTATGACGTGTCCGGTACCATTCAGCTTTAATTCCTCCTGGCGGAAGTTTTCAGCAGTTCTCTAAGGTCACCATTTTTTTTTTCAAAAACTTGTACAACTTCTTTTTACACCAAAAGAATTTCGATAATTTTTATAAGAAATTTCAAAAAATTTATTCGATTTATACTAATTTTTTCATTCATCTGAAGAATTATTATTAAAAATGATGTAATGATTATTACAAAAAAGTATTAAAGTTTCGAAAGTGGTACAGCGATCATTTCTGTTTAGTTATTCCCCTTAATATTCAATCACGCATTAGGCAGTTTTTAATTAGTTCGTATTGTTTTAAAGTTGAATTTTGCAGATTTTTTTTTTTCATTATTAAATGAACAAACAGCAGTTGTAGTACATTAACTTCCAATTTATCCTCTTTTAAAATACAAAATTTCAAGGGAATGGAATATTATTATTGGCAGTTTATGTATAGTTCAGCATATATGTAATTTTAAAACATGAAAAAGAGTACATGAAAGGAGTACTGTCTACTAAAGTAAAAGATAGTTCCTGGAATAATGAAAATACGATAGCAAAGTTGCACTCAATGACGATAATTGCACTAACAAAACATAATGAGTGAAAGACGAAAAATAATGTTGACTGATTTTTACTGATTTTCTAAATCTATGTTAAAGACCTATAAGTTGTATTTAAAAGTATTAACCTATGCGGTGAAAAGTTCTCCGAAAGATCAGAATTAAAGAATCTATAAACAACAGAACTGGTTCATTGAACAAACATGTAACGTTCCCGCAGTATCAGCTTAAATATTGAGAAAGAATATAGTAACTACGGCGGTAAACACACCACACCTACGGTCACCATAATTTCCATGAGAAAAAAGCGGACAAATATATAAAATTGAAAAACAAAAAAAAATTATTTACTATAATTAATATTTTACATAAAGATTTTTGTACAAATAATATACACTAACTTAAATTTATACATATACATACATATGGATATACTTATGTGTATAAATTTACTTTTGATATTCGGAAGACCAAATATTGTTGATATAGAAAAACTCTTTCTGTTGGTGCGTTAGAGGATGTTTTTATAAGAAATATTTTCGAAAAATTTGAAAATTTCAACCAACTTTTTATTGGGATTTAATGCTGATTGTTTCCATATTTCTATTTGTTCAGCATTTGCATAATTTCGTTATTATTTATATTTAAATCATTTCTGATTTCTGTTACCTTTATTAACGACTTTTCAACTGAAGGCCAGGATGGAATTGCATTTAACAATATCCAAGCAAATCCCTCATTTTCTTTAAAATATATATCCAATTGGTTCAGGTAACTAATACAAGTTCTGTAAAAGTTTTTAACTTTTTCCTTAAACATTTTTATATCAAGTCCCTTTAAGTGAAGAACTGAAATAGAATTTTGTGTGTTAAGTGGTAAAAATACTTTATTGTGACGTTCTATTAACTTTAATTTAAATTCTTTTAATATTATAGCAGCTTCAGGCATTGAAATATGTTGACTTTCTTAATAACCAAGACATAGCATAAGGATCAATAAAAAAAATTAAAGAATATTGTTGGACATTTTTCTTGTTTGAGATTTATTCGTCCTAAGACTGGCATGTTTTACTATGTCCCAATAATTTTTTATACTCTATATCAACGTTATCACAAATTTGTTTAAATTTTTCCATTCTAACTGTATAATTGTAAAAATATGAATATAGTAATTCCAGCTAATATAGTAAGAGTTTTTACCGAACTGGTGAAAAAAGTGGACATATAGCGGATGCAAAAAAATAGCGGACAGGAGGTTAAAATAGTGGACTGTCCGCTATAATAGTGGACGGATGGTCACCATAACCATACCCTACAGAGATTGTGCATTGTACTCATTTGTCAAACATTCCATGATATGATTACTCATATTACCTTATTGTTCATTACAACCCTTTAGTCAGGATTTCATTAGCTACTTACATGTTATGCTTGTTAATTTTATATATGAATGGAAGAGTCTTTATACTCGACACCGTAACAGATTTTTGAAAAATTACTCAGAGATTTTGTGAGAAGACTGATGAGAGTACACAGAAAAAATTATGTCCAAAATCCGTGTAACAACTTTAGTTGTTAATTATCAATTTCTATATTGAAACATGCTTTATTAATACAATTAAGTACGATGTTAATATAACAATTATCCAAAAAAAATTCAATAAATTGAATTGAATATCAGTTTTGTCATGTTAAAATTTCAATATTTTGCATAAGAATTTTGATTGTTTAATTTTTTTTAGGATTTAAAAATTTTTTTTTTATTAATAAAGCCAAAATATTTGTAAATTTTACAAATTTTAGTTTATTTTTTTAATTATTTAAAAAAAAATAATTTGTTAAAATATAAAAATGAAGAAGTTACCATTTTTTCATTTGTTAAAATATAATTTGTATTAAATAAAAATTTTATTAATAACACCATCAACATTGTTAATATAACAACTTTCAACCTTTTTTTTAATTAAAAATGTTGACAAATCGTTTTGTTAAAAATCGCAATGAATTTCTAACGGAATGCAAGACGTATGAGAAATGTAAAAAATAAAAACAATGTCACTAATTTGCGTTTTATATACACGATAATTGAAAAAAAGGAAAACATATTTGGTCCATATATGTGCCTAATTTTCAAAATCATATTGCGTTTTACTTTTTAAGCGATTATTTTAAATATGATTTTTTGCAACATTTGCTTCTTTTGTAGTTTTTTTTTATCATTTAAATTCGTTACAAAAACACATACCCTACCAGAACATAACTAGTAAAATGACTAGTTATTTGACTGTAAAGTGTGACGTATAAACTAGTCACAACTTCCCATCAAGTTATTAAGGGCAATGTGAAAAACTTGACGTAAACATTCGTGTACATGTGATTTTCCCTCTCTTTCTAACATATGAATTCTTTCGACTGCAAACCATATATCTAACCTGCTCACTCTTGCGCTATTTGAAGTCACAAATAACTAGTTAACTGGTTACACTTGACTATAGTCAAGAATATTTGACTAGTCACAGTTGACTAGTTAACTGGTTACACTTGACTATAGTCAAGAATATTTGACTAGTCACAGTTGACTAGTTAACTGGTTACACTTGACTATAGTCAAGTATAGTTGACTAGTCACAGTTGACTAGTTAACTGGTTACACTTGACTATAGTCAAGAATAGTTGACTAGTCACAGTTGACTAGTTAACTGGTTACACTTGACTATAGTCAAGTATAGTTGACTAGTCACAGTTGACTAGTTGACTAGTCACAGTTGACGCATCATACCCCCTTACAAAAGAAAAATGTTTTTTGTTTTTTTGATATATTTTTATTAAAAAGAGATATTTTATTTTATAATTAAAAAATAAATAGTTATTATTTACATATAATTATTTCGAAAATTAATCTACTTCTTGGCGGCAGCTAACAATTTGAATGATCCAGAAGCACGCTTACCTTTAGTTTGGATTAATTTTCCACTGGTAACGGCACAGTCAATTTTTGGGCATCTACCTTATATGTATGTGCTGGCGAGGTATTTCTTAATAGCTGGCAAAGATGAGCTTCCACATTCCTTCAATGTTTTAAGGGCAGCATCTACCAATTGGAACACTATACAAAAAAGTAACCAAAAATTAGAGGACTTAATATTCACAAATAAATCACACAAAATAAAATACTTTCCTTCCTTGTTGCCTGTCCGACTTCTTACTCTTCTTGATTCAATTGATTCACTTTCCTTTTTCTCTTCACACTTTAATTAAATTCACATTTTGTTTTTATTTTTTCCACGAGCTTCAAATTTTCAATATAAATTTTACATTATTCCATTTTTCACAGTTTTTTCACAAAAGTTTTGTGGGAGTAGTTTGTTCTCAAAGCCTACTACGATTGAGTTTTTGAAATTAATAAATATTAACAAATACAACTCTGTAGCTTAAAAAGTCAAATAAAAACTACATGTGTAGTAGTAAGTAAGTTTTGTTTGTGTTAGTTTCGGTCATTAATTTCTGGTAGGGATATTAATGAACTTAGCAACAACATGTTGGACAAATATAATATTTGCTCTATATGCAGTGTCTATGTCTATGTCTATGTCTATGCGACAGTAAAGAAGTCAAGTGTTTTGTAAAAAATTAAAGTATTTATTATAAAAAGTGATTATTTACATTAAAGTGCTTCACGAACAACACCGAGTTTTATTAATAAACATTTTGGCAAAGTATTTAGATTTGAAAGGATACAACTGTACAATTACTGATTGCGCAAATATTGAATTCCAAATTTGTTCAATATTTCCAACGGAAGAATTGGTATGTTAATTGTTTCTTTTCTTACAAATTTTAAAACTTCGAATAGATTAATTTTTTATCATTACTATACTACTGACAAACGGGGAAAGTTGTACAATAAAATACACAACATTAAACGATATAACAAAATATTGAAAGACTGGAAAAGAAAATTCAATAGATGAAAATAAAGAACACGGTAAATTAAAACAAAAATTAAAATAACATTGCAGGGTAATATTTTCTTTCTTTACAGAACCAAAATCCGATTGGGAACAGTGTTTAAAACTCTTAAAAACGGAAACTTATCGCCCGAAGAATTTATAAAATCAACATTTGTAATCATATTAATTAGTTATAAAACTCTATTGCATTTCTCTGTATAATTTTATTTATACAGAATCATTTTTATTAACGGAATATATATTTTCTTTAATAATAAAAAATACCAAAATTTTATGGCAAAAACAGCGTTTTTTTTTTATTAAAAATAGAACAAAAAAAAATTGATTGTTAAAAAATAACAATTTTTTTTGTTAATAAATTTCATTGAAAATATCAGCTAAATTAAAAATTTTTTTGTAGAATTTGTTGGTAATAGTAACAATATTATTTGTTACCATAATAACCAATTTAATTAAATAATTATCATTATTGTGACAATATTTTTAATTCAAGTGTGCGTGAAATTTAACTAAATATTTTATTACTTAACAACAAATTTTATTAAAAATGTATTTCAGATTTAACAATTGGTTTTTTCACAAAAAAAAACAATAATTTTAATTAAAAATATATTTTAATTCGACAATCGCATTTGTTAAAAATATATTTTGTTTTTAACAATTTCTTCAGTTAATAAAGCAAAAATATTAATTGAAAAAAATAAATTCATTTTTTATAAAAATGCAAAAAATTAATTGTATTTACAATCCATTTTTTTCTGTGTAAGTCGCCGATAAAAATATTTTTTTTTTGTCTGAGCCAGTAGTTGAACCACAACGTAATTGTTAAATATGCCTCTTAAAATATATCTGTTTCATCAAATATAATCCAGTGAAGCTCGCCCCTGGTTTTAATTTCAGTCATCTCGGAACTTCAATGCATACAGTTTTATGACAAATATGAACAACTTGGTGTTGGATATACAATCTGACATTGTTTACGATTAAAAAACTGAACTATCTTAGGATCTGCTTTTAAAAATCAAATGCTATAAAATGTAAAAATTATGTCGAATATTTTATTGCAGAAAATCAAATTAGCATAATTCTATTATCTCCGAAATTTTAGTTAAATCAAAACCCGATTATTATTTGTTATATTGTGAACTTACCTAATATTCTTACGATGACTAACTTCCAAAATGTTAGTTGCTTTGTGTTTGAGCTTGAACAAAGTATAGTGTTTCATAAAGCCGCTATACAAAATGTTTACAATGTATACTATTTCAAAACGTCGCCTATGTGTATTTTTAACGCAGTCAAAAACAATCAGGCATCGGATTTATAGCTGATGCATTGTTTGGTAACTTTGCATATCTACATAATTTAAATACCGTAGTAGATAGAACTGCATACAAACTTTCTATTGATACATTTTGAAAGTCAGCCGATCTGAAATGCTCATGAAGAACTTACGACAAATAGGAGAGTGGATAAATTTATGAATGCGTAAAATTAAGTGAAATATTTCAGTACTTTTTGCACGATTCTTTTTTTATAAATTCTGCGAACAATAAGCACTGAATATCAAGAATTTAATAGTCTGGAAAATAAAATACTCTCATTTAATGAAATGTTAAAGAAGGTAAAAGTGGTTGTCCACTCAAGAATACGTGATAAGCACACTGCAAGGTTTCTAATTTAGCCACTTATACTCATAATGTGAATTTTCGATAGATAAGTGAGATCGTCTGCATAATAGCGCCAGATACGCTTTGTTCCTGGACATTACGCTCGGTATTTTACCAATAAGCATCGTTTTCTCGATGTTTAAAACCAACCCGTATCGCATGACGACGTGTAATAACTCCAAACACCACTCTAAATTTGCTACTTCGGAATTTGAGCAGACTTTCCGTGTAGAAAACTTACCAAAGAGTATACTAGTTGTACCACGTCTGATAATTCAGCCTCTCCAACGATCTTGTCAAGGTTAGTTGTCCCAGGAAGGGATTTCCTCAATTCTAAGCATCCGTATGTTAAATAGGTTTAATTAATGCTGTGTAGTAGTACTTAGCTTTAAAGTAATAATAGGACCCCTACAATCTCGATCGACATCCTCAATGAACGTTCGCACGTTTAGCTTAAACGACGAGTTTACTTCTTGTATTTTAAGTGGGGTCCTTAAGATAGTGCCCCATGTAGCTTAAGCAGATGCCACATGTTATCATTAATGAATGATAGAAATAAATGTACATGCTCTGAGCCTACCTTCAAATTTCGCATAAACCATGCCGTGATTTTTTACTCTCAATCCTGTGGCCACATTTTGGCCAAAGATTATGGTTCTTCGATGTTGGCCATGCCTTTTCCTCTGTCCGTTACTAGGAGACATAGTGTAGCCGACTCTACCTTAGAGTGCAGGTCTATTTTGAAGAATCAAGATTAATCTGTTTCATAAGAAGAATTTAAATGTGTATAATTTGAAGTGTATTTGTAATTTACTTGGTCTAACGTACAAAGACGCTGACGACTATGATGTGACGAAGACGTTTTTTCTTTTATAGACGGTGAGCAGAATAAGGAACTGTGTGTTCAACAGAAATATGTCGTATCTGTTGGGAGTTGCAATGACTTTGTATTTTACTTAAAGAATTAAATACATCAGAATGTAGAATGCATTAGAATTAAAGTGTTCAAAAATATTACTTGCAAATAAAAGATTTGACTGATCGTTGCAATATTGATAAAAGTTCTCTAATTTTGGACATAATGATTTTATTTGGCTTAAAGAGCTGAAACTAAAGATATAAAATTTAAAATGAAGTTATGAAATGATGGTGACGTTAAAACTACAAGTTCGGACGAAAAGAAGGCTATTGTTGAAAAGATACGTGATTATGAACCAGTAAATTTTGGAGCGACAAACATGGATATGCAAATTATTTTGAAGAACGAGTATCAGGTATTGAATATTCTTGCAGGGCAATATCAATTTCCGCAGGTTCCATTTGATTTGTCTTGATAATGGACATTTTTTTAATAATTTTTTTCTTTATTGGAACTTTCTGACGAAATAAAGCCTCAAAAAAAAATTGATATTGCCAATGCAATAACCAATGTTTAATGTGCACAAATATTAGGGAAAAAATATTATTTTTAACCCTAATCTTCCTAACACGAGTTTCTGAGGCTCATATCGCAACAAAATTTCATGATTTTTGTTTTACATATATTTTGGAAAATTAAATATTTAATACTTCCATCTGTCAGAGATCAAAATATAATGTAGTAACGTTAATTACTGACATGAGCCTCAGAGACACATACGAACCAAGTAGTATGTTTATGTACCTTCTGGCGCACTTTTTTCATACAAATTTGGGATCATGCCTACGCTACAGTCGGTAGTGGAAGTTAGTTGATAGGTTTGTAACATGTAGATTGGACGGACAGAATTTTTTTTTTATAGCTTTACGAGCTAAAGGTTGGGAATCTTCGAAAGACATTGGTAGCCCGGCCTACCAATGTGCACGATTCGCCGCAAGACACTCTCGGCTTGCTAAACGCATACGTACTAAACCCAACCTAGTTCTTCACACTTCCATTAATCGACAGAATGAGTGTGTTTTTTTTTATAGCTTTACGAGCTAAAGGTTGGGAATCTTCGAAAGACATTGGTAGCCCGGCCTACCAATGTGCACGATTCGCCGCAAGACTTACTCTCGGCTTGCTAAACGCATACGTACTAAACCCAACCTAGTTCGTCACACTTTCAACCATTTGCCCCCCCCGGGACCACAATCAAGTATTACTTCGGGGGGTGGAGATTCAGCGAGTGCTGCCTTCAAATTCTGCTGACCTTGCTCTCTCAGCCAATCTTTGTTGCGTCAACACCTTCCTTGCGAAAACACATACTGCGTTCCAATTGTCACATGAGGTTAACATCAGGTTAACTATGTTATCGGGCGTTACCTGGAATCCTACTGTCCTCTCCAGGCAATTTCCTTGAACAACATATCGCGGGCAAGTAAAGAAAAACGTGCTCCGCCGTCTCCCTTTCATTGGGGCATTCTGGGCATGCCTCGTCTACATCATGACCATACTTATAGAGATATGCTCTATAACATCCATGGCCGGTTAGTAACTGTGTCAGGTAGAAGTTCACCTGACCGTGTCTCCTTTTGGTCCATTCGCTTATGCTCGGTATGAGTCTGTGGGTCCACCTTCCCTTGGTTGAATTGACCCAGTCATGCTGCCATCTATGCATAGCGTCATCCACTAACTGAACAGGACTGGGGAGATCCATTCCCCTCCTTGTGTCATGTTTCCTCCGCTCTACATCCACTACTAGCCTCAGGGGCATCATCCCCGCAATCACCAATGCTGCATCAGTAGACACCGTGCGGAAGGCAGAAATCACCCTGAGAGCTGATCTCCTGTAGGCCGTTTCTATACCTGCTCTATAGGTCTTCTTATCCATGGCCCCGGCCCAGAATGAGTGTGTGTGTGTGTGTGTGTGTGTGTGTTTTTTTTTTTTTTTTTTGTCTTGAGCCGGAGGTGGGAATCTTCGAAAGACACTTTTGTTCCAACAAAAGAGTGCACGATTCACCATCACTGGTGCCTACGTACTAAACCCACCCCCTACACACTTCAACCACTCTCCCTCCGCGGGACTGCCGTAAGGTATTACTTCGCGGAGAGCTGGTTAGCTTGAAAGCTTTATCACGTTAATTCAAATTTCGCCTCCGTTCCTCCAGTCTTCGGAGTACTATCAAAACTTCAGCCATTCTCTGGCTATATTGACTCCATAGAATCCTACGATTCAACAGCTCTTCCATTAGCCGGTTCTAAATCTGGGACAGCATATTAGAATATGCTCCGCATCTTCCTCCTCATCTACACAGTTTGGGCATATAGGGGAAGTGTCATGACCAAATCTGTGCAGGTACTTCCTGAAGCACCCATGACCAGTTAGGAACTGAGTCACGTAGTAGTTCAGCTCGCAATGTTTGTTATTCATCCAAAGGGTTACATCAGGGATAAGGCGAAATGTCCAACTTCCCTTTAAACTGCTTTCCCATCGTGACTGCCACTTGTGCATGGAAGTCCTTCGTTCCTCCGCTTTTATAGCTGCTATTCGTCCCGGGTGCTCGAGACGGCGAAGGTATATCCTCCTCATCTCATCCGCCAATATATCTATTGGTATTGTCTTTGCCAACACCAATACCGCTTCATCAGACACTGTCCTGAAGCCACTTATCCGTCTAATCGCGCTTAGACGATACACCGAGGACAGTATCCTCCTTGTCGTCCCCACGGAGAGTGCCTCCGACCATATTGGGCAAGCATACAGCATTATCGACGTTATTACCGCCGAAATTATCCTCCTTTTGAATGGACCTGGTCCTCCAATATTTGGCATCATCCTCGCCAGTGCTCCCTGTGTTACAGATGCTTTTTCGCCGATGTATTTCACGTGCTCCTTAAAGTTCAACCTGTCGTCGATAATCACTCCCAGGTATTTTATCGCCCTCTTCGATTCGATCCTTGTGCCTCCAACGGTCACTTCCATCTTCTCCACTATCTTCCGGCCGCTTATCAAGACGGCCTCTGTTTTATGCGCAGCAAGTTTCAAACCTGCTTCATCCAGCCATGCTCCAACCTTTCGAATTGCTGTGTTCGTTTTCTCCTCTATTTCCCTTACCGTCTTAGCTACCGAGACTATGGCTATGTCATCTGCAAAGCCCACAATTGTAGTCCCGTTCGGCAATCGCAATCGAAGTACTCCATCGTACATAATGTTCCATAGTAGTGGCCCAAGTACAGAGCCCTGCGGGACACCCGCCGTCACTACGTATTCCTGCTCTCCTTCATCCGTTAGGTATATTACCTTCCTGTCCTGAAAGTAATTGTTCAGTATCTCCATTAAGTATGGCGGCGTAGCCATGTTAAAGAGGGCTCTCATAATCCGCCCCCAATTCGCTGAGTTGAACGCGTTTCTAACGTCAAGTGTGACAACCGCGCAGTATTCCTTGGTGCCAAATCTCCACCTTTCGCCCTCTATTGCATCTCTTGCAATGTCGACCACTCTTCTTATCGCGTCAATAGTGGATCGTCCTTTCCTAAATCCGTATTGCAGCTCCTCCTGCCTCGGCACACGTCAGTAGTCGATTGTATATAATCCTCTCCAGTATTTTTCCCATCGTGTCAAGTAGACAGATGGGCCGATACGACGATGGTTCCCCTGGTGGTTTGCCAGGTTTTGGAATGAGAACCAATTTCTGCTTCTTCCATCTACGTGGAAAAACACCCTCGACGAAGCACTTGTGGAACACCTTGGCGAACATATCCGGTCTGAGCCGGATAGCCACCTTAAGTGCCCTATTTGGGATTCCGTCTGGCCCCGGTGTCTTCCTATCTCCTATTCCAGTGCATGCTGCGAGTACCTCCTCTCCTGTTACCTCGGGTATGGTATGAATGGCCTCCGGCTCCCTACTTATAAAAGTGTAGGGCTGGCCCCGTGGGAATAATGTACCAATGATCTCCCGTAGCAAAACTGGACAACCTACTTTAGGCTGTTCTCGAGCACCGATTCTCTTGCAGACGACTCTGTACGCCGTCCCAAAAGGATTGATGTCAGCTTCCTGGCATATCCGCTGAAAGGATAGTTTCTTGCTCCTTTTAATGGTTCTTTTAAGTTGATGCCTTAGATCCTCATAGGCAGCCCGTTCGGCTTCCCATTTCGGTCTTCCTTTCGTACGCTGGGCCCGTCTTCTCGCCCCAAAGCATGCCGACCGCAGTCTCCGAATTTCGTCATTCCACCAGTAGCAGGGGGAACGTCCCCTACACACAGTTCTCCTAGGCATAGCAGCATCACATGCAGTGTTGAGCATTTGGTATACGCCACTCACTAATTCTTCGACCGTGCTGCCAGTCGTATGAAAAGACGACAACATCAATCTATACGTCTCCTCGTCAAAGCGGGAGTCCTTCCATTTCGGTCCCGTAAACTTCGGCAATCCGTTTCCTCTCGTGTTGCGCCCAGTAACCGTCATCACGATTGCCTGATGGTCACTATTCGTGAAGTCCTCAGTTAGCCTCCACGCGGTCCGCGAAACAAGGCCATCGCTCACAAACGACAAATCTATTATTGAGCTCGATCCAGCTCTCCTAAATGTGCTTTCTCTTCCGTCATTCATCAGCGCCACAGGAAGGGAAGCGAACGTTTCCAAGAGGCAGCGACCCCTGGCGTTAGTATATCTACTACCCCATTCGGTCGCCCAAGCGTTGAAATCTCCTCCTATAATAACGGGGGTGTTCAAGCGCACGTGTGACGCCAGCCTCTCCAGCATATGTTGGAAGTCATCCATTGACCACCTCGGGGGAGCGTAACAGCTGTAGACGAAAACTCCTTTTATCCTGGCCATAACGAAACCAATGTCCCGCGCATAGGTTTGCTGGAAGGGTAATGTGCGTATGTGTGTGTGTGTGACATTTTTAAAGTGTGTGGTTAGCCATCCTTTGATTGAAATTGAGTAGGTTCGTCTTGCTTTTGTTTATTTTTTTTTTTTTTGCATTTGCTGATGGTGAAAAGTGGGACAACGTCACACTGTTACAAACAATAGCAGTGCTTTGTTCTAAACAAAACAACAACAAACAGCGAGACTCCTAAAGACTCCTAAATTTATTCCTTTGTCTCCTTTTGCTAATCGTTTTTGAAGTTTTGTATCAGGTCCACAAAACTGTTAACCAGGTAGATGCAATTCAACATTTTGAATTTTCCAATCTTACACTAATTAGGTTCATTTTTTTGTTTTGATTGTAAATTATAACCATTTTGTTATTCATTAATTTTATACCTCTTCGTCTGAAACACTGAAACAGTGGCTAGCTAGTTATACCAGCTATATTGAGCTTAATATTTCATACAAATTTTCAATTAATTATTGCACAATAATGGCGTTTATTGTTATAATACTGAGTAAAACTTAAAATGCAGCTCTTTCATAAGTGTGTTTAGTGAGCATATTACAATTAGTATAGCTGGTACAGTTTGTATAGCTTGCTAGTATAGCTAGTACAGCTTGCTAGTATAGCTAGTACAGATTGTATAGCTTGCTGGTATAGTGTTTCATGCGAAGAGGTATGAAAGTAATGAAAAAATGGTTATAAACTACAGTCAAAAGAAAAAAACCTAATCAGTGTAAGATTGGAAGAAGATTTGTAAACAACTTAATAAACAAATTATATGTTGAATTACATCCACCTGGTTATCAGTTTTGTGGACCTGGTACAAAACTTCAAAAACGAATAGCAAGAATAAAGGAAATAAAGGAATAATTTATTGGATGCAGATTGTAGAAAACACTCGTACTCAAAATCAAAGGATATAGACACAAGCCATCAAGCAGATCGTGATCAGGTATAAATCAGATCGTGACCAGATAGCAAGCAGTTCCTGATCGGATATAAAGCAGATCATAATAAGATACACAGCAGGTCATAATCAGATAGCAAACAGATCATAACCATATCAAAATCAATATAAAAAATTATTATAATGTCTAAAAATTATCATAATAAAGTGTTGGAAGATCTTGTAAAGACAAGGGCTGTTCTAAAGAAAAAGTTAAAAAATATTAAACTGAATCAAATAGATAGAGTTAATTTATTAGAAGATACCTTTCAACCAATAACAAAACCACTTAAAAAAATCATTGGAAAACTTAAAGATAAACATAAGGATATAGACAACACTATTAATGATGACGATGATTATGATGATGTAAATGATGATACTGAAAACATCCCAAAACTTGAACATAAGCATAAGGATGTAGACAACACTATAGATGATGACGAAGATTATTATGACGTAAATGGTGATGATGAAATCATCGGAAAACTTGAAGATAAGCATAAGGATATAGACAACACTATTGATGATGACGACGATTACGATGATGTAAATGATGATACTGAAAACATCCCAAAACTTGAACATAAGCATAAGGATGTAGACAACACTATAGATGATGACGAAGATTATTATGACGTAAATGGTGATAATGAAATCATCGGAAAACTTGAAGCTAAGCATAAGGATATAGACAACACTATTGATGATGACGACGATTACGATGATGTAAACGGTGATAACGATTTTCAGTATGAAAATATGATAACTGATGACAATGATAATGAAAAACACTATGACCACAATAGACCTGTATCAAGTACATGTATCAAGAACTTGAAAAGAAAACAATGTTTAAAGCTGACGAAAAACTCTCCATTATTTGCAAATATTCAATCACTATTAATAATAAGCAATTGGATAAAATTTATGGTTTTAATCAAGATGTAGACGGAAGTTGGAGATATGGCAAGGAAAAATTAATGTTTAATAGAGATAATACTATGCGGATAGGAAATATGAAATTGAAAATGACGCCTGGATTATTTGAACTAGTATTTCATAGAAAACCTCTCCATTATTCTAAAAATGATTTGAAAAAATATAAAGAAATTTTAATTCATACCAATGCACATAAACGTCGCTATGAACCTGATGAACAAGTGAAAGGAACACGAGCCTTCAAATATATACGAACAATTAAACGCCATGTATGATGGTGTATTGAGGCTTAGGCTTCCTACGGGCGCACAAATATTCGGATTTGCGGGCGATATAGCCCTCGTGGTGAGGGGTAAACACCTTGATAATTTGGAAAGAACGTCCAATGCGGCAGTTAGCAGAGTTAGAAGCTGGATCGCGAGTATAGGTCTGAAACTTGCTGATCATAAAACGGATGTCGTATTAGTAAGCAGTAGGAAGAAAATGGAATACATCACCATAACTGTCGGCGAACAAAGGATAACATCGAAGCAGTCTATCAAGTACTTAGGAGTTATGATTGACGACAGACTCACATTCAAGGAGCACCTGACGTATATTAGTAGGAAGTGTGCGGCGGCAACGGGCGCACTCGCGCGGATAATGCCCAACTTGGGAGGTCCGAGACAGGAGAAGAGGCAATTGCTGATGAGAGTGGTTAGATCGATTGCTCTATATGCAACCCCTATATGGGCCGAGGCCATGGATAAGAAGACATATAGAATAGGAGTTGATGGGGCCTACAGGAGATCTGCCCTCCGAGTAATTTCTGCCTTTCGCACAGTATCTACGGATGCAGTCTTGGTGATAGCGGGAATGATGCCGCTACGAATGTCGGTAGAGATAGAGAGGAGAAAACGTTTAATAAGTAGGAGAACGGGGCTAGTGCACCCAGACCAGGTGAATGATGATGTAATGAATAGGTAGCAGCACGAGTGGACTTCTTCCACAAAGGGAAGATGGACCTACAGATTAATACCGAATATAGAAGAATGGACTGGAAGGAAGCACGGCCGGGTGAATTTTTACCTTACACAGTTCCTAACGGGCCACGGGTGCTGTAGGACATACCTCTACAAGTATGGGCTTGACGTGGATGAAGCGTGTCCATCATGTCTGGATACAAGTGAAACAGCGGAGCATATATTCTTCACTTGCCCGCGCTACGAATTCCGACGTAATTTCCTTGAAAGGCGATCGGTTCCCAGGTGACTCCCGACAACGTGGTTAACCTGATGTTAACATCACGCGAAAACTGGAACGCGGTATGTTTATTCGCGAAGGAAGTTCTAGTACAACAGAGAATAATAGAGAGAGCAAGAACAGCAGAAATGGATAGCAGCACTCGCTGAATCTTTACCTCCCCCGATGTAATACTTGATTGTGGTCCCGGGGGGTGGGCGACTTAATGGAAGTGTGACCAACTAGGTTGGGTTTAGTACGTATGCGTTTAGCAAGCCGAGAGTAAGTCTTGCGGCGAATCGTGCACATTTGTAGGCCGGGCTACCAATGTCTCGAAGATTCCCAACCTTTAGCTCGTAAAGCTATGTCATATACCAAACCCAAACTCTCTCTGTTGTGCTTACATTAACTTTTAAAATTTTAAATTCAGTCATTTGGGCTAACAACATTAATTGCTACCCAACCAACTATAGCCACAACATCTGTAATTTTGTATTTTATTTTTTATTTATTTAATATCATCAATCATTTAAAATTATAATATATACTATATATATGATATGGGATTGAAGCCGCCGTAGTCTAGTAGGTAGTGTGTTGGCTTATTAGACGTAAAGCCATTGTTCGAGCCCCAGGCCAGGTCGACTTAAACTGTAGGTCCCACCACTCATGTATAAAATTAACAAACACAACATAAGTGGTGTGAGAAACTAGGTCGTAATCCTGACTGAAGGGTTGTAATGACCAATTGTGTATGTATGTATGATATGGGATTTTACTTATAGTATTACAACACTTAAAACATAATTTATCACAATAATAACTTTTAATTTAATTTTACAATTTAGGTAAAAATAGAAAAAACCTTAGAATTTTTAAGAACTATTATTTAAATTGACTTCAGCAACTTCTCTACAGAAGCCGTGAAGATTTAGTTAATTGGTCAAATTTCTTCTTGTTTCAAAATTTGAAGATCTACATTTATCTTCGAGTCTAAGTAATAATTCATCAAATAAGGTATTAAGCAGTTTTTGGTTAAAATTATTGTATAGGCAATTGATGGAAAATCTTCCAGGCAAATTAAAAACAGTTTTCAAATTTTTATTTTGAATCACTTGAAGCTTCTTTAGGTTTGTGTTTGCACATTTTTTGAACCAAATCTGAGATCTGTAACACAAAATGGGGCGAATGCAAATTTTATACAGTAATAACTTATTTTCACAATTCAATTTCGATTTTATGTTCAGAAGTGGTAAAAGCGCTCTTCCGTATTTTAATGCCTTTCACATGTGTAATCAATATATTGGCGAAAGTTTAGTTTTTTATCCAAAATAACGCGAAGATACTTTATTGTATTCTGTATTGAAATAACTGTTCGTTTATTACAAGAGGGCGAGTAGATATTCTTTTCGGAGACTTGTTATAAGAGTAAATAATAGCCTGAGTCTTCTCGTGGTTGATTTTAATTTTTCATCTGCGTAAAAAGCTACTTCTAGATCTTTGTTTCTTTTAAAATCAGATATAAAGTTGGTGACAATATTGAGCCTTGAGGTAATCCAGCTGGAATGGTTCTGTGAGTTGACGCCCCATCTTCCACTGTTACTTCAAATAATCTGGACGATAAAAAACTTTTTACTATTTTTATCGAAGGCTTTTTCGATATCTAAAAAGAGAATTCCAGTACTTTTTATATCATTTTTGTTTTCTGCAATTATATTTACAACCCTTTTTAGCTGGTGAACTGTTGAGTGGTCTTTCCATTGAACGTTTTCGCACCACGTTTACTCTTATTGATAACTCGCATCCCCAGAGACGCTGTACGGTGCGTACAGGAGAAGCTATTGCTGCTGTAGAGCGTAGCATTGAGGAAGACCCGAATGAGTCCATCCGCCATCGAGCACAGGAATTGGATCTGTGTCCATCCACTTTATGAAAGATTTTGCGGAAGGATCTTGGTTTGCGTGCTTACAAAATCCAACTCGTGCAAGATTTGAAGCCAAACGATCATCAAGTAAGGCGTAGATTCGTCGAATGGGCCCAAAACGAGATTACCGTTGTTCCCGATTTTCATAAGCGAATTTTGTTTAGCGATGAAGCGCACTTCTGGTTGAATGGCTACCTCAACAAACAAAACTGCCGCATTTGGAGTGAAGGTAATCCTCAATTGTATGTGGAAACACCGTTACATCCAGAAAAACTGACTGTTTGGTGCGCTTTATGGGCTGGTGGAATCATTGGTCCGTACTTTTTCAAAAACGATGGTGGCCAGAACGTTACAGTCAATGGTGATCGGTATAGAGCCATGATTACTAACTTTTTCATTCCTGAATTGAATAACCATGATGTCCAGGAGATGTGGTTTCAACAAGACGGCGCAACATGTCACACAACTCGTGCCACAATAGATTTATTGAAAGACACGTTTGGTGACCGCCTAATTTCACGTTTTGGACCTGGGAATTGGCCTCCAAGATCTTGTGATTTAACACCGCTAGACTACTTTCTGTGGGGCTATGTAAAGTCATTGGTCTATGCGGTAAAGCCACAAACAATTTACAACCATTTGGAAGACAACATTCGCCGTATTATTGCCGATATACGGCCCCAAATGTTGGAAAAAGTCGTCGAAAATTGGACGTCCAGATTGGACTACATCCGCGCCAGCCGTGGCGGTCATATGCCAGAATTCATATTTAAAATGTAATGCCACAAGATTATCTTTCGGATAAATATCACGTCAATCGAATAATCCATCGTTGTTTTATTGCAACTTAAAGTTCTATACCTCTATAAAAAAACACCCTTTATATAGTTTATTATTTTTTCCATAAACTTTAATAATACTTTACAGTGTGATATCTGGTAAAGCATAATCCTTTGTGCAATAGTATCTTTTTTTGTTTCTTTTTCTTTGGACGAACAAACTTTACATTAGTTGGGCATTTCTTATTGCTTTTACTGGTTATTGGTTACAGTGCATGCTGTTTCTTATTACCAGAGAGTCTACTGGCGGGTCAATGCATAGATGATTGTTGTATTTCAAATACTTTGTTTATTTATTTGTTTATGTCAATAGATAATTATACCCTTACTGACTAAATACTGTATATAAAATCACAATTTTATACAAATTCAACAAAAACAAAACGTTACTTAATGGTTTAAAAATATAGTTATGGTTTTTTACTCTTCGAAATGTCAATTACTTAGTAACATTCATTGAAGGTTTTACAGGGTCGTCTAAAGGAATCATAATTAGCATAGTCCTATCTATAGTATTTTAGTGATAACAGTTCAAAATTATGTGATGGTCGCACAGGAACATTGAATTTCAATTGACTGAGCAGGAACTCTCAACAAAAAAGAGTACTCATCATAGAACGACGACTTTTAAGAGTTGTCAGTTTAATCAAAGCTAGTCTACTCCGATACGGCGGTAATTCATATTAGTTCCAAGACCATGTTGATAGAAAATTCAAAATTGTTTTTGCACTGACTCAATGTTATTTATATGAACTGTATAAGAAGTATATTGTATGATAGAACCATACTCTAGAATAGGTCGAACAAGAGATTTATATAACAATTTTGTTAAATGTAGTGTATTGGTCACACTTATCCACCGTTGTGTGTTGTGTTAAAATATATATATACATATATTAATTATAAACTTTATACATTAAGCATACATGAACTATTAATAAAAACTAATTATATATTAAAGCAGAAAATTAGTATGACCCATGGAATATATATACGAACGTGTGAGGTAGAGGTTATACAGAAGAAACTATTCAGGCTAAAAGAACAGAACTACAAGAATTAGAAAACAAATCCATACAAATACTGGAAAATAAGGCAGTAAGAGAACAACAAAGACAACTACATACGTTGAAATTTAGAGAAAAGAAAGAAAGAGCATTAGAAATATTGCAGAGTCACGAAGATAAATTGAAAATTCAAGCATTAGAAGAAGAGATAGAAAATTCCACAATGACTGAAGAAAACTTGAACACGACAGAACTAGCATGAATTTAAAAATTGCTAACAGTATTCAATGGTACAAAAGATGAATTAAACCCTTTCATAGTAAATATCGAAGTACTGAACGATACATTACCTTCAACTAAACACATTTCATTTTTCAATTTTGTATATAAAACTAAAATTTCAAATAAAGTGCAAACCAAATTAAGATAAGTATTAATTCCTACTGACATAGGCTCATTAATTTCAACTTTAAAAAAAAAACTTATAAAACAATGAAGTCACCAAATGTTATTCTAAACGAACTAATAAAGATTACTCAGTTAGACACTATCAGAAACTTTGATGATAAAATAGAAGCATTAACTACGGAATTAAACGAAATCCAGATAAGTTCACTTGGAGAAAACAATAGAGAAGTGATCAGTAAAACTAATGCCATAATTGCATTTAATTCTTTCAAAAACGGACTAAAAGACCAAGAAATCGTTAGGACAATAAATGCCAGTAGAGTAAAGACTCTCAACGAAGCCATCGACATAGCCATGGAAACATCAACAGACATGAGACAAAATCAAATAATGTATCAAACATCATCAAACAGAAATTACAGGAATAACAACCATTCTACTAATAGATACAACAATAATAACAACAATAACAATTATCAAAAAAATTATAACAAAAATGACAATAGAAGAAATAATAACAGGACAAACAATTATATAAATAATAACCACAACAATAACAATTATAAGAACAATAGAGGCAACAACTATAATAATAACAATTATCGTGGTAATGCCTACAATAATGGTAATAGTTACCGAAGCGGGAATACTAATAATAGTAATCGTAATGCTAATAATCGAAATAGAAATGGTAATAATAATTACTACAATGGTAACAGAAACCAGAACGTAAAATTAATGAAGCAAAACCAGGGAAACTCCCATGGTCCGGAGACCATAGAATACCAAGGTACTCCGGAACAAAATCAGTAAATTCAAAAGCAGTATTTAGAATTTCATCAGATCTAAAAAATTATGTGAGATTAAATATAAAAAATACACACCGTGCATTAACATTTTTAATAGACACTGGTGCTGATATCTCACTATGCAAAGAAGACTTATTACACAAATATGATGAAGATCCAGATGACTATTGCTGTTTAACAGGGATTACAAAAGAAAAAATAAAATCCTTAGGTTCCACTAACATAACTATACAGATAAATGATACATTACTTAAACATAAAATACAACTAGTACATGAAAATTTTCGTATCCACACTGATGGTATACTTGGACGAGATTTTTTGTTGAGGTACAATTGCAACATAGATTATGAAACATTCACATTAACCATCAATACAAGAAATGAGACTGTGATATTACCTATTCACAACGACAGATTTGAGATAAATGTAATGAGAATTCCTCCAAGAAGCGAAATAATTATACCTTTACAAATAAATATTGAAGAAGATGGTGTAATATGCAACCGTGAAATTGGAAAAGGTGTATTTTTGGCAAATTCAATAATTCCTAAAGATGGATGCAAACACATAAAGTTATTAAACGTTACTGACGAAACCATAAAATTAGAAAATTTAAAAGTAGAAACTATCCCTTTAAGAAATTTTGATATATACAAAACAAGTGTTGATAAACCATATACGAAATATGATGAGGAAAGATTTAAGAAAGTGTTAAATGAATGCAACATGGAGAAGAACGACGAGGAAGGAAAGAAGGAATGGTTAGAGATATTAAAAAAATACCAACACATATTTCATTTAGAGGGTGAAAACCTGACGACCAATAATTTTTACAAACAAACTATTCAATTAAATGACAAAAATCCAGTTTACATAAAGAACTATCGATTACCACAAACGCATACAGAGGAAATAAATAACCAAGTAAAAAGTTTATTGAAACAAAAAATAATAGAGCCATCCACAAGTCCTTACAACGCTCCACTCTTATTAGTACCTAAGAAGGGACAAAATGATATAAAAAATGGAGACTAGTGGTTGATTTTAGGAAACTCAATGACAAAATAGTTAATGACAAATTTCCACTAACACGTTTAGATGATGTTCTAGATAGACTAGGAAGAGCTAAATATTTTTCCACATTGGACATGACAAGTTCCTTTCATCAAATTGAGCTCGATCAACAGTCAAGACCATTTACAGCATTTTCAACAACTAATGGCCATTACCAATATACAAGATTACCTTTTGGCCTAAAGATATCTTCAAATAGTTTTCAGAGGATGCTAACGATAGCACTAGCTGGACTAGAATCCGAAGCATTCTTGTATGTTGATGATATAATAGTTTTTGGATGTAGTTTAAAACATCAACAATAATTTGCACAACGTTTTCGATAGATTATCTATATATAATTTAAAATTGAATGCGAGCAAATGCTATTTTTTGAAATCAGAAGTTATATATTTGGGACATTTGATAACATCGAATGGTATTAAACCAGACCCAAGCAAATATGACGTAATTACCAAGTATCCTACTCCTAAGAATACGGATGACGTAAGAAGATTTATAGCATTTTGTAACTATTATAGAAGATTCATCAAAGATTTTGCGAATATTGCAAATTGTTTTTATGATTTATTAAAAAAAGGAACAAAATTTGAATGGACGGAAGAACGTCATAATGCGTTTGAAACACTGAAGAACAAACTTATTGAACCCCCTATCTTGCAATATCCAGATTTTGACAAAACATTCATTCTGACAACAGATGCATCAGATTTTGCACTAGGCGCAGTTTTGTGACAGGGTCCAATAGGAAATGATTTGTCAATATCATATGCAAGTAGATCTTTAAACAAACACGAAAAGAATAAACCTGTGATTGAGAAAGAATTGTTAGGCATATATTGGGGTATACAATTCTTTAGACCGTATTTATATGGTAGAAAATTCACAGTTGTGACAGATCACAGACCTTTGATTTCACTATTTTCGCACAAAAACCCGAACTCTAAATTAACAAGGATAAGACTGGAACTTTCTGACTACGACTTTGAAATAATATACAAGAAAGGAATAAACAACACTAATGCCGATGCATTATCAAGGATAGATATTGATTCTACTAGACTAAAGAGTATGATACCATTGGAAAATGACGAAAAGGTAAAGAAAACATTATTAATTACAAGAGGTATGAGTAAAAAGTCATCAGAAAAGAATATTATAAGAGATAAAAATGTTATGAGTGAATCTCATAAGGGGACTGATCAGCTCCATATGTGGGATTGCACGTCAATAAATGATATAAAGCGCGCAACGAAATTAAAATTTATATGAGAAAAAATGCCAGAAAATTATGTAAAAGAATTATACAAACATATAGTAGAATATTATAAAATGAATAATGAAACACGTGTCAGATGTAGCGATAATCCAAAGTATTTAGGTACTCTTTTGGAGAAACTATCATCATATTTAAAAAATACAAGAAACAAGAAATTTGCAATCGAGAAAAATGATGCAATATTTGATATAATACCCGCGGATGAAATATAACGAAGCAAACAAAAATAATAAAGATGACATAATTATATTCCTATACAAAAAACCTCAGAATATAACAAGTGAAGAGAGAAGACAAGAACTAATAAAATTATACCATGATACACCCCAAGGAGGACATTTCGTAGTGAAGAAAACTTTACTAAAATTAAAGCAGAAGTACATTTGGAAAAATATGAACAAAAATGTAAAAGAATACGTGTCTAAATGTGTGTGTAATGTGTGCCAACGTAACAAACAGACTAGACATACAAAGGAACAATTAAAGGTTACAGATACGCCAATAGATAGTTTCAAAACTATAGTAATTGACACTGTAGGTCCTTTACGTCCAATAAACAATTTTAGATATATTTTAACTATGCAATGCGAATTAACGAAATACATAGTTGCATGTCCCATAGAGACGAAAGAAGCAAAAACAATAGCCAAAGCACAAGTAGAGAATTTAATACTTAAATATGATTTGTTTAGCACACTAAAATCCGAAAACGGTACAGAATTTAGAAATGAATTGTTAAAGGAAGTATGTGAGTTATTAAAAATTGAACAAAAATTTTCCACACCATATCATCATGAGACATTGGGTACAGTGGAGAGAAATCATAGGGTTCTTAATGAATACTTTTTGTCATTTGTACAAGATGATAATTGGGATAAATGGATACCTTACTATACCTTCGCGTACAATATAACTCATTTTTGGAAAATTACCAAGTTTACCCGGAGATGAAGTCATGAATCATCCTAAAATTTACAATTATGAAAATTATGCTAATGAACTCAACACTAGACTAAAACATGCTTTGGAAAGTGCCAAAATGTTAATAGAGACTGTAAAAAACAACAGAAGTATGGACTCATTATATAACACGAACAACATAGAACTAAAAGTATTCGACAAAATGTTAATAGAGACTGTAAAAAACAACAGAAGTATGGACTCATTATATAACACGAACAACATAGAACTAAAAGTATTCGACTTAGTTTTGGTCAAGGCTGGAAATAGAAGAAAATATGAACCACCTTATGATGGACCATATGAATGATATGATATATATGATAGATATAGATGATTCAAATGTATTAATTAAGATAAAAACAAATATAAAAGCAATTCATAAAAACAGGCTAAAAAAATATAAAGTATAAAAAAATGGCAATGTAAAATAATTCTTAGAACGCTTAAAAATAAATTTAATAATATATACTTACATTAAAATTAGAATTCATAAGTATTCAAAAAAATCATCCAATTTATATTTTATAGATTTTTCATAAGAGCGGAGGTGTAGTGTGTTGGTCACACTTATCCACCGTTGTGTGTTGGTTACGTTTGTGCTACCTAAAAATGCATTTTGATACATTCCTCAATAATATAAACAAAACTGTGCACGAGGTATCAAATTGCATTATAAAAATTTTCAGTACGTAATAATTGTAAAGCAGCAAAATGCTGACCATGCACACTCTATGTTAAGTAAAACTTAAATTAGGTCATAAGTATGATGTAAAGAAATTAGACGTAAGTAAAAAAACTAAATTAGGTCATAAATATTAATATGTAAGAAATTAGACTTAAGAAATTTGTATAAATAGCTGTAAGTTGATTGATATAATTTAGAATAAAATTGATGATCATAACGGCTCTTTAGCTGAAAAAAATTTCATTTTTTATTCTCATTTAAACTGCGGCTTTTTAGCCATAACTAAGCGGCGTGCTCGCCTTAATAATAAGCAAACCAGAACAGACATAAAACTGACCGAAAATTCAAATGCACAAACATTACTTTCATTACATAAATAAAGATAAAGACATTCCTTAGACCAGCGTTTCATGCATCCTAGTATGCCATAAACTTTATTCACCATCATATCATATATTATCCCTAAAGTTGAGCCTCTGATCTAATAGTATACCAAGGTCCAAAATAGTTTTAATTTTATTAAAAAAAAGCATTCTCAATTCAATAGAAGGTATCAATCTTAATAAATGTCAATGTAATGTAATGTAATGTTTACACTTTTTAATATTTAATTCCTTCAAATTGAATTTGCACCACTTATAAAAACTGCAAAAGTCAGCACGAAGTAGATCAAATCCATTAACATCGTTAAAACCGTTAAATATTTTAACATCGTCAGCATACATCAGTACCTTAGAACTTAAAACAACTGAGGGAAGATCATTGATAAACAAAATGAATAAGATTGGGCCCAAATGACTGCCCTGAGATAGATATGACATTTCTAAATTTGACTTGTTGATTTCTTTGCGACAGATATGAATTTAACCATTCTACAACAGAAACACTAAGACAAGACTGCACCTGGTACTTCGATAGCAAAGGCGAGACTACGCCTGGTTGTGAGGTTAAGAGGTTGAAGTCGTCGTAGTCTAGTAGGTAATGTGTTGGTTTATTGGACATGAGGCCTCGGTTCAAACCCTAGGTCAGATATATCCACCAAAACAAAATATGAAAAAAACATTTCTTTGGCGATTTCCTCTCAGCAAATTTCTGCAAAAACTCTGAAAGTAAATAAAATTGCAATGAAAAAGTTTCTCAAAAATCTTTCGTTCGAAATCGACTTTAAACAATAGGTCCCGCCACTCATGTATAAAATTAACATACACAGCATAAGTAGAGTGAAAAGCTATGTCGTAATCCTGACTGAAGGGCTGTAATGACCAATTATTTATGTTATAAAAACCCTTTATTTATGCTTCTTTTGTTTTTGGGTCTTTTAATATGTAAAAAATATCAATCAAAGCGTTTTCGAACGGATACTCCACATTAAAATAGAATATAAAATAAGTGATAGAACAAATTCAAATGGTTAACAATTCTTTGGAATCACTCATTATAATTATATTTATAATGATTTTGATTTGTAAGAGGTTCCCTATTAAAATATATATTTTTTTTTAAATAAGGACCAGTCTAATATGTGTATATCTCCAACCGTAAATAATGTCCAACATTGACAAAAATTGTTTTGGTATTCTTGATACCATGTCTATTCAGTCCACTAGGTTCTTTTTCCCCACCATTCTATTTTTATCCAATGTTGCTCGATTTACGGAGGTTTATATATGGAAGAAAAAGCTTGATTTCTCAACTCCATTATCTATGATGAGGAAACAGGTTTCTTTCGTTTCTTTAATTCCTAGCTTTGCCTTCGTCTTTCTTTTAATTTTTCTCTAAATTTTTCAATTATGTTAACTTAATTCACTAAATTTTTCAATTATGTTAATTTAACAATCTCTGTTAACATAACGTTCACTGCAAAAAAAGAATATAACTTTCGTAGCTAACTTCGCACACATTTGAAAACAGTCAGTCAGAAAACAGATATTTTTAGTTACAGCTTTAAGTCTTGCAGTGTAACGTTATCATGCAGGAAGCACATCTGATTATCACGAGAATTATAAATCTGTGGACATCGCGATATATGTAAAACATATAATAATACAGTTGCTTTGAAAAACTAGACTCTGAGTTCTGTTCATACAATAAAACTTTTGGGATATTATTCACAAATACAAATTTATTGTGAAAACGTGACCATTTTAACACATTGCATACCGGTCACGAGATATTTCTATTTTAGCATATCGAACGTTGCGGCCGGATTACGAGATATATCTTTTAATGTTGCTTTCGATTCAATTGCCAACTTACATACATATGTATATATGTCAATAAACTGCAAGACAACAATGTCACCATTTTTATATGGATAATTACAATAATACTTTGAACATTGCTTATTGTTGACAGCTAATTGAAGTAGTAGGAATTGGGTACACAAATAAAAAGGCAATATAATATTGCAAAGATGGTTGATTAGTATTAGTCATAATGAGGGGGGAGTGGGGGACGTCATATGCTAATAAACGCTCGATAAAATTAATGAATACTCGGGAGGTTACATACGCTTTATGTCTGAAGACAGGACAAACTTAGTTATATTTACGGATGAATTTGAAACAGCCCTAAAACAAAAACGAAAATGAAATAAACAACTATTACAGGCAATTGAGAAGATATGAAGAGAGATTTAAAAGGATAGATGAAGCACAAAAATATTATAACAAAAATATAAAAGAAGTTGAAAAACTGTACTGTATAATAAATGAACATGAAAACAAAAACAAAGAAATGTGGAACACAATTGAAGTAAACAACAGACTGCCTTTAGCCGGCGGTGGATGATTTTTGTTAAAATTAATATGTTGTGTTCCTCCATAACGAGTTTCCGCATTAGACAACCTGTCGTACTAGTAGTGTAATAACCCGTTCATACGACGCAATTATTCGCCATTCACGCTCTTATTCATCATTCAACCCCCAATTACGAACTGAATTACATGATTCGCCATACAAAATTTCAGCTGCGAATCACACAAGCTGTACGTAATTCAGTTTGAATGACCTTATGAATTACGAACGAATGACTGTCATCTCTAATTTTTATCGATTATTTATGTATCAAAATCAGCTGTCAAAACAAAACAAAATAATGAAAAACATTTTAGTATTAAATAAATAAATAAATTGAATTAGTTCGCGGCACTTAAAGTGTACGGACGTGCAGTCGGCAAATTATAAAAAAATATTTGGAATAGGTGTTTTATTACAACTAAAATAAAAAAAAGAATAATAAAAAACAAAACAACTTAATAAAGTTTAAAAAAGAAAAAAAAAAACTGCATAAAGACAGACAACAATCAAATAAGTAAAAAAAAAAAAATATAAAGGCCGTTAACCTAATTAATAAGTGAGCCAAGTGCAAGTGCTAATGAACGCAGACTGAGTTTTAATGATAGAAATGCTTACGTGATCATTACTTCAAAAGAATGTGAAACAGTTAATATAAAAGAAAAAATTGATGACTCGCGTTATTTGACAGCGAAGCCTGCAAATCGGGTACGCTACCTTAGCGACCCAACAAGTGAAAAAAAATCAGCAATAGTGCGAGTCAA
The DNA here is from genome assembly GCA_936449025.2 of Sarcophaga subvicina. Classification (NCBI taxonomy): domain Eukaryota; kingdom Metazoa; phylum Arthropoda; class Insecta; order Diptera; family Sarcophagidae; genus Sarcophaga; species Sarcophaga subvicina. Next base: position 55,259,244 of record OW388081.2, read on the forward strand.
AATTTAAATAAGTGTGTTGGGCCAAATACGAATCTACCCCATACCCCTCTTTTGGGTAATCATAAGAACATTGAAGATATTTTGCAATCACCGGACGTAAATAAGGAAACTACAATAATTAAAAAAAGTGCAGCGAAGACTGAGAGCAGTGAAAAAGTCCTCACAGGTATGGACCGTTATATAACAATAACGAAAGAGCAGCCTCCACGTTGGAACCACATCCAAAACAGGCAAAAAATACCACTGACAACGCAAACCGTTTTGCAATTCTTGCAGAAAAAGAGAAGGAAGACAATACACCTGCAAAAAAGAACTTCAAACCCCCACCACTGTACCTACGAGAGCCCACTACCAATGCCTTGGTAACCAAGTTGACACAGCTTGTTGGCAAAGACAATTTCTATGTTGTTTCTCTACGAAAGGGTAATATTCAGGAAACCAAAATCCCAGCCAAAGATGAAAAGATTTTTAGAGCAATTGAGAACAAGTTCGATACTGAAAAGAAAAACTACTATACTTATCAACTCAAAAGTGCAAAAGGTTTAAACGTAATCATTAAAGGCATTGACAGTACTGTACCTACTAGCGATATTAAGAATGCCCTTCAATCTGAAGGGTATGAAGTCAAATCAATCCATAATATTTTAAATAAAAATAAAATTCCACAACCGCTTTTTAGAGTCGAAATAGAATTTAACTCGAACAATATAAGGAAAAAAGGTGACAATCATCCTATATATGGATTACGGTATCTTCTAAACCGTCGAATATATGTAGAGGAACCTATTAAACGTAAAGGCCCCCCTCAGTGTCAAAATTGCCAAGAATTTGGGCACACAAAATCTTTCTGCAAATTACCGGCAGTATGCGTCAGGTGCGGAGACGTACACAGAAGCAGTGAATGTCCCCACCCGAAAACTGAAGTTAGCTGTAAAAAATGCAGTAACTGCGGTGAAAACCACACGGCTAATTATCGATGATGCAAAGTATACTTGGAACTCAAAAATAAAGCGGTGGTCAAAAGACCTATATATAATCAGTACCGTGAATCAAACTTCCCAAGTTTACCTCAGCCCACCATTCCACAACAGGCAAACTCCAAAAATGCTGCCCAAACCACAAGTAAATTTCCAGATGCTTTTTCATATGCTGACGCTCTAAAAGAAGGCATTTCAACTGCACATTCGAATTCCAAAAATTCAATTGATACTCTAATCCAAACAATGAGTAATTTTATGGCTAACATGCAGAACATGTTGCAACAGCTGCTGCAAAACCAAAATATGCTTATGCAGATTTTAGTAAATAAGACATGAACACCCTCAAAATGTGCTTTTGGAACGCGAACGGCTTAAGCCATCATAAAAACGAAGTACAAAACTTCTTATATACTTACCAAATTGATGTAATGCTAATATCGGAAACACACTTCGCGGACAAAAACTGCTTTAGAATTAATGACTACTACACATATGACGCAAAACACCCTAGTGGTAGGGCATGCGGAGGGGCAGCTATTCTTGTTCACAAGGACATTAGGCACTTTCCATTGCCAGAATTCACCCAAGATTACATTCAAGCAACATCAATCAATTTACCCTACATTGGTGTTACAATATCAGCACTTTATTGTCCTCCAAGACACAACATTTGCAAAGATCAATTCCTCGATTACTTCAAAACGCTGGGTCCGAAATTTATTGCAGCAGGTGATTATAATGCAAAACACACATTCTGGGGATCACGTCTCATTACTCCGAGAGGAAGACAGCTATTGGACGCAGTATCTTCGAACAGAATGGATGCTTGTCTGCTGGCCATCCTACTTATTGGCCAACTGATCTAAACAAAATTCCGGATGTAATAGATTTTGCCGTAGTAAGAAATATTAGACGTGGAAATCTTCGTATGCACCCGTCATTGGATCTGTCTTCTGATCACTCACCAACCATCCTAACATTTGTGCCTGATACAAACCTACTGGAGCAAAATTATCTTCAGACGAGGACAAATTGGCGGAAATACAAAATGTTCGTAAGCTCGCACCTGCCATCAAATATCTCTTTGAAGTGTGAACAGGAAATTGAATCCGGCATCCGCCAGTTTACTAACATCTTAACTGAAGCCGCTAGGGTATCTACATCCTCTACCCAATTGGTAAGAAAACGAAAATTTCCCTGCTCTAATAACATAGAAGCAATGTTACGCCAAAAAAGGAATTTAAGACGCCAATGGCAAGAATATCGTTCTCCAGGTCTAAAGTCTCAACTTAATCAGTGCCAAAGACTTCTGCGTGACGCTTTGCAGAAGGACAAAGAGTCGAACCTGCAAAAATACTTGCAAAATTTGGACGCAACGAAAGACTCGGAGTACAGTTTATGGAAGGCAGTAAGGAAAATGAGGAGACCTACTTTGCATGAATCCCCTTACCGACTACAGCACGGTGATTGGACAAAAAGCGCAGAACAGAAAGTGGATGCTTTTGCCAACTACTTAGAGAATGTTTTTACACCAAACAATTATGTTTCTAATATTGACCCAGTTACAATCGACGATGTGGTTAGTAGGCCGATGAAGTTCCGGCTGTCTGCAGTGATTGCCGTCATCCAGAGCCTAAAGCCGAACAAATCACCTGGTTGTGACAAAATAACTGCGACAATGATTAAAAATTTGCCTACATCGCCCGTGCGTATTGTTCATCTTTAACTCTATGTTGCGAATAGGCTACTTTCCTGCATCTTGGAAATTATCTGATTTAGTGATGATACCTAAACCAGACAAGGACATAACGCAAGTATCATCATATCGTCCAATAAGTTTACTCCCAATACTTTCTAAGATGTTCGAAAAAATGCTGCTTAATAGTTTAATACCGCATATTGATGCCAACGCCATAGTTCCCGACCATCAGTTTGGTTTTAGGCGAAAACATAGCACGATTCAGCAAGTGCACAGAATTACCAATTTAATTAGACGTGCATTTGAGAACAAGCAGTATTGCTCTGCGCTATTTATTGATATATCTCAAGCCTTCGATAAGGTCTGGCACGAAGGACTTCTTTTTAAGATCACACAGTTTTTACCAAAGAATGTGCATAAATTGCTAAAAAGTTACTTATGGGATAGATATTTCCAAATAAAATCAAAAGATGTCACCTCTTCCCGCAGAACGATATCTGCTGGCGTACCACAAGGAAGTATTCTAGGGCCGTTCCTTTACTTATTGTTCACTGCAGATATGCCTACAAGTTTAGTGACTCACACGTCTACTTTTGCGGATGATACGGCGTTTTTAAGTATTCATAGAGATTCTACAGTTGCGTCACAAAGACTTCAATCTCATGTTAGTGATTTGGAAAGTTGGATGCTGAAATGGAAGATAAAAGTCAATGTTTCTAAATGCATGCACATCACGTTTACACTGAGAAAGGGAAATTGTCCGCCCATCAAGATTAATGGTGTGACAGTACCAGAACATAGTAGTGTAAAATATCTGGGCATCCATCTCGACCGTCGCCTTACCTGGGCTCACCATATAGCTGCCAAAATTACCCAGATCAAACTCAGAACAGCACAGCTTTACTGGCTTATTGGACCTAAGTCAACCCTTGATCTAGAACTAAAACTGCTTTTGTATAAGTCAGTATTGAAACCTATTTGGCTTTATGGTATCCAACTGTGGGGAACAGCCTCACCATCCAATGTAGAGAAGCTTCAAAGGCGGCAATCTAGGCTTCTTAGAATAATAACAGGTGCTCCTTGGTATATGAGAAACAGTAACATCCACAAAGATCTGAAGGTGCCCTTAGTTCGAGAGGAAATAAAAATAGCAAGTGTCAATTACATCTCTAGGATTACAGAACATCCCAACCGTTTTGTAAGAGACTTACTTGTATTCGAGGGTCACAGACGTCTCAAAAGGGTTCAAACAAATGATCTGATCAGATAAATTTACTTTTGATGTGCACTTTTAGTTGTACGTTGTAGTGGCAATAACAACTTTTATTATTGTATTATTTTAGGTTAAGATTTGAATACTTATTGTAAATTCTGAAAGGAAAGATTCAATAAATAATATATGAAAAAAAAATTAAATAAATAAAAAATCTGATTAAAGTTAAATTTTGTGAAAGTATTTTAAAAAATAAAACATATAACGGATGAAAAAAACAAAATTATAAAAAAATTATAGTGCCCCGAAGATTAATGGCTACATTAAAGATTGTGGAGGCACTACTCGATCTCCAAAAGAAGCACTTGCAGCTTTTGAAACAACTGGAACTTCTTCATACTGTGAAACTATCAGAAAAATTAGCCTGGAAAAAGGCTAAATGATATTGCTTATGATATTTGCTTATTAATGCTACAATTTTATATTTTTACTTACATTTTTTATCCATTGCCATTGTTTTATGATATTTTTATACAACAGTATTATTGGTAAATTTTTTGGTTTTTGGCACTAGTACTTGCAATTTCAGAAATTTCTTTTTTCATTTTTGGGCATATGCGTTATAGTTTTGCGAAACTTAGGTGTATAAAAAAATTGTTATCCAGTTTAACATGAAATGTATGTTTTTTTTCTTAGAATATGCGTAAAAGTAGTAGAATTGGCACGAAATCATGTAATCTTGTTTAATTTTTTTTCACCTCCCTGAGAAAAGCACTACATGGTGTGCCAATTATATTTGTTTAAATTTTTTTGATGTTTTCAAAAAATGAAGGTTAATTTTAATAATTGTTGTTGATGTTACTACTTATTTACTAAGTTTCATTGATTACAGTCGGAAAGTCATTTTAAATAGAATGTGACACAAATCAATCATTTTAAAAATGAAATATTCAACACAAAAATTTTGGTGGATGGTTGTGCAAATTATAAGCACTATCTGATTTTAGAAGTAATTAGGCTCCATGTACTACGATAAAGGCGAGGTACCCTTATCTTGCTAGATACCTCCAACATGGCGGGCACCAAATTGGAGCAGAAAAAAAGGAAATCCTTGTGAAAAAATCATAATTGTGAGCAATAACCATTGCACTACAAAAATTATTAGGCAAATACGCGAAGTATTAAAATTAAGTGTTTTCGATTTATATGTAGGATTTAGAGATGAAACACAATTGGAGCTTGACATAAAAAATCGTTGGCAAAATCAGTCGTGAGGTAGCATCAGCTTTTTTTCTAACTCTCTCAATGGAATGGAACAACATAACCCCGAAATTTTAGTCCAATCGCGTGCAGTTGATGCCTTGCCGTTTGGATGCAGTAATAAACGCAAAAGGTTTTGGTTTCAAATGTTTTATTTGACTGTCCAATTATGTTTAACATGAAATTCGTTAATATTATTTTAATCTTTTGTTTTAAAATATTTTAAATAAAAACTTGTAAGTGTTATACATTCTTTAAGAGCTTTTTTAATTAACTTTAAATGCCCATTATTTTGAAATATTTCTATTGAGGTGGAAAATCGGCATTTGAAAAATTTCGTACCTAGTGTCCAATTATACGTTTGAGTCATTGCATATAGTGCCGAAAAACCTCCTATGTTGTGGTGAAGTATAAACATATCCATAACATATACGCATGCAGCATCGGGAGTTGGTAATCTAAGAACTGAGTGTTTCAACACGACAATAATCTAAAATTGTAAAGGTATTATTGGTATATAGTATCCCAATCCTTCATAACCCAATTGAGCACCTGTAGAAATACCTTGATAAAGAAGTAAAGCAATAATAATTCAATTAAGGACTGGCATTGCAAGATGAATTGAATAAAATAATCTCAGAATTACTCTACACCCTGTGGACTAAATGCCTTGGGAGCTAGAAAAGGAAGGTAAACGAAAGATTAAATGCTTTTAAGTCTTATATTAACATACATGTTTACTTTGAAGACGCCGTGGTCTAGTAGGTAGTGTGTTGGCTTATTAGAGGTAAGGCCACGGTTCCAACCCCAGGTCAGACATCAAAACGAAAACATGAAATAATATTTCTTCGGCGACTTCCTCTCAGCAGATTTCTGCCAAAAGCTCTGAGAGTAAATAAAAATTGCAATGAAAAGTTTCTCTAAAATCAGTCGTTCGGAGTCGACTTTAAACTGGTCCCGCCACTCATGTGTGAGAAACTAGGTCGTAATCCTGACTGAAGGGTTGTAATGACCAATTATGTATATATGTTTGTATGTAATTCTTTTACGCATTCTGTCAAATATATTGGACATTTGACAATATTTTTACGTGGTGAAGCGCTGATAGTAATAAACATTAAATTGCACATTGGTTTAAAATTCAGTTTTTTTGGCCAAAATGTAATTTTTTAATTTTCGTTTTTTGTAACGCGTTGTTAAAAGAGTGTTTTCTATAATTTGTAAATACAGGTTTAACTTTCGAATTTGTTATTACTTTTTGTTAAAGTAAGTAGTTTTGTCACTGTTTACATTATCGTCACAAAACATTGGCAGAAGACAATTTAAAGTTTTAGATGAGACTGAGGTGCAAAATCTTACGGTTCCAGAAAACTTTTATACAGACTCTAAAAGCATTTAAATTCAGATTCCTCCAAAAAACAGTATTGTGTGGACCAAAAGGCTCATGTTATATCATGAACTTGTCGCATTTATTTCACCTAATAGTAGTAATGTTTTTGGAAAAGTCATTTCAACATTCCCAAAAATATTTCGAAAAAGAATTTTTTGATAAAACCGCATTTTATACAAATTGATATGTTGGTCTCCATTTGAGTGTGAGTTTTCAGAGTTCCAAATACGGCATTTTTGCTTATTAACATATCCACCAAGGTGAAAATGATTTTTTGGGAAAATCGACATCATCGTGCAGTTTCACGTTGGCTCATCTAGCGAATCGAAAACGAAGCGGACGATAATGCGGCTTCAATTCTTGAACCAAATGAACTTTGTAAGGCGTCATACCGCAAAATTCGATGTAAACTAATGCGTGAAATGTTCAATTCTTGAGAACGATGACGAGTTGATGTTGATGGATTCTAACGCACACTCTCAGCCACAGCTTCGATATTGTGCGAGTACGCTCACGCAATGAAGCGCATCAACAATGAAGCTAGTTTCACGAACTTTAGCAATAAATTTGCGTATACCGGCACTGTTGGTCTTTCTCTGCGACCACATTTTCATGCAATTTCCGACCAATTGACTTTGTTCTGGAAATTAATGTCTAATAAATTCCAACGTCGGTTCATTACGTTCAGTGGAGATAATTTACTGAATTTTGCGACAGAATAGAATGATATAAGTATAACCAGATTAGAAATAAGGACAATATTTATAAAGGCAGACCCATACTAGAACAAGTTCGTTACAGGCTGCATCAATTTAATTTAGTAGAAAACCTTTTCATCGACGAGTAAGTAATTACATTTATTCATCTGCAGTATACCATTTCAATGGGAGATTATTGTTTTTTGTGCGGTAAAAATGTAATGCCCTATGATTGTATATTGTATACAAAGGTTCTAAAACGAAATGAAACCAAATTTTATTCAGGACCATAGGAAGTGGATTAGCTATTGCACTAGAATTGGCAATGCGTATTTCAATAAATTCTCAAGGTCATAAATTACTTACTTTTACTTAATTGGCCATTAACAACCCGATTAACGGCTTTCGGCCTGCCGCAACACATCCTTCCAGGCGCCTCTGCTGCTTGCGCGCTTACGCCAGTTGGTCACACCAATCGATGATAGGGCTCCCTCGATTTGGTTCTTCCAACGCATACAAGATCGTCATCTTCGCCCACTTCCGCAGATCCCCGTCTTGCTGGAGTATCCTCCTCCATTCGAACAACATGGCCGAGCCAGCGCGGCCGCTGGATATTAATACGTTGCACAACGTCTATGTCGTTGAGGAGCTCATACAGCTCACTGTTGGATCGGATGCGGAAATCATCGCCAACTCGCACTGGACCGAAGATCTTACGTAGGACTTTTCTCTCGAATACTCTCAAGGCTGCTGCATCAGTGCTTAATAGGGTCCATGCACGGGTAGGATAAGCGTCTTGTATTGTTTTTGTCTTACGAGAGAGGTCTCTGCTACTCAATTGCCTATTGAGACCATAGTAGCACCTGTTGGCAAGAGTGATCCTGCGCTTGATCTCCAGACTGACATCATTTTTGGTGGTAACGGCGGAGCCAAGATAAATGAATTCCTTAATAAAAAGTATAGCTTTCGACCGTAATCTGAGAATCAATACGCTGCACGTCTCTACTTGTCGATAACATATATGTACTTTGTTTTGCCCTTATTTACTGCCATCTTAATTTACTCCCTTTCAATAGCACTAAAGGCAGCAGTAACATCTCGCTTGGTACGTCCTATGGTGTCAATGTCGTCAGCGTACGCATTCCTAGTCCATTCCTACCTTGACGGAGCTGCAGAAATTGCTCAACGTCATTCTGCATAGCCTTATCAGGTTCACAGGTATACTGAGCTCAGGCATTGCGGCAAAAACACGATCCCTTATGGGGCTATCAATGGCTGCCTTATAGTCGACAGAAAGATGGTGTGTGTCGACTTGTTTTTCGTGGGTCTTTTCCAGGATTTGGCGTAGTGTAAAGATCTGGTCGACGGTGGATCTGAAGCCGCACACAACACGGCTGTAAAAACTTTATATGCGATAGAGAGAAGGCTTATACCCGTGTAGTTTGCGCATATCGTAGGGTCTCCCTTTTTTAGGACAGGACAGAGGACACTGAAGTTCCAATCGTTGGGCATACTTTCCTCTAGCCATATTTTGTAAATAAACTGGTGCATGCGCCCTACCAACTCATTACATCCGGTCTTAAACAATTTAGCGGGGTGGCCATCAGGACCAGCCGCTTTCTTGTTTTTAAGACGAATAATCGCGACTTTCACCTCTTCATGGCTAGGCGGCGGAATCTCCACGCTGTCATCATCGATCGGGTTCGGAACATCGGGGCTGTTCGGAAATGCATTACTGCGCTGCATAATATGATTATTTTGCGCTCACACTGCTAATCACATGTTGCTGATGCTTCTTTTTGCTGATTTATTTGTTTGCATTTACGAACAAATAAACACTGCAGAAATGGAAAAATTATTAATAAATTTGATTTTTGAACTGGACGATAAAACAAATGACAACATGTTGTTAAATGCACAAAAAAGAAGACATTTAAGAAAGAAAAGAAGAAACTTATTATTAAAACTCTCGTTCTCTCTCTCTCTCTCACTCATTCAATGCAGCATCCATTTTTATGATTATTGTTTTGTGTTTATTTGATATATGATTTAATGTCGTATTTACGAACATTTGACAGCTGCATAACGCGCATAATATGCAGCGCAGTAATGCATTTACGAACAGCCCCATCATCTCTAAAGGCGGTATTGGTGTCGTCATCGCCTTGTAGCAGAGTAGAGAAGTGTTTCCTCCACAACCTCAGCACCCCCTGCGGATCTGTTACCAAGTTTCCATTCTCATCTTTGAAGGAAGACGCTCCGGGCTTATAGGCCTCAGTTAGACACTTAACCTTTTGATAGAATTTTCGAGCGTTATTCGTACATCTATACATCTCGACTTCCTCACGCTCACGCCTTTCCTGCTCCCTCTTCTTGCGTCTGAAAATGTTTTATTGTATGTGGCGTTTTTCGCTGCCTTGCGACACTCCTCATCGTACCATTGGTTTCGTTGGGGTGGGCGCTCGAAACCAAGGACTGTTTCCGCAGTATTGTGCAAGGAGTGGGAGATATTGGCTGGAACGGTGGAGCTTATCAGAGAGTTGAGCGGAGAACGCCTCAGCTGCCTTTTGTGATCGCGGTTTCTTAACGACCAGCTTTCGCAGTGCACTAGATCGCGCAGAGCTCGAGGCGCTAATGTGCGCACATCTAGTACACTGGATACGTGCCTTCCGTCCATCACAGTATGATCAATTTGGTTGGATGTTGATCGAGCGGGGGACATCCAAGTGGCCTTGTGAATGGCGAGATGCTGAAACTTTGTGCTACATACTACCATGTTACGCGCCGCAGCGAAATCGATCAGCCTCATACCATTGGAGGTATTGTTCGCGCGGAGGCTGCACTGTCCGATAGTGGGGCCAAAGAGACCTTCCCGCGCGACCTTCGCATTAAAATCTCCGAGAACGATTTTGGCATCATGGGCCGAGTATTTATCATATACGTCCTCGTGTTTAGCGTAGAAGGCATCTTTATCCACATCGTCCTTTTCTTCCGTCGTGGCGTCAGCACAAGTAAGGCTGATGTTGTGGAATTTTGCCCTGATACGAATTGTGGCTATTCTTTCGTTCGGCGTGAACCCAGAGACAAGATGACGAAGTCTCTTATTAACCACAAATACGCATCCGAATTCGTGCTTCTCAACCTGGCAGCTGTAATACACATCGCAAGATGCCAGCCTTTTGCATCCTTGCTCTATCCATCGCATTTCCTGTATGGCAGTGATGTCTGTCCTATATTTCTTGAGGGCATCCGCCAGCTGGGCGGAAGCGCCTACCCTGTGAAGGGTGCGGGCGTTCCAAGTGCCTATTCCTAAATCGTTGTCCTCTGAACGTTTGCCGTGGTCGTCAACTTTTGAGGGCATCTTTTTCAAGGCTATTGTTTTGGATTTCAATGGAGCAGATTTTTACGTGGTGGGTTCCAAGCCCTACGCACAACCCAAATTTAACGTCCAGGGTATTGGACTTCACTGCACGCATTAGTTAACATTAGCGGGTGCTAGAATGCCATCCATGAGCGGCCACGAGGAGGATGCGTGTCAACTTGAATACTGCAAGACAAGGATCGTCCTGTTGGTCGCCACGTTGACCACAGTGAGAAACCTTACCTTGATTAGCATTTCATCCCTCCAAGGTCATAAATTATATATTGATAATTCCTTTCCCTCACTTTTACGATTCCTTTCCCTCTTCAACATTTTAGATAGATATGTTTAAGGTGGGATAAAAATTCGAAAATCGTCTTGTGCGTTTATGCAAAGAAAATATGGAGTGGACATCCTAGATCAAATGCGTTAGTACTACAAAATTAACATTCACACTTCGAAATGGACTGAGCGTATAATAATGTACATTATTAATTTGGCGCTCACTGCTTCTTTTATGAAGTACTAAAATACACATGAAGAAAATGGTGTTTCGCAAAAAAGAGTACTAGGTTCTCCGAATTTTCGAGCTCAAGCAGCAATCCTTTTAATCAAGTTAGGAATAAGCAGAAAATGAGATCCAGGGGAAATTGTCTTATTGTCATAAAATTCATTTAATATATAAGAAATACACCGACTGATTAACTTTATCGAATATATTGGACATCACCTAGCAATCAGGTGAGACAAATTATATATAATTTGACTTCAGATTGTAAATCAGCTACCTTAAATTTGCATAATGCATGTAATTATTTTTGTTCAATGTCTGAGGGTTAATTATGAAACCATAAGATGTTAATATAAGCAATCTATGAAAAATAACCAAGAAAAATCTACACATTCAACAAACAAAAAATAACCAATTTAGTTTTGGACTCCTTGGCATTCACCTCTGTAGACGCACGACGTGAAAATTCGCATAGAGGCTAAGTTAGCACAAATTAATATTAATTGGCTATTAAATAGAAACTCATGTCTGAAGTTGGATTGCAAATTTCTACTGAAAAATTCGCTCTGAAATCAATACGCCGACTCATATAGAGAACATTTAAAGACTAAAAAATATTGAGTATTGTTGGAATTGCACCGTGGTACATTAAAAACTCGAATATTCACAAGGATCTGCTATCGGTCAAAGTAGAGATTAAAAAATATTTTTGAAATTTTCAGTATTGAAATATTGAAAAAGCTGCTATTCCACCCAAATCCTTTGGCTCGCAACACCATTGCCTCAGTTGACATATTCGTCCAAAAATAAGGAACTCTTATCTTTATACAAGATTAGACGTTGTCTAGAGATATAAAATAAGACAATATCTGAATTTATTCCTAGTGTTGACCGGGTATAAATATTTTTTTGTTATTATTGTTAAGGCTGGTTATTTCAGTGTAATTACAAACATAAGAAAATCTACCTTAAATGATCGACTAAAAAATCTGTCATCGACTTTTACTGTAAAATTTTAAATTGGTTTTAAAAACTCAATTAAATTTGTTTCTGTTCTATTTCTAATTAAAGGTATGTGAGATGTATAAAACCAAACGCAGAAAAGATGCCAAATAAATACAATGAAGAACTGGTGTTGGACCAATTAAAATATTTAGGAATGTTAGATATAATTCGGATACGCAGAGAAGGTTTTCCAATACATTTGACATTTGATGACTTTATAATTAAATACAGAAGTTTAATACGAGATAAGAAAACAGTACCTACTAAATCACATATAGAAGCTATTCTAAGTCAGCTAAATGTACCTCAGTCTAACTGGCAAATTGGTAAATCAAAAGTTTTTTTACGATCGAAAGCTTACGAGCCTTTAGAAGATACGAGAACTCATTTAGTTCATTCTAACGCATTAATAATTCAGAAAAATTGGAAACGTTATATTCAAGTAAAAACTTATAATAACATTCGACATTCAGCCTTGAAAATACAGCATGCTTATAGAGGATGGAAAATGCGAATACAATTTTTAAGAATGCGCCGAGCGGCTGTGGTAATACAAAGTCATTTACGTGGAGTTTACGCAAGGGAGGTATGTAAAAATATTTAGAAACAATTCCCTATATAAATTTGATCTTTATTAGACATAATATATACTATATAAATGAAACAAGTTTTATTCAGGGAATGTTTAATAATGTAATTTAATTTTTTCATGGCAATTAAATTGACTAATAAAATTTTGTGCAATATCCTGACTATTGAATACATAGTTTATACCTTAATAAAATTATCGTGCAAATATATTCGGACACAGTTTCGGAATTCTAATTCAAAAATTTTATTGAATTAAACTCGATTCGCATTTACTGCTGCTTACAAATCTTCGAATTACACATATGTCACCCTGTAAAAATACAACTCTACATGGTTGTTAACTTTTCCTTTATGTAGTATTAGACTATTTGAAAAATGAATTATATATTGTAGTAGAGACGCGCGCGATACCAACAGTCTAGAAGCATCCTACATTTTTATTTTCTTATTGTTTTTTTAATATTTCCTTTAAACGTATTCGTACGAAACTGAATTAATAAAACTATTTTTTTTTTTTATTTAAAATTAAAGTATCGTTGAGCGATAGTTTTTATTGCCAATATTTAATGTCCACGTTAGTGCCACATATGTTATGAGGGTATTGCTATGCTTAAAGTAACTCAATTGTTAAAAACGACACTTGAATGTATGATTTGTATTAGGCATATTCATATTTTTGTATTAATTCGCATATATTCTTTTTTTTTCTTATTAGCGATTCGTGTAGATGTTTATTCTGTGTTTATTTATATTTCTTTAGAACCTTCTACTTATTCAATTATCGTCACTTTATAACTGTCGACAATTTGCATAAAAATAACTCGGAAACAGTTCTGTAATTTCGTGTTATTCCTATATATTTTCGATTGCTTGAAATCTTTCGCCTACTAACACAGTGGATAAAAGTGTAGTCTAGTAGGTAGTGTGTTGTCTTATTAGACGTGAGACCACAGTTCAAATCTCAGGTCAGACGTCTCCAACAAGTCGAACTATGGAGAATATTTCTCCGGTAACTTAATCTCAGCAGATTTCTGGCAAAAACTCTGACAGTAAATAAAATTGCCACGGAACGTCTCACAGAAATCTGTCATCCGGAGTCAACTGTAAGTTGTATGTCCCCTCATTCATGGATAAAATTAAAACACAACATGAATAATGCGTGAAGATGGTCGTAATCCCGACTAAATGGTTATATTGGCCAATTAAGTTAACTAAGTAAGTGAACATATCGACGCCTCCGTTCCATAACATTCTAAGTCGAAAAAGTGTGTTTTGAGTTATGAGCTCTCAAAGTTTTCACGCGACATACGACTATATGTTTATTCTAAGTAGATTTTTCCCTATAACTTCGGAACGGATCGGCGCATCTTAACCAAATTTTGACAGTATTTAAGTTAGAGAACGTAGAGTTTAAAAATGCAAGAACATTAAAAACGTTCTAAGTACACTTAGAACGTTATAGAATGGAGGCGTCGATATGTACATTCGATGTAAAAATTTAAAAACAAATATTTGAAAGTTTCATTAATAGTACTTAGATTGTGATAAACATAATTACACTGAATTGAAAAAATATAGCAATGAAATAGCAAATATAATGATGTGAGAGCAAGGCGATGCTTCGAAGTTAATAGTCATTTCCCTCTTCCAGGTCTACCAAACATAATTAAAAAATAACCATTTATGCCGGAATAAATTAATTTATGTAGAAAAAGAAGTTTTTTATATCCATCAAATTTCCGAGGTTAATACAAAAAATATGTATATCTGCAGAAGTTATTTGCTACAGACCATAAATCCGTTTTACTACGTTGTGTGTTTTATTTTATATCTGCAGAATTTGTTTGATACATGTTCGAATCTCATAAGACCGTCTTATTACGTTGTATGTTTTATTTTAAACACGTGTGTTATCCATAAAAATAGTTATAGTTACGCTGCTCAGAAAAAATGCTAATCGTAGTTTAGTAAACAATTGAGTGGAAGAAATGCTTGACGTGCATCTTAACTACAATGGCCTTAACTTGGTCCGATCGAAATTTCATTGTTTTTATTAAAACATTACGATGGGAAAATAAAGCAGTATGAATAACCCACTGTGACTTGTAGGGATTCAAGCAGAGGGCATTCGCAATTGAGACGTCGCCATTATTTGTAGCTTGCTAAAATTTGTTGTTGATTTTGTCAATCGGACAAATTACAATAGGTCTTTCAATAGAGACTTCCGAACTTTGGCAGTCGTTTTCGCTTCGCTAGATGGGCCAACGACAAAAACGGTGATGTCGATTTTGCCAAAAAAAAAATTATCTCTTCGGATGAAGCTCATTTTCATCTTGGTGGGTACTTTAATAAGCAAAATTGCGGTATTGGGAAAATCCAAACGTGTTCTTACAGAAACCAATGCACCCATTACGAGTGACTGTTTGGTGCGGCTTGTAGACCGGATGCATCATTGGTCCATATTTCTTTGATGGACACACCTATCGCACCATGATTGCATCATATCTTCAAGGTATCGATGTGAACGGTGTTTGGTTTCAACAGGATGGTGTAACTTGTCACACATCTCATGTCACAATTGATTTATTGCGTCAAACGTTTCATGGCCTTTTAATTAGCAGAAATGGTTATGTCAATTGGCCGCCAAGAAGCTGCGATTTGACACCGTTGAACTATTTTCTGAGGGTCATCGTTACAGAAAAATGTTATGCGGACAAACCAGCAACAGTTGAGGATTTGAATGCCGAGATACGACTGAATGAGGTACTGTGAGGCCAGCCGCGGCAGCCATATGAATGAAATAATATTCCATTTCTAGCCGGAACAATTATATTACAGAACAAAAAATAAATTTGGAAAAATTTCAAACCGTTTTTGTTTTATTGCATTTTTAAATTTAACCTTTTAAATTAGTTTGTCATTTATTCAGCCTGTTTTAACAAATCACAATGGGACCATGACAACGAAGTGCCTTTACTGAATGCGCTCAGACAACTGACCCTAATTTTCATCAGAGATAGAGAAATTTGCAAAAAGTCCCACAACTGTGGAGTCCCATTACTGAGTTCCACATCACTAATTGAGCCTTATAATTCCTTGTACTGTAACAGTTTAAATATAAATTTACATACCTTTGCGTTTGTATGGTTTTTTCAGATTAATCGTCGATCTTTAAATTTTTTACAACCGTGCTATCAGTTCAGTGGGTAGTATTCGTTCGTCGTTTATATTAGTAGGTTGATGTGCAACTTCGGATTTTGTATGTATACTAAGGAATGTAATTCTTTCTCTATTTTACAGCAAAATGAAAAAAAAACAAGGAAACTTGTTTCCGACAAAAATATTAAAATTTTAATTGGAAACATTGGAGCTCGATGTTTCTGTTACTCCCTCTGATGGTGCTTTTTCCTACCTTTGCACAAACAAATCCAAATATACAATTTTTTATTGAAAAGTGTAAATATTTCATGTTATTATTTTTGAATTTATTTAAAAATTGAAATTTGAAATTTGTTGAAAAAACTTGTTTTGTTAGAAAATAAAGCTTTGAAGTCGCCGTAGTCTAATAGATAGTGTGTTGGCTTATTAGACATGAGCCAACGGTTCAAACCCCAGGACAAGCATTTCCAACAAAACATAAAAAAACATTTCTTGGGGAACATGGCTAATCAAGGAAGTAGCATTCTCTTCAACCTTATCTAAAAATTGATCATCATCTTTTCTGCAGTCCTTTTAGTTTGTTAACGAATGCCTACTTTATGGCTGTATACTGCTTCTGTATATTCACGATTTAGACGTTGAACCTTTGTGCCTGCAGCTCATTTTTCACTCGGTGTCGATATTCTCTTTTTAACCTCCAATGCCACTCTAGAATTGACCAATATGTTCGTTGACAATTGACTTCAATCTTCCATAGAATACCCTTGAATGCATTTTAAATATTGGATATAAAACATTGATATTCCATTAATTGCCATTGTTATTTCAACCATTCAGTGCGCAAAAGCTGGTCAATGCATTTTTACAGCTTTTTGCTCAAGCATATATGAATAAATTAGCCGGAAGACCATCTGCCCCAGCAGCGATATTATTTTTAAGTTTGGTCCATATATAGATTTTTTAAAAGCATTTCGTGAAGTCAAAATCCATATAATATTTATGTATTTGTCCATGTTAAAGAGAACTTCTTGGCAACGAATATCGCTTGCAATCAAGTAAGGTTATCATAAAGCATTTCCACCTAGAATATATCTCTGCATAAGTCATGTTATAGGTCAGTGTTTTTTCTAAAAGCATGCCTGAAGTGGTCACTATTTCAAATATCTTATCAGAAATAGTTGTTTCACTGTCAGTTTAGACCGAAGGTACGTTGAGATTCCGATGTATTCTAGACTTTTGGATGAACCACATACATACATAATTGGTCATTACAACCCTTCACTCAGGTTTACGACCTAGTTTCTCACACCACTTATGTTATGTTGCATTGCAATCAAAACGCTATAAACACATAAGAGGCACAAAATGCTGCGCGGCAATCCTTTAAAAATATTATATATGTAGCTTAGATTTATGCTTACTAACTAGTACATTTCGCAAACTTTTAATTTAATTCGTGCTCTATGCTCGGCTTCTATCCCAAGTTTCTAAGTCGGGTATCTACTAAGGTGTATGACAGGATATTATATAGGAGTGTTGGGGCACAATTTGGCTATTAACTCGAACGTGAACACAATTTTGTCCATTCACATTTTCTCTCCATACCTCTCAAGCTCAGTCGGTGTGTTATTGGAATGAGTGTTGAATTCCATTTCCGAAGTATATACAATAGATATTACAATATAAATCAGAACACCGGCAGCAACCAGTGGCAAAGCATTAACAAAAACACTTCCATGATCTCTAAAATTTATGCCGATAATATAATTTTCAATAGATTTTTAATATTAATAAAAAATTTAGTTTAGGCACAAAGTGCAAAGGTAGGAATTGTTGATAAACTTTTAAAATGACCAGGCTAATATTTTTGTTTGAATGCTTTTCTTATGACTGCTTCATAATGCAGATTTTTTTCTTTCCAAACCACTTTGATGGTTCTGTTCGTATTTAATACCAATATTAATTCAGTAATAATAATTTATGACCTGTATGAATTCGCTTTTGTGTGCGACTTATATGTTCAAATATCAATTTAGGCCGGGAAAATTATTTACTATTTTTCAAAACTCGAAATTTAGAAATAGTATAGCAGAGTTTACGTTATTTTACAAAATACCGTCGTAAACTATTTAAGGGTGGTATCCTTTTTGGCCAACAAGGGGTGCCATGTCGAAGTGGCGAGTTAAATTTTATATATCTTTCAATGTTTTTAGTAATTTCCCACAATGAATAATTTGGGTCAGAAGTAGCCTCAAGTTTTTTTCAAATCTATGAAATGGAGTTTTTTGAAAGAGATGGATCAGACTTTAAATTGAGGGGGTCAGTGGTGTTGACATTGGTTTTGAAATCTTCTTTATCTGTGGACCCGTGAAGATTACAGCATTTTCGCAAGTATTGGTAATACTCTATTACACCCAGTATACCACTGATTTTTGGAAGTTCTTTGTTGAAGTTACCTATAGAAGTACCAGTATCTGCTGGTGTTTTCAATCAATATTTTCTGTGAAATTAAAAATATTAAACACTAAAAAGACAAATTTTGAGATGCTTTTAAGAAATTTCCAATAATAATGCTTAACTAAATTTCAGTTCTGAAGTCAGAAAAGATGTTATTACTAGAGATTTGTCATTTTACATTATTTGGGGATCTATTTCATAATGAACATATCCCGTTTAAAGTTTCTATAACGTCATGCAGTTACAAATTGCAAGCATTAGTGAGCATGTTGTAGAGCTAGGGCTGCCAGATTCCGATTCGCAAAAAGCTGGACATTGGCTTTGAAAAAGCTGGACAAAACAAAAAAAAAGCTGGACATAAAAAATACTGAGAAAATGTTAATTTTGGTTTTGTGTAAGTAATTTTTATTAAAATATCCATTGCTATCAACATATATACATATGTATTACTATTTAAAAATTTTACAATTAAATAAATTCATTCTTTAAAATTTATTTAACTAAACTTAAATTTTTTCGGTTCAGTCCGTCACATACATATTTGCATATGCATATGTATGTATGTAAGAATTAAAATTAAATACTAAAAACAGAACAATAAAAAATAACAATTCAGTCTAGTTTGATTTTGTTTATACTAGTTTGTAGTTTGTAGGCCATTTACACTACAGCGAAATCTAGTAGATTAGATTTCAAATCTTGCTCAAAATCTACAACGTTTACACTGGATTTATTTGACAGTAGCAAGATTTCATTTTAATAACAAAAACAGCTGACTGAAATTTAAAAGAAAATAATAATATTTTAGTTTAACCCTAATCAAGTCAGGAACAATTTTTACAAATCCAGTCAAAATGTGTCTCAAAGGCACATAAAAAGAATTTACGTATTAATTTTGTTAACTTATTTTTATTTTATTAATATTATTTATTTATTTTCGCATTTTAAGCAAACTAGAACTTTCGAACAATGCTCGTTGTAAGTATTTTTGTGGTAAATACTGCAAGACTGCTTACACATTCTGCATATCTTCGGTGGGCACATATAACATCTACGTCGCATATCTGTCTGCCTTGGCTGGTTTGAGAATACATCCTCGTGTTGTATGGGCCGAACATTTGACAAATTATTTGTATTTAATTTTAGAAGACTACGGCAAATAATGGGTGCCAGAACTCTTCGTAACTCATTATAACTCATTATTATATTTAATTTTGTTGTTCACCAACAATAGAAGTAATAGTTAGCGTTCTCATATATGCCTCATAGGCACATTTTGACATGATTAAGAACATTTTTGATTGAAACAAAATAAAAAATAAAAAGAAATTAATTTATTACTAGAAATTTGTAAATTCTAAATAAAACAACTGAAAGTAGGAATTCAAGAAACAGTAAGAACTAGAACCTATATTTAAGGAAGTTACAACATGACCAAGTGAAATATGTGTCGGAGAGGCACATGTTGACTTGATTAGGGTTAAATTGAAATTTCATTTTTTTCCTGCTCAGCGTTGTATTCTTAAGTATTATTTGGCAAAACACATAGTTGCATTTCTATTTTTACTAGATTTTGAGTAGATTTTGCCGAAATCTACTAAATAAGTAGATTTCGTTTTGTATAGGAAATCTAGTTAAAATCAACTAGATTTGGCTCGAAATCTCATAAGTACTAGATTTCGCTGTAGTGTAAATGGCCTATTGGTAAAAAAAAAAATTTGTAGTAAAGTAATGATTTGACTAAGATAACATGAAAATTATTGCCCAAGTTATTGCAGTGTACTAAAAAATTTCTATTTAGCTGGACAAATTAAATTTTAGCTTGAAACTGGACAAGCATCAAAAAAGCTGGACAATCCAGGCAGGTCCAGCCAGGCTGGCAACCCTATGTAGAGCATAGATCATCCTTTTGATAATAGCAATTGATACCTTTAAGCTTGTAATAATTGCGCCTTTTTGAGTTTTCACATCTGTAAACAGTATATAATGTATAAAAACACAAATCCTTAAGGTGCACCTGCTAAAACCTTGTTCAATATGTATACGAACTAATGAAAATGCCATACATTTTTTTGTTATCGAATTGAAAATCCTTCTTATCTGGTGCGCTGTAGAGTCGTCTTTATAGAACGCTATAGTTTTCAGTGATTTCATATACCCTACTGAATATAATTTTTTTGAACCTCTAGTCAAGGTAGTTTATTAATGTTGATTGGGCTATATTCGAGTGGATCACAGAACGAAAAGATTTTTAATCCCGAGACCAGACTGTACGTCCTAATTTTTGGCTATATTTGAGTTGACATCACGTCGCGAATTAATTAGCTTTTTCTGAAATCTCGTTGCGCCTTTTAAATTTTTCCAGTCTGTTACTGGCAGTGATGTCAATAAGACGCATTTTTAAAGAGAGCAACGGTAGTGCCATTTTTTCTGATATTAATTCTACCAAAATAAAATAAAAGCAATTATATTTTAGTATCACATGTCTTTAGTTAAAACAATAAATACAAACATTTTAAAAACTGAACGACATTCTCTATCGCATCAACCATTATTACTTCGAAAGGAAATACTAAACACAATTACACATTTCATGTTATTTTGAAGTGAAGTTTTATTCATAATAACAAATTAAAAATATTTAAAAAATAAAAAATCAAATGTATGACTGGTGATGGTGATGATGCCAACTCACAAGCGTGCTGAAAGTAGATCTCCAATTGGCCAACCCAGATATATCTAATGGAAATCGATGTAAAAGTTTGGATACAGAGAACAATGATGATGACAAGAAACCACTGATTATCTTAAGCCACCACTAATTTTTATTCCTAACGTAAACAGTATTGTAAATATGATAAATAACAGTTGATTCAATTCAATTATTCTCAGAAATGATTTTACATACAAGTTCATGAGAAATAAAAAATTAAGATTGCGATAAATGGCATAGATTGGTAAAGAAAACTAACTAAGTATTTTGTTAATAGAAAAATTGGTTTTAATAAATACCAAATATGAAAACGACAGTTTTCATCATACTACACCTATAGAAGACATTAAAGATCACCTTATAGAACAAGGTCTGCACTTAAGAAATGCTGGTAATATTAGAAGTAGAGTTGCAAAAGTTCTCCTTCCAACGTTCTATGTTGATCACGATCTAAAAAATAATAACAAGGAAATTTATAATATTTGCTACATTAGTAATGCTCAGTAATGCCTTCAGAGTTATCCTCATTGCCTTCAGCTACCTTAACTTTCTATGTAAAGCTTTTAACTATGTTATGTGTTGCCTTTTCTATTGAATTTGTTCTATTCGGTTTTTATTCCAACTTTATGATATTGCTGATTGTCTCAATTATCCTCCTGTATTGTCCTTGTTTAATTTTCTATTGCAGCTCTACTTTGTTCTTGGACTTCTCTTCTGACAGCTCTAATTCCCGTCTGTATGTCTTCTCTAACTTCTTATAATAGCCATAATTTCTAGTGAGCTTGTTGCATAAACTTCCTTTTTCTCCTTTCCAACTTTTTCTGTACTATAGTTCAATCCTTCTACCGAGTGTGTGCAGGTCGTCTTGTTTAAAATCTTTCAATTTTATTTTAATATTTTATTATAATCCCTTCTCTAACACTAATTGCTTTAATTTTCATTTAAAATTATATCTTCCCATTTCCATGAATGCAACTTAAAATATAAGTATTTTTTTACTTTTGTTGGTTGTCGTCTATTTATTTGAATAAATCCTTTATTTAATATCAATTTCTTATCAAGTCTACAATACAACTGTGTTTAAACCTTAAGCTTGTTATTACTACTAAATATTACTGTATTTCGATTTTCGTTTTTGCTTAACGTTGTAATTATGTGCTGATTTGTTCTTGTAATAGTTTGTTCCATAATTTGCTCGTTGTTTTGTTTGGAGTTTTTCTTGTTCCCTCTATGTTTACCAAGTACCCTGGGCAGATCAGGTTATTCAAAAAATGTCTTTACTCTATCCGAAAAACGTTGTAAATTCAGATTCGTTCAACACAGTAACAATTTTCGAAAATGTTTAAGAATCACATAACTTTTGCTAGTAAAAGAGGAAGATCTGAAAAAACTGTGACAGAAAACAAAAACTTCAGAGTTCTCCAGACGTTAGATCTACATCTCACCATTTAGAAGCATTATGTCTTAAGTATGTAAAAGATGCTGTTATATTTTGAATGAAGCCTTAGCATTATTAATGGACTTCCATACCAAACTCTTTAAAGTGTCATTATGGCAATTATTTCCTCAAAAAATACTACTTCAGCTTACAAAAGAATTTTTAGAGGCAATCTGGTCTACATTAAGCAATATTACAGTAATTAAAATTGTTCTTTGCATAATGTATTGTTGCAGGGGCCTTCGAGATAGAGCATTCGGAAGTTCAGCCATTCTAATTAATTCAGAACTTTAACATCACTTCTTGGCCAAATAACAAATATATGTTTTGCTTCCTTCCTAGATTTTTTACGACAGAAGTAACTGCATTACTCAATCTTCTTATTACAGCTAGAGGTCGTGTGATGGTTAATAAAATATGTAAAATGGGTTTACCATAGACATTATTTCGTAATGTCAACTAACTTATTGACCTATGGATAGACAGAAAATTCTTAATGATGCTGAATTTGGAGTATTGAAGGTGAACTGGATTCTCACTGCCTCACTGGATTCGTCATTAGACTATTATTACCTCACTGACTATTATTACCTGGAACCTTAAACGACCTGTCGTATTCAAACCTACTTTATAAAATGAATCCAGTGGTTGGGTTATTTGTTAAGACGCCTTTTGCACGTTGAAATTAGTTTCGAAACAAGTTTCAAAAACTTTTTTGCATTTTCTTTTAAAATATCTTTCGCTTTTGCACGTAAAAAATTAATTTCACAAATTTTGTTTTCTTTTATCGCGTCATTCTGCTGTTTTTGACAGTTATAACTTTATTTGGCATTGTGATTTAAGTTCAAACAACGCCAGACAATTCTTTAAAAATGAACATTATATGAATATTATATTTTTTATAATATTATAATATATTATACATATATTTATGTATGTATTATTATTTTTTAATATATTTACCTTATTTATTGATTTTTATTTTTTCATTTTTATAATTAATTGTTTGGTACTAAAAATTTTCTTTTGCAAATGTTTTGATTTCAAACACAAAATAAACAAAAAGTAATGTTATTTTAAATAAGGAAAATTTATATTAAAACGTTGACTGCCCACTACGAGATAATTCATAGTTGGCTCTAGAACGGAACGCAATCTACGAGTTATCTCGTACTCATTAAACCACTTTTTCTCCTAAAAAAACATAATTTTTATTTTTGATGATACCTACGATTTAAAAATAGAGTTTTTTAAGTAATATAATGTAAAAAAATCAAATTGTCATTTTTGGCCAGTTTTTTGAAAATTGCCGCGGCAGTCAGCATGTTAACTTCACTATGCGAAACAAAAAATAAAAGAAAATGTGAAATCAAATACAACTCTGTGTATATACGAATAAAGAACAAAGCAACTTTTGCGAGTACATGAAATTGTGAAATCACCCCCGCTCGTTTTTCCCCTCTCTCCTACAAACTCAAGAGTTTTGAAATTTGTTTCGAAACAAATTTCAAGGTGCAAAATGCGTCTAAGTAACTGCAGCTTATTTGTATATACCTGTGACCCGTCCTCACTCCCAACTAGGGTTGCCAGCCTGGCTGGACTTGCCTGGATTGTCCAGCTTTTTTGATGCTTGTCCAGTTTCAAGCTAAAATTTAATTTGTCCAGCTAAATAGAAATTTTTTAGTACACTGCAATAACTTGGGCAATAATTTTCATGTTATCTTAGTCAAATCATTACTTTACTACAAATTTTTTTTTACCAAAGTACAAACTAGTATAAACAAAATCAAACTAGACCGAATTGTTATTTTTTATTGTTCTGTTTTTAGTATTTAATTTTAATTCTTACATACATACATATGCATATGCAAATATGTATGTGACGGACTGAACCGAAAAAATTTAAGTTTAGTTAAATAAATTTTAAAGAATGAATTTATTTAATTGTAATATTTTTAAATAGTAATACATATGTATATATGTTGATAGCAATGGATATTTTAATAAAAATTACTTACACAAAACCAAAATTAACATTTTCTTAGTATTTTTTATGTCCAGCTTCTTTTTGTTTTGTCCAGCTTTTTCAAACCCTTTTTGCGAATCGGAATCTGGCAACCCTACTCCCAACTAACAATTTGACTCATCCTGTTAGTGTACCCTTCCTGTACCCATACGTTTTGAGTTATAAGAGAGCCGAAGTCAATCCATTTTTGTTTCATTTCCAGTCTCAACTTTATTTACATTTACTTTTTACATATTAAAACTTTTTTCCGAAGTCAAACCAAAAAAGCTCTTGGTATAGATACAGCCAGTTAAAATATGCTTATTGAAGTATCTGGGATAGCAATTAAAATAATTTCACAACTCGCATACGATATTTTACCCTCAAGCCTACAATCTAAAATGATAGCTTAAAGTGATGAGAAAAATTATAAAGACAACAATGCGACACAGAAATTTGATGAAGAAAGTAATGAAAAAGAATACGTAACTGCATTTATTCTCAGCTTATGTATCACAAAAACTAATTTCATTGCTGTTCTATTTAATTTTCTTATTTTACATTTTTTATTAAATCAAATTCACATATCATTACAACCCTTCAGTAAGGATTATGTACCTAGTTTCTCACATCACTTATGTTGTGAGTGATAATTTTGTGCATAAGTAGCGGGTCCTACAGTTTAAAGTCGACTCCGAACGACAGATTATTTGAGAAACTTTTCATGGCAATTTTGTTTACTCTCAGAGTTTTTGCCAGAAATCTGCTGAGAGGAAGTCACCGAAGAAATTTTTTTTATATTTTCGTTTTGATGTCTGACCTAGGGTTTGAACTGTGGCTTACTAACCCAACACTACCTACTAGACTACGGCGACTTCATTAAATTATTAAATTAAAATTTAAATAAAAATTCATTCTGTGAAAAATATATTATTATTATTATTATTTATTATATTTATTTATCTATATATATAAAAATGAATGTTTGTTTTATAAGTTGGCATGATCAATTTAGGACAGGTGGTGCCACTGAAAATTACTCAAAATTAATTGAATCGTAAACTATGCATTTGATCATGTGTTAATCGGATAAATATCAGACATTTTAAGATTCATCATTTATGATTTTAATAACATTTAGTATAACTCATTCCCGTAAAATGTCAATCACAACTTTGAAACATTTTAATTTTGAATATTTTTTAAAAATGCTGTTGGATTCAATTGGATTGGGTACATTGTGAGATTCTAATAAATTTAAACGCATTTTTCATGTCATTCCCATGCAATCATGCCTCCAAAGCGACCAGCAATTGGAAAATCTTCGAGTACAAGTCGCTGTGGATCGATCGAATGCGTACTACTTATTCCCGTTCGTCTGAATCATCTGGACAACGGGAAACAAAATCCATAAACTGATTCAAAATTAATTGGATATTTGTGTAATGTCTTTCTTCAAATTTATTTTTGTTGGTGGCGCAGTAACACGCGCAGGGTCCAGCTAGTAACATATAAAAATGAATGTTTGTTTGTATGTAATTAATAGAATCGTAAACTATGCATTTGATCATGTTATGACCTTCAGCAAAGTTGTTGCGCATAAGCCGGGGAAGGTTCCTAAGTTGGTATGACCAATTTCCGAAAGGTGGCGCCACTGAAAATTTCTAAAAATGATTTCAATCGTAAACTGTGTGCTTAATCATGTTATGATCTTTAGCAAAGTTGTTGCGCATGAGCCGACGAAGGTTTCTAAGGTGGTACGGTCAATATCCCACAGGTAGCGCCACTAAAAATAACTAAAAATATATTAAATCGTAAACTGTGTATTTAATCATGTTATGATCTTTAGCAAAGTTGTTGCACATGAACGAACGAAGGTTTCTAAGTTGGTATGACCAATTTCCGACAGATGGCGCCACTGAAAATTACTAAAAATGAATTTAATTGTAAACAGTGCAATTGATCATGTTATGATCTTTAGCAAAGTTTTTGCGCATAAGTCGACGGAGGTTTCTAAGTCAGTGCGATTAATTTCCAATAGATAGCGCTACTGAGAATTATTCAAAATGAATTGAATCGTAAACTATGCATATATCGGACAAATACCAGACATTTTAGGATTCATCATTTATGATTTTAATAACATTTAGTATAACTCATTCCCGTAAAATGTCAATCACAAGTTTCAAACATTTTAATTTTGGAAAATTTTTAAAAATGATATTGGGTTCAATTGGATTGGGTACATTGTGAGATTCTAATAAATTTAAACGCATTTTTCACGTCACTCCCGTGCAGTCATACCTCCAAAGCGACAACTAATTGGTGGACGTACACCTCAAGAAGCATTGAGACTGCAAAATCTTTGAGTACAATCATATCCATAAAATGATTCAAAATTAATTGGATATTTGTGTAGTCTTTTTATCAAATTTATTTTTGTTGGTGGCGCAGCAACACAGGCAGGGTACAGCTAGTATATTATAATAATACATTTGCAATAATTTAAGCTCTAATCTTGTTGTTGTTCGTAGAGACTTCGTTGTTTCCAGACATTCGGGCATGATCTGAAAAACGCAAATGGCCTAAATTTTAAGTTTTCCTTTTACAAACACCAAGTGGCTGTTCTGCCGAACGCAAATCGCTAAAATTTTGTTTATACGATTCGAAATCGCCAAATAGGTGTTCTGGCAAACGCTTAACGCTAAAAATTTGCGAATTCAAATCACAAGAGTTTGCAGTGAACTGATGAAATATGCTCAAGCAGAACTTTAAAATTAGAATTTTTAAATCTGGAGAAAATCAAAATGAACATACGAGACGATGAGCATTGATCTTTTAAGTTTTCTGTTCTTTATGTGAAAATTTTTACCATTTTTTGTCGCTTTTGTCTTGTATTCTGTATTTGTTAAATTTTGTTAGTTATATGAAACAATACTGAATTTTTTCAATGATTTGAAGTTTCGACAGATGTTTAGTTATAAACATGTCGATAGTTTTATTTTTTAATTCCTTTTTTCTTTATTTAAACCTATAAACCTGAATTCTAAAAACATATACACAATTATTTATAATAAAGGAAAATTTCTAATAATAATAATAATACTGAATTTTTTAAGTTGTATGTTAAGTTGCCATCTACCGATCCAATTACACCTGGAATTTTAAACTTTTGATAGAAAAGATTTTTGTAGCTTTCGTTTATTCATCTGTCATGTCCAAACTGATCCAGAGAAGGCATAATCTTTCTTCAAAAACATTAAGTAGATCCTATAACATTTTACACAATGTAGAACGTCTCACACTGAGATTTGTATCAATGGCAATCTCGCCTTGCAAGGAACCGACCGCCAGAAATCTTAAAGCGCTCAGAAAACTTATCGTGTCTGGAATAGTACTTTCACATGTTTGCGCAGCAGTTTCTTCATAAACCATTCTAAATGCAGTTTTATTCAGCCGGTAAAGGGCTATAAAACAACACAAAATCCACATATACACTGAGCGCAAAAAGTGAGTAAACACCACTGAAATAATTCATTTCCTTAGGATAGCGAGAAAAGTAAATGAGAATAGTCGAATAAATTTCCAAAAATAAAAACGTTTATTTATTACTTATAAAATTTTAAAACAAACGTGTTGACTCACTTATGACGCTCACTGTACATTACTCCTTTATATATATACATTACTCCTGCTCCGGAACGTCTAATGGGTTAGAATAATTCCTCAGGACACGTGTTTTTAGTTTTTCTTTTCTGGATTGCAGCTTTTTTTTATTTTTTTAGTGTTGATTTCATTTTTATTTGTAATGCTAAAACATATGTTTTAATTTTTTCGTAAACGACTAAGAAAAATGAAAGATCGTAAGTAAAACGCATGAGTTTCAGAACATCCTGAAATAAATTTGGCGTTTTTTAAATCAGTTGATTGATTGTCAGAACATACCTGATTGTCAAACATATGGTCAACAAGATTTTAGCTTACTGAATCCAGTACATCGTAACACGTAGCTTGAATTAATTCCCAAAGTTTATCACAATTTGTGATGCACAATTTGTGATACACTTTCCTCTCCTTGTTGATTTCATTACATTCCATAAGTTCTCGATCGGGATCGGATATGTAGACAGTGCGGCCCAGTATAAGTATTTGATATTGTTGTCTTCGAAGCATTGCTAACTGCACTTTATAGTATATTTAATATAATGTAGCATGCAAATTTGAAGGATTACAACATAATCTGTTACCCTCCAAGTGTCTTTTGCACGACATTACCACCACCGTACCAAACTCCTTTAACAGCCTCTTATGCAAATATATTAACAAACTGAAACATTGAAAACAACACAACTAGAGGATCAACAATAAATACAAAAAATATAACAACAAACAACGAAACTCATAATATTAAACAAAAATCATCTCTCCCGCTTGATGATCAAACCGCGCAAATTGCTGAACAAAACATAATCCAAACAACATAACTTACTTTCTTAATTGGCCATTAACAACCCGATTAACGGATTTCGGCCTGCCGCAACCAGTGTTCGAAAAAATACTCTAAAGTACGCAACGTTTATATACTGTACTGAATGTCGTGGGTAACGAACACAAACACATTCACTACAACGAGAGCAAAGCTCTTCGTTTCTATTTTAATGTTTGTGAACATGTACGCAAACTCTAACAGAACGTACTGAACATAGTTCACAAACACTATTTCTTACTGTTTGTGAACAAAGTACGCCAAAAAGATCAGTACACAACGAAAAAATTGGGTTTTAGTGAACTTTTTTGAGTACACTAACAGTTTTTAGTGTACGCGAGAGTTTATATTCTCATTCAGTATTTTTAGAGATCGCGTTGTGGTTATTGATGCCATTTAATATTCTTTAGGAATAATACATATACATATTTCGCTTCAGAATTCAAAGAAAAATCTGTGAATTTATCTCATTGTAAAGGCAAGGAAAAATTTCATCAAACGGACAATATCATTATGGAAAGTTTTACATACATAAGAATGTTTGGAAATTTTATGGTGGCTAATTTGCGAAACAGAGAACCTTCAAATATATCCCTTTGAAATATCACAGTTACCTGAAATATTTAATGATAGTAGGTGGTTTGTTGGCTTATTCCTACCTTGATGGAGCCGCAGGAATTGCTCAACGTCAGTCTGCATAGCTTTATCAGCTTCGCAGGTATACTGAGCTCAGACATTGTGGCAAAAACACGATCCCTTATGGGGTTATCGAAGGCTGCCTTATAGTCGACAAAAAGGTGGTGTGTGTCGACTTGTTTTTCGTGGGTCTTTTCCAGGATTTGGCGTAGTGTGAAGATCCGGTCGACTTGCCAGGTCTTGAAGCCGCACTGATAAGGTCCAATCAGTGTTTTGACGAGCGGCTTCAGTCGTTCACACAATACGCCTGTAAAAACCTTATATGCGATAGAGAGAAGGCTTATACTTATAGTTGGCGCCTATCGTAGCGTCTCTCTTCTTCAGGATAGGACAGAGGACTCTGAGGTTCCAACAGTTGGGCATACTTTTCTCTAGCCATATTTTGTAAATAAGCTGGTGAATGCACTCTACCAACTCATTACATCCGGTCTTAAACAATTCAGTGGGGAGGTCATCAGATCCTGCCGCTCTATTGTATTTAAGAAGCATAATCGTGACTTTGACCTCTTCATCATTATCACCGTCATCATCGATCGGATTTGGAACATCATCTCTAAAGGCGGTACTGGTGTCATCATCGCCTTGTAGCAGAGTAGAGAAGTGTTTCCTCCACAACCTCAGTACCCCTGCGGATCTGTTACCAAGTTTGCATTCTCATCTTTGGAGGAAGACGCTCCGGGCTTATAACCCTCGGTTAGACGCTTAACCTTTTGACAGAATTTTCGAGCGTCATTCCTACATATATACATCTCAACTACCTCACGCTCACGCCTTTCCTGCTTCCTCTTCTTGCGTCTGAAAAGGCGTCTCTTATCCCTTCTCCTCTCTCTATAGTTTTCGACAATGGTTCGCGTAGTTGTTTACTGTAACGTTTTCTTGTATGTGGCGTCATACAACAACCAAATCATCGAAAAACATCTCTTTCACAGTCTTCCGAACTAACTAAAGACAAAAAAATCGAACTATTTAGCACTACTCTTAAAAACTCTCTTAATTTAAAACAATATATCACATCTAAACCTTTAACATAAAAAACTCCAGCTCTATTAAATCAAAATTTAAAAATCACACTCGAAAAGAAAAATGCTAACTCAATACATGCTCAATCTAAGCAAATAAACGAAAGCAAATGCAATTACCAAAAAAAAAATTAAAAATGCGATATCGTAATTACTGAAGCCTTGATATTATTAACTTCAATATCTAAATGTATATAAAAATAATTCAGTGGAATATAAAGGATTATGGAAATGGATGGATGGGATAGGAAAAAAATACACTGATATTGTACTACTAAGTAAAAATTACAAACCTTACATTGTCTGTCCACAGGAAACGCATATGAAAAAATCTGAGCATCCCCGCTACCAAACAAATTTTCATAATGTTTATTGCTCGCCAAAGTTGTGGAATTTTGGTACATAAGAGTGAAACAGGCATTTTCTTTAAAGAGAAGTATTCGAGATATCTCTTTTTACTTGAAGAAGCCGTTTAAGATAAAAAAACCTGTCCATTCTGAATAATGGTTCACCCACACATTTCTCAACTCATAATACGTTTACATGTGTAGATATTACTCTGTGCTCATCATCTCTTTTACCCTACTCATCATGGGAAATTGCAGTGATCACTACCCTATTCTAACTAAATTTTTCTTTAATTGTAACTGCGTAATCGTCCTTTACATCACCGTCTTCTACAATATACGCTTCAGTTATGCTCGTGCTAACTGGATAACTTTTAACAAAAAAATTGCGTCTTCAATTGATGAGGTAAATGTAGATGTCAATTTTAATAAAAGAGTTGTCTCTATCCAGAAATTAAATCGTTCTTCATTTAATTCTTCAATTCCTCCAAACATAAAACACAATACCGTGGTGGTACAAAAAACTTGCTAAGTTGGTTTTGGTGCTTGGAAACGATTCAAACGATTAATGACAATAGAAAACCTTACATTGTATAGAAAGGTGAACGCCCAATTCAATATAGAGAAAAAAAGTCGCAAAAAATTGTGTTTTGAAGTATTCACAGAAAACATTATTCCAAAAACACAAGAATAATATGGAAAGATATACGTAAACTAATAGGTAATTATGAACCTAAAATAATAAAAGCTATGGAATACAATATTCAGTCGTTCTAAAGACCAACCGAAACGGCCATATGCTACGGAAATTATCTATCCAACATGTCTAACTTTAATCATTTCACAAAAGAGTATAAATTATTACAAGGCATTAAAATTGAGAGTTAATTATAACCCAAATAAACATGCTAATTTCCTCGAATTACCCAAAAATTTGGAATAATTAAGTTGCTGTTTAAACCAAACGACAGGATCTATAGCAGGATCTGACCAAGTCACATATAACATTTTAAAAAATGCCAAACAAACCTGAAACAAGAGATACCTAAGCTTTACAATAAGATTTGTAACACCAATATAATCCCTCAATCATATAACACTGCCATTATTTTATTATTGCTATCCAACAGAACAATTTCCTTATTACCATATACGGTTAAACTTTTAGAAAAAATAATATCCAAACTTTGCAAATAAAATCTCACCCAATCAAGTTGGTTTTAAATCCAAGTATGGCACAACAGACGCTCTTACCTATGTAGATCATATGATTTCAAAAAACGTATCAACTAGAAACTATATTTCTATTCTCTCAATAGATTTCGATAAAGCTTTTGATAGGATCGGCATCCATCTAGTACTAAATAAATTACATGATTGGAAAATTGGACCAAAAATGTTTAAATTCATTAAAGAATTTCTATCTAGCGGAAAATTTAAAGCAAAATCAATAACACCATGTCCAAAACTTTTCCAATACATAGTGGCATAACGCAAGGTTCTCCGTTGTCCACAACGAAAAACTGAATGAAACTTTAAATAAACAAAAAATACGGGATTACTTTTATACAGATGATTTACATATTTTAAGCAATATATAGAACCCAATATGTATTTAATCAACAACAATATTAAGAATACAGATTAGTAATCTACCGGAAATGTGCAAAACCTTGCTTAAAAGAACTCAAAACCGTGTCTCTTTGTGCAGTAAGATAAGTCTAAGAGCTTTCAAAACAACACCAAAACAAAACCTATTAACGAAATTACAGACCGGCGGGGGGAAAATTCAAGCAAATTTCTAAAGTTTTACAAACAGGAAACCAAAGTACTTTGAAATACCAAGTCAATCTTTTAAAAAAATAGTAAAAGAAAACTAAATACAATGCACACAATCTGTACTATGGGACGCATCTAAAAATTATGATCAGTATAAATTTTTTAAAATCAATAATCTAGAACGGCTTTTAAACCAAAAAATATTTCTAGATTTGCTTTCGAAATTTATTAAAGAAACAACTGACAGAGATGTATTCATTAAACTATTCAAAATAATGTACAGAAAATCTTTTACAATCAAATTGGAAAATTATTTACACAGATGGCTCGAAATCGTCAAATGGAACATCATAGCCTTGGTACAAACAGATGGTTCAACAATAAAGTATGGTCTTCTTACTAAACCAGCAACAATTTTTGATGTCGAATGGCATTATATCCTTGAAATCGTTAATTTTATTAAACGGAGTAATCAAATCAGTCAAATGCATTTATTAAAAATTAAAAAACATTCTCACAGTTTATTCAATACAAAACGCATATTGAGTTACATACAGTATGGCGCGTGTAGACAAAAATATATGAATATTTTTCATTGTGATGTTAGATCTGCTGACGTATGAATTCTCACGCTTCGCCTGACCAAACTGTGGAAACAAAGAAAATAATGAAAGATTATTATTTTAATTCCACTTGTTGCCAAAATAAAAGAATTCTAAAGAATTAACACGGAGTAAAGGGAAATATATTATTGCTGCTGGCAGTTATGCTACATTTAAAAGTATTCAAAATATTGACAGCAAAAACCGAGTTGTTAACCTAATGCAACAAGCTATCCTTAAAGCAACAAACAAAATCAAAATAATATTGATACTTGGGCATATAGAATTATCAGGTAACGAACTAGCAGATCGCGAGGCTAAGAATGCTATCAGCTCCACTCTACAGTACTCCACTCCACAAACAATAAAATCAATCACAAAACACAAAAAGAATAAAATTTACGCAAAAATAAAAAATATTTGGAAACAATATCAACACCCCTATAAAGACGTAAACCCCTAGGGCGACCAATTTTCTTCCAACAACAACAACCAATACTTTCATGAACAAGATTCTCACGAGAATCACACATGGTCATACAAGTATGAGTCATAGATACCTGCTTGACGGAACTTCACAACCGACATGCAACTTTTGTTACCAACTCTCCTTAACAGCAAATCATGTTATCTACAATTGCAAAAATCTACATTGGAATGACTCAAGAAACCCACGTGCGCTTGATATAAATATGGGCTTCTTCATATATAATATACAGTGCATGACAAAACAATGGAAACTTTTTCAAAAATTTATTTATGTGTTACAATCGGACGAAAATTTAAAAATCTTTTTAAGAAATCGGCAAAATATTAATGCCTTTTATTAATATGCACTGTTATTAACATTTCTGTATTTTAAAAAATATATAAAAAGACTATATAATTCAGTAATTAAAAAAAATAATTCTATTCACATATTTGATGTTGACAAAACATTGGAAACTTTGGAAACTTTTTTAATTTTTGAATTATATAATTCATTTTTATATATAATTTTAATATACAGAAACGTTAATAACAGTGCATATTAATAAACTCCGCAAATGTTTTGCCGATTTTTAAAAAACATGTTAAATTTTCGTCCGATTAAGTACATTTTTGAAAAAGTTTCCATTGTTTTGTCAAGCACTGTATATACTATACTATATCTTCTATATATATAAAAATGAATGTTTGTTTGTATGTAATTAATAGAATCGTAAACTATGCATTTGATCATGTTATGATCTTCACCAAAGTTGTTCGACATGAGCCGGGGAAGGTTCCTAAGTTGGTATGACCAATTTCCGACAGGTGGCGCCACTGAAAATTATTAAAAATGAATTAAATCGTAAACTGTGTATTTAATCATGTTATGATCTTTGGCAAAGTTGTTACGCATGAGCCGGCGAAGATTTCTAATTTGGTAGGACCAATTTCCGCCAGGTGGCGCCACTGAAAATTACTAAAAATGAATTAAATCGTAATTTCGAGCAAAAATAACAGGTATTTTTGACTTTTATTTTTTCGAGCAGAAATAAGAGCTATTTTTGTTTTTTCAACCCCTATTTTTTATTAAATATTATGTATTCATCATGAGTTAAAACAAAAATAACTCTTATTTCTGCTCGAAAAAATAATTTTTATTTCTGCTCGTAAAAATAAAAGTCAAAACATAACTTTTATTTCTGTTCGAAAGAATAAAAGTCAAAAAATAACTTTTATTTCTGCTCGAAAAAATAAAGGTCAAAACATAATTCTTATTTTCTGACTTTTACGAAAAAAGTTATGACAGTTACGGTCCCTGATTATTACAAGTTGAAGTTTGTTTAAAAAAGCCGTGTTGACTAGGTAACACGTCATTTTTTTATTGTTCAATTGTAACTAACTCTTTTTTAAAAATAATTCTCATTTTTAATATTTTTGACAAAACATATTTCTGTTTATACATCACACGCCCCGACAGCTTTAAAAAAAATAACAGACAAAAAAAGAAAAGAAAAATTTGTATGTATGTTTTATAGGTATTTTATATATATTTTATATACATATTGACTTAAATCCAAGAATGACCGATGGCCATAGTTGCTAGTATTTTTCTTTTTGTCTTTTAATTATAATTTGCTATTGTAGTTAGAATCTAAATAAATAAAATACTCTTTTGTCAGAATTTTTTAATGAGATCGATTTACTAATTTCCTATATTTTCTAAAACAGAGGCTCAATACATATATAAGTTTCTATTATTCTACCCTTGCCCATTTCCTGACAGTCATCAGAAAACCAAATCCTTCTGTATGTTCCGGCTTGTTGTCCTTAGATTTCGAGCCTTGATCCAACATCGAGAATAGGTGTGAATAAAATAACGAGTGAGCTCCTAGTTTACTGGACTAGGGGTAGACAAAAAATTCGTGTTAACATTGACTTTGTAGTAGCCAAAAAATATGTTAAGAGACTAGTCCCAAGCTTAAGCATTACTGGATTTATATTAACACCACTCGCCTTCTATTGTTAAGATTACAAACCGTCATATGCTTAAGTATCCGCCACAAATATGAGAAAAAATAAATGTATTAATTGACTTAAATGTAAGAAATACATAAGAAAAATATAACGGTGGTAACTTTATCACATGCAGTTATTTTTTTTCAACTTCGGTTGAGATCTCAAACATACAACTCTCTGGAAAGAGAAATGCTAAAAGAGTATTCCAGCAGCACAAGTCCGCCTAATATAAATGGAATCCCGAAAACTACATCTTTTACAAAGCACTTGGAAGTTTTTGATAGTACACCAGAATCAAATAATCCACGCTGGCTAGAATCTTGAGCAATTCTTATATTTAAGCCATCTGCACTCACTTTCTTACTTTATTACTCATTATAGCCCTTTAGTCAGGATTCCAGCCTAGCTTTACACAACACCTATGGTGTGTGTGTTAAATTTATTCATGAGTTTTTCTAGAAGACTATTGAGAGGAAGTCGCCAAAAGAATTATATATATTTTTCATATTTCGTTTTGTTCGATATGTTGAGCTGAGTTTTGAACCAAAGGCTTTCGCCTAATAAGCCAACACACTACGCCGCCTTCATCTAAGTCACTTTTGCAAAACATTTTTTGTAGTTAGGCTGTAGTGTTGGAAGGACTTAAGTTTTCTAAAAATTAAGGAATGAAAAGTTTAGCAATTAAAATTATACATGTCATAAGCAGTAATATCCTTATTTTGAAAATATTTTTGATGTCGAAATGAACGCTAACATTCTAACTACCTAATAAACTTATCGCCGAACATATGATTACACTACATTAGCGATGCGCTTAAGGCCATAAATCAGTTTAGTTTTCCTAGAAAGCTATAGTTTTTAGTAAGACACTATACAATTTGGAGTATTTAATCTTATCAATATTATATTAGAAAAAACCTTGCACGATGCAGCAGTAATAAAGCGTAATGGGCGCAATCTCCACCAGAAAATTCTTGTTATTCGCATGGTATCATGCACACTATGAATTCATGATACAAATGTAGTAAAATTTAACTATAGTCTTTGCAAGTGACGCAAAGGTATAGATGAAATATATATATATAGTATAATGAAATAAATAAAACCAATCCCTTGGTTTTAACAACCATATACATAATATAACATGAGTTTGAAGATAAGACGATTTACTAAGGAGTAGTACTTAGGTTAATCAAGGATCTATCACGGAAGGCAAAGTCAGTACTTTCCAAGACATGTTTTGATATAGCCATTTAAGTAAAAAACAAGTTTCAATTATGTCTTTAATTAAATGTAGTTATTTTTTGACTGTTTAGGCAATAACTGAAAAAACAATAGTTCATCAGTATATTGAAAATATTTCCTACAATAAGTTAAAGAAACGGTGCTTTAGATTTGGTTTTGCAATATCTGACGCAACAGCAGTTCGTATGACAACAATTGCAAGAATGCTCGACAGTATGAAACACTATTGTTTTTTTTATGTCATTCTACGTGATTTTAGTTGACTAAGTACAAGGGCAATTGTTATTATTATTTATTAATATAAGCATGTATTGCTGGAAGGCAGGAATGCCAAAAATCCATTTTTAGGAACATTACATGTCAAAGATGTTCCAGAATCCCGCAAACGAAAGGCCTAAAACATAAATCAATTATCCTAGTTCATCTGACGTTTAAGGGCCATTTTTTGAATGCAAGTTTAAACTCGAGATTAAGTTAATCTCCAGTTAAACTCCGCTTTCAGTTTTTGAATTTACTTAATCTTGAGTTTAACCTTACGGTTAAGCAGTTAATCTCGAGTTTAAACCAATAACGTAGCTGGTTTAAACTCGAGATTAACTATGAAAAGTAATTGACAAATTTTATTTAAAAAAAAGCTTAAGTAAGGGAAAGCCGAATAAGACAAATATTTAAGTGACTACGAATTATATAAAACACAAATTGACAATAGACAGTCTTAATTTATTTATTATTTTAAGAAAATAATTTTTTTACATAAAGATCAACAGTATTCAGCTTTTGTTTGTTTGTTTTTGTTATATACAAAAGCAAATTGTTGTGAAACACTTTGCAAAAAGTAGTAAACAGAACAAAATAAACGAAAAAAATGTTGCCATTTTTGCTTATAAGTACGGCAGCTCTACAAGGTTAATCTCCAGTTAAACTCCCATTCAAAAAATGAAAACTGAGTTAACTGAAGATTAAATTTAACTGGAGATTAACTTAATCTCGAGTTTAAACTTGCATTCAAAAAGTGGCCATAAGGCCTTCATTTCAATTGAGGCAAAGAACAATTGTATAGTTATGGCTTTTTTCAACATGTAAAACATATGCGTTGATCCATTTACATCTGCACAAGTAGGTTATGTTCTGAAAATATTCAGCATATTTGCTTTATGGTATTATTGACTACAATGTCAGATCCCAAATGAGTTGTGTTCAGTAAAATCAGCCGTAACACAATTTAATTACTACGTTGTCGAGGATTTTCGCTATTGATTTATTAAAAAAAATTGTGCTTGTATTGTGTATTTGAATTGGCAATTATTTCATTTCATACATTGACAACATTATTTTATATTCATTATTTTTCTTTGTGTTCATTTTCATTCATGTTAATTCTTGTCTTTTCATTCTACTTTTAACTTTTGAATAAAACGTACTTTAATTTGTTTTTGTTGTAAACAAGTCTTCATATTTTAAAGTGGTGTCAGAAGTAGGATTCTAATTGCGAATTCCACAGTGACCATGGATCCTGAACAAATTGAACCGTTGACGAATGTGATTGCAGATGCTATCCGGCAGGCGGTACAACAGGCAACACAGGCGGTATTGAACAGTTTCCCACATCAATAAATTTCTACGAATCCAAAGCCACCACCATTTTCTGTCTCGGAGTATAGGTCTACAGATGAAATTAAAGTATGCGATTATTTTACCAGATTTGAATGGGCTTTAAAATTAAGTAAGATTCCGGAAAAGAAATACGCAAATTATGCCAGAGTGAATATTGGTGCCGAATTGAATAACGCTTTAAAAGTGCTGATGAAGGAGAAGAATAAGTACGCGGAAAGTATTAAGTTCCGGCGAACGTTGCAGGAAAATGGTGAAACGATGGCAAATTTCGCTTTGAGGCTTAAACAGGCAACATCATTCTGTGAGTACGCGGAATTTCTTGACAGAATGTTGATTGAACAATTTTTAGTGGGATTGAAACCACAACCCATTTGTGATGATCTACGTTTAGAGAAGCATATGAAATAGCTCACGCTTTGGAGTCACCTCATCAGACAACAACTGACATGAAAACATCAATAACATTATCTCAACTGCTGACCTCACGAATAAAGTAGGTACTTTTTCACAACGGAGGAACGAGAAAAAGTACGGCCCTAATGTAAGACAAGGTGACAATCGTATCAAGAGGGATACTAATGAACAGAAGGAGTCGAATACGGTTTGTTATGGTTGTGGTGGCCAACATCAAAGGAAGGTATGTAAATTTTTTAATGCTACGTGTTATAGTTGTGGAAAGACACATTTCTAGAGTGTGTAATTCGAAAACATCTCAACTGACCGAGGAGCCCGAAACTGAAATAGACTTCGTGGAGAGTATTCATAAATTAAATGACGTGAAAACATGTAAGAGAATGATAAGTACGACTATTAATGGTACCGCCATCCAAATGGAATTGGACACCGGTGCTCCGTGCGGAATGATAACCAAGATTGAATATCAGCAAATTAAAGCTACTGGTCGTCTGCGGAGGACGGATAGAAATTTTTGTAGCTACACGGGTCACAAGATACAATGCTGGGGTCGAGCACCAGTGAATTTTGAAAACTCGCAGACTTAATGTTTATGTAGTTGATGGCAAATTCGACTCCCTGTTTGGAAGGGAGTGGATTTCACAGTTTACGGAGGAAATCGATTTTAAGAAACTATTTTCGACATCAGATCGGGTAAATACTATAAAAGTAGCCACGCCATCATGACTTCTAAGCAGAATGAAACTCTTCAGGGAATTTTGGATTCATATGACGATGTCTTTGGCGAAACAGCAGGTAAATTAGTCGGACCATCCATAAAATGCCATTTTAAACCTAATATTACACCGGTATTCTCAAAGGCGAGGGAAATACCAATTGCACTACGTGAATCCTATGCTGCCGAAATCGATTCCCAAATAGCATCTGAGTTTTATGAACGCTTTGAATCGCATCGACCACATGTCGTCACCAGGAAGAATGGTAAGATTAGAATCACGGACAATTCCCCGTGCTGAACACCTGTTTAACAAAATGAGTGGGGCCAAAATTTTTTGTAATCTTGATATTACAGATGCGTATTCTCACTTACCAATAGATGGAGAATTTAGTTACGCCTTGACACTTAATACGCCAACACATGGACTCATTCGACCTACCAGGGCCGCATACGGTGCGGCGAATATCCCTGCCATTTGGCGGTGACGAATGGAAACGGTGTTACAGGGCATTGCGAATGTATGTAATTTTTTTGATGACATTAATTTACGCTGTCAATTTTGATATTATGCTTCTTACCCTTCAGACAACACTAGACCGACTACGAGAACAAGGACTGCGCCTTAACCGTAGTAAATGTGTATTTGCGGCCCCTGCTGTTGAGTTAGGTTAGAGGACGTGTACGTGTCAATTAAGACAAGTACAGTACCCGGAGGTCGAATTGACCCATTGTACCTAGTTTCTCACACCACTTATGTTCTCCGAACGACAGATTTTTGAGAAACTTTTTCATGGCAATTCTATTTACTCAGAGATTTTGCCAGAAAGTTGCTGAGAGGAAGTTGCCGAGGAAATACTGTTTGTGTTTTGTCTTGATGTTTGGCCTGGGGCTCGAACCCTGGCTTTACGTCTAATAAGCCAACACACTGCCTACTAGACTACGGCGACTTCTCTGCTGTTGAGTTTCTTAGACACAAAATTGATTTTACTGCATTCATAAATCGGATAAACATATTGAGGCAGTTAGAGATGCACCCAAACCCACGAATGTGGACGAGCTACAACTGTTTTTGGGCAAGGCCAAACTTCTCCACTTGAGATCGGCCGCTCCGGTATGTTCTTTTGAATGATGAATTTGTATGGACGGATGCAGCAGAGGATGCAAATCAAGATATTAAAAAGCTTTAATATCACCTCAAGTGCTTATGCCGTATGACCTGAGCCTACCTCTTGTTTTGGCTACGGATGCCAGCAAAATGGATCTAGGTGCCGTTTTGTCACAGCGAGTTGCCAACAAACTGGAAAAACCGGTGGCGTATGCAAGCCGCACTTTAACACCCACGGAACAGAAGTACCCCCAAATGGATTAAGAGGCCCTGGCCATCGTATGGGCCGTCCAGAAGTTTTTCTTGTACTTGTATGCATGGCATTGGACATTGGTCACCGACTATAAGCCTCTGTTTCAGATATTACACCCTCACAAATCGTTACCAGTACTGGGCATCAGCTGGATGTCAAATTATGCAGATTTTTTTTTATCAAATTTTGATATTGAATTTAAGAATACCAAGGCCTATATTAATGCAGATTATTGTTCTAGAGCAACCCGCAACGAAACAATATGTATTACAAATTCAGACTCATGATCCCAATACAACACCTGGGTGGGACTACGATGGCTTCGATAATTTTATGACCAACCAAATAAGACAACTT
The DNA here is from genome assembly GCA_936449025.2 of Sarcophaga subvicina. NCBI lineage: Eukaryota > Metazoa > Arthropoda > Insecta > Diptera > Sarcophagidae > Sarcophaga > Sarcophaga subvicina. The sequence goes on from OW388081.2 coordinate 55,300,846, forward strand.
CTCGTAAGGAACCAATTAGTTGTTCGTGAAACATCTAGCGATGAGCATTTGGGACATATTTTACGCTTACTTGAAGAAGGAAAGAATTTGAAACAATATGGATTCAGAGAACCTGAAACTAATTACAGACTCACTACTGGCTACCTTACTTATGATCACAGAGTTGTAATTCCCGACACCCTTCGTGGACGAATACTGGACGACCTGCATACTACGCACCTGGGAATCGTTAAGATGAAAGGTCTGGCGAGATCATTTGTGTATTGGCCTGGCATTGATGCTGATATAGAGAACATTCATCGGAAATGTGCTGACTGCGCTCGTAATGCCCACAACCCAGCCAAGTTTCGTCAACACCACTGGGAATATCCCAAAGGACCCTGGGAGCGTATCCACGTTGACTACGCCGGTCCTTTTGAAGGCGCAATGTTGCTAATAATTACTGATGCTTTCAGTAAGTGGGTCGAGGTGGAAATTACTAACTCAGTCACCACTGCGAAGACGGTAAATGTGCTTGATAAGCTTTTTGCTGCTTACGGGGTTCCCATTGTTTCTGATAATGGAATATGCTTTACTTCCGCCGAATTCAGAAAGTATCTTGGTAAGGTTGGCGTTAAGTATCACAAACGAACAGCACCTTACCATCCATCAAGCAACGGGCAGGTGGAAAGATATGTTCAGACCGTTAAGGATGCTTTAAAGAATATGGGCACAACCAGACGCACACTTCAAGGAAACCTCAATGAATTTCTCAGACAATATCGAAAAGCCCCACACTCAACAACGGGTCCCCTTCATAATTGTTTTTAGGCCGTACTATTCGCACTCGATTGGATCTCGTCTACCCTACGGACATTCCAACCTCAGTTATGGAAAAGCAATACATGCAATTCTCACCAACGTATAGAACAATTGATAAAGACGCAAGGGTACCACTCATGTATAAAATTAACACACATAACAGAAGTGGTGTGAGAAACTAGGACGTTGTACAATGAGTCAATTCGACCTCCGGGCACTGTACTTGTCTTAATTGACAAGGACACGTCCTCCAACCTAACCTAACCTAAGGGTACAGTTTTTGTGTGGAAATCCACGAATGGAAAAATGGTTGTTTGGCACTATATTAACACGCTTAGGTGACTTGCATTGCGAAGTAGACTATAAAGGTAAACGTGTTAAACGTCATATAGACCAAATAAGGAATACTGGTGTTCCTGATGAAGGCGATGTTACGAGCAGAACAACACCCAAGGCACAAACGAGATTATGTTATTAAAAGATTTTCCTCTATTCAAATGTCACCACAAGGAAGGAGTGAAGTGTCTGGAAGTGACTTGAACTATTTCACACCAACCCACCCCAGCTCATATTCAACAACAACAACGGAAGGAGGTGATTGCCATACTGGTAGTGATCTAGCCAACCAAAGTCCGGAAAAGGAAGTTCAGCCAATCCAACCACAATTAGAAGCATCAACTACACATGATGGGAACCCTGAATCCTCTTCATCGCAACGGTCTCATATCGCAGTACGTAGGTCGACAAGGATCAGAAAAAGGCGCCTCATTTATTCTCCCTAGGTGCCGATGATGAAGGGGAAGAATTGTTGTGTATTTGACACTGAATTAGCGATTATTTCATTTCATACATTGACAACATTATTTTATATTCATTCTTTTTCTTTGTGTTCATTTTCATTCATGTTAATTCTTGTCTTTTCATTCTACTTTTGAATAAAACGTACATTAATTTGTTTTGTTGTAAACAAGTCTTCATATTTAAAAGCTTGCCTAGCTGTTTGTCGCACTGCAACTACATAAGAGATATTAAAATCGAAATTCACATATCATGCTTTCCATCTTCGGAATCTGACGAGAGTGAAAACTTTAACGTTGTCCGGAAATAATAAGATGTACAATGGATCCATTAAGTTTGACAAACAGCTAGTAAGTTTAACCAAGCTGATATTATGTGCATATACAAATGTATATAATTAATACATGTTAACATGCTTTAAAATAAACGACTTTTATTTTTGTAGTTGTAGTTGCAAAAATATCACTACAAACTTTTGCTTCTGACAAATCTTCCCGTTTTTTTTATTTGCATAGCTGATCCAAATGTGTTAATGTTCTTCAGACATTCAACAGCAACTTCTATGCCAGCAGCAGCTTTGTTCATCTACTTGAGAAAGAACTTTTTCCTTATCTTGGAAGATTTATTAAATGTAAATTTTCTTTCAATTAGTTGTTTTTGATCAACGTATACATAAATAAAAAATAATTATGCAAAGTAAAATATTATTTTGTTTCCAATTAAGTAAAATATTTGTTTGTTTTAAATTATTTTGCGCAACATTCCGGCATCCCTTATTGGTGGCCCAGAAGCATTAAGTTTACTAGTAAGCTGCTCCCAACGTTGGTTAGCCTTTGCTTTTCCTTGCTCAGTATTCGGCAATATATTTTTTGCCAAATCCTTATGGTTAGTCATAAAGTCTCCCATAATCACTTTGGGTGCCATTTATTTTTGTTTATTTTAGCCTAAAATACTAAAATTATAACTTTTTTCTTTACTTTTTAAAAAATCCTTACTTACATTTACTTTTTTTAATTTTTGTTAACAAAAAAAGCTTTACTCGATAGGTTTTTTGCTTACGATTAAAAACTCGCAAGTTTGCCTTCGAACAGTTACACGCTAACGACTGCTGTCATTAGAAATGTCGATATATATTAGTCGATATCGACAGACAAAACTAAAAAAATCGAACGTACGAGTAAGTATTCGATCGTATACGACTACCAGAATTAGCCACCAGGTGATCTCCTCATTAAAACCAACAATCTCAAGGCTGCCGAAAAATTCAGGAGATCAGTTTACATAGATTCAATACGAGTCTCAATATCATATCACAAAACCCTTAATTATGTACAAGGTAAAATTTATTCTAAAAAAATCATACATCTAACAGAAGACGAATTGATCGAAGGTTTAAAAGAACAGAAAGTAGTCGAAATTAAGGAAGATGATAAACTAGTGCCGACAGGTGCAGGAATTATTACATTTGACTTAATACGATGTCCAGATCAGCTTAAACTCGGATGGGGAAGCGTCAAAATTAATGAATACATTCCGAACCCAATGAGGTGTAAAAACTGTCAAAAGTTGGGACACGCCAAAAATCATTGTAAAAACCCAGAACACTGCAAGGAATGTGGTGAACTACTGCCTGATGAACCATGCAATAAGAAATTTTGTGTAAATTGCTCGGTTTACATACACGCCTCGTATGAATCAACATGCCCGTCATTCATTAGACATAAATCTGTTTTAAAAATCAAAACAGACAGGAGATGCACTATCAGGGAAGCCTGGAAACATACAACCCAAATCTGAAACTATGTATATAAAATATCCTCGAGAAATAACACTAAACCTACATTCTCAAACATTATCAAAAGTACAAAAAAATCTTAAAATAAATCAAATCAAGAAACCGTAAAGCAAAAAAGTCAAAAAGAAATAACACATATTACAACAACACCACCTACCAAAATTATTCAACACCCTCTAGAAAATACACATGAAATGAAATTGATATTGAAACAGTAAATTTGTCAACATCATAAACCTGACTTACACTCTCCAGTCTACTTAACTCTATACTCTAAAGCAATTTATGATGACATAAAAGCCAATTGACAAAAAATACCAAAAAAAAAACCCAAGAAGGAGGAAAAAATAAAAAATTAATTTTTTGTTATTGTATAATTCACTTTTAATTATGAATATAGGACTATCTATTTATAATTCAGTGGCTTCCTAATTAAAAAAAATTGCTTTAGAGTGATTAATATATAAATACAAACCCAACATAATTATTCTACAAAGAAACAAAAATTTTCTACACATATCAAATTACAGAATATTTCATCATAATAAACAATATTCTTATTGTAAATCGGGCATTGTAATGTTCGTTAAAAACTCTCTCAATGTTTAGCAAAATAAAACATCTACAGGAGATTTTTTGCATCAAACTTTAACCCTTCGCGGATTACAAAATCTGCATGTCACAAACATATACAAGGAAACCACTTTTACAATAAACCAAGAATTACTCAATTCTATACCCTCATTTGATTCTGGACATCATTTGATATGCGGTGACCTAAACACACAAAACACACCAGAACAATTCAACTGGGGGAAAATTTTGCTAATGAAAAAACTCTTACCTTTTTAAATGATGGATCCCCTACGCTTTTAAGCACACGGCATACATTCACAGCAGTAGATCTCAATGGCAACAGCAGATTTAGCTCTATCTCTTAGCTGGCAATGTTTAAACCATGATATGAGTGATCACTTACCAATATATATTAACAACACAAATGTCAGCTCCTACAACACAAACTATGTGAAAAGAATCAATGAGAAATTTGCTGACTGGGCTTCATTTTCGAAAAACACCATTGAACTATCTATCTCCATACCCTTTTCCGAAAACATTAACAAAGAAGCAGCAACAGTTGGAAAGATTATCAGAAGCTCAGCAAGCAAAGCAACGCCGGTAAGTCAAGGTCCAAATCAGAATAACTAAAACAATCCGATATGGTTTAACAGTCATATTGATTTACATATTAAAGAAAAGAACACAGCTTGGAAACTTTTTATGATAAGAAGATCTTTAGCACATGCTATAAATTATCGAAAATCGTGTGCATTGGTACGGAGATTTTGCCGAGAAGATAAACGAAGAACGTGGGAGCACTTTCTCAACTCAATGAACCCATTAACTGATTCAAGAGTATTGTGGAACAAAGTCAAGAAGATAACTTCGTCAAGATCAATAGGGTTTCACACAATTTATCAAAATAATAAAATTTTCATTCACCCTAAAGATGTAGGAGAAGCATTTGCTGGTGTATGGAGTTCAATAAGCTACAACAACTCATTTAGTCCCCAAATTATTCAAGAAAAAACCAACTATATCTTGATTTATTAAGAAGCCAAACAAACGAAATTTCAAGCTTGATTGAACCAGTTTCCCTTACCGACCTACAATGTGCTTTAAAAGAATGTTAAGGATCAACACCAGGTATGGATAAAATCACATACTCGATGATAAAGAACTCCTCAACCACCTTTAAATTAAGGCTTTGTAAATTATATACCAACATATTGGATAAAGGCGTCTGTCTACCCGGTCGCGTGGAAACAAGCTATTAGATACAATTATTTCTCAAAGATTATGGAAGCACTGCAACGCCAATATAGTAGATGAACAGCATGCCTATTTTACACTGTGCCACCAAATCGAGAGCACGATCAAAGAAAATGCTACGAAAAACAAACACTCAGTCATTCTGTCAGAAGATGTTGAGAAGGCTTTCGACAAGGTTGTTGATTTCGTTATAATAAAAGAATTACACATATGGGTGTTCCAATAAGTTTATTTAAATTGATAAAATCATTTCTTTCCAATAGAAAAATATTCGCAAGAGTTGACGGCTTCATCTCAAATCCCCGGGACCCAGATAATGGAGTCCCTTAAGGTTCTCCGCTTTCGGTGGTTCTGTACGCTGCCTATGTGAATTCATTAATTAATGAACTTAAATTACACAGAGGAATTGATCACATATCGACATATGCAGACAATAATTTATTATAACTTCAGGCACACAGAAGAAATCACTGGATCCCTGAATCTGTATGACACAATAATTAACAAATGATACAGGAGCAACAATTACGATAGATAAATGTGAAGCTATACATGTTCGTAAAAAATACAAATGCGATTTAACTCCTATCTCTATCAGAGGAAATGCTATATTAATAAAACCTGAAATGAGAGTTCTTGGCATCACCTTTAAAAAAATGTTTTTTGGGACAAACATATACAAAATACCATCATAAAATAAATAACATATTAAAAATAAACTGCACCAAGCAAAACGGACCTCGCATGGAGACCGGTATTTCAATTTGTCGTGCATTGACAGACAACAAAAACCAACATCAATAAAATTAATGCTAATATTAGCAGATGCTTTCGTACAGCCACAGGTATTCTTCAAGCTACTTCTAATGACGCGTTAAGTATAGAAGTAAAAATAAATGATTTTGAAACGATTCTAAAAAACAATCCATTAAATTATTAGCAAAAGGATTAATTAACGTCAATCATGGAATACACAAGCAATTCTAGGGTCTAATAGACCAAGATGGAACACGACACGTTTGTGCTTTACAACATATAATCACCTATGACAAAGAAATTAATATACCTCTCCCACCTAGATCAAGTATCACAACTTTGAGTAATGCTACTAATACTAAGCTTATAGTTAACACCTCCCTCAACTCTATTAAAAAAGATGGAAATAATCTACAAATATTTAAGCAACTATACTTAAATGTAAAGCATGAATACAATGCTAACGTTACAATCCTTACCGACGGATCCTTTTCAAACGGAGTTACATCATATGCTGCAGTAGAAAAAAATAATGAAAACTTCGATATAGTCAAACAATCTCTACATGCGGCAAAAAAACAAGTTCAGTCTTTGATATGTGCCAGAGTTCAGCAATGAATCGTTTTTCGCTACTCATAAGTACTCATGAAATTTTGAACATGAGTGAGTCAACTGTATTGAAATTCAACTACTCTGATTCATTCGTACTCACTACAACATTGATTTATAAGCACAGGTTGCAATGAGTATGAGTACAATGTTGACATCAAACTCATAACATTTGAAATATGTTTGATTCATACGCGTGCTCATTCTTTTTTTTTTATTTATTTATTGAAATCTAGTGAAATTTAAATTTTTAATTGTCTCAGCGCTACCAGGGCATTAGAGAGATAAGTTGGCAAAGTTAACAAATTGTATAAAAATAATTAACAAAAGCTATTTAATACATGCATAAGTATATAAAAAAATCTTTTATATGTTGAGGCAAGTTATTATATTCCAGGCTACCAGCGTATTCAATTTTTTGCTTCGTGATTTCTAACCAACATCTCACAGCACGAAGGTTATGGCTATTCCTAGTGTTAAAAGTAGTCTAGTTTCTTGAAAAGCATATCGTATGGTGACCAATTCCATGTAGACCGTTATAAACATAAATTAAAGTTTTTATTTTATGTAATCCATATATTGGTAAAATATTTTTTACAACGTCAGTGTACAAAGATAATGTTGAGTACATGAGAAGGAGATTGTAAATAAGTTTGAGTGGTTTGCTTTGAATGATTTGCAGTGATTTGAGGACTGCATTTTACCGAAATCCGTATATGTGGGTTAAATAGTTGAGGTGACTTTGTATAAGGGATTGAAAAATCATAAGTTTTGTTGTTCTGTCTAACTTGTATCTTAATTTATACAATATTCCAAGTGCAGGTGATATTTTGGATCTTATATGCTCGATATGATGATGCCACTTTAAATTGCTTTGAAGTTTTAATCCTAAGTAATTAATAGAATCCACTTCTAAAATTTCGTTACCATCTATTCGAATGCTTATATTGCTATTAAAATTTGGCATGGGCATGAATCTAATAAATTTAGTTTTACTTGGATTCAACATTAATTTATTTATTCGTGCGAATTCCGATATTAAAGCTGCATCACGTTCGACATAAGTTTTTAGTACTAAACTTTCTTTGTAGGGGTACAATATACAAATGTCATCTGCGTACATGAACATTCTTCCATTTAATTCCAAATTATTAATATCATTTAAATATATGACAAAAAGTAGAGGTCCAAAACACTACCTTGCGGAACACCATACTTTATGTTTTGCACCGAACTCTTACTTGTACTGTTTTCTATTTCTCAGATAGCTTCTTATAAGTTCCAGATTGCTTCCTCGAATCCCATAAAGTTTTAGTTTATCAAGCAAAATGGAGTGGTCTATAAGATCAAATGCTTTAGTAAAATCATAAAACATTCCTCCTGCTGCATTAAAGCCGTTGTCAAAACTATTGCATATAAAATTTACCACATTTAATGCTGCTTCATCCGTCCCGTATTGATTAGGAACTATTAAAGATTCATTTTGGGTAAACATTGAAAGTTGTTTATACAATATCTTTTCAAAAATTTTGTCTATTGTGGTTAAAACCGCTATGGGTCTAAATTTTTCAACAGTATCAAAAATTCTTTCTTTTGGAATAGGTATAATTTTATGTACCTTTAATGCATCTGGATATATTGAATAGGCAATCATATCATTAAAACTTTTCAATAGGAGGGGAATGATAACGTCTTTGCACTCAAAAAGACATTTAGCAGTAATTGTATCATTTCCAGGCCTTTTATTCATTTCTAAATATAACACTAAATTTTAAATTTCACTATAATTTGTGTGTTGAAATTGTATTTCGTTTCGAATATATTTTACAGTCCTAAACGAATTGAAGTTATCAACAACAGTGCTTCCCATTTGTCGATTTAAAGTTTCAACAGAATTTATGAAATAATAGTTGAACATATCAGCCTTACCTTCATCAATTATATCATTTCCTATATTATAGAGTGTTTTGGTATTTCTTCCAAGGATTTTATTCATAAATTGCCAGCATTTTTTGGCTCTTGTTTGATAATAATAATAACAATCCTTCATCGACTGTTTACAGGCAATTTTTATTAATTTGCTAATTCTTTTAAGATTATATGCAATATTCATATTGTTTGGCATTTTCTTTCTTAATTTTGGAAGTTTATTTTTATATGATAGTAAATTTTTTATATTTTTTGTTCATCCACGGTGCTATATCATCTATAATATCTTTTATTATTTTTGAAGTAACTGTTCAACAAGCCACAGCATTTGTGATGGAGCCAATTACGTTTAATGCGTCAGCATTAGGATTTCCCGTTAGGTTGAAAATTTCCAAATCATTTCTAAGCTTCTCTCTTACAGTTACAACTAGATTTCTCCATTTCGTAAAATTGACGAGTTATAACAGGTAGTTTTATTCTGCAGCCTATTATGTCATGGTCCGAAATACTGCATTCAATAGAATCAATTTGAAGTATGTTTTCAACCTTGCTAAATATATTATCAATGGATGTTCCACTAATAGGTCTAGTAACCAAATTATGACAGTTACGGCAATCATAACAATTAAGTAAATCCAGTAAAATATGTGACGATGAGCCTTGCAAGAAATTCACGTTGGAATCTCCCATTATTAGGTATGGATTTTGAGATAAGTTATTAAGTGATTCTTCTATGGAGTTTAAAAAATCTTGAAAATTGTTTTTTGGTGAACTATAAAAAGACAATATTTTTAATGGCTTCAATAAAATCTTTCCTGATACAAACTTCAACAGAAAATTTTAATTCTTCTGTTATATATGTATATGGAGGTCCCACCAAAGCAGTCGTAACCTGGAATGCTATACAGTTGAAGTAAGTTCTTATCAAACCATGTGTCCTGTATACAAATAACATCAGGAATTTTGGAAAATTGACTTAAAATAGATTTAAATTTATTGAATTTAGCAAAAGACGAAATGCTTCTTACATTGAAAGATATTACAAACAAAGCACCGTTATTTTGAATTTTTATGTGTGTGTTAAATGCTAATAATGAATAATAATTTTCATTAAAATACATTATAATAAATAGAAAGGTTTTATTTAACTTTTATTATAAAAACATAAGATAGAAATGAAAAATAGAACAAATGTTAATTGGGTGATGCTAAAGAATGATAAGATGAATCATAATCAGTTTCGCTGTCAACGTTCTCGCTTTGTATAGGCTTTTTTGGTTTTGTTTTGGTTGCTTCTTTGAGTAGTTAAGTAAAGAGAGTGTCTCTTTGCTTAAAAAATCGTTTATGAAAACTTTTTTGTTTCTTCATCTTCTTTCAATTTTGGCTTAATTGACATTACTGTTTGCTTTATTCTGTTGTTGTTGAATTTAACCACCATAAATTGTTTTTTGTTGGTTTTCTTTGAGTTTTTGTTTGGTTTTATAAAACATGCTTCATTTATATCTGATGCTTTAAGATCTGGATCCAACGTCTTTCATCAACTTTGTAACTACTTCAACTGCATCATTACTTTCTGATACATCGAGGCCGTTAATTAAGCAATCATTTTTTACTCTGTTGTCATTTAAAAACTTTAAAGAGCTTTTCAGTTCTTTAATTTCTATTCTTAAATTCTTATTTTCTTTTCGCACGAATTCCAAATTCTTTTTGTTTTCGGCTACTCCTTTTAGTATGTCATCATATTGATTAGACATAAACTGCATTGTTTGTTGTAAACTGTCCAACTTATTCAGTTGTACTTTTATTGTATTTAATTCCTTCTTTACTTCTGGATTTGATTTTTTTAAACTTCGACGGTTGGTTTAGACATTTTCGATTTAATTAGGATAACTTACAGTTGTTTATATCGTTCTTTAACTGTTTCATATTTGAAAAAAGTCAAAATTATTTAATTTAATGGTTTCTTAATTATATTTTTTGACACTAAAATTGTTGATGTTTGCAAAATAGGGTTGCCAACTTTTTTCCAGATTCATAAATTTAGAAAAATACTTATAATACTCATAAATGATTCGAGTGATTCGAATCATTAATCAAAATTTATAGTCTTAGTTGTTGTTGCATTTACAAAACAGAATAAAGAAAAAGACAAAGACAGCAAGCAAAGCAAACACACAACCTTCTAGTGAGTATTGTAGTGTTCGTACGCGAATCATACTTATTTTGTGATTCTTGAAAACGTTGAGTAAAGGAGAGTCGAAATCAACAACATCATACGTATTGTGAAGTATAAGTACGATGAGTACTTCAAACTTTAAATATGAGTAGTATGAGTAGGTTATTAAAATAAGTATGAATGCGTATAAGTATCAGAAATTATGAGTATGATTCGACTCTACTCATATTTTTGAATACTCATTACTGATCTCTGATATGCACAGACAGCCTTAGTGTAGCTAATTCACTAAAACTTGATAGCGAAAACAGAAAATATGTTATTGGTAATTGGATATTTCATAACGGGTTCCGGGCCATGTTGGGATAAAAGGAAACGAATTTGCGGACGCAGCTTCAAAAAATGCAATTAACTATCCACTTATAACAGAAATACCACCACTTGTGCCTGTAATGTGTAATGTCCATAAAACATCCAACTAGCACAAAAAGAACAACAATGAAACACTTCAAATAGCTTTTTAAAGTCTCACAATAACAGTATATCAAGGCCAGCTTACAACAAACTTCTATCCAGAAAAGACTGTATTATAGTAGCCAGAACAATAGTTGGAACAATAAGGTTTATTACACAATATTTTTATGAAAGGACTCAACCTAGGGAATGTGAACCGTGCGCAGAAGAACTAACTATAAGTCATACCTTCAAAGATTGCCCGATAAGCTCAACAAATGAACCACTAGAAGAAATCCTAAATTACAGCAACATGAACTCAGCAGGAAAAATTAAAAATATTCTTCAATCTGCAAATGTTTTACATGAAATCTAAATTCAATACATATAGGGTAATGACCAAGTACTCCACACTATTTTGAAATTGTATTTTATAAATTTATCTTTGTAAATACGCATTTTAAATAAATAAATAAAATTAACCAATTTCTTTGAGTTAAAAGCCGTAACCCTCGATTCAAACCGAACAAAACAGACAACATGAAACGAACAGACATCTCGAACAAAACGAAATATGAAAAAAATCACCAAACTTCCTCTCAGCCATCTTCTGGCAAAAACTCTGAGAAGAATTCTCCAAAATCTGTTGTTCGGTGTCGACTTTAAACAGTAGATCCCGCTACCCATGGATAAAATTAACACACAAAAAATGGGTGGTGTGAAAAACTAGGCCGCAATCCTTACTAAATGGTTGTAATGACCAATTTAGTAAGTTTGAGTTTAACTAGCTATTTTTCGTCATTTATTTAAACTACAAATTTTTATTTTAATAAACTTTATTTGTGATGTTGATTTTCTTAACATATATACACTTAGGTCTCGTTTTATGCGATAGATGCGTTCCAAAAAAATCGCATAAATTGAATTCGCATAAAACGATACTCTAGCTTCATATAAAAATTAATGACTCGTTCCAAAAATCCTGAAAAACCGCATAAATTTAAATTTTAATTGACAAATCAAAGAAAATCGCATAAAAAATCAACCAAAGTATATTTATTTCATTTTCTTAAACAATAAAAACAAAAACTGCTAAAAAAAAATAAACAAAAAAATATTAATTCATTATTTCCAAAAAAAGAACAAAATGATCCAAAAAATAATAAAGAAATAATAAACTGAAGTCTTTAATTATGAATGTACGATCAATCATTCTGCATTGTTTTGGAATTGGTTCGATATATATTTTATTATTACATACCTATCATATATGTAGGGGACTAGATTAATGAATTTTTAGAAAATATGAGTTAAATAAATTACCCAGTTAATAAAATGGGAAATTCCAAGTTAGTTCCTTTAACAATACCGTAGATAGATAGATATACAAATGTATTGCCTATAAATAGACAAACTCAAAATGAAACACACCATAATGATTGTATCAATAATGCAAACTTGATTTAATTTAAAAATTATGCAAAAATTTAAAAAGTATCATAACATTTTAAAATCTATAAAAACTCTAAAAGAATTTTTCATTTAAAATCGCATAAATTCGAATTCGGATAAAACAAGACCCGAGTGTATACATTTTTGCTATTAATTTTGTTGATGTTCTGCAAATTGACTTAAATTACTGACGGCAATATTGTTTGTTGTTTACATGTATTTCAACATGTTCCGCATTGTTATTATTTTACGTAATATAATAATCAAAATTTCTTTTGATTTCAATTTTATAATTAAAAAATGGTAAAAATCAGAGACTAATCTGATATTAGAGACTAATTTGATATGTTCTAAGCATAGAAAACTGTGGAGGATTTTAATGATTAATATATAAATTGGATTTTTTTAAATTTTTAGGTTGCATCTGCTTTACGAGAAATGAGGCGGGTAGATGAAGAAATGAAGAAGAGGCAGAAATCGTTGCATGAATCTGCAATAAATAACGAGGCATTCCAGGCCTTAGAGGATTGCGAAAGGTATGATCTAGCCATTAGTAAAACATTTTCTGATTACGTCTTTCGTTAATGTCAAAATAATATCATGTTGTAATTTTACTAAACATTACTTCATTATTTAGAGAATTTTTGAACGGATTGTAATTTTTTTATGTTTGTGGTGTATCAGTTACACTGCGGTTCATCAGGATAGAACCAACATATTTTAAAGTAAAAAAACTGTATAAATTGCAAATACAGATTGTATAAAAAAATGTGGTTTTGCAGAAAGATAGTTGATACTGTAAATGATAATTTAAGCACAAAAAATTTTATAAAAATGAATTATAACGGTACTTTTTCACTTTCTTTGTAGTCAAGTATAAAATTTTTCATTTATTTTTTGGTTCAACAGAATAGAACCACGTGCATTTTTAACGTAAATCAGTAGGCTGTTGTAATAAAGCTTTATAAAAACCAAATATAATTAAAATCACAGTTTGTGACTGCAGTTATCTAAATCAATATGTGAAGAAAGAGTCCTTTAAATTCGTCGGAAATGGTAAAAATTGATGTTTACCATCCTGAAAATTTTTCTTATCGCGAAATCGATAGACAAATAGGACGAAGTCATAATGTGGTAATGAATTACATAAAACATCATGAAACATGTAATAAAAATTACAAAGGAGGTACTCAGACAGCTCTAACACCACAGGATAAGCAAAAAATTCTTCGAATTGCCTCAAATTCAGCCCATTCTACCTCTAAAATTAAGCATTTAGCAGGAGTTAAAGCAAGAACATCTACTGTTCGTCACGCTATTTTAAGCAGTGAACATTTACAAGTCCGAAAACTAAAAAAAAACCTCCATTAAATGTAATCCGTCAATCATAGCGCCTTTAGTTTGCCAAATATTATATGGCATGGGATGTTCAATAGCACAACGCCCCCTCTCTGCTGTAATGGCGGCTCAGAAATTTTTGGTCCTAAAGCATATCGTGAAAATAAAAGTTATAGCCATCCAAACGAAATTTTTTTATCCGAAAAAATTACTTTTCGCCAATCGTTTTCGCTTAATTATCTTTGAACATCACATGCCATATGATCTTTGGCAAACTGAGGGCGCTGTTGTTGACGAATTGCATTTAATGGAGGTTTTTTTAGTTTTCGGACTTGTAAATGTTCACTGCTTAAAATAGCGTGACGAACAGTAGATGTTCTTGCTTTAACTCCTGCTAAATGCTTAATTTTAGAGGTAGAATGGGCTGAATTTGAGGCAATTCGAAGAATTTTTTGCTTATCCTGTGGTGTTAGAGCTGTCTGAGTACCTCCTTTGTAATTTTTATTACATGTTTCATGATGTTCTATGTAATTCATTACCACATTATGACTTCGTCCTATTTGTCTATCGATTTCGCGATAAGAATAATTTTCAGGATGGTAAACATCAATTTTTACTATTTCCGACGAATTTAAAGGACTCTTTCTTCACATATTGATTTAGATAACTGCAGTCACAAACTGTGATTTTATTTATATTTGGTTTTTATAAAGCTTTATTACAACAGTCTACTGATTTACGTTAAAAATGCACGTGGTTCTATTCTGTTGAACCAAAAAATAAATGAAAAGTTTTATACTTGACTACAAAGGAACTGAAAAAGTACCGTTATAATTCATTTTTATAAAATTTTTTGTGCTTAAATTATCATTTACAGTATCAACTATCTTTCTGCAAAACCAAATTTTTTTATTCAATCTGTATTTGCAATTTATACAGTTTCTTTACTTTAAAATATGTTGGTTCTATCCTGATGAACCGCAGTGTATATTTATTATTTAAATTCTAAAGAAAAGGTCTAGATAAAGTTTGATTTTATTTTAAATTTGAAAAATTACTCGAAATGTACTCAACATATTTTTCATATGCATTTCAGAATTGTACAAGAAGAAATGAAGGCGTTATCACATATGGCAGACCAAATTAATGGCTTACGGGCCAATAACAATCTTTCTCCGTCTAAAAAAAGTCACAGTTCAAATGACAATTTGAATAATGAGTCAGTTGATTTAGATAATTTATTCGCTTTTCTAAGTGATGTAACTTCAACTAATTCTGGAAATCCCATACTAGAAGAGTTAAGTGACAAAATTGATAATCTTGTTCAAGATTTTGATGTGGAAGTGAGTATCGCTCAAATTTTTAACGTCATTTGTAATTATAAGTTATAAAGTGATTTATATTTTTTTTTTGAGATTTTTGAAATTAAGATTATACTCAAAAGTTAACTGACTGTATTTTTTACAACAATTTCATTTTCTTTTTTATTTGATTTGAAGTTAACCTAGCTATTAAATTAGAATAGATATAATAAACAGAAATTTGATTGTTTTAATTAAATTTTATCAAAAAACAATCTTCATGTGGACAGTAGAAATAATCTTTAAGTTTTTATGTACTATGTGTATGTATATAAACAAACTTAGAAATAAAACTTGAATAAAAAAGTTGATAAGTATAATATATGGTCCGTAAGTTGACAAACATTCTCAGATTCCCCTTGTTATTTAGGCGCCCCATCAGTTCCCATGTTTTCATCACTTATTCTTTATCCAACGTCTGCATCTAGCATACATTATTCTTTTTCAGAAAAGTAAGGTTATTTCACTATTCTCAAACTAACTTTCAACAACATATGAAAATAACAAAATTCTGTTCGGATAACACATCGCGTGCTCCGCCTATTTTGTCGACGCCATAATTTTCCTACCGAGTAAAAGAAATGTGGTAGATAAATTCGAGTCCACTGGCTCATTAAATCATCGACCAACACCCGCATCTGCCAAAAAATATCCGCGAGAATCCTATGCAGTCGAATTCGCGTTGCTTAAAAGAACTGGGCCTTACACAGACCACAATGAGAAAATTTACGACGCGACTGAGGCCTAGGTTATGGAGGAAACACTTTTATACTCTTCTACGAGGCGAAATCCGTTATAAGGTTGTTAATGGCCACTTAAGAAAAAGAGAAGAAGACTGAGGCCTGTACCTGTACAAAATTTAACTGACCCATAAACTTAATGTAAAAGAATATAGACAACGATGTGCATTCGCTAAATGGGTTCAGGAGCTGGCAACTGACCGTAATTCTCATAGAAAAGCCATCGTTTCCGATAAGGCCCATTTCTGAATATGTGAACAAACCAAATCGTCGAATTTTGGACGATACCAATTCTTAGGAGATCCAGAAAACGAAATTCTTTGGTGTGGATTTTAGGCTGGCGATGTAATCGGTCGATGTTCCTTTGGGAACGACGTTGGTTAGACTAGATTTCCAAAAGCATGCAAGAAAATGGGATGCAGGGCTTGTGGCGTCATAACGAAATAGGGTAGAAACATTTCACAGTTTTGACGTGCTGTCAAAGTCAGGGAAAAACAACCAAAGCATAAAATTGACAAGGCCAATAAAACAAGCGCTCAGGAGTATACGACTAGTGCAGGGAAGTGAAAGATTTTCTCAATAAAATGGAAAGGAGAGGGTAATGAAGACATCGTATGGTCTTTGGAGCTCACCTGTAGTTCTGGTAAAGAAGGAGAAGACAGCACTATATTCTATTGACATTTACACCCTACGTAGAATTGACAACATTCTCGGCTAGCTAGTTAAAAAACATTTGAACTACAATGAAACTTATGTAGAAGGGGTTAACTGGAAGATTTGTTTTGTGTACCATGACGACATAATCGTAAGAGCAAGAAATTCCGACGAGTACCTTAAAAATTTGTCCGAAGTTCTTCTACAGCGTGAAGTGTTCTTATATTTAAATAGATTTCGAGAGGAACACCAAAAATATTTTTCGAAAAATTTTGATACAAAAATTAAATTAGCAGATTTACACACATATCTTATAACATAAAGAACAAAATTCTTGTTTCGCTCACTCATTCCTAATTCGAATCCCAAACATTATTGAAATAACGTGTTTCGCCATATTAAATTTTGAGAGCGAATTCTATCATTTTATTTTGTTTCATTTTGAAACTACTTGCGAATTACGATATGACGCCAAGAGAGTATTTAGGAGATCATTTGAAAGAACGGCAAATATCAACAAAAAATGCTAAACAAAACTGCTATGTTCAATGCCAAATGGGTCCAATGGAGTGCTTGGCTTTATGGGATATTCTACCAAATGTTGGGTATAACATTTTATTGGAACCTTGTATTTTAAATTTATTCTAAGTTCTTCTTGGGGGTAACTATACTTTTGCGGTACAAAAATATGGAGCCACCAGAACCTTATTTTTCTTATGGTTTGTAAAAAACCTAACAATTTTTTGTTTCGTTGTGAAATAGAAATATGTTAATAAAGTGAATATAAAAAACATCAATTATTTTCACAAATTTACATACACACATAATTGGTCATTACAACCCTTTATTCAGCATTATGACCTAGTTTCTCACACCACTTATGTTGTGTGCGTTGATTCTTATACATGAGTGGCGGGACCTACAGACTCCGAACAACAGATTTTTGAGAAACTTTTTATGGCAATTTTATTTACTTTCAAAGTTTTTGCCAGCAATCTGCTAAAGGAAGTCGCCGAAGAAATATTTTTCACATTGGAGATGTCTGACCTGGGGTTTAACCGCGGCCTCACGTCTATTAAGCCAACACACTACCTACTAAACCACAGCGACTAATTTTTACAAATTATTACTTAAAATTCATAAAATTGCTTACGTAATCTCGTCTTTCGATTTGCTCACTATATGCGTTGCTACTAATACTTTGTCGCCTACATTTATGTTATTTGAGGATCTGCATTTTCGATCAGTGTAATGTTTGTTTCTATCTTATAGTTTCATGTGATCATCGTTTGCCATTTCAGTTTCAGCGGGTTTAAGCAAGTGCGGCGTTATTTGTGGAATAACATTTTTAAGGATAATATTTAACATCGGAGTTCTTTTACCTCTCCATTTCCAGGCACTTATAGCAAACTTGTCTCAGTCGACCACCAATAGTTTTCAAACTGTAACATAACTAAAATTTGCACTCTTTTACCGAAGTACAATGGCTCTTAAACTTTGCAAAGGTATAATTTACTTTTCCGTGTTCCACCGCTAAATCTCCAATTAAAGTCTAAAGCCGAAAGTCTATACCCTGCGTTTAATGCGACCTTGCGTTACATGCGATTCTCCCCTTCTATGTGTTTTTTATTGCAAGTGACACACAATGCGTTATATGCGAGTGATCTTTGGTTTTGATCAGCTGTTGTAAAATAATTAGCAAACAAAAACAATTTTGGGAAAAATGAAAAATCAAATTGTGATTTTAAAAGAATTTATGTAATTAATTAAATGTTTATGAATTTACATATATGATATTTTGTGCTGCTAAGGCCTACGAAAAGCTTCAAAAGAACACAAGACGAGTGTTTTCAGTTAATTTATCCTTAATTTTTCTTGTTTACAAATTAATAAATTCAAAAGATATGACACTCAATACACAAAAACAATCGATAACTAGCATACGAATTTTGCTCATGCAAGAAATGTGTTTAAAATGTATTTTAATGTATTTTCCTCTTAAATCAGTAGTAAACATTATTATGAAATATGTTTATAATAATATTTTTATAACGCAAAAAAAAGGAAAATAGTAATACACTATTGAAATATATTTATCTAAACCATTCACAATAGAATATAATTTGTCATTCCTAAGTTTAAAAAACAGCTGACTTTTTTCAGCGATACATGAGTAGCATAGAAAAGTAGAAAGTAAACCTACTTTATGCGTTCTGTGCGTTTTCCTCTGTAACTTGTCTCAAACAACTACAGTGAGTCTACTTTTTTAGCATACGAATGGTATGGACTTTCGGCTTAACGCCTCTCGAACTTTTCGAAACTAAAATTGCTTCTTTACAGTTTCATCGCTAAAAAATAGCTTCCACTTAAGTGTGATTCGACTTCAGTGTGATTTGATTATAACCATTCAAATGACTGGAAGTGGCAAACTAGACACAAATTTTCGAAGTGTTATGTTCTATATATTTTCAATAGATATCCGAGGAGCTATTATTATATGGTAATCTGATTTTTTATTTCTTTACGTTAAATCTATGGATTTTTGATATGTAGGCAAAATTAAAAATTTGAATAGAAAGCTCAAATATAAATCATTCTAAAACAGGAGTTTTTCACCACAAACTAAACTATATGAACACATTTCAAAAAACCTGTTTAGGAATTATTTTTTTATTCTGATAAGTTGTTGATTATTACTTTTAAAGCTTGTAGGTGCCAGATTTTTGGGTTCATCACATATAAATTTGTGGACTAAAGACCGCATACCGGTAGCCGGAATTGAATTGTAAACCATATTTGTCACAATAAGTTCTGTTGTACTCTTATCACCTTCCTCAGATATTCCGCCACCGTACGGTTTAATCGTTAAGTTGTGAATGCAGCGGCGTTGTTATTGTTTTTCTTATTCCGTACACTCCGCATACTTCCTTAGTGACTCATTTCAATTTCAATTTCTGCTCTCTCTTCAGGCTTGAAAAGATAGAACATAAACTTCTGGCTACTTGTCGTAGTATTTCATTACGATAACGATTACCGGCTTCGATTACAATCGTTTCAATAGCGGTCCAGACTTTTATTGCTGAAACTGCCCTCAACTTCTTCTGGCTGGACTTTATACAAACAGCTCAAATTGTTGGCATCCAATCTAATAGAACCGGTTTCAATTTTTCCAGAGCTTTAGACTTCTACTAAGATTATTATAGTATATGAGTGAATGTCTTTCATCGTGGGAAACGTTTTTCAGAACTCAAAAATCAGTTTTGAGTCCCATAATCTATCTTGTTGCAAAAGCATATGGGCCCTATTTCTTTATCGTTATGAATTTTGACCGCATACCGTGGATATGGGTACCTCAAACTGTAAGGATGTCTCAAGCAGCCGTCGCATATGGAATTCATATCTTTTCCATATCCGATGCTGAAGTTGCAGTTTTTCAAGAACGCAATTTAAAGTATTTGTTGCCCATTGAATTTTTTAAATTGAAATGCCGATTGTCGACAAATATATAAAAGTACTTTATGCACTCTGAAATTGTCAGGAACACACGACTCGACTTGGTCTGACAAAAGTGGTGCAGTAAGCAACAGCTTCTTCAGTGTTTGGAATGTCTTTTTTTATGATTCGTTCCATTCGCCTGTACTTCTTCGTCAGCTCATGTCAACTAAAAGCAACTTGAAAAATTTGATATGACTTGTCTGTAGTATATCCCCATTCTGCTCAATACATTAAGATTCCGAGATGCCCTAAATCTTACATCTCATTTTAAATAGCATACATTTGTTCATACTGAGCCTTAATTCAATCATTCGTATTCGTTGAATAATTTCATTCCAGTTTTTAAGGTGGAGTGGAATGTTCATACCTATCATCAAGGTACCCGCCAGAAATCACTTTAAAGATCAATTCTATTTTTAGTTACGTCACTCAGTTTCTTGATGTAAAAGCAAAATCTCGTATTACCGCTTTCGTTTTCGCTTCGACTATAGGTGAAATTCTGGGGTTGGCCGACGACTCAATCAAAGCGCTTCTTTTCATTTTATTAACCATCTCCTTTACCTCACTTCTCTTTACAAGCCTGGAAGCCTCTTTTATTGACCTTGCTTTGGCAATGTCAAATTTACTATGACCGCCCTTTCCCGACTTCTTCAACTCAACTTTTTTTTCTGGCGGTATACTCCTTGAAGTCTGTTTTCTTTTGGTTGTTTCGGCAGTATCAACCTTACGTCTCTAATATTGACTATGGTCAACTTGACTTTTATTTTGCTATAGACAGTAACACACTCCTCAATAGCCGTATATGTCTTATATTATTCCTATCTCGCATCTGACCTTCACTACAACGGAGTTAATAATAGACTGCAATGTTTCAGTGCCGACGGTGAAAACGTGCGAATTGCCAGCATGCAATGGTCCATCTTGGTGGAAATAATTTTATTTTCATATCACTAAATTTGCCGTCAACTGTATGCTATAAAACAAAAATATTGTTAAATACATTTCTAGTGCAGAAAACTTTGCTTTTATAGCTAATTTTGAATTTTGCTACTTTCTGCAATGTCATTACTATATCTTTTGTTTGAGCATCGCCCATATAACCTTTTTTGCTACTTCTCCTAGGAGAGCTCTACTCTTTTCTGGGGCTTTTTTGTCCTTGAACTCTCTCCTGTGTTAAAGATATTGATGCCAGCGTGAATATGAGGTTTACACAATAAAGCAACATCATAAATGGAATAAACTACACTGTCATATAAAAAAACAAATAAAACTTCGTTTTTTATTTAACCGTTTATGAAAGCCTTTATAATATATGAAACCATTTAGTGCAGGATATGCATACTGCATACATTGCTGCAAGCGTCGACTGGCAAATGCATATAGCATGAAAAATAAACGGTTGAGACCTGTAGGTAATGTGTATATTTGTTGTCCACTTAAGAAGCTCATTTACACAGATTTGATTCCTCCTGTCGCTCCACTACCCCAAGACGTTCACTGAACTGTTTCGCTTAGCTATTAGGATCGTTATTATGTTTTTAATGTTGTTTTAAGTTTTAAATATTATTATTAATTGGTCAATTTACACAAGCCGTTGTATATGTGTATATGTTTTCATATGTTTTTAAAAAGTTGTGTTGGTTTCGGGCTATCAAATTGTTTGAATGACACGAGATAAACAATACAGCATAGCATTGAGCGTTCACAAACAAACAAATGTATTCAATACAACATACACGATACAAAGTCGTGTGAATTGCCCATTTATTATGCCATTATTATTCTTGCTGTAGGTTTTACAAGTATACCATAGAAAAAAACACTCGAAAACTCTCTTTTTTGTTTATATACTACCAGCAAAATAGAGAGATAAAATGAAAAGAAGGTATAGTGTTGACAACTTCTTTTACTATTTTAAGAATGAAACCGTATTTCATTACAAAATAGAAACAAAACATGTATTTATTATATCGAATTTAAAAACCCATTTTTTCACTAAAAAGTAGATTGAATTGATTCATTCTTTAGACAATGCTATACAACGAAATATTGAAACAAAGTGTCTCTTTACAATATTATTTATAATTGGTCAATTTACACAAGCCGTTGTATCGTTGTATTCATTGTATTGTTGGAAGAACATACAACAGTGTATAATTGTTGTTGATATTTTTCATATAAAAATCCGATACACTTATACACATTTTTTCCATATGTTTCTAAAAGTTGTATTGGTTTAGTGCTATCAAATTGTGTGTTTGAAAAAAAATGTGTATATTTTTTCATAAGTTGTTAAAAACTTGTTGGTTTCGGGCTATCAAATTATTTGAATGCCACGAGATACAGAATACAGCATAGCATTGAGCGTTCACAAACAAACAAATGTATTCAATACAACATACACGATACAAAGTCGTGTGAATTGCCCAAATATGTTATTGAGTAATAAATTCGGAACTCCTTAAAGGTATAAACTACTGTCAATATTAAATTCAAGGAAACAAAATACTATTGCATAACTATACAAGTTGAGGTAAACAATAAAAAAAACTTATAATAATATGTTATTCCACTTATATATCGGCATTTCCAAAACTTATCTGCTAATATTGTGGAGATATTGTTAGTGTGGGGGTGAGAGGGGAAATAAATAAAATAAAATATTTGGCAATAATAAAGGGTCCGCCAAATAACTTTTTTTTTGAAAATGCTTTAAAAAACCTACTAAATATTTTCTCAAATTTCTTTTTTATTTGAAAGTTCAATCCTTCCGGTTAATAATGGAAAATAATTTAATTCAAATGGCTGCCTCGGCTGGCCATGCAGTAGCCTACACGATCGGTCCAATTTTTAAGCAAATTATAGATTGTGTGCAGCTGTATGTCATATATAGATCATAAAGATCATAACTGTTGCACGAATTGTTTGGCCGTTTCCCATGAATCAAAAAGATGCCATAGCTCTAACGTTTGCTATATTTGTAAACAAAAACATAATTCGCTACTTCACCGTAGCAAATATTCTACCTGGGAGAGACCGAGAACTGAAACCTGCCCCGGTAACCCATTTTCCCCAGATCGCTCTTTAGAAATCCCCCCGGTCTCAAAAGCGAAATGATGAGGATAATTGTCCATCAACATCCGCTACTACACGTTCTTTCCACAATTTCTCTACCCGTCTACAGTCCACCCCGTCTTCAACAGTTCTTTTAGGAACTGCCAATGTTAACATAGGATTGAATCATGCTATGTTTTCTGCGAGAGCTCTGATAAACACAGCGTCTCAAGCTACTTTCATCTCTCAAAATTGCAACGGAAGCTAAGTCTTCCAACCTATTCTGCACCTGCTGCCACTGTGTTGGGCCTTAATGGCGCAGTGGTAGCAAATTCAAAAAAAGTTTGTACTATTTCTCTAGGCTCTCCTAAGCGTATGTTGTTGAAAATCTCACTGGTCAATTACCCACATGCTCGTTAGCGAACTATGCTGATATTGATGCACCCGAACTCCCGTTAACAGATTTTAAATATGCCCATATGGACTTGCTATTGGGTGGAGATGTACACCCCCAGATAATGCTTTCTGGATTTCGAAAGGACCCCAAAGACTCTTTGAACGCCCAACAAACCGTTTTCGGTTGGGTTGTGACTGGTAAAATGCTTCTGATTTGAGTCTTGGTCCATCTCCCGAACATCCACTAGATTCAAAATTTTTGAAATTGTCAGACGCCAGCACCGCTAAAACTCTGGGTTTACGTTGGAATGCGAGCATTGATATATTAAGATAAGATTAATTATGTAAGTAATTAGTAAATAACGCACGTCAAAATTTTAACACTGTTTATAAAAACTAATTTCCAAATGTCCTTAGAATGCAAATAAACACTTTTTAAGATCATTTAGGTAGTATGTTTTTATGCCAAATATTGAAAAATCTTAATCTTGAAAAATAATGTTTTTGATAGATATCCCACTCGCTTCCCATTAAGCGATTATAAAGGCCTTAAAGGAAATTGTATAAGCTTTCTTTTGAAAAAAGGGCCCATTTTGAAAAAAAAATTAGAAAAAATTAATTTTTAAAAAATATAAAAATAGATGAAAAGTTACACACATTTTAAAAAAACCCTGTATGACCAAAATGTCCAACTTTGACCCCCTGTAACTCCGGCAGTTCTTGACTGATAGAGCTGAAAATTTGTGTCTGGCCTACTATCCAATAGTACTAACCTCGGTGTAAATTCTTCCAAATCGGAAGACATCGATTTTAAAAATTGGATCACTTGACACGAAATTGCCCATATATGTATTTTTTTATTCAAATCAAACAAAATGTATCAAACCAAAAAAATATAAATAATATAATTTGATTATTATATTTGTGTAAGAATATATGATATTCAAAACAGCGGCCACCTTATTCTGTGACAGCCTTTTATAAAGCAAGTACATAACAATAACAACACGCAAGATCAATGCACTCTGTGTTGTTTGTCTATCTTTTTTCCCGTTTGTTTATATTCACTTGCTTCTTGTTTCTCTTAAGCTGGATTCACCCATTATTTCGGAACAAAATGCTTGTTCCGGAACAAATTCAGTTTTTTGAGAGTTTGTTGCGAAACGATTCACCTACTTCGAACAATTGTTCTGTAAAAACAAGGCTACCACATGAAATATTTTTGTAAACGATTCTAATATAATTTTTTTTTTCACCTTTGCACTTCTCCATGATGACAAGAACGTTTATCAAACACAATTTTACTTCCTAAAAATATAATAACAAATATAATATACGCACACAAAATATAAAATATGCAAACAAAAAATTACAGCCATGTTAAAATTACCCAATAAATAGTCTGGTATTATTGTTTCAGAAAGAAAAAAAGCGGAATTGCACTAAAAATAAGCTTTGGTCTGATAAATAGTGTGGCATTTTTACTTTAAGTGCGAATTTTACTTGGACAAAATAATAGGTGTTTGATTTTTAATTTAGTTAAAATTTGATTTATTGTAAAAAAATTAGAAAAAAAGGAAGAAAGTAAGTGAAATAATATTAATTAAAAATAAATTAAACATTATATCAGACATACTATGTAATTAATTTTTAAGGTGGGTCGTGGGCGCCATAGCAGTAATGAAGAAAGACCCTTCGTTCTTAAACTTCACCAGCAAGGTAAAACCCACAAATTCATTGCTTTAAAAGAAAAAAATAACGTTGAAACACGAGGTAGACATAGAAAAACTTTATTAACTACAGACAAACGCATAGTCATACTATCCAAACGGGACCCTTTTAAGTCATCTAAGGCGATTGTTAGAGAAATTGAAAATACAGTGTCATCACGAACTCTGCGAAGACGATTACAGAAGGCAGGCCTTCAAGGTAGGATAGCTCGCAAAGTCCCTCTGCTTAGAACAAACAATTTAAAGAAGAGGAAAAATTTGTTTTGTATACACCTGTTTTTTTGTCCACATCAAAACCTCGTCTTTTTTGAATTCAATTTATTTTAAACATAATTTACTGTTATTTTCCCTTCCTTTTAACTTTTAAGAAAAAAAATTATTTAATAAAAATAATGGACTAAACTATGACGTATAAATAAAACCAAAAGTATACGGATATAGTTTGCTATGTAGTTCACACCTATTTTTTTGGCCATATGTGTACATTCACAAAAAAAAAAAACAATTCTTTGATTACTATTGCATTATTCACAATAAAAAAATTATTTGTTTGTTTATCCGCGCATGGATGATGTTTTCATTACGACGATATCGAATCAAATGAAATAATGCTTGTCAATCACAATTGGGGATGATCAAATAAAAATTCATCAAAAGAAAATATCAAAATTTTTTGATTTTCATCAATCAAAGCCGACAACGTATACGTATATAACAACATCACGAACACATATAAGGCGTTGATGATTTTATATGTGTTTTAAATACCTTGTAAAACAAATTTCATTAGGGGAAGAAATGGACAAAACAAATCCACCGGTGAAAAGGGTGTGGTTTCCAACAAAAAAAAAAAAAAACCAGTAAGGCGATCTTCGACAAAGTCTGTAAAGAAATTGTCGTCAAATAAATGTGTGTGATTTTCGGTCACAATGAATATAGTTTCTTGCGCAAGAGATAATTAAGAAGCTAAATATTACAAGATTAAAATAAGACGTACTGCTCATAAAAAAATTTTCTCGCTGAAAGTTACCAATATTTTTTAATTTCTTGAAGGAAAAAGTTAAAAATTGTTATTGCTATTAGTTGTTTTTATTATTTATTAATAGTTTTACACAAAAATTACATTTTTTATTAACTCTCGCCAATATAAAAAACCCACCCCAAAACCTAAAAAACAGAAATAAACAAAACAGACAGACAATCAGAAAGGGACAGAAATACTTTTGGTAATATTTGCTGTCCCTTTCTTAGTATACGGTTAAATGTCAAAATCCCGAGTCGCCACTGTGTACATTGTGATAAACACATAGACGACAGTCAAACGGAGGCAGAAAGCTACCAAGTTTAGATTACACTCGTTTATATGAAGACGATAATATTGACGGCAGAACAGAAAAAGCGAAGACAGCAACCAGCGACAGCTTTGAAAGCAAACCAGCCAAAACACAGCTGATTCAAAACCGAAGCAATAAATGAAATAGTTGGATAAATACTTTATCTAATCGTGCAGTGCATAAAAATTCTTTTTACATACAAATTTCCATGAGCGAATAGAATCAAATAAATATACACAATATGTTTGGTTAAATGTAGATCCATCAAGGAATCATTAAGATCGAAACCACACTATACTGGCCTTTCCATCATAAAAACGTTTTTCGTTCCTTTACAGTGAAGAGCACCAACCAATACTGAATTTAGAGCCTTTTTTATTACAAAACCCCACTAAAAAATTTACGATTCAGCAGGACACAGCTTTTACACAACAGATCGGTTTATATCGGAAAATATCTACAGATATCTAAGATTTGCAAGAAATTTTATTTAGGCTTTTTTAAAATTTGATAACATTACTCAGTAATAAGAGCAATTTTAGGGGAATTTTAAAAAACTGCTGAAAATACTACCAAAAACTTAATTAGTAATATGGAAGATTGAATACTTAGTTTATTTTTTGATAAAAGTGATTATTAAAATATTCGTTATTGTGTCTTTAAAATGAAAATCAATAAATTGACTATACAATTATGAAACACTGAATAATGAATTATGTAACATAAATGATATAACAACAATTAGTATAAAAAAAATAATAGTTCCAAAAAGTACATGAAAGGAACCTAATCGAATGATATTATATTTTAAGATATATTTAAAAAAATAGAAGTGACTTTATAAAAGTGAGACGCACTATACTTTAGCGAAAGAAAGACTAGCCGTAAGATATGTATCTTTTTTGATCCTATAGGGAGTGCAAACATAAGCTTAACTTTAAAAGTAGGGATTTTTTAACGGCATGGATAAACAGACGGAACAAGTACGAACGGCAGAAAAATATACAGTTTTTTTTTGGAATTTCTACATTAAAAATTTATAGTAAATAATTAAAATTATTTGAAAAACTTATTGCAAACGAGAAGAAATTATAAAAACAATTTATAGAAAGATTTCTAAAATTCTGTGAACTAAAGGAATTTTAAAACCTGGAAAATAAATTTGGTGCCGCTATATTGCTTTTCTAGTCATTGTATTAAATGCATTCCAGTTAAATTTGCTAGAAAAAGAAGAATAACGGAACTTTTAGCGGTTTGTTAAAAAAAAAAGAAAAATTAAAATATTTAAAAACAACAACATCCATTTAAAACAATAAATGCAAAGGAATTTTGCTAAAAGACAAACTATTCAACATACAAAACCTTAAAAGTGATTGACAAAAAAGGCCAAATCATTGCGTAAACCTATACAGAAATGCCGGAAAATTCATGATTATAAATGGATCTGGAAAGTATGAACGACGTGAACTTATTGCCTGCGCCCGATGAAAATCCTCCCACACAGTCGGACAATAACCCGAAGCGGAAGAGGATCGATGGGCTTTCACCCACAAATATTGACGTCACCCAACTGGGTGAGAATAGATTTGCCTTACTTTCAGGACTTGAGGTCGAGAATACGGAGGACAGCCCTAGGACGAAAAAACCAGTTAAAATTACCAACACAAAGCCCAAGAATACGAACAGCCCATATTGCCCACCCATCTTCTTGTTTAACGTCAACATTAAACGGTTAGTCGAGCAATTGGAAGCTAAAACGCCAAAAATTACATTTAAAATAAAGAATGTAAACCAACGAAAGAGTAAACTTTATCTCTCTGACCCACTGGTGCACACAGAAATGATAGCCCTGCTAAAGGAAAAGAATATTCACTTATATTCTTATACACCAAAGGAGTTTAAACAAACATCATTTATTCTAAGAGGTCTCTACCATGGTACCGAGGCAGATGAGGTAAAGAGAGCCCTGGAAAAAACAGTCGCAGGTGTCGTCTCGAAGGTAACGCGTTTCACAACACCATATTCTACTAAAAATGCATATGATACAGGATTGTTCCTAGTAACACTTAACCCCGGTAAAAGCCTTAGCGATATTTCTCATATAAAATATCTCCTAAGTCAGACAATTCTTTGGGAAAAGCCTAAAAGAAAAGAAAAGGAGGTGCAGTGCCACAGATGTCAGCGTTGGGGTCACATAGCCAAAAACTGCAATTCTGAGTATAAATGTGTCAAATGTGACAAAAATCATCTTCAAGGTGAGTGTCAGCGAATGGGATCAGAAACTGAAGCTCCTCATTGCGTAAACTGCGGACAAAGTGGACACCCAGCAAACTGGAGAGGTTGCCCTACATACAAAAAATATATTGGTGCGCGTAAGGAGCGTTTGGAAAAAGCCAGAGAAGAAAAGTTGATTGCTAAATCCAACGTAAGCCGAACAATAAATCAGTCCCTACGATCCCCTGGGAAAACTTTCGCTAATTTATTCCATCAACATGAATCAATGCAAAAGCCTACAATAATTGATGATTTCCTAAAACTTGCAAACGTCTTTCTAACACCGGAGGAGCTACCACTGGAGCAACAAATTTCAAATTTCTTATCTGAATATAAAAATATGCCACAACATGAAGCAAAGTCAGAATTTCTTCGTCTTTTAAATAAGGTAAATACTAAATATGGTCCATAGAGTTATACATTTTATGACTTTCAATGTTCGTTCTCTAGCAAGTAACAGTCGTCAAATAGAGCTATCAAATATACTCCACCATTATCAAATCGACATAGGATTTATACAAGAATGCCACTTACAAGCGAACAAAAAAGTAAGAATTGATGGCTATAATTTCATTCACGACAACTCAGATATTGGCGTAGCTGTAGTCATTAAAAACACAATCCATTTCAACAAAATAAACTTTTCCGGAACCCGCCTTAATAATTCCTTTATTCAAATTGAATTGTACATAAACAACACTTGCAAAAAATACCTTATAGGTTCTGTATACATTCCATGCGTATATCCTTCCCACGAACTACATGATGACTTGAATAAAATCCTTCGCCTCACAAAAAGGTATGACGAATTCATAGTCGGAGGTGATCTTAACACCAAAAGTCCTAATTGGGGAGACACTTTCGAGAACTCTAACGGTAAAGTACTTTATGACTGGCTACAAAATAATTGTCTGGATGTCAAGCGTATATGTGATATATCTCCATCGTTCCCGAATGGTTCCTCTTTCCTGGACCATTTCTTAATAAACTCCAGCGCAATCAACTCCATTTATCCCAACTTCAAGATCAAATCAATACCAACATTATCTGATCATTTCCCCTTAATTTTAGAACTTGACGTTAACGAGGGCCACTTACAATTACGAAGTCCCCAAATAATAACGTCTTACAAAAACACTAATTGGAGTTTATTTTCAAGGGATTTGGAAGCAGCCACTCTTAGCATTCTTCCTCCTAAAAACTGTAATATAAATAATAATGAATTAGATGTACTGATTAACTGTTTCAACAACACACTTACCTCGATACACGATAATCATTCGGATAAATTCGAGATTAATGATCGGAAGCGACCATACCCTGAAAATATCAGAAAATTCTTCGGAATCAAGTACACTTGGCAGAAAGACCTAAAGAAAATATTTCACAGAACTGGCAACAAAATAAGTAGTGAGTATAGAATCCTGTCAAAACAAATACAACTATTGAAAATTATTATTAACGACCTTGTCAACATAGAAGACGCCAGGAATTTTAGTAATAGACTCACGAAAATAGTTCCAGGACCTACGGCCTTTAAAGAAGTTCGACAAATATTAGGAAATCCAAAATCTCCATTTTGTACACAGCTCATCCGCAATGATATCTCTATAACCAATAGTCATCAAGTTTCTGACATATTCAAAGAGTACTATACCAATGTTTTCCAAGAAGTGATACCTGAGAGGCCAGTCCCCGATATCGAAAATCAAATTTTACAATGTGTTAATGGGATTCCTCAACATATCTACACTTTTGATGACAACTTCCAATCTGACGAAAATTCTGACTCCTTCCATTTTACAATTGTAAGCAATATCAGAAAACATATCGACACCATCAATTGTAAGAAATCGTCGGGATTTGATGGCGTTTCTAATTTTCTGATTAAAAAATTTCCTGACACAACATTAAAACTATTAGCCATAATTTTCAATAATTGTATTAATAACGGCTATTTCCCTCTTGAGTGGAAAAAAGCAAAAATTTTACCCATAAAAAAGAAACTGGACAGCAATAAACCTGAGGATTTTCGACCAATATCTCTTTTATCCAACATTGGCAAATTATTTGAACACGTCCTGAAAGAAAAACTTGAGAATGAATTTATTATAGAACCAATTTCGGACCTCCAGTTTGGATTTAAACGATTTCACTCTACAAATCATGCATTGTTGAAATTCCATAATGATGTTATCCAAAACCTAAGGAACAAAATGTGCACTGTTGCTATATCTTTGGATATAGAGAAGGCGTTTGACTCAGTATATCACAACGGTATACTTTATAAACTACTGAACCTCGGCGTTGATCCATTTCTTTTAAAGCTATTTCTTAGCTTCTTCTCTAATCGTGAATTTGGAGTCTGCATCAACAACGTAACTTCTGCCCTTGGCCCTATTAAAAGTGGGGTCCCACAGGGAAGCGTTCTAGCTCCATTACTATTTAACCTTTTTCTCCATGACTTCCCTCATCTCTCCAGATGCTCCCGGGCTATTCTCTACGCAGATGATTGTCTAATATACTCTCACAACACATCGCCAATAGAAGCGTTGAATAATGCAGCATTTCATCTCGGCGAAATAAGCGTCTTCTACAAAAAATGGGGTATCAAGATCAATGCTGCTAAATCGGAAGCAATCTGCATCAGGAACCCCTCGGGAAAATGTCCGAGGTATGTAGTTCCTGAGAGCAAATCGCTAAAACTCTCCCTAGATGGTGTGAACATACCTTTTAAAAATTCTATAAAATACCTTGGGATCCATTTTAATAAACTTCTAAAATTCAATATACACGCCAGGAACCTTTTACAAAAAACAAAAAGAATATCCGGTATATTTGCAAGCTTAATGAATAATACATACTTACCCGTGAACACCAAACTCCTACTCTACAAGGTCGCCATTAGGTCGGTACTCACCTACGGATTTCCCATCTGGTTCACTATATCTCCTATAGTGGCTAAGGAATTGGAAGCATTCGAAAGGAAGATCCTTAGAAAGTGCACCGGAAAAAACTATGAAAACTTTGTGAAACGTTTTTCGAATAGTTATGTGTACAAGACCGCAAATGTGGTACCATTCTGTAGATACGCCTTGTCATTGTTGGAAAAATTTGTTCTGAAAATCCCGGGCCACGACTACATTCTAGTTAGACAAATATATGATTACGAGAGAAATGCAAACTGGAGTGGATCTGCTTACCTGTCTCCGTTTGAGATTATGAACGAGAATCTTGACAACGATCCTGACCCTTATAACGTACCATCATTCTACTTGAAGTCCACTCCCGGCACGCATAGGGGCTGAACATTTGGATTTTACTACTACGAGTTCATTAATTATTTAATTAATTATCTTTATACAGGAGTTTTACTCCATTCGTTGTTTTATATTATATTATTTATCTCATACATGAACATTTATTCGATGTTACTTAGTTTACTTGAGTACATTCGTTCTACACTCGTATTTATAACATAATATGTATGCATATTGTGTATTAGTTATGTTTGTCAATGAATTTAACAGACAATCGTTATTTATTGTTTAGATGTTATTTAGTTTTAAGAATGTTATCTACAGACATTTGCTCTGTTTGCGATATTGAAAGGCCGGAAGCAAGCCTTGTCAAACTTTCGTTTTTATGTACAATTACATTTTGTATACATATACTATTTCATTTTAGCAATGTAGCTTTACTCAATCAATGTGTTATTAGAGCAAGACGTATATAACTCTAAGAATATTGTTATTCTCCTCGTATGTAAGAAAATCAATGTTATCAGAAAATGAAGAAGACTTAATAAAAATATACTTACTTACTTACTTGATCCTATAGGTTTGTATTGCGCTACATCCCCAATTCAGTTGGTTGCTTTTAGTCTGTGAGGGATGATTTTTGTTAAAATTAATATGTTGTTTTCTTCTATAACGAGTTTCAGGATTTTTAACGATATTGTGACGACATTTTTTCTCATGAGAAATTACTAGACCTTCTGCAGTAATAGCGTTTCTTAGTCGGGGCTTTCTTGTAATGATAGCAGTTCGTTTGACATATTTTTGATACGACAGAATTATTGGACATTGTTCAGATGTCTGCTATTAGTACTTGCAATTTCAGAAATGTATTTTTTTTTAATATTTGTGCGTATTAATTACAATTTTGCGAAACTAAGGTGTAAGGAAAGATTTTTACCCAGTTTTGATATGGGACAATTTTTATATGTCTGCTACTAGTACTTGCAATATCAGAAATGTATTTTTCATTTTTGTGCACTTTATAAGAAAACATTAGGGTGGTTTTAAAAAATCGATGTCGGATTTTTTTTGGGGGCACCCCCTTAAATGTTTCTTTCTGTCAGATTTTAGGATTACGAAAGTTTGAGCACAATTTTTTGGCAGTTTTGCGACTTCGGCGATCCATATCTCTGGAACGGCTAAAGCTATTTGCCCGTGTCATACATCAAATTAAAGGCCATACTGTTTATAATATTTTATATTCTACACAATAAATACGCAACTAGTACTGAAACCGAAAAAATAGAGCCAATGTCCCTAAAAACGTGACTAGGTACCCCTGAGAGCGAAGATGCGTTATTTGTATTATTATTGGTTATTATGGACAAATACTTGTACTTTGGAATCTCATTTCATTTAAATATGTTTGCTTTGGTATACCGTTAATTTTAGACCCACAAACTGTATCACTGGCGACGCCCTGAATACAATTATTAGAAACTCTTTGTTATGTTTGAATATGAACAGTGGACATCAAAAGTCTAGGGACCCCAATAAATATTTTAGTAAATTCAAGAATTTTAAGCAATAATATTTAAAAATAATTGATGTTTTTCATATTTTTATTACTTTATTTCAATCTTATAAAAAAAATTTTAATGTTTTTCACAAACAAAAGAAAAATAAAGAAAAAGTTTCTAGGGACTCCATATTTTTGCACATCATAAGTGTAGATCCCCAAAGCAAATTTAAAATTCAAGCGCCTAGTATATACAAAAGTTATATCCAATATTTAGTAGGATATCACTTTAGGTCAAGCACTCCATTTAATCCATTTGGCGTTCATTGTACCAGTTGTGTTTAGCGTCGATGCTTTCGATATTTAATAGGGTATTGGAAACAATACTGCCCTATGCAGTCTTTTAGATCCATATTTTAATTTATTTTTACATTTTCCTGTACCGCGAATTATATATCGTTAGTCTAATTCGCAAATGTGTTAAGTCCCTTTTTTCAAATTTTACAGGAGACACAAAAACATAGTAGCTTTCTCAGTTTTTAAAATTTTTAAACTTTTTAAACGCAATTATTTTTACAAAATAGCTTTCTTTAAAGGACCTAGATCAAAAATTAATAAATAATATTCGTGGAGTTAGCACCTGCTTTTAATTTTTTTCGTAGTTTTGAACTTTAAACTACATAAAGAAATTTTTTGTTGTTGTAAAATATGTATTTTGTATAGTGTTACCGTTTTGCATTAAAGTCTTAATTTTGGAAAAAAAAGTGGACTTTTAGCGTCTTTGCGAATTATTCTAACGATATGTATGCAGTATAAAGTATAAGAATTGGCCATGTCACAAAATCTTCGAGCTTTTTGTTCGTATCGGTATTTGATAATTCTATTTTAATTGATATCAAACACGTTTTGTAAACAGATAAGTACTTTTTTCATTCCGATTGCGACTATAGTTTTTGTGAACTTTTTTAGATATTGTTCTGTAACAAACGAAGAATTTCTATCATGTAAATTTTATTCTCAGTAGACAAAACTAAGGCACAGAATTGTGTTTGCTAGAATTTTGTTCAACAAAATTTAAAAATTAATGGATTTAAGTTTTTGTTATTGATTTATTAAGACTATAGGCTATATTTATTAACAAAAATAACGGTATTCACTTTCATTGCGCGACAAAACTAAAGCACATATTTAATTAAATAAATATATTAATTACAATTTACATAAATATTTATTAATTACAATATAATTACAAATTATATTCGTTTATATACGAGCTGAGTAACTTCCAACTTATCGAACACACGACCCTCACGCTAATAGTCTAGCACACTACCCTCTAGACTACCAGGACACCCACAATTTAAATATATTTAATATTTAGTTAAGTATCTCATTGACGGTACATTGGCTTAATTAAGTTAGACAAAACCTTCTTAGAAACACAATGTACGCAGTGACGACTCGGGATTTTGACATTTAACCGTATACTAAAAAAGGGACAGCAAATATTACCAAAAAGTATTTCTGTCCCTTTCTGATTGTCTGTCTGTTTTGTTTATTTATGTTTTTTTAGGTTTTGGGGTGGGTTTTTTATATTGGCGAGAGTTAATAAAAAATGTAATTTTTGTGTAAAACTATTAATAAATAATAAAAACAACTAATAGCAATAACAATTTTTAACTTTTTCTTTCAAGAAATTAAAAAATATTGGCAACTTTCAGCAAGAAAAATTTTTTATGAGCAGTACGTCTTATTTTGATCTTGTAATATTTAGCTTCTTAATAATCTCTTGCACAAGAAACTATATTCATTGTGACCGAAAATCACCCACATTTCGATTAATATTTAAATATTTAAGAATCTTTAAACTTTTCATTGAAGAAATTAAAAAATATTCAAAATTTTCCCTTTTTTAACACAAAATAATTGTTTGTTTACATTTAATTTTTCTACTTTATCCGCAAGTTTTCACTCTGTATATCTGTTGCTTCTAACACATTTGATTCGCAAAACTTTTAACATATTCTTTCTCCCTCCAAGAAAACGGTTAAGGCAGCTGATTTTAGCGTTTTTTAAACGTCACAATTGTCATCACTGGTTACATTGTGCTTAGAAATGTCTTCCCATGCGAATTATACCTGTTGGAAGAGGTTGTCCTTTTATTTGGCGGTATCGCGTCATATTTCACAATCTGCAATATCCCTTAGATGATCTATGCTACTGGCATCAGGAAACTGTGCTGTCCACTTTATTACAATGATCTTATTACTAACAAACAACTCTTTTACATATTTAGTTGTATGTTTCGGATCATTATCTTGCTGATATATCCAACACAATATGTCCTTAACATGTTGTAATATATCTTTGTAGATAAAACGATTCAATATACCACCTGTCTTATGGATTAGTCTAATTCCATGACCAAGGAAACATCCCCAGATCAGTACGTTCCCTCCTATGTGATTCCTCTTGGCCTACGTACTAGCTTGAATCCATCAGAACGCTTTAGACTAAATTTTGATTCGTCGGAATATTCCAGTATTTACCAATAACCCAGTTTACATGTTTTTTGCAGAACCAAGACTGGTTTGTTTATTCTTTAGTGAAATAAACGTTGTTTTTCGCATGTACTTATATTACTAAGTCACCTTCCACAACTCGTCTTTGGATGGATGAATGCAAAATTTTTTTCAAACAATAACAAAGGAATGAACAATAACTCCCTTCATTTTAACAATATTTTCTATACTAACTAATATACAATTATTTCATACTTTTCTTACATTAAGAAATGTTGTCGGTGAATGATTGACAAGGTATCAAATTTATCTTCTCATGTTGGGTATGGAATAATTTTTTAATTTAGTTTAGTTTCATAAAAATTTGCTTAAAATTATTTTTCCATATTTAATCACAGCAAAAGAATATTGAATTTCATTTTCTCTAGCACGTGTAAATGAGATGTTATCAGTGTTATCAAATATATATGAATTATCACGTTTTGCTTGATCAACCTGTGGGAAACAAAGATATATGTACATATAATTATTTTAAATTATATTGCAAATTCTTTTATTTTATTACCAAACAAATATAATCTTAAGAATGAACATATTGTGGCGCTAACATGACCCTAACGTTAGGCTGGCTATTGGCAATTTATAGAGCGAAACTATTCGTACCAAAGGAATGGCCCAGGTTCACATTGGAGTGAAGTGTGGTACTGCAGGGAGCGGATTTTTCTTTTTCTTCAACATACGATTTGTAATTATAAGTATTAGTGTGATCAGAGCCAGTCCTGTATTGCTGACTGATAAGCTTTATCATGGGTTGTTGTTGGTGGTATATAGAGGAGTTGTGCCTATATTTCCTCCTGTGATCAGAACATCGCTGCAATACTCCAGTTTAATGGTTGATTGCTTGGTGGTGTCAGATACATCTCATTTGGTAGTAAATCCCATTGCTTGTAAAGGAAAGTGCAGTCATAGTTGGAATACCATGTACCGTGACTATATCATTTTTCATTTTGGAGGTGTTATGAGCAACCCAGTACTTTGTAAGAACTGGTGACCATTTTGTCCTTGTGTACTGTATTTAATTTGAATTGTGTACTGATTTTTTATGTACGATTGGTACTACGCGTTTTTATTCGCGATCACCTCCATAATGCAACTTAGTTAGATTCATTATTGAATAAATATATTTCACATCAACATATTGGTGCGTCCTTATTAATGATGCATAAAAATGTGTTCTGCTAAGAATAGCACATTCTGCGTTAGCTGGATATCGATGATTGCTTCTTTCTTCCCAGCCTTCACATAATGATTACGTTACAAATTACGAGGTCGGCTTGAGGGACCACTAGCCTTTCCATGTTTTATATATCTTTGTTTTGTAATTCAGTCTTTTCTTCAGCCATGCAAGTGTCCGGAGACTGTTCTATTTGAAGATTATCCTCTATTTTCTGTACTTTCGTCACATGATGATCCTCGATATTCTGAGGTTTTCCGAGCCTTCTCTTGGAACCACTCGTTTCAACGTAGTGTTCATCAGAAGCCTTAGGTGTAGCAATGGCACGTCGTCTTGTTGGTGAGTTAGGTCTTGACTTGTTGCGTGGCTCTTTGCAGTTTCTTTGGAAATGACCGCCCTCTCCACAGTTACAACATTTAAGTTTGGCCTTTTGTCTGGTTTCTTCCAAAACTTGCTTCAGCATTTCTTTCAATTTATTTAAAAGACTTTCTTTTCCTCCACGACTTCCATTCATGGCACGTGCGATCTTTTGTTTTTCGATATTTTTTTTTTTATAAATTTCTTTATATTTTAAAGTGCTGCCAAGTTTATTTTTGGTTTTTCTATGAAATATTTCGAACGATTTACAGAATACGCTTAATAAAAAAAACATTTTTGGAAAACTTTTACTTTTCGAATCGAGTTACGGAGTTACCCCCCTGTTTCTGTAAAATAAACGATTTCACTTGCTTGTCTATTTATATGGAAAATACAATCAAAAGCACTCAATTTTATGTTTGTTTTCCTCAACACAAACTAAATTGAGTGTTTTTGTTTGAGTGAAAGTGAAATTGTTTGGCTTACAGAAACAGTACATGAAACTTTTAGTAAGTACCTTTAAATAAATATAAAATCGTTGAAATGAACCTAAAAACTCTGTAGTGATAACACTGGTTAACAGCTGAATTAATGTAAAACAAAAAGCGCCATATTAAAAGTGATAAAAAGAGTGAAAACGAAGTTTTTAAAATCTGACATTAATATTAAGTTGGTTTAAAAAATAATAATAAATATAATAAACTAAAAACTCAGACCCAAAACATGTCTTCTGTATCCATATCTGAATTTTTGTCTTTTAGTTTTTGCAATTTTTATTTCTTTATTTGTATTTGTTTATTTCTTTCATTGTTTTGTTTACCTTAAAACATATGACTACGTT
Source organism: Sarcophaga subvicina (assembly GCA_936449025.2). Taxonomy (NCBI): domain Eukaryota; kingdom Metazoa; phylum Arthropoda; class Insecta; order Diptera; family Sarcophagidae; genus Sarcophaga; species Sarcophaga subvicina. The sequence continues at coordinate 55,339,536 of OW388081.2, forward strand.
TTTACGTTCTATAATTGCTCTTACATTTTTACGTTCCGTGCACATTACTGTTACATTGCGTTACATTACGTTCCGGTAGCATAACTAGCGCTTGAATTCTTATGCTGTAGTTACCCACACGTAACGTAACGTACCGTAGAAAACGTTCTCTTTTTAGCATATGGAGAACAATGTAAACGATTACCGAAACCTTCTCTCTCGTTAGCAAAACGGAACGATCTGTATAAAACAAAATTCTCCCACGTTTTTACGTGAAATTTGAACATGAGAGAGAAGGCGCAGTGTTGCCACGAAAAATAATATATTGTAACCAACAATTGTGAAAAAATCACCAAATAAGGAAAAATATGACCAAAATTAAATTCGCAGTTTTTTTATTTTATTTTTTTCAAATTTAATTATAATTGAGAAAAAAAGAAGAAAAAATAACAAAATAAAATTATAATCTTACTAATTAATTAATTTTAACAAACAAAACAAAGTTATTTTTATAAGAAAAATCATAACCAAATCCGGAAAAATCTACACATTGAACAAAAAACGGCAACACTGATGATGAGTCTGTATACCAATTTCTTTGCATTGTGTTGTGTTCGTTTGTGTGTTGCTTTGTATTCTGTTTTGTTTTTATTTGCATTCTTCGTTGACATATGTCCCGTTTTGAACGTTTCTATAACTACACAAACGGTTTTAAAGCTACGTACATTACGATTTTACGTTTCTTACGCTTGTGTAACCAAGGCATTACTGCTCGTTGCCTGCTTTGTCTTGCCTTTTTATATGCGCACGTAATCAGTCTGATGAATGTTCTTGAAATGGAATGTTCGTGTGTTCGCTTTCTCGAGAGCTCTCTTGCTACTACATTGTTGTTTGTGTAGTTTGCTTACGTTGTTTGTTGTTGCTTTCGTTCTTACTGATGTTGTTGGTATATACAAGCAAGTTCGTTGTATTTGTTGGTGTAGCTTTTGTTTGTCGTTTTAATGTTAAAAAGATGGTACACCGTTTCCATTTTCGTAACAATATTAATAGTGTCAATCTTTTGCTCAGCATATTTTAAGTCAAGTACACCGAAAAAAGAATTCGCTACATTACTAACTTTCGCCATTATAGTCTTGAAGAGACCGGACGCTTTTGAATTAAATAATAGTAAAGAAAGAGAACCAAAAATATCAAAAAAGAACTAAATAATAGTAATAGGTGACAGAAAACCCGGTCTTTTTTACTTATAAAATGAACAGCTTTTTTTTTATCGAAAATTGAAGTGTTCGCGAGTGCAAAATAAATTAAAACTAAGCAAAAAAAGGTTAGCGAATGAGTACAAAGAAAGTAGTGAGTAACCTAAGGTACACCTAGGTATGGACAAGTATATTACTATGTTAAAATGAACGCGAAGCCCAGATTTCTCAAATATGACTTATGCCCTTATGTACTCAGAAACAAAATGCTAACCGGCACAACAGCTTTCCATTATACTCAGACCAAAAAGATGAATTATCTTCGTCAATCAAATCTAGCAAGCTACATCCAATTTATTTAAAAGAGAAACTATGGAACTCACAAAAATAATATCGTTTTATTTTACGTCACTGTAATAAAACGCTTGACGAGACCAAAAAAACAAAGAAAATGAAGCATATGGGCATAGGTATAAACTTTTATACCTATCAATTGAAAAGTGCTAAACGTTTACAAGTTGAGCCTAAAGACATAAAACCTGGTCTGACAAATCAGGGATTCAAAATAAAAAATCTGTCTAACATAATAAATGATTAAATAATTTCACAGCCTGCGTTTTGTGTGGAACTGGAATGTTCAGGCATAAAATTGAAAAAGAATGAGGTACATAGTTATGGTAACACCCATAATTACACCTAATATTAATGTAATCTAATGTCCCCGTACCCCTTTTATAATAATTAACACTTTCACGTCTTTCTAGGTTTTTTTTTTATTATAAATAGCAATTTGCATTTTCGTTATTTGCAAACTTGCACTTTTCCCTTTTATTAAAAGTTACATTCCCTTTCAAACTTACCAAAAAAAATGTAGTGAGTGATTCCAAAGAATTGTTTACCATTTTAATTTGTTCTATCACTTATTTTATATTCTATTTTAATGCGGAGTAGAGATGAGCGATATTTTCAAAACTGTGATTTAATCACGGTGATTGATAATTCACTGGTAACTACAGTGATTGAAATTGCCAAATAACAGTTACTAATAATGTCGTTCTTTCAAAATTGTTACATACTCAAATTTTTTCATTTTATTTTGAGCGAGGCAGAATTACTATTAGATGATGCTGATTATTTAGTTTTGTCTTTTATACATAAACTTTCTGTGAACCTTAATTGTCAAACTTCATATAAAAAAATTACATTAAAAATAATAACATTGATGACACCACTTTGATTTTGTTTAGTAGTCTTTTCGTAGTATGTATCTAGTTGTCTCTTTCTTACGACTTAATAAGATACGTTATTGTCATTATTGTTTTCTTTTGGAATACTGTGACCACAATCACTGTTTTAAAGAACAGTGATTAACAAATCACGTTCACTGAGAACAACGTTCTTCAAAAATCATTCATCATCTCTAATGTGGAAGCTTTAAATGATATTTTTTACATATTAAAAGACCCAAAAACAAAAGAAACAAATAAAGAATTTTTATAACATACATAACTGTTCATTACAGCCCTTCAGTCAGGCTTACGATCTAGCTCCTCACTCTACTTATGCTGTGTGTGTTAATTTTATATATGAGTAGCGGGGAACGACAGATTTTGAGAAACTTTTTCATGGCAATTTTATTTATTTTCAGATTTTTTGCCAGAAATCTGCTGAGAGGAAGTCGTCAAAGAAATATTTTTTTTTCATATTTTGTTTTGGTGGAGATGTCTGACCTGAGTTATGAACCGAAGCCTCATTTCTAATAAGCCAACACACTACCTACTAGACTACGGCGACGTAAATAAATAAATGAAATGTTTTTCCTTAATATAAAGCGTGTTTTTAGAGTGTGTAGACTGTTCTTTTTTAAGGTTTTTAGTTAAGACGCTTTAACTGCACACCCCATATACAATGTTCGGTACCTATTACACAGTAAAATAACAGGTGAAGAATCACACAAATAATCGGAAATAATTTTTAATGCGTTAACTGCCAGAAATATGGGTCAAGTTGTAAGAAGGTCTTTCGAAGAGAAAAAGTACTGTTTCTCGTTTTTAACGATGTTTCTCAGACATTTTACAATGTATTGGAAGATCTAATATATGAGCTAATACTAATTTTGCCTATAATTCTGTGATGCTTTTGGAATGTTGCATACTCGACTGTAAGTTTGCTACTAACGGGATCGATTGTCTCACTCAATAGTCGCCGGAGTGGCGCAGGTTAGTATATCAGCAATTAATCGTTTTTTCGCGATTCCTAACCACTCATGAAATTTTAAATATAAGTGAGTCGACAATATTGAAATTTAACTATTTTGATTCATTCATACTCACTACAACGTTGACTTATAAATAAAGATTGCAATAAGTAAGCGTACATTTAGATTCAAAATTCGGAAGCGAATCATACTTATTTTGTGTCATTTGTATATATTGAGTTCTGCCCTGGGTAGCGAAGCGTAGAAGTCGTAAAATCGTAACGTATGTTACCGTAAGAACGTTATTGTAGTTATAGAAAGGTTCAAAACGTGACATCTGTCAACGAAGAATGTAAATAAAAACGAAAGGGAACACAAATCAAAACATACACAACACAATGCAAAGAAATTCATTTGCAAACATTTGCACGAAGTGTGCTGTTCAGAATAGTGATGAATGTTGTTAAGGTAAAGTAATATTAAAAAGTATCTATTTGGACTTAATTGGAAAAAGTTATACTTGCTTCTTAAGTTTTATGATGTTATAAATATTTATTATTGTAGTATTATAGAATATTACATTTTTGGTTTAATCTGAGTCAATATTTATGGAATTTACAGTGTAAGTACACTGTCGAATATTGTTCTATTCAAAGTGGTCTTTTTTTTTTATTAAATTTCAATACAATACCTTTCGCTAGAATGCTAATAACCAGGGCAAGGATTTTAATGCAAATGCATGTTTGTAGTCGGTAGCTCAAAATCACTTTTGACAATATATCTTTTCGAATCGAAGAATTTGCAACAAAATGGCATCGATTTGTTGTTGCATATTTTTGCATATTTTACAATAAATGCATATTTTTCTTATAAGTGCATATATTTAGCATATTTTACCATTTTATTGTATATTTAATTTTCTTTTGGAAATATTTTGATATCAATACATCAAGTTTAAAAATTATATACGTACATATATCATTTGGCAACTCTTTTTAGTGTTGTAAAAATATTAAATGTATTGACAATAGCTGGCAAAATCGCTAATTAAGTAAAAACAATTATAAAGTTGTCAACACAGCTGCATGTTGTAAAAACATGATTGTTTTTGAAATACTTACCAACACACATATATGTCATTTTTAAAGCAACGTACAAAGAAAAACTTTAAATGTAAATAAAAACTTAAAATAAATTGTTGCATTTATAAGTGAGTATACATACTTTAATTAAAAAACATTTAAGTGCATATTATTAAAAAATCAAGTTGAAAATGAATATTCCCCAATGGAAATGGCATCATTTAAATATGCTCCTTTAACGTCTGTTGACGTCGAGCGTACATTTTCAATGTACAAAAACTTTTTTCGTCCAAACAGACAGAGTGTTCTTTTTGAAATTTAAAAAAAAAATTGTTTATATAAATAACAATCTAAATTAAATTTTTTTATATGAGAATGAATAACGGACTAATTTTTTTTAATATAAATATTTATTATATAATTAACAATATGTTATATATACCCATTACATACAATGTTGGAAAAAATAATAGAAACGATTACTAGTTCACCATTAAAATGTATACTTTTTCCTTATAAACTTTTATAGTTGGAAATTACTGTAAAATTCTTGCTAATGTAACGGGATTTTATTATTTGCTTTCTTTATTGCGTTCTTCTCTTTTAATTTATTAGTTTTCAGGAAAAAGTAAGAAAATACGTAATTTAGCTGGAAAAATTAATAGAAACGTTTTTCTAAAACCGTGTTTAAATTTAAAATAAATAAACTTTTTACATGAAATATTTGGAAGTGGTAAAAATTGAGTTAAAATATCTTTTTTTGACCATTTGTAAAATTTTCGGGTTGAGTGTGTGTTTTAAATCTTTCAAAAAAGGTCGAGGTGTTCATACCACTAATGCTGAAAGAAATGTTATCCTTAAGTTTAAATCTGATGGCTTATCACTTTGAAAAATAGCCCACATAATGAAGTGTTCTAAACATAAAGTATTTAAGTGATTCACTATACAAAAATATCGAAACTAGAGGAAGAAAGAGGAAAACGTCCTCGCATTTTGATCAAATTTTAGTACGTCATTCCAAAAAAAATTTTTTGAGTCATCTAATGGGATTAAAAATATACTAGATGCTCCAGTAACAAGCAGTACTATAAGAAATAGGCCCGAAGTCCAAGGTCAGTACCTCTTTTAAGTAAAACAAAAATATACAAAAAAGGTTACAATTTGCCAGATAACACCAAAGTCGGAAAAATTGGAACAAAATGCTCCATCAGACGGAAAATGTTTTGTACGTCGCCCTGCCAATAAAGAGTTTGATCCAAAATGCACAAAAAAGACAGTCAAACAGGGTTGCGGGTCCCTAATGATATGGGGATGTTTTCAACGTTTTTTGGTGCGTTTCTATTATTTTTTCCAACACTGTATGTAAATGAATTATCTAATTTTCCTTTAAAAAATACATTTAAAACCTTATATGTTCCTTATATGAAACTGTGACTTGAATTTTATTTTTTTATTTGTTAAATAAATATATTTCAAAAAAATTTTTATTGCATATTTTTAACATTTTTAGTGCATATTTTCTCTCCTATAGTGCATATTAAATGCGCATATTTTTAATTTTTTAGTGCATGAAATTCCTTGCCCTGCTAATAACAAAAAAATAACACATAATTCTTTATGCACATCAGCATCATAACAATATGTATTTAACAATTTTAAGGATTAAAAAGATATCTGTTTAAATAGGAAAGTATCAAAAAGGGAATTTGTGTCACATTGTCACTCAAAATACATATTATGTATTTATTTTGTTTCAAAGTTTTTTATACATATTAAAATCATAATAATAATGATTACAGAAAAGTAATTTTTATGTACAAATTTGAAAGATTAATATTGTTACGCAAATCGAAACGACCTAATATCGTTTAACAATAAAAACGATAAACAAAAGCTACCAGCTACTCTAGGGTTAGGTTAGGTCATAGTGGTAGCTTTGATCATGTCACAAAGCTCACTTGAGCGCGCCTAGCGGCCCGTTGTGATGCCACGGGTGAACGCAGTCTCTGTGCTGACCAAGACCAGGGAGGAGGAAGAAGTTGGTCAGCACAAGGACTGCTCATCAGAAGCACGACTACCCCACGCTGGAAAACCAGTCAGAAAGTTTGATGATCAAAGCTGTATCCTTGATGTCAATAAATGATAGCTCCGTCAAGCTGACAAGAAACGGAGAGCCAAATTATCTATTCCTGCACCTAGCAAGTGACGGACACTGACAAAAGAAGTGGATCACAGTCTCTTCTTCCTCAGCGGATCTGCACCCGCGGCAGAAGTCGTTGAATGGGAGCTGCATCCTTTCCGCATGTCTGCCCACAACGCAATGACCCATAAGCATGGCCAATGTGGTCGAGATGATGTTACGATGAAGTCCAAGCAACTGGTTCGTACGCCTACTATCCATCAAGGGCCAGGTGAATCTAGCGATGGAGCAGGACTCCTCATTGACCCAGGATAGGTTGGCGTCTCGAAAGAATTTCCGCACAATAGCCAACTTGAACGAGGCAAGTGGCATGCCTAACTCAATCAAAGACCAGCTACACTAACACATACATCGAACTTATTATAAGTAAACCAGCTACAACAAGTATGACAGAAAAAGTGATAGACAACATAAGCAAAGTACACAAACAACAATGTAGTAGCGATAGAATATTCGAGAAGTCGAGAACACGAACCTTCCACTTCAAGTATGTTCGTTAGACTGGTTGCGTCGGACTATAAAAGGGCAAGACAAAGCAGGCAGTAGTGAGTAAGAATTCAGTCAGTCTTGTGTGAAGACGCGTTGCGGTTTGAACGTACAAGTGGTATTGCTTGCAAGAAGGTTGTAAGCAGAAAAGATATAGCGAATAGTTGTGTGAACTAGTAAAGTGAATAAAGCAATTATTGTTGTGTTCAAGTTGCATACGGTGGCACACAAAAGTAGTGTATACAATAAAGTGAGTTTAATAGAAACTAAACACATATTTGTTTTTACTTGGTTTGCAATTAACGAACTCATATTTAAACGTTTTTAAAAAGGTAAAAACTTAGCAATATATACGATTAATATATATGAAAGTTCTGTGTAGCTAATGATCATTAACGACACAACATGTATAAACAAATATATATCAAATAACATAAGCGAGTGTGTCATTAACATAATTCTGGGCATTGACTCTCGCTGCTTTTGACGCATGCTCAAGCCGTCAATACATTATGTGCATGTTGTTGTTGTTGGAATTGTGCTTTGTTTGCATTACTGGTGTTGGGCTGAAGGCTTGGATCGTGTTGCATACACACAAACCCATGTATTATTAATTGATAGAATATAGGTCACTAGAACATTTAAGCAAACATATGTAATACGTTTAAGAACTATATAGAATTAAGGGAGTTGATTCGAAATTGTCGGATCAGCTAAAAAACTGTGTAAAAGAGGAAATTATTCCCATATCAAGATCAATTGAATAAAGCATATCGAGATCTTCATTTGAGCTCTCTAAACCTGCAAATATTCAATCTTTTATTTGAAACATCCTACATGGCGATCCTGCCATAATCCTGAATTGCTATCAAAAGCACTCAGGATTCGAGGCACACATATTGCCCAAAACCTTTTTTTTTTTTTGGAAGTACACCAAATTTTTTTGAAGTGCACCCATAACATAAAACAATTTTGTCCTGGCGGATCAGCCAAAACGATCCGCCAGTAGCGAGAAGATAGTGTCTGGCTAAGAGAGAGTGGGATATTCCTCATGTCTGAAGGACCAAAGCCAATCACCCTAGAAGAATACAGGAAAAGGACTGGAAAAAGCAAGGAAAGGCCACCATCACCAACAATTCCTAAAGTGTCGAAGCCCAAGAGAAGAGGAGGCTATACTACAAACCTGAGGAGACAAAAAGCCATCCTCCTAAGGATAATGAACGGAGAACAACCCCCTCCATGGGACGAGGCCACCAGATTGTGGGCTTAGGTCGACCAAATCGACCAATTGTTAAAGCAACGCAAGGAAACAAAAAAGAAGCAACTGAAGCAACTGGGCAATAAAATGCAATCCTTTGCATTTTAAAAACAGATATAACCAAAACAACTACCACAGATACCAATTACGAATAATTACAATGAAATAACATTGCCACCAAGATCAGAAGTGATTCGGCAAATTAAATTCTTAAATCATAATAATAACATATTCATACCAAATCAGGAAATAGCACCAGGCGTTTTTGTACCACATATCATAGTAAATTCAAACAGAGCATTTATTCGTTTCTTAAACACTAATGACAACATTGTAACTATTAAAAACAATAATATAAAAACAGAAAACCTGATTGATTATGAGATAATTACACAAAATCTAAACAACAGTAAGCAAAGAGAATCAAAAATTATGAATATTTTAAAGAAAAACTTTCCTAAACAATTCCATTCCACTTTAACAAAACTTTGTACCGTACAGTACAGTGATGTTTTCGCTTTGGAAACAGAACCAATAACCACTAATAATTTTTATGAACAAAAGTTGAGGGTAAGAGATAAACAACCGGTATACATTAAAAACTATCGTATACCACAATCACATAAGGAAGAGATAGGCAAACAGGTTAAAACAAACTGGTGGATGATAATATAATTGAACCGTCATTTTCAGAATATAATAGCCCAATTCTATTGGTGCCAAAGAAGTCGCTACCGAATACTCCAGATGACAGCAAATATTCGGTAATCAAAAACTACCTGACGCCTTCTGACGCTGATAGTCCCAAAAGATTTATTGCCTTTTGTAATTACTACCGAAGGTTTATAAAAAATTTCTCTGAGTATTCCCGACAACTTACACGATTCTCCAGAAAAGATGTTCCATTCGAATGGATAAAGGATTGCGAATTGGCGTTTGGATGCTTAAAGAAGGCATTAATGAGTCCAACATTGCTTCAGTATCCTGATTTTACCAAGGAATTTTGCACAACAACAGACGCAAGTAAACATGCATGCGGTGCTGTTTTGACTCAGGAACATGAGGGTAAGCACCTACCGGTTGCTTACGATTCAAAGACGTTTACCAAGGGAGAAAGTAATAAATGTATCATTGAGCAGGAATTAACTGCCATACACTGGGCTATAACACACTTCAGGCCATACACATACGGAAAACATTTTTTGATCCGAACCGACCATCGACCACTTTCATACCTGTTTTCGATGAAAAATCCCAGTTTCAAATTAACAAGAATGAGACTGGATCTGGAGGAGTATGATTTTACAGTTGAGTATCTTAGGGGAAAGGATAACTATGTCGCGGATGCATTGTCGCCAATTACAATTGAGGACTTTAGAAACATAAATAAAAAGGTATCTCGACAAGATCGATGACTAAACAAAAAACCAGTAGTGAAATAAAAAATCAGCATAAAGAAGATAAAATAGAGAAGCCCAAAATTTATATACCAGTTAAGAATAGTGACGTCAGAAAATTTTATAAATTAAAGATTTTTCCTAATAAATGCTACATAAAGAAAGGAAAATCAATATTAGCTAACATAAAAATCAATGATACGTTTACTTCAGAGAAATTTGATTTAGGACAATTTTTCTCTAGGCTTGAAAAAGTGGCCGGTAACCTAAATATCAGTAAATTACAAGTAGCACCTAGTGAGAAAATTTTCTAATTTATCTCAATGAATGATTTTAAAGATACGGGCAATAAAATATTGAAGAAAATTGGAATAGCGCTATTAAACAGAGTAACTGTAATTGAAAAGAAGAATGCTAAGGCAATTCTTGATATTATGCTGAAATATCATGATGATCCCATTGAAGGAGGGCACTGCGGGATATACAGAACCGCTGAAAATATAAAAAGATATTACTATTGGAAAAACATGACAAAAGACATAGCTAAATACGTTAAAGCATGTCACAAATGTCAATTAGCAAAAACAAACAAACACATTAAATGTCCAATGATTATCACAGAGACACCCAATAAACCATTTGATACGGTCTATGTGGTCACAATTGGACCATTTCCAAAATCACTTCATGGAAATGAATACGCAGTCACGCTAGTGTGTGACCTAACCAAATATTTGGTAACGATACCAATACCAGATAAATCAGCAAAATCTGTCGCAAAAGCGATATTTGAGAACTTTACTTACCTATGGTCCGATGAAGAGGTTCATTTCGGACATGGGTACAGAATACAAGAATTCTATTCTGACTGAACTTTGCAACCTATTCAAGATTGAGAAACTAACGTCAACAGCACATCATCACCACACTTTAGGTACGATAGAAAGAAGTCATAGAACTTTTAATGAATACGTACGCTCATATATATCAGTAGATAAAGACGACTGGGATGAATGGCTTAAGTATTATACATATTGCTTTAATACAACACCATCAACTATGCACAACTACTGTCCTTTTGAGTTGATCTTCAGTAAAATACCAAATAGTTTTAAAGATTTTGGTGAAATAGATAGAGTTGCACCACCATACAATGTAGATAACTATGCCAAAGAGGCAAAATTTAGGTTAGAAATAGCACTTAAGAGAGCAAAACAATTATTAAATGTAAATAAAATTAAGCAGAAAAACAATTACGATAAGAATATATTAGACTACAATTTTAAAAAAGGTGACTTAGTTTTACTCAAAAATGACAATGGACATAAGCTAGAACAATCTTATAAAGGTCCATATAAAATTAAGAAATTTGATTTAAAAAATAATGTAACAATAGTGGATAAGAAAACTAATAAAGAACAAATAGTACATAAGAATAGACTTAAGCTATACAATAAAAATATCTAACTAAATAACTGAGCGCTCAAGAAATAATAATAATAAAAAAATATATATATTTATAAGTAAGGAGCATAGTTATCTCGAACAAAATTTTAATTAAGAAATTAAAAGATAGTAATAAATTTAGTTTAGGAATTAATTTTTATTTTTGTAAAAGAATGTCCATAGAACCCTCAGTTATATGAATATTCTTCCGAAAAAGGGAGGTGTAGCACGACCCTACTGTCGTTTATGCCAACACAATGTTCTGTATAGCTAATGATCATTAACGACACAACATGTATGAACAAATGAATATCAAATAGCATAAGCGAGTGTGTCATTAACATAATTCTTGGCATTGATTCTCGCTGCTTTTGACGCGTGAGTTACATATTTAAACACAAACACATACAACAAAACAGAAGTTATTGAAGATTTCTTAGCAAGCATAAAAAACACAAAATAAAAAAAGAAATAATAAAATAAAATTGTAAAACAAAACCTATTTCCTGTTTGTCAAAATAAATCTAAAGAATTTAAAATTGAAAACAAAATTACAGACAAAATTCTAAGAAATAGAATAGGTATCCCAATTAATACAAAGTAGTCTAAAGCAAATTGTCAAAACTGTAAAACGCAGAATAATCATAAATGTAATTTAAATTAAAGTTTGCAAATGCTGAATAAACAAAAATGTAATTTAGTTTAAGTCTAATAATAATTATAATAATAAAGAAAAGACAGTTGTTGTTTGACTTCTTAACTTTTGTGTCTTTTTTTTTTTTAAACTTAATAGTCCTTACAAAATACAAAATTGGCGCAGTCGGTACTCCTTTTAAGATAAAATAAAATAAAAGGAGAGTGAAACGAAAAAAAAGGACATAAAAATAATAGTGCAGTTGATACACACGAAAAAAAAATCGGTGTAAAGACCACTAAATAAGTGAAAAAAAGTGCAGTTAATACACACGAAAAAAAATCGGTGTAAAGACCACTAAATAAGTGAAAAAAGTGCAGTTAATACACACGAAAAAAAAATCGGTGTAAAGACCACTAAATAAGTGAAAAAAGGAAGTGCAGTTAATACACACGAAGGACAGATCGGTGTTAAGACCACTTAGATCATAAATAAATCTTGTAATAGTGCAGCAAACACTCAAATATAAATTTGAGTAAAAGTTACAAACAAATAACAAGATTCGACAACAAAAGAAGAAGAAGATTTGACGAGAGAAGAATGGACCAAGGTCACCAGGAAATAGCACCTGCAGAGTTGGTGCAACAACTCGCAAGAAGGGAACAGCAGCTCGAACAACTGAGATCGGCGTATATGGAACTACAACAGAGACAGCAACAGGATCCAGGCAGGCTGGAGGGAGTGTTGAAAAACATAAACCACTTACCAGTCTATACGGGAGAGGAAGATGTCACAATCAACTCATTCTTCAGCGGCGTGGAATATTTAATATCAACACTCGATGACGAAAGATAAAAAAAGGAAGCAGTAAGAGCTGTATATTACAGAATCATCCAAGGAGAAGCAAAAATACAGTGATTAACATCCCAGAACCCGACAATTGGAAACTCATCAAGGAAACGCTGAAACTGAGGTATAAACCAGATACAGAGCCACACGAGATTTATAAACAAATCGCTAACTTGAGGATTAATACTGTAAGAGAATTAGTTAATACAGTACAAAATATCAAGTATAAAACAGATGAATTAATTGTATATTATAATGGAGAAAATGGAATAGATTTAACAAACATAGAAAGTTTGTTAGTGAACACTATAAAAGAAATAACACAGGGAACATTACTGGACAAAATTTACGAGCATATACAGTTAAAGGATATTTTAGGGATAATGACTACAAGAAGATTTGAAGACAGCTGTATAAGACCGGAATATAGGAAATCAAAATTTAGAGAGGACATAATATTTAAGCAGAATAGGGTTTCGGACAAAAATAACAATAGCAACAATCGACAAACGTATTATAAAAATAACCAAGGATATACTTCGCCCAACTATGTGCAAAACCAACCAAATTTTTACAACATACATCGTCCATATCATAATCAAAACAGAGAATACAGGGGAAGTAACTCAGGTCAATTTAGGCCAAATGCACAAAATTTTAACAACTTACAATATCAGAATCGAAATATAGAAAACTTTTCCAACCAATTAAGAAGAAATCACCAACAGTTTAATAGAGACTTTCAATATAATAGGTCCGGACAATTTAGGAGAAATCAGGGTGAACCCATGGAAATAGATAATATTCAAATGAATAGGCAAATAAATAAAGCGAATTATAATGAAAATAATCAGGTAAATAATAATATTCAAAAAACCGCCCAGTTAGGAAACCCTAGGACAAAAGGTAGCCAATATCGCTTGCTAACACCTAGGCAAGAACGAAACAGATTTTTTGAACGTAATTGTGAAAAAATAAACTATTATCAATTGGCAGGACACTCGGAACCAGACCTGTGTAACAGTAACACAGCTCCATCCCGACAAAGCCAGGATCAGTTTTTTTTAGAACGAGATCAGACTATCTACCCATCATAACAATAACAATTAAAAATAAGAAATATAATGCACTAATAGACACAGGTGCAAATATAAGTTTAATTGATCAAGATATAAAAGGATTTGAGAAAATGCTATTAAGAGAGCCACTAGAATTTAGTACGATAAATGGAAAGGATATAATTAGATATGAAGTATTGACAGACGCACCTTTAGAATTTAATGTAGAGAAAAATGCGAAAATAAAATGGACAATGACTAAATTAAAAGGAAGAAAATATGAGTTCATTATTGGGATTGATCTGATGAATGGTTTCAATACAGTAATGGATTTAGTGATAATAATAAAAAAACTAGTTTTATAATAAATCCGTATAAAAAAGTAAAAGTTTGTGCATTAGAAGCAGCTAACTTTGATTGGAACAGAATACAATTAGACCACTTAAATAAAGAGGAATATGACGCAATAGTATAAGTTTTGAACAATTTCAAAGAAGGTGATCAGTTAACTAGCACAATGAAAATCCAACACGAAATTAGAACGGTGACAAATGAACAGATAAATTCCAAACTATACCGATACCCCCCGCAACACGAAAGGGAAGTAAGAAAACAAATACAGGAAATGGAAGAACAGGGAATAATAAGAAAAAGTTGTTCAAGGTATTCGAGCCCTTTAATAGTAGTACCGAAAAAAGTTGACAATTCAGGTGAACAAAAATATAGGATCGTAGTCGACGACAGAAAACTCAACGAAGTGACTATTGACGACAAATTTCCACTGCCAAATATAGACTCAATTTTGGACAAGTTAGGAAGAGCTCAGTACTTCACAACCTTAGATCTCGCGAAAGGATACCATCAGATTTTAATAAGGGAACAAGATAGGGAAAAACAGCGTTTGTGACACCACACGGACTATATGAATTCATAAGTATGCCATTTGGGTTAAAAAATGCCCCGGCAACTTTTCAAAGACTTATGAATGAAATACTACGCGACTTCATCAACAAAACATGTGTAGTTTACCTGGACGACATTTTAATATTTAGTACATCTCTTCAAGAACATATAAAATCTATAACGGATATTTTCAGAGTTTCGAAACAAGCCAATTTAAAAATACAGATTGAGAAGTGCAATTTTATGAAAAGAGAGACAGAATTTTTAGGCCATATATTAACAAAGGAAGGACTCAAACCAAATCCCAATAAAATTAAAACGATTCAGGACTTAACTTTACCAAGAACCGAAAAACAAATAAAAAGCTTTTTAGGACTTACGGGATATTACCGTAAATTCGTGAGGGACTATGCAAAAATTGCTCAACCTATAACAAAGTATTTGAAGAAAGGTGTTAAAATAAATGTTCGAGATCCAACATATATAGAGGCTTTTGAAAAACTTAAGTTACTAATAACTTCGCATCCCATTTTGAGATATCCAAATTTTGAGAAACAATTCACGGTAACAACAGACGCATCAAACTATGCCCTGGGTGCAGTTTTATCCCAAGAGGGACACCCAATTTGTTTCGCGTCAAGAACCCTAAATAATCACGAACGGAAGTATTCCGCTACAGATAAAGAATTTCTCGCCATATTGTGGAGTGTACAGTATCTACGACCTTACCTCTACGGAAGAAGATTTAAAATCCTTACAGATCACCAACCGATAAAATATCTACACTCGAAATACAGAGGAAAAGATATGTCCCCAAGACATCAACGATGGTTGCTGAAATTAGGAGAATACGACTTTGAAATCGAGTATATCAAAGGAAAAGAAAATAGAGTAGCGGATTTTCTTAGTAGACTTGAAAATGAGAAGGATGAAAATAATTTGAAGGATACCAAATCAAATTTGAATTTAATACACAATATTGAAGAAGATAACGTATCAATGATAACAATTCACTCTGCCGATGAGAATCTTTTGGATCACTTTCCCATAAAAGAAGAAATAGTTAACAAATACAAAACCCAGATAATATTGACTAATAATAAGACAGAGGAATCAAAGACATTGCATGGAAAAAGAATAATTTATATAGCGGAATGTGACTTTAATGTCATGGGTGATATATTTAGGAATTATATCACAAAAGGAAAGATAGACATATATTCAGAACTTTCAGATCATAGTTATAACATAGTACAGGAAAAGCTTATAGATATGTATTCAAATGATAACCAAATTGAATTCATCAAGTGCACAATGAGGGACAGGACATTGAAACAGAGGTAGAAGCGGTTAAGCAAATATCCTTCTATCACGTAAGGGAAAGCATACATTCGGGAATAAATGAAACCTATAATAAATCAAAAATAAGATATATTTTCCAAAACTTAGAGAACTAATTCAACTAGTAATAAATCAATGTGACCTTTGTCAACAGGTAAAATATGATAGGCATCCAATTAAAAATAAATTTCAGTTTACTGAGACCCCGTCGGATAAAAATCAAGTTATACATATCGATACATATGTAATAAAAGGTCATCATTTTCTAACAACAATCGATAAGTTTTCTAAGTTTGGAACTGCTTATTCACTAAGCGACAGACACCACTTAACCATAATAGAAAATTGGAAGAACACATTACAAAATTCGGAAAACCAAATAAAATAATAGCTGACAACGAATTTAAAACATTAAGAATAAAATAATTTCTAATGGAGCAAGGGATAGAGTTACACTTAACAAAACCAAATAGTCACACGGGAAACTCAGATATAGAAAGGTTTCATAACACCATTGCAGAAAAATTTAGAATTTTATATCAAACAAGCAGAGATTTACCGATACATCAATTAATTCAGCGAACAATAAGAAATTACAATGAAAGGTTCCATTCTAGCATAAAATACACACCAAAAGAAGTACAGGAAGGGCGTATAGATTTAGATAAGGTCAAGCAAAATTTAGAAGAATGTAAGAAAAAGAAAATTGATAAACTTAATTTAAAAAGAGAGGAGTACAGGGAAACAAGAGAAGAAGGATTTATAAAAAACTACAAATCACTAATGCATAAAGAACAACCGAAATACAAAAAAGCAAAATTAGAAGGAATACATCCGAGTAATATTAAAAGACCGTTAAAATTTACAGATAATAGCCATCTTCATGCTGATAGTAATATGGACACCGATGACTGAAGGGGAACTGACTACCAAACTACTTACAGAACAAGCAGGATTTATAAACATCTACATGAAAAACATAGATATAGTTAAGGAATCAGACATTATACTACACATAGTAAACTTACATGAAATAGAAAATATTCTAAACCAGATGAAAGAAAATATTAGTTTACTGAAAACAAAAAATAAACATTTACTTCAATTAGAATTGTTAGATGCAAGAAACAAATTGGTTAATTTAATACCAAAACAAAACCGACAACGAAGAGGACTAATTAACGGAATAGGGAGTGTATCGAAATGGTTATTCGGGACTATGGACGATGAGGACAGACAAAACATTCAGAAACATATTTTTAGTATCGACGAATTTAAAGAAAATAATAACCAACAAATACTAATTAACGATTATTTTAATGAAACTATAAGCCATTTAAAAGTGATCGTCAAAAATGACAGAAAAATAATAGAAAGGGAATTAAATCCTATCAATAAATTTTTAGAAACAGATAATGATAAGCACATAAATTTAGAACAGCTATCAAATATACAATAAATTAAAAATAGAATAGAACATCTACAGGATAATGTAATGTCCACAAAATATGGTATTGCACATCCTAGTATATTGACTTCTAGTGAAATAGAAAAATATGCTATAGATTATAATAAGCTAAAATATATTCAGATGGGAACTACATTTTTTAATAATTCATGTTTAATTTTTGGGATAAAAATACCCAAAAAATTTATAAATGTTAAGCTTAAATATATTGTTCCACTACCAAATGATCACAATGACGAGATAGACTCTGTAATAGAGCAAACAATTGAATTTGAAAACAGAACATACAAATTTGAGGAAAATAAACATTTAAAGAATTTAAAATTAAGTAATCACTGTCTAATAAAAAATAACTGTCAACTAGTAAAGAATAATGACTTAGAAATTATACAATTGGACTTGGATACAATTATAATTAAGAATGCAATAAATATAAGTATCATTCAAAATTGTAATTTTGAAATAATTATGCTAAACGGAAATTATATCGTAAATTTCAATAACTGTTCAATTATAATAAAAGACTATTATTTTTCAAATATAATTGAAAACATAGAAGAAAAACAAATAATTGAAAATATTCACATAGAAAAAAATTTTTCACATAAAATAACGTTTCAAGAAATCAAAGAATTAAATAGCAATAATCTTAAAAATATTAGAGCACTACAATATCATAGTAATATATCCTATGGACTTTATCTCCTTTTAACAATAATAATAATTATTATCTTAATTTTTGTAATTGTAAAACAAAGATATATTAAAATAATATTAAATAAAAGAATTCAGGAGAATTCTAATCCAAAGGAGGGAGAAGTTACATATTTAAACACAAACACATACAACAAAACAGAAGTTATTGAAGATTTCTTAGCAAGCATAAAAAACACAAAATAAAAAAAAAGAAATAATAAAATAAAATTGTAAAACAAAACCTATTTCCTGTTTGTCAAAATAAATCTAAAGAATTTAAAATTGAAAACAAAATTACAGACAAAATTCTAAGAAATAGAATAGGTATCCCAATTAATACAAAGTAGTCTAAAGCAAATTGTCAAAACTGCAAAACGCAGAATAATCATAAATGTAATTTAAATTAAAGTTTGCAAATGCTGAATAAACAAAAATGTAATTTAGTTTAAGTCTAATAATAATTATAATAATAAAGAAAAGACAGTTGTTGTTTGACTTCTTAATGTGACGGTACACTTCCTCCGAAAACTTTTGTGTCTTTTTTTTTAAAAACTTAATAGTCCTTGCAAAATACAAAATTCGTGTTCAAGCCGTCAATACATTATGTGCATGTTGTTGTTGTTGTTGTGTATTCTCCGCTGGCTAGTGTGGGAATTATGCTTTGTTTGTATTACTGGTGTTGGGCTGAAGGCTTGGATCGTGTTGCATACACACAAAGCCATATATTATTAATTGATAGACTATAGGTCACTAGAACATTTAAGCAAACATATGTAATAAGTTTAAGAACTATATAGAATTAAGGGAGTTGATTCGAAATTGTCGGATCAGCTAAAAAACTGTGTAAAAGAGGAAATTATTCCCATATCAAGATCAATTGAATAAAGCATATCGAGCTCTTTCCTTGAGCTCTCTAAACCTGTAAATATTCAATCTTTTATTTGAAACATCCTACAATAGAATCATAACAATAAGTAATTATTTCTTAAAAAAATATTTTTTTATTATTATTTCAATCAATATTAAAAAAAATCATATATATGCATGCAAATATTCAAGTTTTATATAAATATTCAATAAGTTTTATATAATAAAGTGCGAAAGTACCAAAGCGGGCATTTTTGCCGCAATGCAACTCTACATACAAAAATTCTATCATGTTCAAATGTCACGTAAAAACGTTAAGGAATTCTGTTTTAAAATGATCGTTCCGGTTTGTCAATGAGACAGTACGTTTCGGTAAGCATTTACATTTCTCTTCATATGTTAAGAACGAACGTACGTTACGATGCGTTACGTGGACGTATCGCTAATCGGGACTTTAAGAATAGTCGAAATCAGGAACATCATATGTGTTGTTAAGTATAAATGTGATAAGTACTTCATACTTTGATGATGATTAGAGGGTCCATAATATTAAGAAAAGCATGAATGAGTATAAGTGTAAGAAATTTTGGGTTATAATTCGACTCTACTCATCTTTTTTAATACTCAGTGCTGATCTCTGATTCGCATCCATGTTATAGTTAATATATACTTCGTACAGGCCGCTGAACAGTCACATACATACATACATCTATCTTGAAGTCGCCGTAGTCTAGTAGGTAGTGTGTTGGCTTATTAGACGCAAAAGCCTGGGTTCGAGCCCCAGGCCAGGCATCAAAGACAAAATACAAAAAGTATTTTTTCGGCGACTTCCTCTCAGTAGATTTCTGGCAAAAAATCTGAGAGTAAATAAAAATTACCATGAAAAGTTTCTCAATAAAAAAAATCTGTCGTTCGGAGTCGACTTTAAACTGTAGGTCCCACCACTCATGTATAAAATTAACACACACAACATAAATGGTGTGAGAAACTAGGACGTTGTACAATGGGTCAAT
The DNA here is from genome assembly GCA_936449025.2 of Sarcophaga subvicina. Lineage (NCBI taxonomy): Eukaryota > Metazoa > Arthropoda > Insecta > Diptera > Sarcophagidae > Sarcophaga > Sarcophaga subvicina. The sequence goes on from OW388081.2 coordinate 55,359,606, forward strand.
TCGACCTCCGGGTACTGTACTTGTCTTAATTGGCAAGTACACGTCCTCTAACCTAACCTAACCTACATCTATCTTTGCTGATGACACTGCTTTCCTTTCCACACATGAGAATGCTCAAGACTCATTTCAGAACCGTCGAGAAAACGATCTTCAGTTGGAAAACTCGAAACATTCTCATTAAAACGGCAAATATGTTGGCATATACCGTGATAGACGTCTGATTTAAAAATGTCATATCGACAAAATTAGCCGTAACTAAATTAAAGTTGTTCGAAATTTATTTTCTAATTGGTATAAACTCTTGCCTTAAACTAGACTGCAAACTGTCGCTCACTACTAAAACCAATAGGGAGTTATGCTGTTCAGTTTTCACATATTGAAAAACTCAAAGGCGACAAAACAAGATTTTAATAATGATCTTAGCAGCATATTGAACTTTAGTGGACATACTCGTTGAAGAACTTCGACACTGCAATTCTCATCTCTGCACAAAAAACGTAATACTGCTAAACAGTGTTCGAAAAAATACTCTAAAGTAGGCAACGTTTATATACTGTACTGAATGTCGTGGGTAACGAACACAAACACATTCACTACAACGAGAGCAAAACTCTTCGTTTCTATTTTAATGTTTGTGAACATGTACGCAAACTCTAACATAACGTACTGACAAAAATAAAAAATAGCGGTTGTGTACAAAGTACGCTAAAAAGATCAGTACACAACGAAAAAAAAATTGATTTTAGTGAACTTTTTTTGAGTTCACTAAAAAATTTAGTGTACGCGAGAGTTTATGTTCCTCATTCAGTATTTTTAGAGATAGCGTTGTCTAAAGGCAAGGAAAAAATTCATCAGGTAGAAAATATATTTATGTTAAGTTTTACATATATAAGAATGTTTGGAAATTTTATGGTGACCGCTTTGCGAAACAGAGGACTTTAAAAAATAACCCTTTGAAATAACCCAGGTACCTGAAATATTTAATGATAGTAGGTAGTTTGTTGGCTTATAGTTGTGAGGCCTCGGCTCAAACCCCAGGTCAGACATCTCCAACAAAACGAAATAGAAAAACCATTTCTTCTCTCAACAGATTTCTAGCAAAAACTCTGACGGCTAATAAAATAAGCCTTTTTAACCGATTTGCGAAACAAAGTATCTTATAATACATATAACACTTTGAAATATCAGCGGTACCTGAAATGTGTAATGTCTGTCTATACAAACCACATTGCAAGATGCTTCGGCCAAAGGATAACGTATTACATAATTTATTCCTTACTAATGGAGAAGTGTATTGGAGTGAAGTGTATTGCAACAACGACAACTATCAGAATAAAATTCTATTAAGCACACAGGAAATCTGAAAAGGCATTTAAAGCTATGTCATCCCAAATTATATGCTGAATATATCCAGGAAAAGTATTGTTCGATACCTATTTCGAAAACAGTACAGTGGCAGTAAGCGATGTAAATCGAAATAACATCGAACAAGCAACCTAGACCTATTCACGAAAAATGGACGCCCACTTCATATGGAAATAACATTTAACATAATATAATATAATCAATAATAAAAATAAAATGAATTTTAATATAATAATAATGAATTAATAAATATGAACTGCCCTAATGTAACATAATATAATTAAGAAAGTAGCGTTAAAGTGAATGAATAAATAATATAGAATACATATATTACAAGGCCAGATTAAGCAACGGAGTTGCTGAATGTCCGTGAACCGTTAGTATTAAGATAGATTATTATGTATTAGATGTAAGAATTGAATATTAAGAAAATAAAGAAATCAGTTGCTAAAGAAACTTAGTAGTCTTCGGTCTTCTCATTTAAAACTCGATATTTTGGTCTTGTTTCGCGAGTGTCTTTTAAATTTATAAAGTGCCCATTTTTTTCAAATTATAAGTTATTTAATTTAATATCACCCCATAAAAACTATTAAGGGAAAACGGGCATCAAAAATCACAACGCGATCTTTAAAAATACTGAAGGAGAAACATAAACTCCCGCGTACAGTAAAAATGTTAGTTTACTTAAAAAAGTTCACTAAACCCAATTTTTTTTCGTTGTGTACTGATCTTTTTAGCGTACTTTGTACACAAACACTAAAAATAGTGTTTGTGAACTCTGTTGTGTACGTTATGTTAGAATTTGCGTTCATTTGTTGTGTAGATGTTGTGTACGTAATGTGTTTGCGTACGAGTTTACAAACACTTAAATGAAAGTTAAAAGTATTTTATCAGTTACATACACAATGGTTTGTGTACAGTATTTTTTCGAACACTGCTTCTAAATAAGGGTAACGGCCGAATTTTTTGTCCGATGTTGATCGCAAAAAATTATATGAATAATAATTGAATAAATGAAAAATAAATAAAATAATAAAGAGATTTTTGTCCTTGAGATTATACAAATGTTATGTTAATACTCTACACTAAGTGTTAAAGTAAAAGTAATTGCAGGTCGGCATCAAAACTTTTGTGCTGTTTATTACTATTTTCAATTCATTTTGAAATGGTGTGAGTTCAAAATATATATTAAGACGATTGGTCTCCAGGATTTCTAGTAATCTAAGTGGAAGTAACTTCTTGACGCATCACTAGTGGAAAGATTATTGCTGGAAGCATCAATTGCTATTCGTGGTCAAATTACAACGTTTTGAAGGTGTCGAACTTTCATTTATGTTCGCTGCACCTTTTGACTTGTGGAATTTTATCTGTGATTTTATTATCCGTATCAGTTATTTGTGTCTCTAGAGGAAGAGGAGCTAGTAAATAGATTGAACGCTTAATGACACCAGTAGTGTCGTGAGAGATGCAAATGCTAATCTAAGTTGCAAATTTTAAAAGTTAGTTTACCATTTGTTGCGCTGCTGTAACTGTTGTGTATCCAATCATCTAGCTATAGTGCCCACTGTATTGGTCTTCAATGGGCCAAAAATATATAAAATAATGTTGATATAATAATTGATTCATGCTAACATTAATTCCAATCAGTCCAATGAATTGTTTGTATGGTACTCATGTTGAAAGTGTGTTCAACCTTTGGAGCTAAGTGAGCTCACAACTGAGCAGCACATAATTCTGGTGTTGTTATGACTTTGCACATTACAACTATATTATGAATGTTCCATTAGATGTTAAGGTTTGTATATAGATTAGGGAATCTCGTCTTTATTGATATGTCGATCAATTTTTCAAGTTCTTTAAGGTAATTTTGAAAATTTCTCCAGCCTGAATCGAACTATGTCCGCACTGCTTCGTCCCATAAGTGATCCAACGTCCACAACTCCAGGAAAAACATTTATTCCTGACTACTATAGGGCACAAAAACTCAAGTGGGTAGAACATTTTTGCCAAATCTGTATTGGCTATCCTTTGTTATTCTTTTTTAAATATAACACTGTTAATTTCCTTTATTAAAAGATATTTATTGCATTCTACTTGAATAAACCCTTATTGGAATTTTCGCCAATTGCACATTTTCTCTTTTGGTAAAACGAGATAATTTTTGTTGGTAAAAAAAAAAAACTGTATACTTCAACTTTGATAAATTATGGCTGATAAACTACTACAACAATAAACTAAAGAGCAAATTAAGGGCAACAAATTATGTTCGGTCAATGGCTGTATTTTATGTATATGCGTATTGTACACATGCATGTTTTTGCATTTTTAAATTCTACGTTCTCTAACATAAATACTGTCAAAATTTTGTTAAGATGCGCCGATCCGTTCCGAAGTTATAGGGAAAAATCTACTTCGAATACACATATAGTCGTATGTCGCGTGAAAACTTTGAGAGCTCATAGCTCATGTAACGACACGTTTCCGCTTGGGTGCTGGGGTAGATCAGCGGCGTCCATTGGTTACATAAAACAAAATTGTTCTTTGAAGAAATTTCAAATTTATTTATTTATAAATCCAGAAATAACTTACGTGCTACCTTAAGCTGACTAGGTTTAAACGAAAGATTAAATTTAAAATTAATTAAAGAAGAAAAAAATAAATAACTGTCCGTCAAGTGACAGTGCTGAGTGTGCCAAAGGGTGGTCAGAACAACAGCCAAACGGCCTACGCACAGGATGACTGCGCTTCCTACTGTCCCGATGATCTTTCCTCGGCACCGTAGTCACGTCAACCAAAAGAGGATATCAGAACGACAATCAAACGACCTACGCATGGGATGATTGTGGCTTTGAGGCCTCCGGTGTCGGTCATCAGTAAGAAATCCCAGTACAACAATTGAACGGAATACGCACAGAACAATTGTTGTACATGCTCCCTCGTCAGTTGCTAATGTTTGGCTGTGAATAAATCTCTCACCAGTGTGGTCAACCACACCACTAATGAGTTAATTTATTTTTACCAAGCGAGAGCCAATAAATAGAATCGACCTCACTTACCAGCCACTCATCACCAACCAACCCTACTGCTCAAATCATGCCCGCTTTTATTCCCAAAAGTAACGAGTGACAGATCAAACATGATCGAACAATTAGCAACATCAAACATGTTGCGTCATACTCTACACATTACGAATGGGAGAACATGCGACAATGGAATTGAACAGAGAGTACAAGTACACTGTATATATGTAATATGTACGTCGTACAACTACCGTTATAAAAAGAATGAAATTTTGCTAAAAATAGATCACAAAATCTACACAGCGATTTTATGAAATATTTTAGGCACCGTGGGGCTTATTCTAATCTTAAATACTAAAATATTTTAAGAAATACAAATTGTGTTTTAAATAATCCATGTGTGCAAACAATTATTAGTATATAATATTGAGGAAATAATGGGTGGAAATATGGAAATATGGTGTGGGCAAAAACAAGGTCTCCGCCTTTTGTCGTCACACTCAAAACACACTTTTTCGACTTAGAATGTTATAGAACGGAAGCGTCGATATGTACATTAAAGATTGAAATAGCACAAGTTATTGGGAATATTTGAATAATTTAGCGTTTTTCATATATGTACATTTTCGTCTTACAGGAACAAGAGGTAAGAACAAGAACGATTATTTGAAAGTTATTGTTTTATTTATGTTAGAGAAGTTAATTGTAATGTTATTTTTGACTAAGTCTTAGTATATTTCCTATTTCGCCATTTCTGTGTCAGCGTACTAATTTTCTTAATATTTAGCGTATTCATAAATTAAAACGCAATCATATGCGTTTTGTCTTCTGACAAATAATAAAATACTTTCTCTTTTTATTTTGGCAGCTTGGTCACCGTAATAGCCCTGAACCTGAAGCTCAAATGGTAAAAGTGTTATCGAATAAAATACAATCATCACTACCAGAACCCACAATGCCTCCTCCTCCTCCACCTTTTAATCTTGATGAACGACCAAATTTTGATTTGGGTTCCAACTGTAACGATTTGAAGGAATCAGACCATAGTAAACCTGAGCCTATTTACGAAGCAGTTTTAGTAAATGAAGCACAAATACCCGATGATAAATTGTTGGAGGAATTTGACAATAGCGATACTAAATCAAATCTGATTAGATATAATTCAACAATTGATATTGACACTGTTAACCAAATACAGAGTTCATCGAAAAATTTAAATTTACACCAAGCCGTGAAAGAAATTGAAATACCAACAGAACGTGAACAAAGACGCAAATATCGTGTTGAAAAAAAAATATTAGAAATGCACCAAAAAGCTACTGATTCTCAGAAGGATTCTTATAACAATGAAGTTTACTATGATATTATGGAATTTGCTGAACACTATTTTAATACTCACGACAAAACTCCGGAAGGTACAATAATTGCAACTTTGACACGAAAAAACAAAAAAAATTTTGACCAGGTGCCTAAATACGAAATGATAACTTTCTTAAGAGCAGATCGAATACCTACATCTCACATTCATATGTACGACCCAGAGAATGTTGTTCTTGCATGTAATATATTCCGCGTAAGTATTCTAATAGGTAATTAGTTAATATCTAAAAAAAACTCTGTATTTAATAATTATAATAAATTAAAATTTTTAATAGTAATGATTTAAAAATCTTAAAGTTGAGTTTTGTAAACATACAACATGAATTACACTTCATATGAAATCACCTTTTATTTAAATTTTTTATTATACATATTTTTTTTTTTATTTTATCAAACAAACAGCCGACTTATGACTATATTTTTGTGGCAATTGTAAATATTTGTTATACGAAACTTTGCCAATATTTAAACATTTTTAAATATAAGAGTCTAACGACTTTGGTATACTATGTATATTATAGTAGCTTTTATTAAATATAGTTAGTTTGAGGTCGTCGCTGTTCAGTACGGTGAGCTTAGCTCTACCATTTTGAATACAATTTTATAAAAAAAATGTTTGTTGTGATGGCGCCCTCTGAGGAGTCCTTTGGCAAAAGCTTTGAGAGTAACTAATTATATAGAAAAGCATCGTAAATTCGTTTTTAAAAGGCGAAGATGGTCATAATTTTTCGTGTTTTGGAAACACTTATTAATTTCTTATAGATATGCCGTCTGTAGTATCTCTATCATTTCACATTGGTGTCAGAAGTGAATTGTACAGTAGAAGTGCATAATTCAATTTCTGGCCGGAATTAATGCCAATTAATTAAGTAAAAAATTTCAAAGAGATCCAATTTAGATTGTACTAATTTAACTTAACTTAAATGTGAAAGTTGGATGACATGAGATTTTATGTGCGACTGGAAAATCACTACTTGGTTAAGTTTCCCTTGTAACCTAAATTTTACTATTATTGTTAATTACTGCTAGAAAGCACTGTGCTAAAGCTGTTTAATTAACCTTTCAACTTACAACTTTTACGAAATTCAAGAAGTTTTATGTTTCACAATTTACATCGATTCACAAGTCACCATAGTCTTGTGGCCTTAGCCTTCTCAGTGCAAGAGGCTCACAAAATTGTGTTCTGAACCCTTTGAGTTACTTTTAGAAAATCGCCAGACGTACGCCTTAAATAGGCCAATTATATTCAAAAGTTTTGCTGTGGCGGCAATTCAACTTAAAGTAGATCGTTCGTGGCTATTAGGAACCATTTGAGATAACGGAAATATGCTTCTTGTCAGTTTTTAAGCGCAATATCCCTATGGCTTTATGCCGGTCAGATTCAGTTCACGGCCTTATTATTCTCATGTCAAAAATACACATTTTTTTCATTCATTTTTATATTCCTCAGACTTCACGCTTCACTAGCTTGAAAATATTTTTTCTGTAGGTAGTGACGCGTTTATTAAATTATTTATTTTTTATTATTATCAAATATATTTAATAAACTATTCTATGACACATCAGTTGCATCGGCTGGCTACCACTCCCTATATCACTTTCTTAAACAACAGTTTTTTGATATTAGTAATAAAATTTCGTTTGTATCAGGTATTCGTGCTAAACTCTGTGGAATGATTTAAAAACGTTGATGAAGAGAGAATGACATTTTTAAATTTCAATGTTACAGTAATTTATTTATCAATTTTAACTGCAATATAAGTTACCGATAATACAAAATCATCAGCGGCCTGCTCCAGAATATAAAAGCGATTGCGAGTAAATCAGTTTCCTTTTGGGAATATAGCAAAATTAAGGGAAAGAACACTTAGTACTTTTTGTTGGCATTCATGAAGCAATCATTAATAATGCATCATTATTAATGCAGAAAACTAAATTTAATTGTTAAAGATACGGCATTGTCCTTCAAAGGATTTGCCTTTCAAATTTAATCAATTGATTGTGGCAAACATGTTAACTAAAGGTTTATAGATTTCATGTCAGCTTTGATTGAAATATGCCAAAATAAAGGCCTAAGGCGAATCTGCTGAACGGTGGGATGTTTTGAAATCAAAGAATTTATATTGTTGAGGAGCCATATAAGTAAGCCATCAATATAAATTCCACACCATTAAATACATACATATATTATTATACCAAAAATATCAGCCAATATAAGGTGCAGAAAATAATCACATACCTTCAAGAGGTGATTAGTCATATTGTCGGATAAACAATTCTGTATAAGAAAGAATGAGAACTGAACAAAATAATGCATTTAAGTTATTTGATTAAATTTTTTAATTTTATGTTTAAATTAAATTCATTTTTTATGTTAGCTTTGATGACCGCTGTTGTTTGTATATTATTTGCTTACATCACCTCCACGTGAGATGACCATGCGCTCAGATCGCTCGTACAGAATATCGAATGCGGCATGAGCTATATGGCACGTAAGGCTGTCCAGTTGAAACCACATTTCGTTGATATCTAGATCATCTAATAAGAGATAGAAGAAGTAGGTCTATAGTGCTCGCCATTGACAGCTGATGTGCTGGCCAACGTCATTCTCAATGAGTGACTTTATCGTAATGCTTTGGACCCCCTTGGATCTCATGACAATATTGTTTGTTTAAGTACCTATTCATCCTATTCATCCAGAAATGAGCCTCATCGCTGAAGATGATTTTTCAATAATAATTAGAATCACTTGTCAACTTCTCCGGAGAGCATTGAACGAACCATGTTCAATGTTGTCTAAATGGTAACTAATTTGACATATGGAACTTCAATAGATGTTACTGGCCATTGGCAACTATCGGAAGTTCGGAAGTCCCTGTTGGAGGACCGTGTATAAAAGTGAATTTCCACAACTTCCCTATATCTGAATATGTACTTAGCATTTAATATCTCTACACCTCACATTTAAGCCCATTTAAATGATGAAAAAAGAATATTGCCAAATCGTTGGTGTCGAAGGATACCAACAATCTGCAGAGTGGATTCGATGGGTTGACAACGCTACTGGAACCGATAATTTTCTAGAAGATCAAATCTATAAATATCCTCAGTAGAACTCAATTAAAAGATATTTCCAATTCTGAAAAATTTTAAGTAATTAATTGGGAAATATCAGAACTAATATGACCGAATTGCAAGTATTGGTCTAGAATGTTACGACCAAGTGGTTACATCTATAATAATGAGATTGAATACCCCAAATTTAATTTGGTGCAGATTTTCCAGTATTGCCGATATGGTGTTAAACTATATTAAAGAAACAACAATAGGCGTCAATCTAAAAAAACTATGCTGAAAGGTTGGATATAGCAGTTTTACACAAAAACAAAACGAAATATTTCATGTAGCAACCAAATCCTAAAATTTGACTCTTCACGATCTTTTATTGTAGGACCCTAAATTAATTATGCCACTCATGAAATTTTATTTAAATTACAAATATACAATTTGTTTTAGTATGCAGTTATATAGCTCAATTGTTTACAGTAGAAAAATACGTACGATATCCTATTAATATAAAATTCCTTGCAAGTTTATCAGCTTAGTATAATTACTTTTGAATAAGAGATAACAGTTTCTGAACACCTATGATGTTGTTGATTTCGACTCTCCATAACTCAAGATTTACAAGAATCGGAAAATAAGTATGATTTGCATAAGGACACTAAAATACTCACTAAATGGTTGTGTGTTTCCTCTGCTTGCTGCTCTGTCTTTTTTGCTTATGTGTCCTTATTCTTTTTTTGTTAAATGCAACAACAACTAAGACTGTAAATTTTGGTGAATGATTCGAGGCACTCGATCATTTATACTTAAGTATTATAAGTATTTTCCTATAGTTATGAATCGGAATGAGTAGGCTTATAGTTCATATTTCGAATGATATGAGTCCGATTTCAACGTTGTAGGCATACTCATTGCAACCTGTACTTATAAATCAACGTTGTAGTGAGTACGAATGAATCATAGTAGTTAGATTTCAATGTTACTTTTCTGAAAGAGGATCGTCTTTTCTGACTCATTTCTTACCTAATTGTGTTCGGTTCATGAAAAAAATTGTTAACTAAATAATAAAATTATATACAAGAATTTAGAAGAGGATAAGGTTAATAACTTTGATTTTTACTTCAAAAGCCTAATTTAGCGACTGCCATAAATTAGTATTAAATCGTTAAAAGAATTTATATAAAAGGTAAATACAGAGAGCTGCATAAAAAACTACACTCATACCATGCTTTGAGTTTTTTCGAAGTTGCGTCGCTGCTGAATTAGTACGAATTTTCATTCTGCGTCGTTAGATTTTCGAAGTTGCGTTGTTTTGAGTTCGAGATTTTATTTTTTTTTTTATTTTTTTGAAATTTCCTTTTTTTCTAAAAGATGGCACGACTTTTGTTTCTAATTGCGCCATGCTATCAAAATTTGGGGAATCACTTTCTAACTAAAAATAATACAGTTTTATTTTCACCTTGTTTTTCTAATTTTGGAGTTCAGTTTGAAAGAGTTTGTTATGAATTAAATGACCTTTTAATTTAATTTTTTTTGTATGTATGTAATAAAATTTTATATTATTTTTGTGTTTTAAATGTTTACTTTGTTCTATTTTCTTTTTGAAAAGTAGTATTTTCGCATATCATCGATTTTTTCATGGTTTGCTATAGAAAATCATAATTCGCTTTGCGTCATTTCAATTTGCGTCGTGTTTTTTTTTTTGCAACGTAACCACGATGCAAAGTGAGGCATGGGTGTACTTAAAAACTGTTTTTAACTGTTATCATGAATTCATCTACTGATGTTTTAAGTTTTATAGTTCATTCGCATTCTTAAGCTATGGTCAGACTGAGTAAATATTTGAAGTAAAACATCATTTATTTCTTTGCTCTAGTGTGACCATAAAATATTTTAGGGGTGAAAAGAAGATTTTGAGAAAACAAATTTGTTTGCTTGCAAACAAAAATGTCTCTAATGTGACCATAGTGTGACCACCCGTGTCAAATATTTTCTCCTTTTTTTCGAGTAAATAAATATTTGATCGTGCAAAAATTTTTGTAAGAGCAAACAGTGGCAAATAACAGCTGTTGCAAGCAGTGTTGTCCATTTTTAATAATAAATTGTAAAATTTTTTCATAAAATCGCCAAAACGGAAAGCTATTAATAACAAATTTTATATGAAAAGTAGAAATTAAACATAAAATAGTGTAAAGACCTTTCGACAGGTTTATTAAAAGTTTTGATCCATTAGTTCATTATGAGCCAGGAACAAAAAAATATTATTTTTTATCACATTTTTTAAATGCAAGTTTGTACCAAATGAAGAATCATACATGTAATTTGTTATATGGAATAGTGTTATATGGAACAAAAAATTGATTAACCTACTAATTTCCAAGAAAATTGCAATACTGTAAAAAATCAGGTAACGATCATAATTTTTTTAACAGACGAATGGGTTCAAATTTTTAATACGCCAATCGAAAGCCCTTTGAAAGAACTTTTCTTTGATATCCATCTCAGGGATGATGATTATATTTCAAAGTTTTATTAAAGCAGCAATTTAATATCTGGACCTTAGAGACCAATATCTCCAAAATCAGTCTTCGACGGCACAAAATTTTTATGTTTAAATACAGTATGGTATTAAGTTATGTATTTTATCGTTTAAACGCAATTCAGTTGTCAACACTGCTGTAGAAAAGAAAACAATTAAACAGCTGTGGGAATTTAATTTTTTTTCTTTTTTTTCTCAAAGAATATGGCGGCTGCTCCGCAACTTAACAGAAATAGTGCTTTCACATCTTCCATTTCGAATTTTTATTTATTTTTATTCATTTATTTATTTATGTTATATTTTTTCCCCTTTATTTCTGTTGTTCTGATTAAACAAATTTGTTTATTTTCATTTTGTGAAGTTTCTGTTTTGTTTTGTTTTTGTTTTTGTAATCATGTTTACCTTTTCGTTTGTTTCTCTTTTTCTGATGAAACAAATTTTGTTTATGAGAAAATAAAAATATTTACTTCGGTCTGACCGCAGGGAAAACATGTTTGCTCCAAACTGTATTTGATGTTGTTTCATTGATATTTGGGAAAATAAATTTTGTCAAATATTTACCGTCAATGTGACCAGCAAACAAACTACATACAAATTTAATACAAATACGAGTAAACGTATTTGAAGCAAATATTTTTTCAGTGTGACCACAGCTTTAGTCTTAAAGTAAAAGAACATTTCTTAAATATAACGGAGAGTTATAATATAATAAAAAAAAACGGAACAAAAACAATTGTGACAAGTGACAAAAAACAACTAAATTGAGTTAGAATAAAAGAACAGATAATTCTTAACCCTTTGTTTATGTCTGATAGTCCAAACTTCCCATCCTTGGCGACATAAACAGGATTGTTTAAACGAAATTAAATCAAATTAGCAACAGAGGGCGCTGAAGTATATATTTAAGCTTTTTTTATATTTTAATATTGTTGTTGTTTTTGGCATTAAACATTTGTTTGTTGATTAATTAAGTTATTCGTGTTTTGATCGCCTGGAAGAATTTAGAGCTCCAGATATTTGAAGTGTAATTTGATAAATTAAAATTATAATAAATAAAAATATTGTGGAGAAAAAAAATATTGTAAATAAAACACAGTGTGCAACAGGAATAAATAAACTAAAAAAGGAAAGTGTTGCTTGTTTTCTAGTCCTTATTTGGAACCATTGTTTTGATAATTTTCAATTTGTTTGCCAGAAATCTGGGCCCAATTTGGTTTCGAGGAGTCACCACAACTCCCCACCCCTTTACATACAGTCCACGGAGTTAACATTTGGTCCAGACGACCCGGATTTGGAATCATTTTTTAATTTGCATCTATTAATTTTAATAAGGTAAAGTTGTTTGTGCTTTATTTTTTATTGTTATTTGGTGGTGATTCATACACTTGTAAAGTTTTGTTGTCTAGTCTAACAGAACTTTACTTGTATATAATATAACAGTGTATATTTTCAAAAGGTATTGGTGTTATAATTTCAATAGCACAGCCATACTCTGGGAATTTATCGGATATTAAAACCAAACGGGTTTTAATATACACTGTTAATCCCTTTTGTCTTGGGTTATAAGAGGATACATTTTTGAATAAAAAGATCAAATTGGGGTGGGAATAAATAGTTGAAAGTCGAGTTCAACAACCCAATTTGATTTTTTGTCCACAGTTGTGTGATAATTAGTAATTGTGCGTTGGGTAGTAGCAAAGTCTATTTCCATTAATGACGATCCCTGAAATCCACCTTTTACATGACAGGGGTACTCGTAAATAATTGTTATTTATATTTTTATTATTGGTGGATCTAAATTTTTGAACCGATGTTTGATTGAACAAAAATTTAAAATTTTTTTTTTTTTAAATTTTTGAATTAAATAACCAAATTTATTTGTGAGTTTCGTTTCGTATTTTTTGACGTTTTGGTCTTTTATACTTTTAATATTACTTTTAATTTTCTATTAAATCAAAATCTATTGATTTTATTGGATAAAAAAGTATAAATATAATTTTTTTAACAAAGTGGGAATAAATAGTTATGCGAAACTGAACTCAATAAACAAATCGCGATTTATTGGATGTTTTTGCACATTTTGTACCTTTTGATTTTTGATTAGCAGAGCTTTAGTCATTGGAAACTCGTCCTTTTGCCTCAATTTCGAATTGCGCGTAACATTGTAGATATTTATGTCCGTCTATTAGCGATTTTTTCGATATCAATTTCGTTGTTAACCGTAAAGGTGGTATTGGTATCAATTCGATTATATAACCAAGCAGGCCGCGGTGAAAATTTGCTTTTTTTCGTTGGGAAAATTTTAATAGTTTAAAATATAATTTTCGTCTTTATATTTTTTCCTGACTTAAGTTTTTCAGTACACTTGACCGCGAGGTTTTAAATACCAAATTGATAAATTTAATCGTTTTTTGGGATTTGAATTCAATATGCCAAAGTCAAGGAAATTATTGACTTTTGAAACATTTGCCCAAATGTTTCTGGATTTTGAAAAGGATTTTAATGCCACTGAGGAAGGTAATACGGCCTTCTCTATAGAAATTCAGAGGGAAGAATTTAAGTTGCTATGGACAAAGGTTAAGGACGCTTATGAAGTCTTTGCCACAGGAGATGAGGAGGACTTAGAAGGTGATCGAGAAGCAGCACGCGAACTTTTCGGCCATTGTCGGTTGGGATACATTTCGGTAGCTGCCCTAATGAGTGAGCTCTCTCAGACTTTGGTCAATCGATGTGAGATGTCCTCGACCCAGTGCCAAAATGGTCAAAGTAGCAAGAATCACTTTCGGAACCACATACAGTTACCACCATGTACCATGGAGGTATTTCATGGTGACTACAAATCCTGGCCATCTTTCCGGGATATGTTCACGGCGGTGTATTTCACCTGTCGAGCAATTATTTTATTTGCGGCAGTTTACGCGAGGTGAGGCATTGGAAATTGTCAAAAAATCACCTTTAACGACTCATGGATTCCAGGAGGCCTGGAACAATCTTAGAGATAGGTTTGAGAACAAGAGAATGCTGGTGAATTCTCAATTAAAGATTCTTTTTACACTGGAACCTATAAAATTAGAATCGGCTCATAAGATTAAGGGAATCCAAAGAGCTATTAATAATTCGATATCAGCACTTCGGATGCATGATATTGATATTTCTAATTGGGATTCGATTTTCGTATATCTCTGCTCCACAAAATCGCCCGTACTAACTTTGTCTCTCTGGGAACAGACGATCCAGAACAAAGTGGAGATTCCCAAATGGAAGGATTTGGATAATTTTTTGACTTCGCGGTTTCAATCTCTGGAAACTGTGTCTGAAATTCGGAATTTTGAACCAGTTGGTAGTAGTTCTAGGCCTGCCCCTGAAACTTTCTCTAACCCGAAAAAGGGAGTTCGATCCTTTTCCACTATGCTGAATAGGACAGTTTGTACATATTGTTCGGGGAACCATTTGATGAATATTTGTCCGAAATTTTTGGATTTATCTCCTGGGAGACGGTTTTCGGTGGTGAAAAGGTACAGTCTTTGTATCAATTGTCTCACAGGTGGTCATGGACTCAATGAGTGTAAGAGTACATTTGGTTGTACGGTGTGCAAGTTGAAGCACCACACTCTACTGCATCGAGAGGTGTCTGGATCCTCTTCGGGCGCTTTGGATGCGTCAAGTTCTAGCGGTGCAGTCAGGTCGAATGGTAGGATCGAAAACTGCTTTGCTGCTACGTCGAGGCAGATACTTTTGGGGACTGCGGTAGTTGGTATCTACCACCGGGGAGAGACGTTCCGAGCTAGGGCCCTTATAGATTCATGGTCTCAAGCAACCTTCATTTCGGAAGGATTACAGAGAAGATTAGGATTGCCAACGGTGAATATACACGCTAGAGTTTCCGGTTTAAATGGAGCATGTGCTGGTGCTATCCAAAGACAATGTTCGTTTGTCTTGACTTCACTGTTAGATGATCAGTCTCGTGTGGAGGCAACTGGTTTGGTGTTGCCGAAGTTGACAGGAATGTTACCTAGTTCAACTGTTAACATATCGCGATCTGCAGCCTTATCGGGGATTACTTAGGCTGATCCCAAATTCGATAAAAGCGGTCACGTTGACATTCTTATTGGTGGTGACGTATACCCTGACATCTTATTGGAAGGTGTCAGGAAGAATATTTTGGGAAAACTAATGGCGCAGGAAAGTATATTTGGCTGGATTGTAACCGGTCCTTTACCAGAGCTGAATTCAAAAGAGCTCTCAAATTATGTGTCAGATTACACGAAAATAGAGGTCGGCAGAGAATCTCAGAGAACTTTGAGGCCGAATAATCGAGGGCATAAATTGTTGCGAAATGGGTCCAAGTCCCTCTACACTGAGATAAATAGATCTTTTCTTACAATGGCCTACTGCCAATATTCATGGAAGTATGCTAAAGTTAGTGACACAGCAGCAATAAGAGAAGGTATAAGGCCTACCACTAAATGGTGTTTAGGTCGTATTCGAAATTTACGTTTGGGTAACAACGGTTATGTAAAGGCTGTGGATTTAGCAACTGACTGTGGAATAATTACAAGGCCGATTGGGAATCTTGTAATTCTTTTAACGAACTAAATATTTTGATAAACAACTTTAGCTTACAGTAAAAATAAAATAAATAAATTAGATATATATTGCGTATAAAAATACTTTAAAAAATAAATTACCGTAAATAATATATGTTTGTACTGTCTTTTATTTTATTTTAATTTAATAAAAAAAAATACTTCAATTTTTATTTTCATTATAAATTTAATGTTGATTTATTTGAAATTTTACAAATTATTTAATAATAAAGAACAATAGTTTTAAATATTAAAAATTAAATTTAATACAATTAAATAATTTTAAGTCTTTATAATTTCATAAGCCTTTCATGTTGATTGGTTGTTTAATTCTGCTGCGATACTTACGAGTCCCTCCAGTAGTATAAAAAAAACCTCAACATCTATTGTAAAACTGCTGGGATACTTACGAGTCCCTCCAGTGGTGTAAAAAATTTTTTTTTTGATTGGCGAGATCTGCTATATACCAACACCTTGGGGGACTATATTTGTTGGTATGATATTTTTAACTAACCCTGACGTAAGGTAGACAATTAACAAATACTGACAAGACAGTTCTAGTTACTTTACAATCATTCAATTATTTGAATGATTGAATAATTAATTGTAAATATGTTAATTTTTTTCCAAACTCGCGGAATACAATACAATCATTGAGTGATTGAATAATTGATTCGTTTTTTTTTTACCTTACATTCAAACATTCGTCTTGGTGTACCACCTTGATGAATCTGAATTAAAAATTCTTACTACAGTGTACTACACGACTAAGTTCCGATTTTTTCTTTTTTTTTTATCGTTCATCAAGGCATACGAGCCTTGATTTAAACATTTTTTTCGGGACCCATATAAGAATCAATAAATTTATTATAATAATTTTTTATTCCAATCCCACAGTTAGTAGGCATTTATCCTTTCAATCATGGGTAATCACGATTCAAAAATCGAGAACCCAAATGCGAATGTGATAGATGAAATCACTGTAAAGGTGGAATATCCAATTGTATATTTATTGATCATTATCGCGATTTTAGCCCTGCAGTTCCTAAAAACGCTCTATCAGTTGCACAAAAGATCGCTCAAAAAGAACTACAAAAGAACAGCATCTATGGCAATTGATATAGAGATAGTTTAGGAACTTCATTTTTATTGTTTATTACTCATATTTTATTTATCGGGTTTTAAATTTCGCGGCACGGACTTTTTAATTTTGTTTTTATGGACTGGTAACAGATCCATATTAGGTTGCGACAATTAAAAGAACATTTCGATAGGTCCTACAAGTGTCTAAACACAGATAGACCTGCCAAGGACGAAACGGTCGGAAAACATATCAAAAATCTTCTCGACTGTTTCGAACAAATAAGAATTATAATAAATGTTAATCATCCACGATTGATATTAGCGCACAAATTTGCTGCTGAAAATTTCTTCTCTGACGTCAGAGATAAGCTAGCAAATATCTTGTCACGCAGAGGTATAGAGGCAAAATTACCAGTAACATTTCATGAGAAACTGGAATATTGCTCTGTAATACACTCGAATCAAGAAAAGACACCTCAAGAGTGTGATAAAATTTCAAACACTATGCCTCAGTCAGTTACTGAATTCCTTGGTTTAGCCTCAAAGCTGCTCCCAGACTTTGATGGCACACCAGAAAATTTACAAAGTTTTCTCGATGCCCTAAGTTTAGTGGATTCAATCAAGGTGTAAGAGAATTAATTATATTTTAAGATCCTCATGATCAAGTAAAAGAACACTTTGGTTTTACACTCTAGATTTTATTTCTTTTATTTAAAAATATTTATTTTAAATTTATAATTTTACTTTATGTTCATGAAGATATTATTTTTTACTTTATTTAAAATTCACATTATATTTAACTTTAAAAATAAGTCCGCTTCTTTCGGAAGATAAAATTGAACTGAACTTATTTACATTTTCTAAGTCTTACTAACGCTATTTGAGATCGATTTATACAAATAATATTTCCAATGCCCTTGAATTTACTTCTTGTAATAAAAGGAATTAACCGTTAGGTATTTTAAACATTTTTAGTAAACAAATGAGAATATAAAAAGGAATAAGTAAAAGTAATCTTGGAGACTTAAAACTTTTGTAGGGTTTGCGGTCAATGTTTTTTCATAGTAATAGGTTGTGGGAAAATATCCCAAACATTCTCCCCCACGAAGAACTGTTGTTCTTAAGCAGCAAGATCCTTGTCATCATTGTTGATATCATTAGATGGTAAAAGACAAATTTTTGATATAGGGCGCTTTATGTATTTACCATTGCAATAAAGTGTTACTACTCGTACCATTCCGTCGGAACCAGGATGTATAGCTTCAACCTTGGCAAGTGGCCACTGACCTGGAATACTTTTCTCATGAAGAAGAAGAACTATGTCACATATTTTTATATTTCTTTCGACTCTATTCCACTTTGGTCGTGCTTGAAGGCGACATAAGTACTCTTTGTTCCAGCGATTCCAAAAGTGTTGCTTGAGATGTTCAACCAATTTCCAACGGCTTAAACGATCAACATTAGTATCAAGTAAATCATCATCGGGGATGCAATTTGTTGGTTCTCCAATGAGAAAATGTGCTGGTGTTAGTACATCAACATCTGCAGGATCGGTAGGTAGTTGACATAAAGGTCTGGAGTTCAGGCAGCTCTCAATTTGTGCCAAGAGGGTACTTAACTCTTCATACATAAGTATGCGGTCTTTCATTATGCACCGCAAGTGATACTTCGTGGATTTTACACCGGCCTCCCAGAGTCCTCCAAAATGTAGTGAGGCTGGAGGAATGAAATGCCATGTTGTACCCTGATATGCAAGAGTTTCATCCAGGTGTTCGGGAAGGGATGTCTTATTTCGATGATAAAGGACTTGAAGTTCTTTGTTCGCACCCACGAAATTGGTACCACAGTCGGAGTAAAAATCTGTGCATAAACCTCTACGTGCAGTAAATCGTCGAAATGCAGCCAGAAAGGAATCTACGCTAAGACTTGTGACTGCTTCTAAATGTATCGCCTTCGTAGTCATACAGATGAATAGAGATATATAGCCTTTGGATGTAGATGCTGTTCGTAAAGATGAAGTTTTTATATTGATGGGCCCAGCATAGTCCAATCCACTATGTTTGAACGCTCGAGTGGGCTGCAGGCGAACTTATGGAAGGTTACCCATAAGCTGCTGGCAGGATTGGGCCTTATATTTAAGGCATACCGTGCATTCACGCTGCACGCGTTTAGCTAAGTTTCGAGCTGACAATATCCAGTAGTTACGAGAAACGTAAGACTGCATAAGCTGGAGGCTTCCATGATACGTTTTCAAATGAGCATCTAAAAATATAAGAAAAGATAGGGGATTCTGTTTTGACAACAAAATCGGGTGTTTAGTGTTGTAGGCAATAGGAGCATTCAATATTCTACCACCAACTCGTAGAATTCCCGTTTTATCCAAAAACGGGGAAAATTTAACTAGATTGCTCTGATTGGAAATCCTATTTCCCAATTTAAGCGTTTTGATTTCATCTCGAAAAGACACCTCCTGTGTTAGTTTGATTAGTAAATGTAATGTTTCCTTAAGCTCATATGTTTTAAGATAACCAACTTCTCTTTTGCCTTGTTTTGATTTGATATTGTTGTAGAAGCGGAAGACATATGACGTCGCACGTATCAATACAGATAGCTTTGAAAATCTTTTAAGTATTTCTGGATATGCAGTAATTTCTTTTGTTTTTGAAATGTGAGCAGAAGCGTTAGTGCTGATTATTTCTTCTCGAAATATTTGGTTAGGGCACGTAGGCCAAGAATCACATGTACTTTGTAGCCATTGTGGTCCCTTCCACCACAATTCATGATTTACTAGTTGCTCACGCATTAAACCTCTAGACGCACAGTCTGCTGGATTATCTGTGGTCGGCACGTACCTCCAATCATTAACGTTAGATAAAGTTTTAATCACTGCGACTCGATTTGCCACGTAGACTTCCAACCGTGTTGATTTATTTTTCAGCCACGCAAGAACAATAGTACTATCCGTCCAGTATACAATTCTGTCGATTTTAAAATCCACGCTGGCTTTTATCTTTGCAACCAATTTAGCCATGAGGGTTGCAGCATTTAATTCTAACCGAGGTATTGTTTCACCTTTCAATGGGACCACCTTTGTTTTTGCCTGTAATAAGTTTACTAACACCTCACCTAATTCATTTGTCACACGAGCATAAACGACGGCCGCAAAAGCTACTTTAGATGCATCGCTGAAGGCATGGAGTTCAACAGTGCAGTTACTAGACTGGTAACCAATCCATCGTGGGATTCTTATTTCCTTAAGAACCTTTAATTTAGTTCGAAAATGAACCCATTCATTTTGTATTTCTTCTGGTAGAATAGCTTTCCAATCAAGCTTTAGTTTCCACAATTTTTGAAAGATTATTTTCGCTATTACAGTCGTAGCAGACAGCCAACATAAGGGATCAAACAATTTAGACGCTTCTGAAAGCAAACTACTCTTAGTTATTTGTTCGGAAAATGTAAAGTTAATAGAAAAACAGAAGTAATCGTTATAAGTATTCCAATTTATACCGAGTGCCTTTGACATATTGGGTTGGTAAATAGAAAATGAATTTTTAATTTCCCTATCTTCTTCAGGAACTTTCTTCATGAGCTCCAACGAATTTGAGTTCCACTTCCTTAAATGAAATCCTCCTGATTTGAGAAGTGTAGAAAGTTGTTTTTGTAGCTTAATAGCCTCTTGTAGAGTACCCGCTCCTGATATCAGGTCATCCACGTAGGTGTCTGTTCGAAGTATTTGACTAGCTTCTGGAAAGTTGGCTTCTTCATCCTCTGCAAGTTGCTGCAGTACTCTAATTGCTAGATAAGGCGCAGAAGTTGTGCCGTATGTCACTATTCGAAGCGCATATACACATATTTTATTTGTAGTATTTCTCCAAAGAATGCATTGAAAGTGCTGGTGTTCTGGAGACACGTATTTGCCTGAACATTTTCTCCAGGTCTGCTGTAAATGCAGCAGAATGTTTTCTCCAGCGAGTGATGATTGTAGGCAGATCGTTGTGTAATGCAGGGCCTGCTGATAATTCTTCGTTAATAGAAGTTTGAGGTGGCCTACGATTTCCTCCATCGAACACAACACGCAATTTTGTTGTTGAACTGCTCTCTCTAAGCACTCCATGATGAGGAAAGAAATATGCGTTATCAGGTATAGCTTTTGGGTTCTCACCAAGATTAGTCATATGATTAAGGACTTCATATTCTAGCATAAACTTTTTGTATTCTTCAGCAAACTGCGGCTTTTGTTTAAAAGACAATTCCAATTGTTTTAACCGTTTCATTGCGTTGTAGTCGGTGTGAGAAAACGTTGGCAGCTCTTGACCTTGTAGTAACCTTTTAAATGGTAATTGGACTGTGTAACGACCCTCTTCATCACGGGTATGAGTTTCCTTAAACAACTTTTCGCAAAGCTCTTCTTCAGCAGACAATGGTTTTGCGTCAAGCACTTCCTCTTGTTCCCAAAACATACGAAGTTGCTCATCTATAGAACAGACGTTTGCTGAGATTTTATTTGCTGTTAGATGTGATCTTGGTGATCCGGATATCATCCAACCCAAATGAGTTTCTTGCAAAAGAAAACTATTTTCGAATTTTTTCATTCTAGGTAGAATTAAGTCGCCATAGACATCATTTCCAAGGAGGATATCAATCTTTTGTGGATTAAGAAAATCTGGATCAGCCAAAAAGAACTCAGAGAGATCTGGAATAAAATCAGAGGTAATTTTGTTTGGAATATATGATGTGACGCTAGGAATAACTAGAGCAGTTATAGGTAATGCAAATTGTTTGTCATATCGTGAATGAATCGTAAATCTTACAGATTTCTTAATTGTAACTGCTTGGCTTCCACCAATACCAGACACATCGACTCGTGTTTTGCATTTTGGTATGGGTAATAGTTGTGACAGCCCTTCTGAAATAAATGAAAGTTGCGACCCTTGGTCTACAAGAGCTCTGACACAATATGTTTTCTCAACGGTATTTATATAAACTTTTACGGTAGGCAACAGGGCAGGGTTTAGAGTTTTATCACTCAGATTAGACACATTTGTACTTACAATAGCCGAAGTGGGGGTTGACGCTGTAGCAGGTGGCTGGAATGTCATGTTATTACCTTTGTCGGTAGGCACAGGTGAGGGTATGGACACTGGAATATTTTTACAAAATTCGTTGTGCAGAATAGTATGGTGGGGTTCACGGCAAATATGGCATCTGGTATTTAAACGGCAAGATGATTGCATATGCCCGGTATTTAGGCAGTTTCGACAGAGGCGTTGCTGATTTACGAAGTTCTTCTTCTCCTCTGAAGACAATGTTGTAAATCGGAAGCATTTATAAAGAGGATGACGTTTCTGGCAGCAAAGGCAGTTGTTGTTAGTTATAGTTGAAGCAGTGTGAACTCGTATAAATTTTGTAGGTCTCCTGCTAATTTCCTTGCCGTAGTGACCTGTAGTTGAAACAGCTTCTTCCTCTATAGACTCCATAGTGCGAAAGGTAGTTTCCAGAAAATTTAGCATGTCAGACATGGGAGGAATCGAAGTGCTTGCCTTGAGTGACTGCTCCCATTCTTTTCTAGTCTGCATATCCAGTTTTTGGGTAATTAAATACACCAGAATTGAGTCCCAAGTTGAAATATCTATACCCAGTGATTTTAATTGTGAAAGACAAGTTCGTGTTGTATCCAGTAGCTCTGTTATATTTTTAAATGATCCGTTGGAGGACTTTAATGAAAATAGACGTTTCAGTAGTTGTTCTACAAGCTTCCTCTCATTATGGAATCTCTTCTCGAGAGCATTCCATGCCAAGTCATAGCTGGAGTCTGCTGCCGGATATTCGTTGACCAAACTGAGTGGTGTTCCAGTACACGATGACTTTAGGTAAAAATATTTTTGCACCTTTGTGAGGGAATTATTTTGATACACTAGTGTTTTAAACATATCGCGGTAGGAAATCCATTCTAGATAATCCTCCGAAAAAGTTGGTAAATCAATCTTCGGAAGTCTTGCTCCAGCGGAAAATGATTCGTTGCGGCTAGTGGCTGAGAAGGTACTTGCGTGGACGGTAGGAGTCTGTGGAGAATCAAGTTCAAAAATTAAATCTAGAAGATTAGTTTTTAAAGCTATGTAGACATCAAAGCATTTATAATAAGTGTTTGTACTTAAATATGGCACATCTATTTCCGCAATGGAATTATCTCGAACAATCTCATTGAGTTGTTCGTGTCCATCCTTGAAGGTTTTGAAGTTTGCTTCCAAATCTTCTAGTATAGTTTGCACGTATCCCCTTGATAGTGCTTCTTTGGGTTTAGCCCGAAAGGTTGTAGATAAATGTTCAATGTGAGGGAATATTTTCTTTTGGTCTTCAACTGTTTGTAAAGTAGATGGCATCATTTTTTTATTTTTTTTTATCGCAGCAATATTCAATAAGGACCGTAGGCTCGACGGTAGTAGAAAGTAGAATAGATTTTTTTTCTTCAGCGAGGAAGGTATTTTTTCAGCAAGAAAGGCTTTTCTTCAGCAAGGAAGGTTTTTCTTCAGCAAGGAAGGTTCAGTAGAATTCTGGTAGTTTTTCTTCAGCAGGGAAGGTTCAATAGAATTCTTTTTCTTCAGCAAGGAAGGTTCAGTAGAATTCTGGTAGTTTTTCTTCAGCAGGGAAGGTTCAATAGAATTCTTTTTCTTCAGTACGGAAGGTTCAGTAGAATTCTGTTAGTTTTTCTTCAGCAGGGAAGGTTTTTAGTTAACAAACAATGTTTTTATTCAGCAAGGAATATTCTTATTCAGCAGGGAATGTTCCCGGGTTTCGACACCATTTATTATGTAAGAGAATTAATTATATTTTAAGATCCTCATCATCAAGTAAAAGAACACTTTGGTTTTACACTCTAGATTTTATTTCTTTTATTTAAAAATATTTATTTTAAATTTATAATTTTACTTTATGTTCATGAAGATATTATTTTTTACTTTATTTAAAATTCACATTATATTTAACTTTAAAAATAAGTCCGCTTCTTTCGGAAGATAAAATTGAACTGAACTTATTTACATTTTCTAAGTCTTACTAACGCTATTTGAGATCGACTTATACAAATAATATTTCCAATGCCCTTGAATTTACTTCTTGTAATAAAAGGAATTAACCGTTAGGTATTTTAAACATTTTTAGTAAACAAATGAGAATATAAAAAGGAATAAGTAAAAGTAATCTTGGAGACTTAAAACTTTTGTAGGGTTTGCGGTCAATGTTTTTTCATAGTAATAGGTTGTGGGAAAAAATCCCAAACACAAGGACACTCATAATGAAGTGGCCATTAACTTGGTAAAAACAAAATTAAAAGGTTCAGCACGCAACCTTATTTCTCAGGAGACTACACTCCAAGAAATTATTTCCAAGCTCTGTAGATGTAGTGCTATCCAAGTTGATGAATATACGTCAACTAGGAAAACCAGCAAATTCATATGCAAAAGAAATCGAGGACTTAACAAAGAAACTCGAAACCGCGTATATTAATGATGGCCTACCAAATATGATAGCAGCCAAATATGCAACCAACTCTGCTGTTAAAGCCATCATAAAAAATGCTTCCAGCGAAAGAATTAGACTTATTATGGAGTCGGGGACTTTCAGTAACCTGAACGAGGTTATTGCAAAATTCGTAGGCAGTTGTACTGAAGCCAACAGTCCACCCAACTCAATTCTAGCCTTTCAAAGAAATAATGCCCCACGCAATCGCGGTAATAGCTATAGGGGTAACTATAACAGAAACCGCAACTTCAATGCTGATAATATAATTCCTAACAATGGTAATGGAAACGGTAATAACAACCGCTACAATCACAACCAAAGAGGAAACCCAAACCGCAACCGAGGCAATAGAGGCAATGGAAACAACACCTCTCGTAACCGTAGTATTCACTACAACACCGAACAGAATTCGGAAAACTAACAAAAACTCCTAATGTCTCCATTAAAACCTACAATATCAATTTAAACTTGAATAGGTATCTGAAGTTTAAATTGTCAACAAATAGTTCCACATCAATTTTTTTAATAGACACAGGCGCAGACATTTCTGTGATTAAACACAATAAAGTTCTAAACGAACAAATAGATAACAGCAAAATAACAAATATTAATGGTATTGGAAAAGGTCTAATCCAAACAATAGGATTAATTGACATAGACCTGAAAGTAGCTAATATCTCAATACCAGCTGAATTGCATATTGTGAGCGATGATTTCCCAATATTGGTTGATGGAATATTAGGAATAGATTTCATCAGAAGACACAAATGCATACTTGATTATAGGGGTACGGAGGATAGAATAATTCTGAGCGCTCCGTTACTACCAAACGATATTAGCCTAACACTATTAAGTGCTCCAAACATTAACTCGATTTCAATACCAGCAAGATCTGAAGTAATCAGACAAGTTAATTTTCAATCTGAAGTTGCGGATGTATTGGTGCCCCAGCAAATACTACAAAATGGGGTATACATAGCTAACACCATTACATCAAAATCTCAGCCATTGTTCAGAATTATAAATACTACCAATAAGGACCTTGTCATTAATCACGTCCAAATAAAAACTGAAAATCTTAATGACTATAAAATGGTCCAAACCAGCTGCAATTAAAAATCTGACAGAGAGAAGATGCGAAAGTTATCTGCAAACTTTCCAGAATTCGTTAAAAGTGAATTACATACACTGTATTCAGAATTCATTGACATCTTCGCTCTAGAGTCAGAAAAAATAAGCGCCAACAATTTTTATAAACAACGGTTGAGACTTAAAGACAATCAATCAGTTTATATAAAAAACTATAGAATACCACATTCACATAAAGATGTGAATAGGCAGGTTACAAAATTGATAAATGATGATATTGTGGAACCCTCAACCTCTGAATATAACAGTCCCATACTCTTAGTACCTAAAAATCATTACCAGGTCATACAGAAAAGAGATGGAGACTTGTGATTGATTACAGAGGCATCAATAAAAAACTAATTGCTGACAAATTTCCTCTACCGCGCATAGATGACATATTAGATCAATTATTTTATTTTTATTTTATTTTATTTATTTATTTATTTGTTCAAAACAATACAACAAGAATAAATCTTATATTACAGTATTGCTTAGCAATTGTTACTAACATTTATTCAGAAACATTTATTTTAACTTAATTAACATAATTTAACAAAAAAAATCAATTTAAAAAAAATAAAAGATACTTAAAATTTAAGAAAAAAGGTAATTTAAGTAAAGAAAGGGTGAAAAAACATTACAGCACAACATTAGAACAGTATTAGAAAAAAATAAAATGAATATCAAAATTATAATAAAACTAAGGAGAAACAAATTTACAAAAATTAGAGAAGATTGACTAAGTAAAGTGCTCGAAAATGGCAGTTTTGAAATGCTTTGCATTGCTGATCATTTGTATTTGAGGGGGTAGTTGGTTCCAGAGACGAATGGAGTGAATAAAAAAATGTTGTTGAGAGATGGCCTTATTATATTTCATAGAGTTTATCCTGTTCCCTCTATTCGACCTAGAAAATATTAATCTCTCATACAAATAAGGTGGCTGTCGACTATATATAAGTTTGTGTAGAAATAGCAGAGTCCGGCAATTCAACAAATTGTCAAATGTGACATTATAAATTAGTCGGGCGAAATGTGATATGCTACTATTTCTCCTGATGCCAAAAATGTATCGTGCTATAGCATTGTAAGCTACGTTAAGTCTCCGTCTGCTAACTGTAAATATGTCTTCGCTAATAGCATTCGAATATTAGCTGGTGTAAAATATTGTGACATCCAGAGATTTCGAAGCATCGCAAAAGTTTTTCCACAGTTAATTTTTACGTGATCCGACCAATTTAGTTCTCCATTCAGAGTTACGCCGAGACTTTTAGCCGTTCTCACAAATCCTATATTCGATCCATTAATTCGAATTGGTGGTAGATTCGAGACAAAAATTTTCAGGTGCTCCAATCAGTAACGCCATTGATTTGTTGGGATTTATGCTTAGACCATTTGCAGATGCCCATAAATAAATTTGATTCAAATCCTGATTTATCAAACGGATGCAGTTGGTAGCATCACTAGCACTACAACCCATGTATAGCTGCACGTCATCAGCATACATGTGTATTTGGCAATGTTTTACCTGCAACGGTATGTCATTAGCATAAATCGAGTACAACAATGGGCCAAGTATAGAGCCCTGTGGCACACC
This sequence comes from Sarcophaga subvicina, assembly GCA_936449025.2. Lineage (NCBI taxonomy): Eukaryota > Metazoa > Arthropoda > Insecta > Diptera > Sarcophagidae > Sarcophaga > Sarcophaga subvicina. The sequence continues at coordinate 55,386,891 of OW388081.2, forward strand.
TCTTGGCATTGAATAGCTCCTGGATATAACTGAGTTATGGCTAACGCTTTGACTTCTGTCGCCTAGATAGGAGGAGATCAGTTTCAGTGCTGTTGAGGAAAAATTGCACATATATTTCAGTTTAAGTTTCAATATGGAATGATGGACAGTGTCAAATGCCTTAGAGTGATCCAGTAGTACAAGAAATGACATAGTGTGCCGTTTATCAATCTGGCACCTAATTTCCTCGGTTACATCAACCAACGCACTAAGACAGCTGTGCCGTGGTCGAAATCCGGATTGCATTTTCGTCAATAACGAGTTAGTATACAGATAACTACTAATTTGCAAATAAACTAATTTTTCAAAGACCTTCGATAAATAAGGCAATATAGCAATAGGCCGAAAACCTGTTTCATCCTATCCTGTTTCAAAATTGGTATGATCTTAGCATGTTTCCATACAGAAGGGTACGTAGAGGTGGTGATAATTGTATTGAAGAAATGAGTGAAATAAACAAGTGTATATGAGAGCGTTAGTCTAATAAATTTTGGATGCATATCATCATAGCCAATAGCATTAGATCTAACGTCAATAAATGACCTCAGTACCTCCTCCTGCCTAAAGTGCATGAAATCGAATTCATGCGTTTGCCGTTGATTTATTCTAATGCCATCATAAAAATTCATGTCCACAGGTGGCAATGGTATATTTGCAAATTGGCGGTTTACCTGGTTTACGTCAATTTCCTGGGAATCATCACTGACACGATTCACCAAACCCAAATTATGAATTTCCCTCCACTTTTTCTGTGAGTCAATACAAGTTCGAAAATGATTGCCATAAAACATTGATTTGGATCTCCTAATCTTCGCATTAACAGCAGCCCTTGCAGCTTTAAAAGTTTCGTAAAGTTCAGAAGTTCTAAAGCGTTTCCACCTGGCATATTCACGATTCCGAATGTCAATCAGATCCTTAATATCAGAAGTGGTCTATCAGTTCTATGAAATTTCGTTCTTACACGAATATGCTTTTCATAGAGATACTTCAAGCCATTGTCAAAATAGTTTAATTGTTCATCAACAGAACAATTAAAAAATACTTGACTCCAATTCAAGGAATACAGGTCAACAGCAAGGGAATTATAATCTATATTTTTGAAGTATCTGTACTCAAACGTTTGAGTTTTTCGGGATTTCTTGATCCGATAATCGTATGATATGAATAACATATCATGGCGCGAAAACATAGATGCAGATAGTTGATCAAAATTTAGCAAATGAGAGATTTTATTAATAAAACAAAGATCTAGAAGAGTACTCGAAGTGGACGTAAAATGAGTCGGATTTCTATCATTGACTAAGGAGAGGGAGAGAGGGAGACCAAAATATTTTTCATGTCTTGACTTGATATCAGGCTTTCATCAAATAGAGCTCGAAGAAGATTCAAAAGACTCCCTTATTGCATTAAAATTGCACCAAATTCATTCCAAAGAATGATGTCGCTTGCCTTTTCGGGATTAAAACCGTCCCAAGCTTTCGTATATATGGACGATTTAATAGTCGTCGGTTGTTCTGAAAAACATATGCTACAAAATTTGAAAGATGTGTTTACTTTATGTAGACAACACAACCTAAAACTACAACCGGATAAGTGTTCATTTTTCCGTCACGAAGTGTCATTCTTAGGACACAAATGTACAGATAAAGGTATATTACCTGATGACAGCAAGTTTTCTGTAATTGAAAATTACCCTACTCCAACAAATGGAGACGAAGCTAAACGCCTCATTGCATTCTGCAACTATTACAGAAGATTTATTCCTAATTTTGCTGAATCATCACGTCATATCACTAGACTATCTAGAAAAAACGTACCTTTTGAATGGACTCAGGAATGCGAAAACGCTTTTCAATATTTGAAAAAACAACTCCTTAGTCCACAAATACTGCAATATCCGGATTTTACAAAAGAGTTCTGCATAACTACAGACGCTAGCAAAAAGGCGTGCAGAGCAGTATTAAGCCAAGAAAAACAGGGTATTCAATTACCTATTGCTTATGCGTCCAGAGCTTTCACAAAAGGTGAAAGCAATAAATCCACAATTGAACAAGAGCTCACTGCTATTCATTGGGCAGTACAATATTTCAGACCATATATATACGGAAAGAAGTTCTTAATTAGAAGTGGCCATAGGCCACTCACTTATTTATTTTCACTTAAAAACCCGTCATCTAAATTAATGCGCATGAGATCAGATCTGGAGGAATACGACTTCGTGGTCGAATACATTAGGGGTAGGGATAATCACGCGGCGGATGCGCTGTCGCGTATAAATTTCAATGATATAAAAAATACGGAATTACAAACAATACTGAAGGTAACAACTAGACTTCAGGCTAAAAAGATAACAAACTGTGCAAATAAAATAGCACAGCCCAGTCCATCGGTTGAACTAAAAGTATATGAAGGGATTAACACCCTAGAGCACCGGAAAATGCCATGGTTGCATTTATTAGTTATCCTAAAAGGAAAGAAAAATCTTTCCCAATTTATGTTGCATGACTTTGTTATTAATGGAATAGTTAATCTAGATCTACTTTTTCCAAAGCTTGAAAAAATAGCTGATAACATAGGTCTGACAACCTTGCGACTTTCTATAAATGATTGTCTGCTCAATACCCCGGGGATAAGTATTGAAACCTTTAAGAATAAAGGTAATGGTCTATTAAAAAGATTGACCATAGTGCTCTTACCAAACACAGAAAAAGTAACAACCGATGCTAGAAAAATTTAAATCATCCAAAAATATTATGATGATCCCATTAATGGAGGTCACATAGGAATCACTAGGATGATTAGAAAAATAAGACTCCGTTATCATTGGAAAGGCATGACTAGAGGCATTACTAAATATGTCAAGAAATGCAAAGCATGAAAAATGAATAAACCAGCAATTAAGGGCAAAGAACCCTTTATTTTAACTCCTACTCCAATAAAGCCTTTTGAGATAGTCATTATAGACACTATTGGACCTTTACCACGGTCCGATTCTCAAAACGAATACGCGGTAACAATCATGTGCGACTTAACAAAATACTTAATTGCCATACCCATTGACAACAAGTCCGCCAGAAGTGTGGCGAAAGCAATCATGGAAGGATTAATTTTAATATATGGTCCAATGACTAAAATAGTCACGGACATGGGTACGGAATACATAAATCAAGTATTGCAAGAGCTATGCGCACTCATGAAAGTGGAGAAGGTAAATTCTACTCCATATCATCATGAAACACTCGGTACTGTTGAAAGATCACATAGAACATTCAACGAGTATCTAAGATCATATATTTCAAATAACTGGTCTGCTTGGGACAACTGGTTAAAATATTTTGTGTATTGTTATAATACAACGCCTTCCACAGCTCATGACTATTGTCTCTTTGAACTTGTTTTTGGAAAAATTCCACCTGTCTTGGATTTCACGAAAGACGTCAGCATAGCTCCCTTGTATAATATTGATTCTTATGAAAAAGATGTCAAATTTAGACTTCAAGTTGCACACCGCAGAGCCGCTAGTTTAGTGGGAAATGCTAAATTGAGTAGACAGAAAATTTCCAATGATCACGCTAATCCAGTAAATTTTTCGTTAATGACCTAGTCCTCCTTAACAACGAAGCGGGTCACAAACTGGATAGTATTTACAAAGGACCCTTCAAGGTCATAGAAATACGAACCGATAACAACATTAAGATTGATGATGATAACGGTAAAACAGCGCTTGTACATAAGAACAGACTGAAAAAGTTTATCTGAAAATTGTATATCATATCTGTATAAACTACTGTTTTGACAACTTCCATGCCTTCAATATTTTGACCGAAAAAGGCATTGAACAAGCGCCTACTCCTTTGTAGGGTCAGACTGCTCAGTTTCATATCCTCTATATCCTTTTATATTCCAGGCTTTGTCAGGAATATTGTTATCCAAATCAATTTTAAAAAATATATATATTCAATATGTCAAAAGTCTACTTTTGTAAAAAAGTCTTTCAATTTTTTTTTTCTCCATACGCTAAAACTATAATTTTTTGTTTTTAATTAAGTGGTTTTAACTTCTTGCTATATAAATCTTATATAATTATAGTATTTCGTTTTTTTATATGGTCTTCATTTTCCTAAAATTCTGAAGAAAAGGAAAATCTATTTCTTTTTCTTTTCTGAGGGGAAGGTGAATGACACAATTTAGATATTTTATTATGACAGAATTTATGTACATTTTTTTTTCATAAAAAAAGTATATTGGTAATGTTACTATTGTTACATTTATTTTTCTGTATTTTATTTTTACCTTTGTAAAAGAACAATCAACTCATGTTAATCGTTCTTCGTTAAGAGGGAAGGTGTAGTGTGTTTGACTAGTCTAAGTTGCCATACCTTTTGTATGCAACTTAATATCAACGCATTCTTGTTGATATTATCCACACTGCATTATATGCCCAGACATAAACAACTCGTGGAATATGCTGTCTAAGCATTTTCTCACGAGTACCATATATGTAAGTTAGAACTTAAGGTTTAATGTACAATTATGTTTAAGTAAACGATTATTAAATAAACCATAAACATGAACGGCCGCATATGCGCTCGTCAATAACAAAATTATTGTTGTGTTTTATATTCAAATATTATAATATGAGTCGCTAGATATGTATTACAAATGAAATTGATATTACCATTGATAAAATTGTGAGTGACTAAACTATCAACAAATAACAAATTAGGAGAAATAAGAAACATAGAAAAGGAATAGTATATAAGCCGTACATTTTTAAATAAAATTCAGAATCATTACAGAACTCAAACTGTTTTCATTCTCATAACTTCGGCAATTAACTTTGCCATAATATAGAGCCAACTGCTACTCTAAGGCTCTCAAATAAATCAAGAGTACTAGAGGGAAATAACTTAGACCGAACGAACTTATTACATGGCATAATTATAAAACTTATTACATGGCGATCTTGCCATATTATTGTAACATTTATTACATATTACAGTACTTTAAGAATGTCACTACTTATTTTATATTTTTTAATTAAAGTTGGCTTCTATGAATGGACAAACTTCAAAAAATATGATAAGAATGGGCATTTGCTAAGTTTACCTCATCAAACATCATAGAATATTAAGTCGAATAATATTTATATGTTTACTGTTTTAAAGGCTCATCCCTCCCCTTTCGAAGAAAGTTTAAATTTTGGACATAGGTTCAGAAATGTTTGTGCAATCAATAAATTTGTGCGTAAAGTAAAAAAAACAGTTTTTGTCAAGTAAAACAAGTTTGGAGGGTTCGAGAAATATATATTTTTTAATTCATTTTTATTTACAATCTATTTTACAATATTTAGCAAATTTGATAATATATAATGTTATTTTGTTCTCTAGACTAAGTTGTGAACTGCTTCCAAGTAACCAGTTCATTTTCTTTGTTTTCATATTTATGTATTTTCTTTTATTTGTTATGTGGTCTTGTACAATGGGTCAATCTGACCTCCGGGTACTGTACCTGTCTTGACTGACAGGTACACTTCCTCTAACCTATGTGGCCTTTCCATGTGAGGCGTTTGTCTATATACATTCCCAAATACTTTACGCAGTTAGACTTTGGTATTTGTGAATTATTTATATATATTGGACGGCATTCTTCTTTCCTTAAACTAAATGCAACATGATTACATTTTTCTACATTTATAGTTATAATCCGTTTGTTTAACCATTGCTGCAGTGTGTTTAGCTCTCTTTGCGTTACAGAAGAAGCTTCAATGTGGCATTTATTGGTAGAGATTATAGCGGTATCGTCTGCATAAGTAGCAACTACGACATTATCAGAAGTAGGCATGACGGAAGTGTATATAGTATATAATATAGTATATAGTATATAAACACTGCCTTGTGGGACTCCGCTGAATATATTGAATATAATTAATGTTTCGTCATTCACTTTCACATAAAAAGTTCGATTGCGAATGTATGAATTTAGCAATGAAAAGTATGGGGCAGATAGAATTTTTTAAGTTTAAATAGCAGTCCTTCGTGCCACACGCTGTCGAATGCTTGTTTTATGGCAAGAAATGCTGAAGAGCAATACTTTTTTGCTCTAGTGAATTGGATATTACCTTTACTATTCTATGACATTGTACTGGAATTCCATGTTGTCGACGAAATCCAAACTGGTGGTCAAGTATTATGATTTCTTTCTCTAAAATAGGTAATAGCCTTGATACATACAACTTTTCAAATATCTTTGAAAATGTAGTTAGTAGACTTATCGGTCTATAGGATGTAATCTGGTTCTCTGGTTTATTCGGCTTTTGGATCATTATAATTTCGGCTCTTTTCCAATTTTTCTCATAATAGAGGTATAAATTAATGTTAAAAATAGAATGCCTTTCTTTGAAAGTGATTTTGCAACTGTCGAGACGATTTTATCATGTCCTAGGGACTTTTTATTTTTAAGTTTGGAAATAACATTTTGTACTTCTCTCGGAAAGATAGGTTTTATTGGAAAATTCACTTGGTATGGAGATTCCAAAAATGTAAGTACGTTACTTTCATGTACGGCATTTGTTGATGGAAAAGATTGATAAATTTGTTGCAAGTATTCAGAAAAGGCTTCTGCTTTGCTCTTACTGTTTCTGCACCAGGTGCCATCTAATTTCATAATAGTAACATTTCTTTTTGCAGGGTGCTTTAAGCATTTTGTTGCGGTGGCATGACATAATGTCCATGGACTTTATGTCACCCTAAAAAGTAAAAAATCGGCGCCGATTTTTATTGAAAAATATTTTTTTTTCAAATATTTTCTTTTAAATCTTTGCAATTTATTTGAATCACTTTACATTTCACATAAGATGGACAAATATTTATCACATTCAGAGATTTAAAACAAAAGATTTGGAAAAAAAATAATTTTCAATAAAAATCGACGGATGTAAAAGAAAAGATTTGAAAAATGTAAATATACCAGCTATATATCCGTTTTTTTTTTTGAAAATATTTATAATTGTCTGACATCTATCTTTGATTTTAAGACGGTCTTTTGCTTTGGTTCAGAAATTTGTGTAATTTGTAAATCGGATGCATACCTTTGTGGGCCTGTGCAGGGCCACAATTCAGTTCAATTTCAGAAATTTTTTAACCAATGCAAAAGACCGTCTTAACATCTAGGAAACTATAAAGATTTTTCAACGAAAACGGATCAGTTAAAAAATTTCGGCAATTTTTTAACCGTACGTATAATTTAGTAACTGTGTGTATATCAGCTATATCAGCTATACCTGCTATATCAGCTATACCTGCTATATCAGCTATACCTGCTATATCAGCTATACCAGGTGTATACCAGGTACATACAAGGTATATACCAGGTATAGCTGGTATGTACCTGATACAGCTGGTACAGCAGGTATACCTGGTACAGCTGGTACAGCAGTTACAGCTGGTATAGCTGGTACAGCAGGTATATCTGGTATAGCTGATATAGCAGGTTTCAGTGTTTCATACGAAGAGATATGAAAGTAACGAAAAAAATGGTTATAAACTACAGTCAAAACCAAAAAAGAACCTAATCTGTATAAGATTGGTTGAAGATTTGTAAACAACTTAATAAACAAATTACTTTTTGAATTACATGCACCTGGTTATCAGTTTTGTAGACATGGTACAAAACTTCAAAAACGAATAGCAAGAGGAGATAAATGAATAATTTATTGGATGCAGCTTGTAGAAAGCATGATATAGCTACTCAAAATCAAAGGATATAGACACAAGTCATCAAGCAGATCGTGATCGGGTATAAATCAGATCATAAGCAGATATAAAGCAGATCGTGACCAGATTGCAAGCAGATCGTAATCAGATATAAATCAGATCGTAAACAGATATAAAGCAGATCGTGACCAGATAGCAAGCAGTTCGTGACTAGATATAAAGCAGATCGTAACCAGATACAAAACAGATCAAAATCAATATAAAAAAATTATTATAATGTCTAAAAATTACCATAATAAAGTGTTAGAAGATCTTGTAAAGACAAGAGCTGTTTTAAAGGAAAAGTTAAAAAATATTAAACTGAAGCAAATAGATAGAGTTAATTTATTAGAAGATACCTTTCAACCAATAACAAAACCACTTAAAAAATCATCGGAAAACTTATAGATAAACATAAGGATATAGACAACACTGTTGATGATGACGATTATTATGATGATGTAAATGGTGATAATAACGATTTTCAACATGAAAATATGTCAACTGATGATAATGATGATGAGGAAAACTATGATCATAATTGACCTGTATCAAGTACGTGTATGAAAAACTTGAAAAGAAAACAATGTTTAAGGCTGACGAAAAACTCGCCATTATTTGAAAATATTCAATCACTTATTAATAATATAAATAAAATTTATGGTTTTAATCAAGATGTAGACGGAAGTTGGAGATATGGCAAAATTAATATTTAATAGAGATAATACTATGCGGATACGAAATATAAAATTGAAAATGACGCCTGGATTATTTGAACTAGTATTTCATAGAAAACCTCTCCATTATTTTAAAAATGATTTGAAAAAATATAAAGAGATTTTAATTCATACCAATGCACATAAAAGTCGCTATGAACCTAATGAACAAGTGAAAGGAACACGAGCTTTCAAATATATACAAATAATTAAACTTTTATTCGAAACAACAACAAACATTTTAACAAAAGGCAGTGGTTTATTGCTAAAATCACTAGATAATCGGAAATCAAACTATATATATTGGGATGATCCTAATGATCTAGTTGACAGACTACGTTTACTTCTTTCATCGCAAGGTGCTGGTCACAACAATCATCAAATCGAATTAATCTCTATTATCGAAGAACTTAAAGAATCTAACATAATTTATTAGAAGAGTGAAAGAAATGTCTTATATTAATAAATTTGGATAAAGTTTTAATAGATATAATTATAAAAACAAAAATGTCGTAACCAAAAAATAACTACATACATTCATACAAAATCACAAAAAAAATCAAAATATATTATAGGAATAGCAATAATTTTGTTTTTAATCTTTTTTCTACCGTTTAAGAAAAAATAAGTCGTATGTATTTAATAAAAACAGGCCTTTATTTGCTGCAATACTTATTTTAAGTAAAATCTCAAGATTTGTAAATATAAAAATTGTAACCATATTTTTAAGTGTACTGATGATAGAGAAAATAAATAAAAAAATGGTTTAAACAATAAAGAATTTTTGAGTTTTTATTCGGTTTTAAATATAATGTAAGTTTGGGTGGGGACTGTCCTTATTATTTTTCACATCACTGTAGCTGGTATAGGTAGTATAGATGATATAGCTGGCATAGTTAGTATAGCTGGTATAGCTAGTATAGCTGGTATAGCTGATATGGCTGGTATAGCTAGTATAGCTGATAGAGCTGGTATAATTGGTATAGCTGGTATAGCCAGTATAGCTGGTATAACTTGCTAGCCACTGTTTCAGGGTTTCATACGAAGAGGTATGAAAGTAATGAAAGAAATTGTTATAAACTACAAACAAAACAAAAACAAATAAAAAATAATCTAATTAGTGTAAGATTGGAATAGGTTTTGTAAACAGTTTTGTGGACCTGATACAAAACTTCAAAAACGATTAGCAAGAGGAGACAAAGGAATAAATTCATTTGATGCAGCTTGTAGAACGCACGATATAGCGTACTCAAATTCAAAAGATACAGACATAAGACATGAAACAGATCATGATCAGATATAAATCAGATGTGAGCAGAAACAAAGCAGATCAAAATCAATATAAAAATTATTATGTCTAAAAATGATCATAATAAAATGTTAGAAGATCTTGTAAAGACAAGAGCTGTTCTAAAGGAAAAGTGAAAAATTATTAAACTGAATCAAATAGATAGAGTTAATTTATTAGAAGATACCTTTCAACCAATAAAAAACCTCTTAAAAAATCATAGGAAAAAATCTAATGAAATAAAAAACTAATTTGTTTTAATTAATCTCTTTGTTATATATAATTTTATTTATTTTTGTTGAAAAGCATTGTTTAATTGACATCACTAATATTTCAATTATTGGAGATTTATCTCTTATTCTAAATATTGTACTGTCAAAACAAGATCTACCATTACATCGCCGATGACGTGTCATATTCATATTGGCGAATGCACTTCGGCTATTTCTTTTTATAATAATCATTACCCTTTATACCTATGTTCTTTTTCTATACTATACACAACGCGTTTAGCTTTTGACAAATACACTTGATTCTTATATAAGTAAACCTCCACTCGTGTTTCATTTTGATCAGGTTATGGGCCCAGTGAGAGCCTTGTTAAATAAGAATATAAATATATAAATATAAATACAACAACTATAAAAAATATGAGTGACAAAAGCATTGCTGATGGAATCAACCTTTCTGATAAAAACAATTTCTTCTGTGAAGACTGTCAAAAAGGAAAGATGCATCGTTCGTTTCATAGGTTGGTGAAAAATCGCAGTGCAGCCAAATGTGAATACATTCATATGGATCTGTGCGGTCCCATGACTGAAACTGGTATTGGTGGCGTTCGTTATTTCATGTTGCTTAAGGATGAAAGCACATGTTTCAAGTATGTTTATTTTTTATCAAATAAATCTGAAGTGCTTGAAAAACTTAAGTGTTTTATTTCTATGGTGCGCAACATGACTGGTGAACGAGTAAAATACATGCGATGTGACAATGGTAAAGAGTTCATAAATAAGGAAGTTTTACATCTATTATCGAACAATGGAATTCAACTAGAAAAAATATCACCATACACCCCTGAACAAAACGGGCTAATTGAACGAGACAATAGAACTGTACAAGAGTCTGCACGTACAATGCTTTTGGCAAGTGGTTTGGCGAAATTTTTATGGCCAGAAGCAGTTAAAACAGCTGTCTACATATTAAATAGGTCAACGACGTCAGCAACAAAATTGAAAACCCCATACGAACACTGGTTCGGGAAAAAGCCAGATCTAAGCCATGTAAAAGTTTTTGGTACTGAGTGTATGGTGTATCAACCAAAACAAACTGGAAGAAAGAAATGGGATGCTAAAGCGAAAAAGATGTTTTTAGTTGGATACGAAACAACAGCAAAAAATTTTCGATTATACGATCAGGACTCTGAAAAGATTATTACAAGCTGTGATGTTGTGTTTAATGAGAAACCAATTGTAGTAAAACCAGTTAGCGTAGCACAAGAAGAAGAAGTTACTGATATAAAAACTGAAGATGATGATTTGGATATTACATCATTTAAACAACAAGCATCTAGTACGCCAATATCAATAAAACCTGAAAGATCGATTATTAATACTACATCTACAGAAAACACAATCGAACCAAGATAATCTAAAAGATATGACCAAAGAAAAGACATCATTGCACCTCAAAAATTTGGTTACGATCATATGACCTGTCTAGCAACAATTTTAGAGCCAGATTCCTATCAAGAAGCTGTGAATACTAAACACGCAAAGGATTGGATCAATGCAATAAATGATGAACTTGATTCACTAGAGGCAAACAAAACCTGGGAATTAGTCGAAAAACCCGACAACAAAAATATTGTCGGATGTAAGTGGGTCTTTAAAATAAAATCAAGCCCGAACAACAAAACACCATTTTTTAAAGCCCGCCTAGTAGCCAAGGGTTTTTCCCAAAAAGCTGGTATAGACTACAAGGAAACATATTCCCCAGTGGTAAGATATGATTCAGTCAGAGCAATTCTGTCAATAGCTGCCACTGAAGACATGGAAATGATGCAGTTCGATGTTAAAACAGCCTTTTTGTATGGCGACCTTGACGAAGAAATATATATGGAAATTCCAAAAGGCGTACAAACCGAACAAGGCAAGGAATTCGTTTTTCGGCTCAAAAAGGGGCTCTACGTGTTAAAACAAGCCTCCCGCTATTGGAATTTTAAATTTGTTGATTTTTTGAAAAATTTTAATATGAAACAGTCAGATGCTGACCCTTGTGTCTTTGTTGGAAATATTGATAACAACAAAATTATTTTATTGTTATACGTTGACGACGGCTTAATTATATCACCCAGTAAATTTGCCATTGAATTATTTATTGATAAATTATCAAAAAGTTTTCATGTTAAGTATGGCGAGCTAAATTATTACGTCGGTCTAGAAATTCATCGTGACAGAATAAACAAAACTATCAAAATTAATCAACAGATGTATATAAACAGAATTATTGCCAAATTCAACATGGAAAATGCCAGCCCTATTTCAACTCCAGCTGATACCAACGTATTTTTGTCGAAAACAAGTGATGAAAGTGAAGTGCAATTTCCATTTAGACAAGCTGTTGGGTCGCTGATGTTTGCTGCAATAGTATCAAGGCCAGATATTTCTTATGCGGTTGGCGTACTAAGCAAATTTACTGAAAATCCTAAACTTTGTCATGTAACAGCTTTAAAGCGTATTTTTCGATATCTAAAAGCCACAACCAACTACTGCATAGAATATAAAATGAAAAATTGTATTAACTTAGAAGGTTATACCGATGCAGATTTTGCAAGAGACGTTGATACTAGAAGATCTACTACAGGTTATGTTTTTCTAATAAACAACAGCGCTATTACTTGGAGAAGTCATCGCCAAAAAACTGTCGCGTTATCGACGACAGAAGCCGAATGTATGGCAGTATGTGAAGGTGCTAAGGAGGCGGTATGGCTTAAACAATTATTAACTGATATTGGTTATAATCAAAGCCCACAAACTATTTTAAATGTAGATAACCAAGGAGCTATTCGACTCATCAGTAATCCCGAACAACACCACAGCACAAAACACATCGACATAAGACTGAAATTCATTAGAGAGCTTAAAAATAATAACTATTGAAGTTAAGTATGTAAATAAAAATCTCCAGTGTGCAGATATTTTCACAAAGCCATTGACGACTCAACGTTTCAACAAAAATATAGAACTTTTAGGAATGTCTAAATTAAGCAATGAGTGAGAGTGTTCAAAAGCATTGTTTAATTGGCATCACTAATATTTCAATTATTGGAGATTTATCTCTTATTCTAAATATTGTACTGTAAGAACAAGATCTACCGTTACATCGCCGATGACGTGTCATATTCGTATTGGCGAATGCACTTCGGCTATTTCTTTTTATAATAATCATTACCCTTTATACCTATGTTCTTTTTCTATACTATACACAACGCGTTTAGCTTTTGACAAATACACTTGATTCTTATATAAGTAAAACTCCACTCGTGTTTCATTTTAATCAATTTTAAACAGTAAAAACTAAATATATAAAATTTAAAAGGGAACAACTATACTCTGTCATATATGTTAAAGGAAATGAAAAAATTAAGTGGTTAATAGATTTTCTTAACGGAGAAATAGAAATATATGCAGTTAATTTAAATGAACTGTAACAAAATCTGAAAATAAAATATACATATCTGAGAAAAAAAACTAATTTGTTTTAATTAATCTCTTTATTATATAATTTTATTTATTTAAAACCTGACAAACAAAAAAAAAAACTGAAAAAAAAGAAAATCCTGCTCAAAACAAAGCGCTGTTATAAACACAACACCAACAACAAGTACAACTATATTTCTTACAACAAACAAATTAATTAAGCACAACCACATCCAAAAGTCTTTATTTGTTTACATTAAAAAATATTCTTATTGATCTTATGCACGTGCACTTATAGCACAACAACACGTACAACTATATTTCGGTTTCTTCAACATTAAATCATACAATTCAAAAACAAAATTCTTTATACTTAACATTAAAAACTGTAATATGCACAAGCGTCTTAATATTTGTTTACATTAAAAAATATTCTTATTGAACTTATGTTTAAGAATAAGAAATCAAAAGGGGTCTTGCTGTTTCTTGTTGTTTTGTTTAGAACAAAGCACTGCTATTGTTTGTTACAGTGTGTCGTTATCCCACTTTTAACCATCAGCAAATACAAAAAATAAATAAACAAAAGCAAGACGAACCAACTCACTTTCAATCAAAAGATGGCTAACCACACACTTTAAAAATGTCGCACACACACACACACTCACTCATTCTGTCCTTTCGGTACTAAACCCAACCTAGTTCGTCACACTTCCATTAAGTCGATCCCCCCCGGGACCGCAATCAAGTATTACATCGGGGGAGGTAAAGATTCAGCGAGTGCTGCTATCCATTTCAGATGTTCTTGCTCTCTATATTATCCTCTGTTGTACTAGAACTTCCTTCGCGAATAAACATACCACGTTCCAGTTTTCACGCGATGTTAACATCAGGTTAACCACGTTGTCGGGAGCCACCTGGGATCCGATCGTCCTCTCCAGGAAATTTCGTCGGAATTAGTAGCGCGGGCAAGTGAAGAATATATGCTCCGCTGTTTCACTTGTATCCAGACATGATGGACACGCTTCATCCACGTCATGCCCATACTTGTAGAGGTATGTCCTGTAGCATCCGTGGCCCGTTAGGAACTGTGTAAGGTAAAAATTCACCTTGCCGTGCTTCTTTCCAGTCAATTCTTCTATATTCGGTATTAATCTGTAGGTCCATCTTCCCTTTGTTGAAGAAGTCCACTCGTGCTGCCACCTATTCATTGCATCATCATTCACCTGGTCAGGGTGCCCTAGCCCTGTTCTCCTACTTATTAAACGTTTTCTCCTCTCTATCTCTACCAAAATTCGTAGCGGCATCATTCCCGCTATCACCATGCCTGCATCCGTAGATACTGTGCGAAAGGCAGAAATTGCTCGGAGGGCAGATCTCATGTAGGCCCCATCAACTCCTATTCTATATGTCTTCTTATCCATGGCCTCGGCTCATATAGGGGCTGCATATAGAGCAATCGATCTAACCACTCTCATCAGCAATTGCCTCTTCTCCTGTCTCGGACCTCCCAAGTTGGGCATTATCCGCGCGAGTGCGCCCGTTGCCGCCGCACACTTCCTACTAATATACGTCAGGTGCTCCTTGAATGTGAGTCTGTTGTCAATCATAACTCCTAAGTACTTGATAGACTGCTTCGATGTTATCCTTTATTCGCCGACAGTTAGGGTGATGTATTCCATTTTCTTCCTACTGCTTACTAATACGACATCCGTTTTATGACCAGCAAGTTTCAGACCTATACTCGCGATCCAGCTTCTAACTCTGCTAACTGCCGCATTGGACGTTCGTTCCAATTCATCAAGGTATTTACCCCGCACCCCGAGGGCTATATCGTCCGCAAATCCGAATATTTGTGCGCCCGTCGGAAGCCTAAGACTCAGTACACCATCATACATGGCGTTCCATAGTATTGGGCCCAGCACCGAACACTGTGGTACTGTTATAGCGTATGACTTTCTGCCTTCGTCTGTGTCATACAAGAGTACCCTATCCTTAAAGTAGTCCACTATGAGTTCCATCAAATATCCAGGTTCGCCCCTCTCATCAAGTGCAGCCAGGGTGGCGTCCCAATCTGCCGAATTGAATGCGTTTTTGACGTCCAGGATGAAGATTGCGCAATACTCCTTATCACCCTCAAACCAGCGGACACCACTGATGGCCTCTTTCGCTACGGTTATGACCCTCCATTGCGTCCACTGTGGAGCGCCCTTTTCGGAAGCCAAATTGGCGATCCGACAGGCCGTCTCTCTCCAATATCGTTTCGAGTTTTCTACATATTATCTTTTCCAGTAGTTTACATACGATATCAATCATACGAAGTGGGCGGTAACCTGTTGCATCCTACGCACCGTTGCTCTTCGGGATGAGAACCAACCTCTGTCTCTTCCATATCCTTGGGAATTTCCTCTCCTGAATGCATGTATCAAATACTTTCCTAAACACCTCAACGTGGTTCTCTAGCCACCTTAAGTGCGACGTTTGGGATGCCATCAATTCCCGGAGCCATCCTGAGTTTCATTTCCTTCCAGCCTGCAGCGAATTCCTGGCCGCTGACCCCAGGAATGTCATCGCGAGACATACTGTCTCGAACAGAATACGTGATCTCGGCCCTCTCCGGAAAGAGGCCTTCGACAATCGACTGCAGCTTCTCCGCGCTTTCCGCGGCCGGTGGTCGAAAGCAATTCAGCTTCCTCATTACCACCTTATATCCCGTGCCCCAGGGATTTTCATCCAAATCGGCACACATTTTCCTATAGCACCTTCTTTTGCTCCTGTCAATGGCCCAGTTAAGGTTGGCTCTGAGCACTCTGTATCTTTCCCGAAGTTCTATGAAGTCATTGCGACCCGTTGCTCTCTGGAATATCCTCCGCGCTCGATTACATTTCCTTCTTAATTCAGCTATCTCCGCGTTCCTCCAGTAAACGTGTTTTCTGCCCGGTAGGTGGGACTTCCTCGACATAGATGCGGTGCAGGCTTCCGCTATACGGCGCATAAGTTCCACCGCCATGTTGTTTACGCTTCCGGCCACCTGAATGTCGCCCACCGCGAGAACAAAGGTTTCCTCATCAAAAGTAGATTCCCTCCACAAAGGATTAGGAGGGGCGGCAGTAATGGGGTTCACTGCAGGGCGTTCCTGGATCTAAAAAATGATCGCCCGATGGTCGCTATGAGTGTAGACATCGGGCACAGTCCAATTCGATGTCGTCGCCAGTGTATCGCTGATGAATGTTAAATCAATCTTAGAACTCCGTCCATTTCTCGAGAATGTATCAATCTGCCTACAGTTGAGTAAGACAACCTCCAGAGTTGCAAATGCGTCAAGCAGGCTCTCACCCCTTTGGTTTGTGTACGCTGAACCCCATTCCACTGCCCATGTATTAAAGTCCCCGGAAATCACCACGGGTCTTAGATTCCCAGCCTCGCAAA
Organism: Sarcophaga subvicina; assembly: GCA_936449025.2. NCBI lineage: Eukaryota > Metazoa > Arthropoda > Insecta > Diptera > Sarcophagidae > Sarcophaga > Sarcophaga subvicina. The sequence goes on from OW388081.2 coordinate 55,403,812, forward strand.
CGATGTCGTCCAATCTGAGTCTGTACTCCTCCATTGATAAGCTGGGGGGCAGACAACAGCTGAAGAAATGTACCCCATTAACAGTGCATTTCACAAAGCCTTCTCTCCTGTTGTCAACATTTCCCACTGGGAATTTACCGCATGACCATATCGCTGCCTTGTTGCATTTACTGGTAGCCTAACGCTGATTGTCAGGTGCCCTATAGTGTTCACTCAAAATCGTAAGGTCTATTTTCTGCTCCCGGACTGTCTGCTTAAGAAGCTTCTGCGCCGCTTCGCAGTGGTTCAAATTCAGCTGTAAGACCCTCATTTTCCTATGTTCATCATCCTCCGCCGAGCTGCCAGGTACTGTGGACACTTAGGTCCCCTCGTGACATGTTCCGAGTCCGCATTACGATCGCTCCTACAGAGTATGCAGTGAGGATCACCGCTACACGTTTTGGCAAGGTGGTCTTGCCCTCCGCACTTGATGCAGTGTTTTGACCAATCACTCCTACTGCGGCGATTTCCGGCTACGTACCCGAACTCTAGGCATTTGTAGCATCTCCTTGGGACAACTTTCGTCATTAAGCGGCAAACTGTCCACCCGACACGCAGTTTGCTTACCTCCTCGGCCCTGTTAGCCAGCTTCGTTAGTATTACAATTATTGTCGTCCGGGTACCCCCTGGAGCACTTCTTATCGTCAGGATAGACGACGGGTGTAATTCTCCTATTTGTTCTCTCCAAGTGGTTATTATTTCATCTTCCGTGGTAACCTCGTCCAGGTATCGCAGTTCAAATGTTGTCTCCTGAGTTATCGTCCTGACCTCTATATCATCGGACAATATGCTCTTCAATTTGGATTGGTGAGTTTCTGCAGACGCCTCGGCCGATCTTCTAAATTCCAGCAGAATTTCACCCTTTTGTGTTTTCTTAACAAGGTGAACGTCTTCGCCAACTGACTTAAGCTCCGGGGCGTTCCTAACCTTCCTCAGAATGTCTGCAAATGACAGCTTCTCCGTAGGTTTTATTATCATTGCATCCGGTCTTGGCGGCTTTCTACGCTTCCTTGTCTTGAGCACTGTGCTCATTTCCACTCCGGTACCCGGTACTTCAGCATCCCGATTTATTACACCTTCAGTAGCACTTACTGCTCCTTTCTTCGTATCCTTGCCTCCAATTTTTGAAGTTGGGTCAATTGATTTCTCCAGTTGAATTGGTCTGGTCCTCTTCGGAGGTGTTCTCCTAGGTTTTCCCAAGTCTTCTCTTTGCCTCTTGGAAACACAAGGTGGCTGCTGTTGTAGGCTCGTCTGTGTGCTTCTATCATTGGCTCTGATCCTTTTTTCTTGTTCCGCAACTTTATCCTTAGCGGCTTGCTGATATAGTGACGATATAGAAGTCACTAAATCGCGCATCGCTTGGTGTATGGACCTCCTTCCTCCGCCCATCATCTCCACGAGTTCAGAAATTCTATCGCCTAGTTTGGTGATCTCATCCACCTCTTTTTCAGGATCCTTGTTCCTCTGCAACTCCGGTGGTGAGGAGCGCGATCGCTTGGATTCGTTGTGTACTTACCCTTGTTGTGGTCCCATGGTTATCTTTGCAATGCAGGGAGACCATGCGAGGGTTGACACAAGTCCTCATGAGAGCTTGTGTTCAGAGCCAGACCGGGCACGTTATAGAAGATGAGGTTAATACAAATTAATCTGAACTATTGCGAAGCAGCGCACGACCTATTGGTCCAGAAATTAAAGGAGTAGAATATCGATATCGCAATCATAAGCGTACCTTATAGGGTACCGAGAAATAGTACTTGGGTAACGGATGTATCTAGTACTGCGGCTATATGGATTTGTGGTTCATTACCCTTCCAGCGAACCTAAGCGCGGGACATTGGCTTCGTTATGGCCAGGATAAAGGGAGTTTTTCCCGGGACGAATAGCAGCTATAAAAGCGGAGGAACGAAGGACTTCCATGCACAAATGACAGTCACGATGGGAGAGTAGTTTAAACGGAAGATGGACGTTTCGCCTTGTCCCTGATGTAACCCTTTGGATGAAGAACAAACATTTCGAGCTGAAATGTGTGACCCAGTTTCTGACTGGTCATGGGTGCTTCAGGAAGTATCTGCACAGATTTGGTCATGTCACTTCCCCTATATGTCCAAACTGTTTTGATGAGGAGGAAGATGCGGAGCATATTCTAACATGATGTCCCAGATTTAGATGGCCCGGAGAAACGAGTTTAGGACTAAACCGGCTAATGGAAGAGCTGTTGAATTGTAGGATTCTATAGAGTCAATATAATCAGAGAATGACTGAAGTTATGCTAGAACTCCAAAGACTAGAGGAGCGGAGGCGAAATTTGACTTAATGTGATAAAGCTTTCAAGCTAACCAGCTCTCCGCGAAGTAATACCTTACGGCAGTCCCGCGGAGGGAGAGTGGTTGAAGTGTGTAGGGGGTGGGTTTAGTACGTAGGCACCAGTGATGGTAAATCGTGCACTCTTTTGCTGGAACAACAGTGTCTTTCGAAGATTCCCACCTCCGGCTCAGGACAAAAAAAACACTCATTCTGTCCGTCCAATCTACATGTTACAAATCTATCAACTAAGTTCCACTACCGACTGTAGCGTAGGCATGATCCCAAATTTGTATGAAAAAATTGCCCCAGAACATTCAAAAACGTACTACTTGGGTCGGTTGGCCAATACGTCGGTCCTCCCGTGGATAATGTTATGTACCCTAATTTAGAGATGTACTTAAAAAGTTCTTTCCCTTTAGGGTTAGATAATCTAGAACCCCACCATGGATGCTTGGCATTATAGTCGCCGCCTAGAATAAACTTGCCACCAAGAGTCTTGAAAAATGTTTCATAATTTTGTGCACTTAAACTGTGTCTATGTGGACAATAAATAGCATAAATTGAAACTTCCTAATTATTACACTGAACTTTTACACCACAAGCTTGTATATAATGTTTTATGACTGGGCAAAGCGACTCGAATTTCATTATCAACATGATTGGCTTGAAATAGATCGTAACCTCTGACGCTGAAGTGTGTTCTAGATGTGAAATGTGTTTCAGATGTGAGTAAAATATCTAGATGATTTGTAATAAGAAAAATTTCTATCTGCTTTGTGTGATTGAATGCTCCTTTAGCATTCCATGTTGCAATACGAAGATCTATTTGCATAGTTTTTCCATAATTTTTGTCATCATGTCAAACATTTTGTCCATCATACGTTATAATCTTTCTAAAAACCTCATTTCGGGACTGGTTGTAATACCTTTTACTGCTTGAGCGTAACTGATTCCTTCACTAGTGCTGTGGTAGTTTGAATTAGAATTTTCTGGAGTAGATTGAACATTTCATTGTTGTACATATGTACGTTGTTGATTGTTGTTATCGTTGCATTTTTTGGTAAAAAGGACAGCCTTTATAATTTGCTGTATGATTCTGCAAACAATTGACACATTTTGGTGGAGTTTCTAAGTTTTTTGTACATGCTACGGTGGGATGGTCGAATCCGCACTTCACGCATTTAAACGGCCGTTTGCAGTATAATTTGGTATGGCCAAATTGTTGGCACCGGTAGCATTGCATTAAGTCGTTAGTTTTCTTTGGAGCTTCAATAGTGACGATTGCATTATTAACATGCTTCACTTTAAAAATGTCTTTATTTGTCGGACTCGGATCAAGGTCCACAATGAACATTGGCAATGGCAACTTTGATACGCCACTTGTGATATTATTGAGATTTCTAACCGAATGACCTAAAAATAAAAGATCTGCCTTTATATCTCTAACTGGGGCGGAACTATGAATACCTTTTATTACTACTCTATAAGCTCGTTCCTGTTTAAGTTAGAAAGTGTGGTAATTAATATGTTTTGAATCGGAAAGTTTAACAATTTTTCTATAGGAATCAAAATTTTTTATTATTAATCTGACTTCATTTTCCCTCAAACGCTTATAATTAAAGTCTTTTATTTCGTCACTTATTGTTTTAAGCATTTTAGAAATATTTTTAACGCCAGGAATATAAATTGGTGGACGCTTCGGTGCTTTATTGACTTCATCATCTTCTTCTCGGTCATCTTCGCAATCTATTTTTTCCTTAGCAGATTCGTTATCTCTAAGTAAATGAAATTTATTTGTTCTGGAATCATCGCTTGTATTAATTTTCTTGTTTTACTGAATGTTTAATGGTTTTGTTAAGCGCCGTTTATTTGTTTTTGTATCAGACGCTTGCTGCCAAGCATCATCAGATTCATCGCTATCATCACTTACACTTGTCATAGCGACAAAGGGTTAATAATTTATATTTTTAATTTTGTTGTTGTTATTTTACTTCTTTTTATTATTCTTTTTTCTTCCTTTTTTTAATGAATGTAATTGTTTTTGGGGACAAAAATACGGTAAAATTTTTGTTGATCCCTTTGTTTTGTAAAAACCTGTTTTGTAAAAGCAAGCTTTTTTGTTTTTTGTTTTTATTTTTAACTTCTTTTCTATTTTATTTTATGACTTAACACTTGCAAAAGGGTTTCAACACGTCTTCTCTTGGAGAAAGTTAATGAAGGACTGAGAAATATAAATGAAATATTTTTGAGTTCTATTTTGAGTTTTTCCTAATAATGGAGACGAATCTAATAGTCAAAACATCGGTTTAAAGCCGAAAGTCCATACCTTCCTTTTCATGCGCCTTGCGAATCTTGCTTTCTATGCCGATTTTATTGCAAGTTACACACAATGCGTTTATGCGACTGGTTTTTTGTTTTGATCAGCTGTTGTGGTAAACAACAAACAAGCGAACAAGAACATTTTTGGAAAAAATAGAAAATCAAATTGTAATTTTAAAAGAATTTATGACATTAATTTCAAATTTATGAGTTTATTTAAATTTATGAGTTTACATTTGAAAAACGCTCATAACATAAAAGGACAGGTCAATTTAGAGGGAGAAAAAAAATGTTATAAGTTTTGCGAGGCAACTGTGTTAGAAGCAACAGATATACAGTGTGAAAACTGGCAGATAAAGTAAAAAAATTAAATGTAAACAAACATTTATTTTGTGTTGAAAAGGGGAAAATTTGGAATATTTTTTAATTTCGTCAATGAAAAGTTTAAAGATTCTTAAATATTTAAATATTAATCGAAATGTTGGTGAATTTCGGTCACAATGAGTATAGTTTCTTGAGCAAGAGTTAATTAAGAAGCTAAATATAATAAGATCAAAATAAGACGTACTGCTCATAAAAAAATTTTCCTGCTGAAAGTTGCCAAAATTTTTTAATTTCTTGGAAGGAAAAATTAAAAATTGTTATTAGTTGTTTTTATTATTAATAGTTTTACACAAAAATTATATTGTATTGTGCTGTTAAGGCCTACGAAAATCCTCAAAAGAACACAAGACGAGTGTTTTCAGTGAATGTATCCTCCATTTCTTGTTTACAAATTAATAAATTCAAAATAGATGACACTCAGTACATAAAAACAATCATATACATACATATGTATAAACAATCATCATATACATATTTTGTTCATGAAAGAAATTTGTTAAAAAATGTATTTTAATGTATTTTCCTCTTAAATTATTAATAAACTTTATTATGAAATATGTGTTTATTAATATTTTTATAATACAAATAAAGAAAAATGCGAAAATAGTAATGCACTATTTAAACATATTTGTAGAAACCATTCACAATAGTATATAATTTGGCATGCCAAGTTTAAAAAACTGCTGACATTTTCCAACACTGCATTATTCGCATAGAAAAGTAGAAAGTAATCCTACTTTGTATGCGTCTATGCATATTATGCTTTTTCTTCTGTAACTTGTCACAATCAAATACACTGATTCTACTTTTTCGGTATACGCATGTTATGCAAAACGCATGGTATGGACTTTCGGCTTAAGTGAAATATTGCATATTTGTCTCCATAAGTTCTCAATGTATCAACAATCGAACTTATATTTAATCAAGTTTAATCAAGCTTAATTTGAATAATATGATGATAAAGGTAGAACTGTTTCCAAAGGCATTTTTATAATTAAGAAAAGTTTAAGAACCCTCCCCATTGCGATCGTCATTATTTAACTGTACTAGTGCAACTAAAGGCATCAGAGAACTTTTAAAAATTTAAATTCAGTAAAAGAACTTTTAAACATTTTAATACACAATATAGTTGTAAATTTAATCAGCAGTACAGCGCATTGAAGTCGCCGTAGTCTAGTAGGTAGTGTGTTGGCTTATTAGACGTAAAGCCAGGATTCGAGCCCCAGGCCAGACATCAAAACAAAATACAAAAAGTATTTCTTCGGCGTCTTCCTCTCAGCAGATTTCTGGCAAAAACTCTGAGAGTAAATAAAATTGCCATGAAAAGTTTCTCAAAAATCTGTCGTTCGGAGTCGACTTTAAACTGTAGGTCCCACCGCTCATGTATAAAATGAACACACACAACATAAGTGGTGTGAGAAACTAGGTCGTAAACCTGGTTGAAGGGTTGTAATGACCAAATTATGTATGTTATATATACACAATATAAAAAATCCAGTTGGAAATAAAAAGATACGAAATTAAAGCTCTAATAATTTCAAAACGAAACAAAATATTAAAAACGAATGTATAGAACATGTTAAAAAACTAAAAAAAAAAGTTTTGTACACTTATATAATATTGGAAATTTGTACTTTTTGAAGAAGAGCTCTGCTATTCTTTAAAACGCATTCGAAATTGGATTAGTGCTTGGCTTGGCTATTGTTAATATTTATTTATTGCGCTCTCGAGAGCACAAACGGAATAACCACACTACACTTTATAAGGAAATTTATCACAGGCAGAACATTAAGCAAACTTTATTGATTACCTTTTTTGTCTGAACCAACATTAAGTGGATTATCATGACAAAAAATGCTTATGAATTTAACGGAGCTGACAAAATAAACAAAAGGTAAATAAGTGCCACAAAGTCCGTGATTATTGTTCTTTTACAGTATTTAAATGATGGTAGCGGATATAAAGGGTGATTTCTTAGCTATTATCTTTTTGGCAACACTGGTTTAAACAGCTAACGAACGTTTCGTGTTTTGTTTCACTGTCAAACATCATCAGTTTGGTCTATAATTTAACCATGAATCGTCTTAGAAACGAACAACGCTTGCAAATCATTGAATTTTATTGTCAAAATGCGTGCTCTGTTAACCCCTTCATGCCCGATGTTGCCTATAGGCAACATTGTACATTTTTGTTCATAAATTCCGTAATTTTTAATTTTTTTAAAACATTTTTTTTTTGCAAACAAGCTTGGTTAAAAACTTGTAAAACCAGAATACGTAGGACTCTGAATTTAATATCACTTCATATTTAGGCCATGACTAACAAACACATGTCCTTAAAAAACTTTTAGCTCTGGCCCAAAAAATTCGGGCATGAAAGGGTTAAGAAAGTTCATCGCGCGCTTCTTCCATTTTATGGTCAGTTTAATCGACCCACTGAAGCGGCTATTCGGGCTATTGTGACTAAATTTCGCACCAAATTTACATTGTTGGACATTAAACACGCTTACGTAGAGTGCGAACTGAAGAAAATATCAATTATCGATTTGTCGCCATTCGCAGCAATTGGGCCTCTGTTACACAACAACGTGGAAAATTTTGCGGAAGGATTTAGGTATGAAGCCTTTCAAAATATAGCTGGTGCAAGAATTGAAGCCGAACGACCTACCGCAACGCAGAATTTTTGGTGAATGGGCTCTTGGAAAGTTGGCCGAAGATCCACTTTGTCGAAAAATTGTGTTCAGTGACGAAGCTCATTTTTGGCTCAATGGATACGTAAATAAGCAGAATTGTCGATTTCGGAGTGAAGATCAGCCAGAAGCATTGCAAAAGCTACCAATGCATCCAGAAAAAGTCACAGTTTGGTGCGGTTTATGGGCTATTGGCATCATTGGACCGTACTTCTTCAAAGATGCTGCGAATCGTAACGTAACTGTGAATGGTGAGCGCTATCGTGAGATGATATCCAACTTATTTTTGCCCAAAATGCAAGAGCTTGACTTGTATGACATGTGGTTTCAACAAGACGGTGCCACATGCCACACAGCACGCGTAACAATGGACTTATTGAGAGGCGAGTTCGGTGAACATTTTATTTCACGTGCGGGACCGGTCAATTGACCGCCTAGATCGTGCGATTTAACGCCTTTAGACTATTTTTTGTGGGGCTATGTTAAAGCTCATGTCTATACAGACAAGCCCGCTTCAATTGATGCATTGGAAAGAGGAAAGAAAGAGCCGAAATATTGGAAAGAGTATGCCAAAATTGGACTAAGCGGATGGACCATTTGAGGCGCAGTCGCGGTCAACATTTGCATGAAATAATCTTCAAACATTAAATTATATGGACCGTACTATCGATTCAAATAAAGATTTGATGCATTTTTCTGAATTTTATGTTTTTTTTTTGAAAAATTTTTCCTATAGCTCTTAAAAAATTATCCATTATAAGATAATATCTTTGTTGTGTTGGCCAGTGTTTGAAATTTATGTGTTAACATACAAGTCATAAATTTGTTTACATTGCTTCACAAAAACCAAGTTCTTTTACAAAGAAAATACATTTCCATTTGCATCACTTAAAAAGAAGCGCACGGTGTTTGAGGCCCGATAAGAATACTAATATCTGAAGATAAGGACCTAATAGCATTTATTGAAGACTTTAATGCGGCTGATTTGTCGAATTTAGACATTATATTTTTATCTACATTTTTCCAAAGTGAAAGTGTGATTCATGCTTGGAATAGTAAACTTTTCTCACCATTTCGTTGTTACAATTAACTGTAAATTTTTGCAAAAATAAACTGTACTTTTTTAGTGGTAATTTGTATTTGCATAGGAATTTTTAGTGTTTTTGTTCGATTCGCAATAAAACTAAATATTAATAGCAGGGTTCAGAAAAGTACACTCATTGAAAAATATCTCGTACATAATGTAAACAAATACAGCTTAAAGCGAACAGATTAAAAGACTTACTCTCATATTCATAAAAATTATTTTTCAATTTATATTTCGGTTTGTGATACATAATTTTTATGAAAACTTGTTTCATAAATCCTTCATAATGAAAAATGTTTGTTATAAATATTGGTGTAAGGGCCATTATTACAACTTGCGGTTAACTAAAGGGAGGATTTTAACGGGCAGATAAATTGCTTTTCGTTATTATGAGTACCCAATAAGATAGAAGTGATCGTTAAGCTAAAGGGAGGATCATTCTACATTTAACATTTAAAGGTCACTTTATGTTTGAACTTGCCATATTATATATTATTTTCATTATGGCAACTTCAAATTTAAACAAAATGAGCATATACAACAAAAAACGAAGCCTGCGGTTGCCATTGAGTTAAAAAAACTTGTATAATTGAGCAGTAAGTTGTAAGTTGAGCAGGAAATAAGTTAAAGGTAACTTTGCAGTTCCCTTTAGCTAAAGATATCTTTAACTAACCCGAAGTTTAACGACAAGTTGTAATAATGGCCCTAAGACTTATAATTGTGTCTGTAAAACAAAACTTAATTTTTGTTAAATATAATCGAATTCAAAGAGTAAAATTTAAAAGTAAGTATTGAAAATATATTTTAGGAAAAGTTCTCCATTGAGACTTGTTAATATATATTATATATTCTTTTTTCTTAATTTTATAGGAGTTGTGCAAATACATGCGTGGCGAGTTGAATGCTGAGAGGGAGCTGCAGGCAATCCAATACATAATAGGACTTGGAATTGAAAGGGAAGAACTTCGGGATGAAATATTTATACAATGTATTCGGCAGACAACTAAAAATCCCAATTTAGAATGGACTGACCGGTTATGGCTACTATTATGCTTAACAATTGTTGCTTTTCAACCAAGTAAACTTCTGTTTAGGTATGTAAATTTACTTATGTTATAATATATAGTGGTGTTTTATAAAATAATGCCAACCCTGGCAAGAGCTTCCGCCTCTCATCGTAATTTGTGTGAAAAGATTAAAAATACCGTTTTTGTCAAATAAAAGAAGTTTGGAGGGTTCGAGAAATATAAAAAAGGAATCATTTTTAATTTCTACTCAACAAAACTCACCACCTATACTATGTCATTAGCTGGGTGTATTTCATTTTTCTTATTTTGTTGCATAGTGTAGTTATTTGGAATAAAGAAATACTGCGAAGTTTTTCAATTCTGATGCTGCCATTTTGAATTACTCACGAAACAAACATATTTTCAAGCAATGAATATACTTTGGCACAACGGCTGCTGTTACATTACACCACTTAAACAAAAATGTATTTAATCTGGTGCATACTCTCCAATAAATTAATTTGTTAACTGAAGTAACCGCAAGCACGTAATGAGATTTTTCGAATTCATATAAAAATTCTTAATTATGTTAAATTCTTTAATTATGTCAAACCTCTTCATCAGTTTTTTAAGATGTTAGCTGTAATCATAGCTTCCAGATAAATGAGGCACCAAATCGTCAAATATTTGAGAAAAAATTGTCAAAATCGTCAAAGACGTTTATTAAAATCATCAAAAAAAAATAAATAAATTAAAAGTTTTTAAAAACCAAAATTATTTCTATTGTAGTAAAACATACAAGGTCAATATATGTACATATCTGAGTTCAAAAATACATATACATATAGATATCTGGCGTCCGTCATCATCATTTATTAATTTTTTTCCACAAACGCAGAAATTTTATATCATTTTCAGGAAAAAATTGTTTAAGGTTTAAACAATCTATTCCATTGTTGTTTATTGCTACATAAACGCAGCAATAATATTGCATCATCTTAATCTATGGGTGGTGTAAATAACGGGTGATTTTTTAGCTATTATCTTTTTGGCACTGGTCTAAGCAGCTAACGCACGTTTCGTGTTTTGTTTTACTGTCAAACATCTTCAGATATCTGGCGTCCGTCATCATCATTTATTAATTTTTTTCCACAAACGCAGAAATTTTATATCATTTTCAGGAAAAGATTGTTTAAGGTTTAAACAATCTATTCCATTGTTGTTTATTGCTACATAAACGCAGCAATAATATTGCATCATCTTAATCTATGGGTGGTGTAAATAACGGGTGATTATCTTTTTGGCAACACTGGTTTAAGCAGCTAACGCACGTTTCGTGTTTTGTTTTACTGTCAAACATCTTCAGTTTGGTCTATAATTTAACCATGAATCGTCTTACAAACGAACAACGCTTGCAAATCATTGAATTTTATTATCAAAATGCGTGCTCTGTTAAGAAAGTTCATCGCGCGCTTCTTCCATTTTATGGTTAGTTTAATCGACCCACTGAAGCGGCTATTCGGGCTATTGTGACTAAATTTCGCACCAAATTTACACTGTTGGACATTAAAAACGCTTACGTAGAGTGCGAACTGAAGAAAATATCGCAGCTGTATCGGCCAGTGTTAATGTTGACCATCAATTATCGATTCGTCGCCATTCGCAGCAATTGGGTCTCTGTTACTCAACAACGTGGACAATTTTGCGGAAGGATTTAGGTGTGAAGCCTTTCAAAATACAGCTGAAGCCGAACCACCTACCGCAACGTAGAATTTTTGGTGAATGGGCTCTTGGAAAGTTGGACGAAGATCCACTTCTTTATCGAAAAATTGTGTTCAGCGACGAAGCTCATTTTTGGCTCAATGGATACGTAGATAAGCAGAATTGTCGATTTTGGAGTGAAGATCAGCCAGAAGCATTGCAAAAGCTATCAATGTTATGTTAAAGCTCATGTCTATACAGACAAGCCCACTTCAATCGACGCATTGGAAGACAACATTGAAGCATTTATTCGTGAGATACCGTCCGAAATGTTGGAAAGAGTATGCCAAAATTGGACTAAGCGGATGGACCATTTGAGGCGCAGTCGCTATCTATCGATTCAAATAAAGATTTCATGCATTTTTCTGAATTTTATATGTTTTTTTTTGAAAAATTTTCCTATAGCTCTTAAAAAATCACCCATTATTAAGGAGTCAGAAACTCTTGACGTTCTGCGCATGAAAATTCAGTGTAATGTTGGCTTCAACCGACACATTTTTCAGTTCCTTCTTAAGATCTTATGATCTTACCATTTAACTATTTGTAACCGACCGAGAATGGAATACAAAACTCATGTATGGGTCAGTGCCTTAACGTCTTTTTTGAGGTTTCTCGATCGTGTACAGGAGAGGCCGTAGTAGCTCGTTAATGACGGTAGTGTATCCAACTCCATTGAATCATTGGAGTATCGTTGCAATGTGGTTTGTGTTTCACTGTTCTATCGCTTCGACACAAGGATAATGCGCGAACGAAGTAAGGGACTTTTCCTGAATATTCCTATGAAACGCTTGTCTTTGTCGGCCACCACTTCCGTATATGGTCGATTGGCCAGTGGATCGCACACTGCATTACAGTAAAAATACGTTTTAGTCGGATTATTCGTTTGTGGAACTCATTTCCTGCAGAGGCCTTACCTGTTACTTATGGTATAAATATGTACAAGCCTTGTGTCCATATACACTGTTCTCTCTTTCCTTCTTCACATAACATATTTTCATAGTTCCAAAGACAATGCCATCGGTCGTACGAAACAAAATAACGGCGCTTTCCTTTGTTCTTCCGATGGTAGTATTAGAAGCTAGAATTAGAATTTTTACAATTGTGTGCAACGACAAGTGATAAATTAATCTCAACTACGAACTTATTTAGGAGTTGTAATTTCTTGGCTTTTAAGGGATTAAAAAGGAATAAAATACAGAAAAATCATCACATGTATTCGAAAGCAACTTAAAAATATAATACTTTACTCCTTGTTTTTACTAACATAAATTTCCAATAGTAACAATTGCGAAGTAAAGTGAATGCAAAGCTTAATATGGCTTTTAATGTACTAAAGTAAAAAATATGAGGTAAATTTTTAATTTCCAAAAATCGTCAAAATAAGGGCATAAGTCGTCATATCGTCAAAATGATATTTTTGGTGCTCAAAATCATCAAAATGACGATAAATCGTCAAATCTGGCAGCTATTGCTGTAATGAGTCTGCAATACTTTGCAAAACGATAGAAAATAACTTCTGGTCCAGTTGTTTTTATAAAATTCAGTTAACACAAACCTTACTAAAAATTCGATATTATGATGACGACATGTAAGTTTTTGTCCCAACTTCTTTCGATTAAATATTAATTTTTGTTATTCATCCCAGTATTAGCGACTGTTGTGTCAAAAGATAGAATTTCTACCAATCCCTCAAGTGCTCAGTGATTCTAAAAGTTTAACGTTGTTTTGAAATACCTAACAGTTTATCTATGTTTTCGCTGATCACAACGTGAGGCAGTCCACTTTGTTTCTCAATTCGCTTTTATTTTTAAAAGGAGTTTATCGTCCAGTTCAGAACAAATAAATGAAGAATATGTATTCTAATAAAAGAAAATAATCTTAAAATTTAGTATCAACTACTTTGAATTCGCAGACAATCGACTCAGCTTGTCTTCTACGCTAGTCTCTTCGCATTGTATGAATAGTGGCCCAACTTAAAATCCGATCTTCCAAATTTATTATTGAAGAAGTAAAGGAAATTTTTGTACTTTATTTAGCATGTCTGCACCAATAGCAGGACCAATATGCATAGCATGTCTTGTAGAAAGGTTGCATTTATCCATACTTGCTGGCATTCTGTCATCAATAAATTGAATGATAACGTGATAATTAGTCAGGCTTTATTCATATTTTCGAATTATACGATAAGTTTTAGGAGTCCAGTGCATAACATACTTCAACGATCTTTTCTTACAGGAGCAGTATAGATCTTTGCAAAAACAATTTTTCTAGTGTAAAGACAGACTTAAAGCATTGACGTTAATATCGGTAATAAAATAATTGTTAAAATTAAAATTGTATTTTATATAATGAATTATATTTTTCTACATATACATATATTATATAAAAAGCATCAAAAACAAAACTAAATGTTTGTTTTCTTCTAATATTGAGGGCTTAAGGTCTGGTTACTCACGCGCAGAGAACGTAAAACGTATCGTACGTTGCCGTAAAGGCTCAGTTGGTGGACCGTAACGGAATGTAACAGTAACGGCTACTTAACGTCATAATGTAGGTGCAACTATACAATGCAAACACGTGTCATATGTTTTTAAGTAAACAAACCAAAAAACTAATATTGAATGCCGTAAAAATTGCAAAAGCTAAAAATTAAAAATAAAGAAATGGATTTAGAAGACATGCTTATGGGTTTGAGTTTCTTAAATTTTAAAGAACTTTTTAAACAGATTTTATTTCAATTTTAAAAAGTTCGTATTGACAAGTTTTATCGCATTTATTATGGCGGGTTTTCGTTTTTTTTTTTTTTAATTCAGCTGTTAATTCAGTGTTATCACTACAGCGTTTTTAGATTAATTTCAACGAGTTTATGTTTATTTGAAGGTATTTATTAAAAGTTTTAAGTTCTGTTTTGCCCAAGATTTTATATGGCTGCGAAATTTTTGCTTATTGCGATTCGGCTAGTAAAAATAGATTAACAGTAGTGTATAACGCGATTCTTAGATATGTCTACGGCATAAGAAGATATGATAGTACTTCTCAGTATTCGAAATTGTTATATGGTGTTGAGTTAATGGACTTACTTAAAATTAAAGCATTAATCTTACTACACAAGGTTATCTACACGCAGGAACCGTCTTATCTATTTAATCGTATACAATTTGCAAGATCAAGAGGAAAACAAATCATTCAATTAAGATATCGAACTTTGATATCCGAGTGGCAGTTCTTTACAAATACAATACGGCTTTGGAATTCGTTACCAAATTCATTACAAATCAATGGCAACGCTTTGCAGTTTAAAAAAATTATATTTTATAAATTCTAATGTAAAATTATTACATATTTGCATGCATATATTTTCGTTCTTGTTTTTACATATTATTATTTCGATATTATTTGCTTTTACTACTTTTAATTATTTGTCTTATATATATTTCATTCTTTGTAATCATTATATAATCACATACTGTAATTTAAAAGATTAATTTCTTGTTGTATGTGATATTCTATAAAATAAATAAATAAATAAAATAAATAAATAAATAAGTGACAATTTCACTGTCACAGAAATAAAAACACTCAATTTTTTATGTTTTCCATATAAATATAAGTTAATTTCCACCTTTTTATTAATATAATTTAAACACCAGTTTTTTAACTTGTTATTCAAAAAATAATATTTATTTCTTATCTAATTTAGTTTTAGTTCCAATTAATTTACTTCATTAATTTACAATTTAATTTCCCACCCGCTACTGATAAGGATAGCTTCAAATAACTCATAACACTGACTAAATTTACTTAACTTACATATCGTTAGTATAATTCGCAAAGACGCTAAGTCCACTTTTTTCCAAAATTGAGATTTTAATGCAAAACGATAACACTATACCAAATACATATTTTACGACAAAAAAATGTCAGTATGTAGTTTAAAGTTGTTGTAATTTTGTGGTTTGCAAAAACGCTAATTCAATAAAACTACGAAAAATATTAACAGCACGTGCTAACTCCACGAATATTAATTAGTAATTATTCTTAATTTTTGCTCTAGGTCATTTAAAGAGAGCTATTTTGTAAAAATAATTGCGTTTAAAAAGTTTACAAATTTTAAAAACTGAAGAAGCCGCAATGTTTTTTGTGTCTCCTGTAAAATTTGAAAAAAGGGACTTAACACATTTGCGAATGAGACTAACGATATGATGATAATTACTAAAAAAAAAGAAGAAATCTGCTCAGAATCTAGAATATTGTAATGATTCATATTATTAAAATTCAAGAGAATAGCGATTCGATCTTGTGAGGATACCGTTCGAACTAGAGAAATTATCATTCGAACTATGACAAAATTACATTTATCCCGTTAGCGTTCTTCTTCGATTTAAAATAAATGGAAGAGAATATTAATAACTGTATAAATATTATCAGCAATAGTAACAGTGATGATTACATAAATGTATTAAAGACCGAAAAATGGAAAATATATTATAATTGCGTTAACTTATACAATCGAGCTAATCGTAAACCATCTTTGTTTCCCACTGAGATGTTTTATGGGGGGGTATCATCCTCTAGTTACCTTGATATTTCGAATATGTTTGCTGACTCTTTAGTCTACTTATAGGCAGTTGAACTCGGGCCCCAATCTGAGTAGCGGCTTTTCGTATCCTTATTCAGTGGGAAGTGTCTCTATTTCTAATATATGTATATTCATTTGATGAGGAGTCTGTTCTTGAGTCTTTGTCCGGACTAAAACTTACGTACTTGCCGGGCCCTGACGGGGTACCGGCGTGTATTTTAAGAAAGTGTGCTATTGTCTTGAGTGGTCCTTTGACCTTTATATTCAATGGGCTTCTGAGGGCTGGTAATTTTCTATCTATTTGGAAGAGTTCGTTTATAATTCCTTTGCATAAGTCGGGTAATAAATCCAATATTTCCAATTACTGTTCTGTACTGGGGTATTGCCAAACTCAGTGCTATTCCCAAGTTGATGGAGAAACTGGTGACGTATTATCTCTTTTTAATACAAGATCTTTAATATCCCCTTTCCAACATGGTTTTTTGAAAGGTAGGTCGACTGTCACTAATATTCTTGAATTTACTACACATGTTTTCAGGGGTTTTCTTGCCAGAGCTCGGACTGATGTAATTTATACTGATTTCAGTAAAGCTTTTGATAGGGTTGATCATAGAATTTTGCTTCTTAAACTTTCATTAATCGGTATTCCTGATATTATTCATCGTTGGCTAGACTCCTACCTCTCCCTTAGGACTCAGAGGGTATTGTTTAGGAATGTATTGTCTAAGACAGTATATGTTACTTCTGGTGTTCCGCAGGGTAGCCATTTGGGTCCTTTACTATTCTTATTGTTTCTTAATGATCTTCCTTGTGCTATTTCTGTTTGTAATATTCTCATGTATGCTGACGACGTTAAATTATTTTATACTTTTGATGATGATCATGGTCAGGCTGTTTTTCAGCGAAATATTGATTTGTTTGTAACTTGTGCAGAATTAATTTAATGGATCTTAATTTGAAAAAATGTAAATGCATGGTTTTCTCTCGCGGGGGCGTAATTTCGTCCACTTATGTGATTAATTCTGGCCCTTTGGAAACTGTACATTTCTTGATTTGGGAGTATTATTGGATATGAAACTGCCTTTTATTGATCATATTAGTATGATGATTGGCAAGGCTCGGGCTGTTCTTGGTTTTGTGAAAAGATGGGCTAGTGAATTCATTGATCCTTATATAACGAGACTGCTATACATTTCACTTGTTAGACCTATTTTGGAGTATGCGTCTATTATTTGGAATTCATACTATCGTTGTCATAGTGATTCAATAGGGTCTGTGCAGAAGCAGTTTTTATTATTCTGTTTACGTGCCTTAGCATGGGATTGTGCCAATGGGTTTCCGTCATATGAGCCTAGATTAGGTTTGATAAAACTTCCAACTTTAGAACGTAGAAGGGCTGTTTTAGGGGTTTGTTTTGTTTTTAATCTGGTTGAAGGTGATGTCGATTCTGAGTTTTTGCTTTTTAACCTGAATTTCAGTATTCCAGCAAGATTTTCACGGCACTATCGTCCTCTTTCTTTAGATTTTTATAGAACGAACTATGGATGTAATTTTCCTTTTCGTAGATTATGTAACGATTTTGACTTTTATTATTATTTTAGTGTTTGTAATATAAAACGTAGCTTACATGCTGTTCGTTCTTGTCATAGGTAGTTCCTGTTTATTGTTACTTTATTCAGCTTGTGATTAAGTTCTGTATCTGATTTATGTTCTCGTTGCCATTACTTTTACACTTTTACACGCTACAGTCCGGACTGTAGTGTGTACGTGTCCCTACGTAATGGGGACGAGCCCTCCACGGTCGGGTGAGGGTGGGTTAGTGTGGTTTATCTTACAGAAAAAGGTCAGGTATTTTGGAAATTGCATGTTAAAACGTTTTTTATCATCTCTAGTAAAGGTAAAATGCAAACGGAAAGGCATTTCGAACGCTAGTGCATATTTAATTAGTTAAAAAGGGAAAACTATACCTTTATAAATGAAAATAAATATAAACACTACCTATATAATGTAATAGTAATATAGTGTTTATTTTTATTTTAATTTATAAAAGTTAATAATGAAATAAATTATAATTTTGGTTTTTAAAATGTGAAGTTTTATTAAAAGAGAATTCCACATACAGATAAACATAACATACGCACAAAATTTAAATTCAGTTTTAGTGGTTTTTAGTTTTGACATGTTGTTAACACTGCCAAAAAGATGTCATGTAAAAATGTAAGTAAATTCTATTTTTTACAGATTCTTACATTCCGGTTACGCTACGTTGCTTTATACATAACAAAAATGATCAGCTGTTTCTTATTGTTGAGGTTACATTCCGTTACGGTCGAGTAACTGAGCCTTAAGAACGTTTGTGTAGTTATAGAAATGTTTAAAACGGGACATCTGTCAACGAAGAATATAAATAAAAACGAAACAGAACACAAAGCAACACACAATCGAACATAACACAATGCAAAGAAATTGATATACATACAAATGCACGAAGTCAGCTGTTCAGAACAGTGACGTGTGTTGTTTTATGTTATTATAAGTCTTTATTCTTATAATATTACAGAATACTACATTTTTGGTTCAGTCTGAGTCAATATTTATGAAATTTACATATAAGTACACTGTCGCATATTGTTCTATTCAAAACGGTTTTTTTTGTGTTTTTTTTTATTAAATTGCAAAACTATACATACCTCTTGCTAGAATATGTATTTAAAAATTTTAAAGATTAAAAAGATTTATGTATAAATAGGAAAGCAGCGAAAACTGCATTTGAGTCACATTGCCGCTCAAAATACATATTATTTATTTAGTATTTTTATTCTCATTACAATCATAATAATAATTGAGGAAAAAAGAATTTTTATGTATAAATTTAAAAGATTAAAATATACGATTAATATATATTAAAGTACCAAAAATTGGTTCTTCGTACCACTTCGTCACCCAAAATACGCATCTATTATTTATTTACTTTGTTTAAATTTTTTATAATTATTTTAATCAAAAATTAAAAAAAAATCATTATATACGTACACATAACAATTGTAGTAGAAATAAAGACACAACCTTAAAAACTAAGTAACAATGAATCCCATAACTTAAAGCTAGGTCATGAAAAGGAAAGGGACAGATATATGTTTATAATAAGCTTAAATCTAATTTATGTACATGAGCAGGACAATCATTTACATACATGAAATATTATTGGTACACTCTAAAAAATATAAATATACATAGAGAAATACATAATAGTATACATTTAAATATAACACTACATAAATATATTACCACAATTCGGCCATCCTGACCACGAGATCACCTGATCTCGGTGTTATGTACTACGTGACCAACGACCCTTAAACCATGGACGAATATTACCAACCGCCCACACACCCTTGTAGGGGTTGCAAGATGCCTGAAAACCTTCTATATCCTCCAAAAGATATCTATCATGGCGCAAAACTTTTCACACTCTTAGGGGCCCTTAAACTTCGGAATAAGTTTCCGAGATATACCGGTGTGCGAATCGAAATTGTTCTCCATAACATAGTCGTCCACCGAATATCGAATAAGTGCCCTCCTTTTCCCATTTACGTAATCCCTATTATGAGGTTGTCTTTCCGAAGACTTTTCCCTAACCGTCACGTGATCCGCCTGACCAACATTTCCAATATATAAAGCCTCCAAAAAATACACAACGCTACCTCTTTGTCCTACGCCAAACAACATCACACTAGGATGATTACCTATAGTTCTATGCACAGTGTTATTCCAAGTATGTTCAACCTTATCCAATACCGTGCCCCAGTAAATGTTCTCCTCCGGACGTACTAACTTTGCCAACATGGGACCGATGCTCCTATTTACCCTTTCCACCTGTCCGTTCGCCTGAGGGGATCCAGTCGCCACTTTTATGTGCCGAACACTGTGCTCCTCTAAAAATTCTCTAAATTCAGCAGAAGTAAAAGCAAAACCCCTATCACTAATTATATACCTAGCGCGACTGTAAGATCTAAAATAATCCCTCAAATGACAAATAACCTCCTTTGTATTTCTAGCCTTCGTCGGATATAGCCTAACAAATTTCGAACCAGCATCTATCACAACAAGAATATGTTTAAGTTGTCTACCACTATCGACCGGCCCATAATGGTCTATATGAATCACGTCAAAAGGACTCGTCGATTTCGGAATATTATTCAAAAATTCATCCTCCTTTCCGCTCTTCGAAGAATATGCTATACATCGCAAACAATTCCGTATGTGTTCTGTTGCCCTGTCCCTAATTTTCGGAAACCAATAACTTCTAGAAATAAGCTCTGCTACCTTGTCAATACCTACATGTCCAATCTCATCATGATACTTATACATAACGTGGTGCACCATATCATCAGGTACACAAAATAGCAAACCGCCGTCACCAGTTTTCCCATATGCGATCCCGTTCCTTATCTCAGACATCTTATTCTTGCATCGCAATGTAATTCGGTATCATCCTTCGGATCATACAAAGCCAAAACTGGCGCCTCCCTTCAAAAGGTCAAACGCACATGATTCGTCAGGTCCAAATTTACATTTCCTGTCCTTTCAGGTCAAGTCATATAACGGTTTCGCAATAATCGAAAAATCCTTCACAAATCTTCTAAAGTATGAACAAAGTCCCAAAAAAATCTGTACCGAATGAACATTCGTAGATATAGGGAAATCCCTTATCGCACGAATACCCCTATCATCCGTTCCAATGCCCTGACCGTTAATTCTATAACCCAAATAGGTGACACAAGTCCGCAGGAACTCGCACTTATCCAACCTTAACACCAATTTGTTCTCTACCAAACGATAGAAAACCTCCCTTAAAATCTGAAAATGTTCATCAATACCAACTGCAGCTATCATTATGTCATCCAAATGATAGAAAGCACGTCCGTATATTTTAAACTTCTCTTTATTTCTGACCACTTCTTTTCAACAAATCTTACCATCTATCTTATAATATTTACAGTGTTGCCTATGTTGTATAATAAGTAGTATATTAGAGTAGTGTAATAAGTAGTATAATTATAGTGTAATAAGTAGTATAATTATAGTTTAATAAGTAGTATACTTAGAATAATGTAATATAGTAATATAATTAATAGTATAATTATTAAAGTAAAATATTGGGTATTATAAATAGTGGGGATGGCACTACACCTCCCTTTTTATTTGAAAAAAAAAGAAAAGACTTAAATCAAACAGTTGATCAGGCTGTTTGTTTCCAGATTTCTCTTTTTGTTTTGTTTTTTTGAAGTAAATAATTACAAAAATTTCAAATTTTAAATTCTCAAAGGAATATTGTTATTGAATTTGCCTCGATTTGTGGTTCAGTTCATGAATAAAAATATGAATTCTGCCTTAAATGTTCGTAACATTACCTACTCTTAATCTGTCCTTGTGAAGTATTTTCTCTTTTCCTGTTTTTTCGTAATAAATGGTCACATTTACATCATTTATGTGCTTTACTATATATGGACCATCGTAAATGTTATTAAATTTCTCGTATGGTTCTCTCTTTACGTATACCCTGTCATAAATCTTTATATCAAGAGTGTTTGAATTGAATTGAATGAAGTGAATTATTGGAACTATTACCCTATTATTACCGCAAACCTGGAATGAAACTGTCATTGAATTATAATCAATCCGACACCTATTAGACTTTAGGAAATCCTTGCCCAAAATACCATCAGATGGTATAGAGAAACCATCCGCAACAACGGGAAAAATTTGAGGCAATGAACAATTAGGAAAAAATAAGGTAGTATCAATTGTGCCTAAAGTATTAGTCGTATTCGTTGTTATACCCACAATGTCGATGGTATTCTGCTTATCTATCTTTAAATTATTATCTATGCAAGAAACTTTTATAACCGAAATATCAGCCTGCGAATCAACTAAAAACGTCTTCACATTATTCGATACAGAACAGTGTAATTTTATGAAATCAGAGTAGTTTAGATTAAGGCTATATATTCTTCTAGGTGTAATCTTGACGTCATAATCTAGTGTTCCTCCTCCCTCAACATGTTCTGCTGAGGGACTTCCGCGTTTAAAGTCCTTACCGAGACTTCTTGACGCCGAAAATTATTCCCCATATTTTGACTACCGTAATAACGCCTATTGCGATTTCCATTATGATCGGCATTGTTATTACCTCGACCCCTGTTAGCGTCATTTCGTGGCCTATAGTTGTCATTATAGCGCGATCTACTTCTATAAGAATTATGGTTATCGCTCCGTGAGTCGTAAAAATCGTTATTCCGCCGACTATAATTTGGCCTCTACCACTGTACCGCATAGTCAGAACTTGACACTGCTTTTGGGTGCTAGACTCCTCAACAATAAGTTTAGCCACTGCATCTTTAGGTTCGCTAAAAACACTCGAAGCCAAAATTGCCCTTACCATGTCCGATTTCGCATTGTTTCTGCATATGTTCACTGTTGACTCTATAGCCACCTCATGTGCCTTACCTTTAGAAACACCTTCTATTACTAACGATCGCTACAAAGCATCAGGTAAGTCCTCAACAGTTCTCGAAAAAGCTTCATAATTATTGTCCTTGATACACAGACCTGCTATACGTCCAGCAACGACCTTGGAACTCTCCGGCTTTATCCTAGTTTTTAGAGCATCCTTAACTTCATCTATAGAAGTAATGTTCTCTGGGAGTACTTCTCTGGCCTTGCCGTCCAATTTTGATTTCACAAAAGATATTAAACAAGTAGTAAGATTCGGTGTTGTAATTTCCTCAATTAAATTTATTTTGTCCAAAAAGGAGCTCAGATTCACGGGATTCCCATCGTAGTTTTCACGAATGAGCACATCGTAATAAATTTCGTCTTTTCCTCGATCGAAGCCATTATCGCAATATTTTCGTCCTCAATATTTACACCATTTAAACCAATGTCACGTTTCCGCTCTGCATCCGTTCCACAATCGGAGCTACTCATTCCAGTTTCAACCTCGGACTTAGAGTCTGTCAAAATATCTCTTCTTATTTCCTCAAACAAATATACACCAAATGTAATTTTTATCCTACAATTCAATTTACTAAAACATTTGAATAATATCTCCCTACAATGTAGTATCTTGCCACTTCTCTCCTGTTTCAATAAAGTTGTTATCTGACCAAAATAGGGTTCTGTGTATGCTAAAATATTATTATATGTTGTGATAAGGGACTCCTCAATTTTACTTTGTTTGGTTGATACTGGTCTATTTTGCAATATCCGTTTTTTAACCTTGTAACAATTTAATAATAGTTCTTTAAAAATAGTAATCTGAAATTCATTTTCTGACATTTAAAATGGTAATGTGAAATTCATATTCTGACATTAAAAAAATTCTGTTCATAATATAGACCCAATTTCAACCAAACAAAATATAATCAAAAACGAAATTCCTTTGAAATGATTAAAATGTGAAGTAAGCTATGTAAAGTAATGATTAAAATATTATACATATTTTTTTTATTTAATAAATTTTCAACTGCTACATATTGTATATATTCTATATAAACTATTTAAAATATATACACTATATACTACATATACTACATAAACTACGTATAAATTATATAACATATAAATTAATTATATAAATTATATATACATAAATTACATATATATATATATATTACATATATATATATATTATATATATAAATATATTATATATATAAATTATATAACCTATATAAATTATATACTATATAGAAATATTCTTTTTTTTTTGTTCTTCTGTTTTTTTTACATTTTTACTTTTTTTTTGTTTTTGTTAAAAAAAATTTTTTTTTATTTTTATTTATAATTTTTTTAAATTAACAATAAGGCTTAACTACTTATTATTTAATCATTCCTTCGCCTATTCAAATACGCTCGATGCCTCTTCTCTCGCATTTTGGGACCCAGTGTGAAGCTTTTGTTGCTTTTGTTGCAAATTATGTTGTAGTTGATGTTGTTGTTTTGTTTTTGTTGATTATTTCTTTTTATATTTTGTTGTTTGCTTTACGTTCGTTGGTTATTTTGCTGTTGTTGTTGTGTTGAATCACACGAAAACGTTCAAACACACACACTGTTTTCTTAAGTTTTTGTTACTTGTACGTTTGTTTTTCTTTATTTTGTTTGTGTGTGTGTACATCCATACGTAGGTAAATAAGTACGTACTACCAAAGAATATGGATATAAAGAATACGCATCATGTAGAAGTAAAATTTCTTATGGCGGGTCGTAACATTACGACCCGCTCTCACCAAAATATTTTTAAAAATCATTTCTTGATGAGAGGGAGGAAGACAGAAGGAAAATGAACTCAAACAAAGAGCGTAACAATGTGTTGCTCTCATCGTACGTATGTACATGTGTATGTATTCTTGTGTTTTTTGATTTAGTTGTCGATCAGACTGCGACAATAATACATGTGCTGCGGATGCTTTATCATTTTATTTCAGAATAACACTCGAAGAATATTTTGTGTTAAAAATGTTCTGTCATTAGCTGGGCGTATTTTATTTTGTCCCATAGTACAATTTTTTTTAAATGCTTTGGAATGCTCGTTTTTTTTTCTTTTAATAAAAAATGGTTTTTTATTCTTTTTATTTTTATCTATCTAAAAAACATGGCCTATTTTTTAAGCCAAAGATGGATAGCTTTATGTTCTTTTAATAATAAAATCGATGTTTTATTTTATTTTTATTTATCCAAAATTATTAAGCCAAAGATAGACAGCTTTACATATGTATGTTGATGAAATGAAAATAAAAATAGAGTATATTACTAACACTTTTATATGGCTGTAAATAAATAAATTCTCTCAACTTATTTTCTCTCTCTCACTCACTAATCCATAACCATAGGCATGTGTTAACCTCGAGGAAAATTGTTAGTAATAATGTCAAGTCTACTTATTAACCCAAAGATCGGTATATGTGATCGGAAAATATAGAAAAATTGTACTGTTCTAAGACACTAATACACCGAATTTAATTTGGCAAGTATTCTTCCAAAGATCGAAATCATTTCTCATTGATATTAGTGAATACTACTGTGATATTTCTTTGGGTGTATCATTGTGTCCTATGTGTGTAAAAAGCCGAAGATGTTCTTCCCCTAAACGACATTGGTGCCGACGTCTGTTTTTAACACCAGAAAAATAAATAAAAAGTGGTCAAACAACAAAAACGCACGATGAGAACAACGCATTGTTACGCTCTTGGTTTCTGTATCATTCCCTTCTATCTTTCCCCCCGCGTCATGAAATATTTTTGAAAAATATTCCAAAATATGTTAAAATGCACATTCTTTATACTTTATTTTCTTTGGTACTACGTAAGTTTAGGGCTGAGAAATCACTTGAGTTAATCAACCACAAAATATTTGTATTCTAACTGTAGTTTTTTTTCACATTTCAATTTTCGTAAAAAGAATTTTTTTTTTTAATCTGTACTTTTTTTTAATTTTTTTATTTTTTTAACTGTAGTTTTAACGTTTTAATTTTGTTTGTGTTTTTAAAAGAGTTTGTGTTTTTAATTTGAGAGGTTGTAACAATTAACAAATTTTTGGGTATCAAGTTTACCTTTACAGGGAGGTCTTTAACACACTTTTCTAGGATAATTTTTTAAGGGTACTTTAATACAGTTTGAAGGTGTTTGATTTTTTTTCGTGTAACTGTATTTTTTCTTAGTATTTTTTTCGAACTGTACTTTTTTTTGTTGTATTTGTGTTATACTTTTTTGTAAACTGTATTTAAACGATTCAATTTTTAAATACACACTAAATCCAATTTCCACAATGTTCTTTAATTTATATACTATTATTAAAAAAGAACTAATTTTATAAACAAAATTCGTAAAACTTTTATTTCCATTAACGACAGAAAAAATAAGCGATTATTTCTACTTTTCACAAGTGTTAATCGGCAAGTGCTGTTTTGAACGTTAATCTTCTGTTTTTTTTATTATTTTGAGTAGTAAGTGGTATATTATTTGTTTGTTTTGTTTTCAATATTTTACAAATATATCTTAAATGTTTTAAAAAAAGTTCTTCGTTTGTTTCAATTCAAATAAAATTTTGCATACAATATTGATATATTGTGTTTTTTTTTTAAATTTTTTTTTAAATGTATGTAACGCGATTTCCAAATGGAAGGATCGCCATGTAATGATTGAAAGCACGTCCGTATATTTTAAACTTCTCTTTATTTCTGACCACTTCTTTTCAACAAATCTTACCATCTAGCTTATAATATTTACAGTGTTGCCTATGTTGTATAATAAGTAGTATATTAGAGTAGTGTAATAAGTAGTATAATTAGAATAATGTAATATAGTAATATAATTAATAGTATAATTATTAAAGTAAAATATTGAGTATTATAAATAGTGGGGATGGCACTACATATATTATCAATTTCCCATCCCTTACCATATCCGCAAAAATTTTATTTAAAAACCTCTGAAATACTGAAGGGGCATTCTTAAGGTCATCCTTAAAAATGCATACTGACCCAACGGCGTCACTAAGGAAGTATACTTCACCGAATCATCATCAACATACACATGGAAAAATCCGTTCCTCACGTCCAGTTTTGTAAAATAGCGTTTACCCGCAAGCCTATCCAACAAATCGTCTACCAATGGAATGGGGAAACTGTCCTTTGAGATCATCCTATTTAAAACTCGATAGTCCTAACCAAAACTATTGGCGACACAAATTCCGATTCGCTTGGCCTAATGTATCCCTTTTCCAGGTATTCATCCAAAATCACTTGAAGTCGTTGCCTTCCATCATACAATAATCTACGCGGAGTGCAACTAAAAGGTTTTGCGTTATCAAGAATCAATCTAATCTCTCACTTTACCCTAGGTTCAGCGGGTAGTTCAGGACGTATATAATAATTGTGAAACATGTCATTATATCGTTTCCTATTCACATAATCGATATCCTCACCAATGGCCAACTGTATCCCGTCACTAGCCCAATCAATTGACACTAATACTAAATTTGCCTTTTCCAAAAAATCCCTTCCCAAAACACAATCATGAGACGTTGACTCATCGGCAACAACTAATATTTCCAATTCAATACTTTTATCATGAAAAACATAAAATAAAAATTTCCCATGAATATTCAATTTACTGAAATTAATTCCATAAAATATGAGTCAACGTTCGTCATACAATCAAAATTTTTATTCCTGCAACCTTGCAAGACTTCCGCAACCATAGCAGGCTCCTACTTCTCTTTTAGGTTTTCGGCAATCGACAGGAAAATGTCCAAAAGAATTGCAGTTAAAACATCTTTGTCTGGTTCCACCTCTTGTCTTAATTGTCACGGGTTCTTTAAGTTTAACCTTTGAAAATGCCTGCAGCAGCTGTGCTTTATTTTTGTAGCACTGTAGATTTGCATGAACTTTTAAAATTTCATCAGGTTTGCCTTCAATTATGTAATCGATAAGTTCCTCTTCCTCTATTCCGATCTTATTCGCCAAAACTATTTTTTCGTTTTAGTAATCGATAAAATTTACATTATACTGCCATGTGCAAGCTTCGAAGTTGCGTCGCATTACTAATTTATTCCCCTTCGAGCTGAACATATCAATCCTTTCCTCGAAATCATTTTCATCGATGCCACTGCCATTTACGTTTTTATTATTACTTTTTGCATTGTCCACTGTATTGTCATTTTCTTTATTGTTTATGACGTCACTCGCTCTATTTGTCAAAAGATTCTGATTTTTTTCAAAGTCCTCTTTTTTTCTATAAAACTCGTTTTCCTACATCAAAAGCTCTTTCTATCTTCTTAAGATTTCCAATTCCATTTCATTAGCATCATATCGTTTTCAATCGTATTCGTATTCCTTTCATATTCAAAATTCATTTGCACACTCACATCGTCCATTACATTTTCACTCATTTGACTATTACCACTCATTTCAACATTGTCTCTCATTTGTATTGTCGCACTCAGTTGTTCAACGACGTTAATTTGCCCATTTTGCCGTAATGCTGCTATCAATTGGAAACTCTCCTCTATCCACAGCTGAAACTGCATTTAATCTCAAAACAAACGTATTTTTCGTGCCCACTGTCGGCAAATTAAGTTTCTGAAGCCAGCTTTGCAGTTGCGCTGCTGTATATTTATTCGCATTAATATCCATTATCAAAACCACTCAAAATGTTCTCTTCAAGATGTGTAGATCCAAACCAGGCTTTTTGTGCTAAATAGTTTCATATGAAAAGAAACATTTACGAAACAAACTACTACAGTGTTCAGAAATGCACCTTTATTGCGTATCTCGCAATAAAAGCCATTATTAAGCTCAATATTTCATATAAAGTTTCAATTAATAATTGCGCAATAAATACGCAAATTGTTATAATATTGAGTAAAACTCAAAATGTGCCACTGTCATAAGTGTGTTCAGTGAGCATATTACAATTAATCGAACACTTTTTGTTGATATTTGACAACTTAAAGGTCAACAACGACAAAAAAACACAACAAAACAAAATAAAAACAATGTTGTTGAAACAATCAGCTGTTCTGTTTACCAGCTGTCAAATGAATATTGAATAAGCGTATATTATTATGCCTGAACATAGTATACGATTGTACATTTCCATTTTTATATTTGTGTGAAAACTTTTATTGTAAATATTAAAAAACTTTTTTATCAATAACACAGCCCTGCATAGGTTTCGCAAATAAGATGGCTCCAGGTGTTTTCGAAGGCATTTTGCGCGCTGAACACGGTCGAGGTTTATAAAAATTAATCAGATTTACTTGACCGCCATATTGGATCCGCCATTTTGAATTTTTTAAATCTGAATGAAGATCTGTAATCAGCGACCCCAAAAACCCCTGAGTAACAATTTTCAAGTAAATCTGATTAATTTTTAAGGACCTCCGTAATGTGTTTCTTTTTCTCTTGCACCCCTTGACATAAACCCACCCCTTACTTTAAGGGTGCACGCAAACAATTTGGCTTTGGGCTCATTTTAAAGAGTAAAGATCAATTGTCGATTTCTGACAATAGCGATGGTTCTAGCAGTGTTTAGCTCTACAATTTTTCAAAAATGGCCAAACACGCTATTTTTAGGGTTTTCAACCCCCTTTTTCTGACGTGATGGAAAGTTTTTGAACCCAGATTCGTGTTCAGCGTGCAAAATGCCTTCGGAAACACCTGAAGCCACCTTATTTGCACAAAAAAGTCCAAATTTGCAGGGCTGTGTAATTGTTGATCAATTTAAAGTCATTACGTTTAAATGATTAATATTTTCTTTCTACATTTACAGATATTTTGTATCATATATAAAAAAAAGTATGGAAACATTAAATGGTAAACTTCAACAATATGCACAATGGTGTTTTGATAATTGCAAATGTACTAAAGTGTCATCCAGGTTGTTGCCCCCCTCAAGTGTTGAAGTCGCAGTAAGTAAAAAAGTTCATTCTGTTTTCATATCGGTTTTAGTATAATACTATGATACCATAGAAAATCATTTAATTATTATTTTATTTAATATTATTCTGAACGAACATTCAATGCTACAGTATTCTCTATGATTTTTAATTAACAGTAGGTGAGGTTAGGTTAGGACTTAAATGTACAAAAACCTTAAAAATCAACCTGTATTAAATTTTAAAGTTAAGCGTTCAGTCAGTTAGGTGAATTTATTTCAAAGATAAGTAAAAAAATTGTTTTACCACGACACAACCGCTTCCTTCAATCGATACTTTCACAGTGATTTTTTATTTATTCCACTTGTTAAAATATCCCTAAATATTCCAGCTTAATATATATTAATATACGAGAGTGCTAGGAATAGTTATATTTGTGCCACAAGCACCGTAGACTTTTGTATACAAAGTAAGTACATTCCAGATTATTTTCTAACGTATCATATAAAGTAAAATTATATGGGAGTGACAAAGATAGATACAGTGGCTCAAACGTATATTTGGACACTAAGTATGAGATTATTCAAATTCCGAATTTTCCACATCAATGGAAATTGATCATCTTGTCCTAGAATGTCTCTTTTCCACATTAACCAGTTTGGCCTATATTTGACCTATCGACTTATAAACTCTTTAAACTTGATCATGATCCATTGCAATCAAAGAGCAGACAGTATTATACTCTCTGAAAAAATCCTCAAAATTATTTGACGTAAAACAGTTCCCCCGATCTTTTATTACACGTTTTGGACAACTATAATCCCTAACATAATCCCTGAAGGCCTTAATGACTTCCCTTGTACTAGTTATCCTCACAAATTTAGTGTCAACGTCAACAACAACTAAAATGTGTTTTACCGTCCTAAAGTTATCCATACGTCCATAGTGGTCTCTGCAATTCTCTACATGTTTTGCATTGGCCTTTATCATCGGGAACCAATACCAATAGTATAACTTCAATCATCTTATCTATGCAACATGCTCCATTTCATCATAATACCTGTATAAAATATGATGGCTTATTCCTTCAGGAACGTAAGACTATAAATCACCAACTTTTCTCTTCCTATACAGTACGTCATTCCTCATCTCGTACAAATTGTGTTCTCTAACCTGAAGTTTCTACTTTAAGTCGCGCAACTGCTTATCCCTATTCAGACAAATTATCATAATTTCAACGCTATTACCATTATGTTCGTGCACCTATTTAATGCGTCCACATGTTGCATTTTTTCCCCTGAACGATATTTCAGCTCATACTTGAAATTTAAAAGTTCCGGTGTCCACCGTGCTGTCCTAGGATTGAGTTCCCCTCTATTCGATGTCATAGTGAGAGGGTAACAATCAGTCATACATATGTCCGAAATCATTTCAATGCATAAATTATAGCCAGAGTTTCAAGCTCGCAACTATGACATTCTGACTCTGAGTTCGTCGTTTATTTGGAAAAGTAAAAAATTGGATAGAACTTGTCATCTGTCCTTCTGTGCAGCAGCACTGTAACAAAAATTATTGCACAGGCATCAAAACGTAGCTCAGTGTTATCATTTGTATAATGCAAGCATCAACTTTCGCTTGAGCATCTCAAGCGCATTTAATTACTTTTCTTCAAACGCCTGTCCCTTATCGTATAACGGTTTCGCAATTATCGAGAAATATTTCACAAAATGTCGAAAATAGCAATAAACTTCCAAAAAACTCTGTACTGAATGATGCATATCTAAGACTGGAATGTCCCGATAGCATCAGCCCCATCTATTGTATATTCTAAGTATTTAACCGAACTTTATAGATACTTGCACTTATCATCTCTTAACTCCAAATTATTCTCCACTAGTAGCGTAAAATCTTCCTTCAAAATCTGTAGGTGTTTAAATTAATTAAATTATTACTTCTTTACCTCTACCATGTACGTAAAACGCATTCTTTAAAATTTTTACTGTCCCAAAAGACGTAAACTTATGGTGTTTTCTTTTCTACCACAAAATGTGCATTTTATTTAAAATAATGCAATTTTGTTTTTGTTTCTTAAAAATGTTTCGCCCTCTGAATGGGTAGTATGTTTTATTCTAAATAATTCGCACTTGCCAAGGGTGGAGTGCATTGCATTTTATGCCCTGTATAAATCGAGAGTGCTGATAATGCCCTGTAAAGCAGATGACTTTTGTTTATTTATAGGGCTACCATATGAAATTTAAAAAACGTCGCCTGGTATCGTTATCCAATTTTGAAGCTAATTTTTTCATTGTTTTGTGGAGTAACCTTAAGGAAACATAACATTACTAAAGCTACATGGTCAGTAATATAAAAAATTGCATTCACTGTTAGAACAGTGTTAAAAAAAATTTTTTTGGTTATAAAAAAAAATCGCTCAAAAAATGAAGTCGAAAAATTAGAGATCTGGCAACACCTTTTTCATATTTACATTCTTCCTCATTCATTTTCTTAATAAGTGATAAACACAGGGCATTCCCTCTTTTAATATTTGTGTTGTGTTCTACTCAAATAAAAAATTACATTATAACAAGGAGGGTGACATTTTCTTTGTAGAAAAGAAAACATCATTAGTAGAATCGGCATGAACACAGCCATGGTAAAGTATATATATATATAATATATGTATATATGTATATAAATTTATAAGTAACCTATTTTTGCCACATTGATCGATCCCGTTTCCCAGTTTTCCAAAGCCAAATTTAAATTTTTGACCGTATCTATATCTATAGAGAGAATGACAGAATCCCGGAATAAAACGACACAGTTCCAAAATTCCCTTTCTCCAAAAAATGACATTCACATCTCAAATGACAGTGACTTATCAGAAACTACCAATAATTCCAATTCTATAATTTTCCCGCTTAGTTCCAAAAAGCATCTAAATTTAGCATACACTAACACTACCGATTTATTTATTCCAAAAGACTTACAAAAAAATTACAACTGAAAATTTCATTAATTTCAATCCTATTCGCAGTATTCGACCTCCTTACAAAACTCACTGGATTATTGAAATTGATCAGGCATTCTAGGGAAAAATAACAATCAAAACTGGAGCTCATACAAAACTTAAAGTGCCTTACATATTCATTCTTATCCAACCTTGCTAGCCAAAATATTTTTCTCATTGTAACAGCAAAATTTTTGCCATATTTTCATATGTCATGTTCGACGTATTATTAATTTATTTTTTCATAAACAAAATTTGATTTCGAGTGCTACCATGCCTGAGCCTTGTCCTTTAACTTGCACATTAAGAGAGCCTTCACTGTACTCTCTTCAACACTATACACACTGACAATGATTTTTAATTGTGTTCTCCATAGTTCCGGCAACAATCCACCATCATAATCCAGTAGCATATATCGTAACCTACTGAAGAATGCATTCAGTTTATTCATACCGGGGCCATCTTTTTCTTTCTTTTATTTTATTTATTTTGCTTGTTCAAAGAGCCCTAGCTTATTATATACATACATATATTAATGTATGAAAGTGATAGAGAAAGATATATTTTTTCCATAAGTACCATAGACAAAGTAAATACATTCAGCTTATTGTAACTTATCTAGCTTGGAATACATTACACGCTCAGAAATGCATAACGAGCTTAAAAATAACAAATAATGGCGAATGAATAAACATAGTGTTACACAATAAGCAAAACATAATTAGTACACTACTTTAATGTAAATTCAATTAAGCATTAAAAATTAGGTTTTATATAAAAAAAGTAATTCAGGTCACAACAAAAATGGTCCTTTTAAACTTTTGAAAATTAAATAAATCGTAGAAAAAAAAAACGTTTTTAGTATTTAGTTGGATAATATTATTGGTGAATGATAGGCCGACTTACTATTCACATGTTGCAAAGCATAATTTGGTAAATTGCGTACGCAATGTAAAGCATACTTTAGCAGCAAGCTAGACGTTAAGAATGAGTTGAAACATAAAAAGGAATATAAAACATTGCCAAATGTTTAAAATATGAGTTTACGACCTCTATGCATTGTAAATATGCTTTGCAACTTGCGCCTTCAAAAGCGGCTTCTTTAGCTTAGTTTGGTTTCAAATAGTTTGTTTTCTTATTTTACCACAAATTTTCAAAGGTGATCAAATCTTGTGATTGGGGTTGAGTTCTGATAACTCGAGCTTAATTTTGGGTATTAGACCTTGGTTAGGTTTTCTTTAAAAATTTTGTAATACTGTAAATCGGCCATATTTCCTTTAATAAACTTGACACTAGGACACAAATATTTTTAACCAGAAAATATATTTGCTTTCGTCCGACAACCAGAGAACCTTCGAATAAAAAGAACGAACAGTAAACAGTTTTGGGTGTAGGCAGTACACTGGGCCTAGGTGTTTACGTTTTAGCTGGTTCAGTGGCCTATACTATAGCTGGGCCAGCAGTAACACTATCATTTCTTATAGCAGCAGTAGCTTCTGCTTTTGCTGGTATATGTTATGCCGAATTTGCTGCCAGAGTGCCAAAGGCGGGTAGTGCATATGTATACAGTTATGTGACCATAGAAGAATTTGTGGCCTTTACAATTGGTTGGAATTTAATATTGGAATATGTGATAGGTACTGCTTCTGTGGCTTGATCGCTTAGATCATCTTATCTTATCTTTGATCGATAAGAATATGTCGAAGGCTCTAACTGAGACCGTACCAATAAATGTTGATTTCTTGGCTGACTATCCAGATTTTTTTATTGTGTGCCATGTTTCCCTTGCCGCATGTCCTATACGCCATGGGTAATGATGGCATTTTGTTTAAGAAACTATCAAAAGTTAAGAATTACACCTAAACACCATTGATTGCCACTATAATATCGGGCCTATTTGCTGCTGCTATGGCTTTAATTTTCGATTTGGATCAGTTAATTGATATGATGTTTATAGGCCTACAGTATTGCGGCAATATGTGTTTTGGTGTTACGCTATCAGGATGAGGAAATGGAAGATGATATTTTCGTTTCTTTACCCAAGATTTTCAAGCAATTTTTCAATGGCAATTCTTATCGTGTGCCCAACGTATTAAGACGCCTTTTGCATGTTGAAATAAGTTTCGAAACAAGTTTGAAAAACTTTTTTACATTTTCTTTTAAACTTTCTTTCGCCTTTGCACGTAAAAAATTAATTTCACAAATTTTGTTTTCTTTTATCGCGTCATTCTGCTGTTTTTGACAGTTATAACTTTATTTGGCATTGCGATTTAGGTTCAAACACCAGACAATTCTTTAAAAATGAACATTATATGTATATAATATTTTTTTATAATATTATAATATATTATACATATACATATGTATGTATTATTATTTTTTAATATATTTACCTTATTTATTGATTTTTATAAATTAAAAAATTAAATTATATTCTTTTTGATTTTTTTTTCATTTTTATAATTAATTGATAGTAAAATTTTTATTTGCAAATGTCAAACACAAAATAAACAAAAAGTAATGTTATTTTATTAAATAAGGAAAATTTATATTAACAAGGTGACTGCCCACTACGAGATAATTCATAGTTGGCTCCCTAGAAGGGAACGCAATCTACGAGTTATCTCGTACTCATTAAACTTTTTCTCCTAAAAAAAACATAATTTTTGCTTTTTGATGATACCTGCGATCTAAAAATAGAGTTTTTAAGTAATATAATGTAAACAAATCAATTTGTCATTTTTGGCCAGTTTTCTGAAAATTGCCGCGGCAGTCAGCATGTTAACTTCACTTTGCGAAACAAAAATTAAAAGAAAATGTCAAATAAAATGTGAAATCAAATACAACTCTGTGTATATACGAATAAGGTTAGGTTAGGTTAGAGGACGTGTACTTGTCAATTAAGACAAGTACAGTACCCAGAGGTCGAATTATCACATTGTACAACGTCCTAGTTTCTCACACCACTTATGTTGTGTGTGTTAATTTTATACATGAGTGGTGGGAGATACAGTTTAAAGTCGACTCTGAACGACAGATTTTTATTTATTGAAAAACTTTTCATGGCAATTTTTATTTACTCTCAGATTTTTGCCAGAAATCTACTGAGAGGAAGTCCCCGAAAAAATACTTCTTGTATTTTGTCTTTGATGCCTGGCCTGGGGCTCGAACCCAGGCTTTTGCGTCTAATAAGCCAACACACTACCTACTAGACTACGGCGACCTCTAATAAAAATAAAAATAAATTAAAAAACAAAGAACAAAGCAAGTTTGCGAGTACATGACATTGTGAAATCTCCCGTTTTAAAGAACAGTGATTAACAAATCACGTTCACTGAGAACAACGTTCTTCAAAAATCACTGGATCGCTCATCTCTAGTATACAATGAAGAAAGACGAAAAAACCAAAGCAAAGTTGTTTATGTATTTTGTATTACTAGTGCTGAGTGTGCTCTATGCGTATATAAAATACACAGCCTACTGCTAAGCGCTTTTACAAAAACAAATGTGCATTAAGTGTATAGGGCTTGGGCACTACTGATTTAAGGCATAAACACAGCGATCTAACCTTTAGAATTTAATATCAATTTCTGTTTTTTTATATTTGAACAAACGGGTTATAGGGTAGGGTTAGTATGAGGGTAAGAGGGGGTAGGGTATATATGTAAATGTATGCAACAAACCTTTTAGTATATATGTATATATGTGTCTGTATGTTAATAATAAATGTTAGTGTTGTTTTGTATGTGTATTTTAAAAAACGTTATAAATATGTATGTATTTTATTAAAAATATTATAGAGTGTATATATTTTTATTTACAATGTTTATTTCATTCACATTCGTTCACAATTGGGTTTTAATTTATTAATATTCACAATATTTTAGTTTTGTTAATTTTCACACTATTTAAAATAATATTATATATGGCGCACTCGCGTAAGGATTGTTGGGTTGTTCGTTTTGTGCTCGATGTCGATAATCAACTGATCTACAAAAGATATGAATATTATGTTGAAGATGTTAATGCATTGTGTATATTGATGTAAGCTGTGAATGTTGATGTGTGTTGGTGATGTTGTTGTCATTATGTGTAAAGGATATTGGAAGGCAGGATTAGAGATGAGTAAATTTGTTCACTCGTGTTTATTCCAGAACTTGTCATCCTTCAGTCCGTCTGCATTGCAACCATAACTCACAATATCGGCTGGGTTGTTATAAGAGTCCACATGTCTCCAGTTCCTGTGGATACACACGGTCTGTCAGACAGCTGTTTGAAGTAGTTGGGGTTTTGTCGAGCCATGACAAAATTATCGAGGAGTCAGTCCAAAAATTCATTGGGTGTTGGGTTAGCCTTTGCTGGGTAATTAGATTGCGTGCCATCTTTGCCAATAACACTGCAAAACAAAGTTCTACTGTCGGCGACAAAATGACTTCGATAGGTGCAACTCTCGTCTTAACGAAGAGTAGGGTTACGAACATAGGTCCACTTACGGCTATAACTCGTGCGTATATAATCGCAGAGTATGCCTTTTCAGAAGTGTCTAAAAAGTCATGAAACTCAATTCTTGCTGAACGTGAAAAATGTATCCATCTACCGAACATTGTCATTATTACAAAACCGCATAAACTTGTGCCATTTAATAACGGTGAGTGGGTTAATTAATGCCCGAAATGGGTGGGTGGTCAATTTCGGGTGGATACTGTTAGTGGGTTTGGGTAAGTAGTTAATATTCTGGGTGAGTAACGGGTGTGTAACGAGGGTGAAATATGGAACGTTATTTGAAGGGAATTGACTAGTGTGTGGGTAGGACTACGACCTTAGTTATGGGCCGAGTCAACGTTCCGGTTGATGTTCGTAATTCGACTACTCTAGGTAGTCCATCGGAAACTGGGTGGATTTTGGTTACTCGTCCGAGTAACCATTCATTCGAGGGTATGTTGTCCCGTTCAATGACGACAATGTCATTGACTTCCACCGAACGTTTAGTGTTTCTCCGTTTATGGAGCTCTTTTAAATATTCATCCTTCCTTCTCTTGCAAAACTGATGGTTTTCAACCTTTTCCATCGTTTCACTAGGGTAATATTCTCGTTACTAAAGTAGGGTTCAGCGGGTTCAATAATGTAATAAGAAACTATTCTTCGGGTAGGGTGAGAATCTTGTACTGGTCCGGTTAGAATCCAACCAATCTCAGTTTCTTGAGCTATTAATGTGCCAAGAATATCTTTCTTAACAACAGCTCTTATAATTTGTGGGTAAAAATCGCTACCAATTATAATATCAACTGGGCGGCTTTCATAAAATTTAGGATCTGCTAATGGCATCCCGTCCAGCTCTTTTATGAAAGTAGGGTTCAAGTTTTGGGTGGGTAAATTTTGGGTGAGTGTTTTGACTACAATTGCTTGAATATTGAGTGAGAATTCCTTAATTTGTGTTAGAACCAAGATGTATATCACACATCTTGTTCGATCGTGCTGAAACAACCTCATTTAAACCTGAGATCTCAGCAACTATGAGTAGGGTGGGTAAGTGTAATTTGCGCATTAGCTTATCAGAAATGAATGAAAAATCTGAAGCTGGGTCAATAAGCGCTCTAGCAGGGAATTCTTCACCATGTACTCTAATATTCAAAGCAGCTGTGCCTAATAATCTAGCTCTGTCATCTAATTGGGTTTTGCTTGATTGGGTTTGGGTAGAGAAAGACTGTAATGCATTTGACGTAGAAGGTTTATCGTTATTTTGTGGGTTAGTATTTGGGGTCGGTTTTTTTAATAGGGTGTTATGTCTGCCGCCACAGTATCTGCACGTAAATGTACTTCGACATTCTGATACTATATGGCTAATGGCCAGACAATTACTATTAACAAATAGCATTCTTTCCTACGAATTCAATTCTTTCATTTACTCCCAGGGAAGTAAAAGATGAGCATTCCTTCAAAGTGTGGTTATTTTTGCACAGTTTGCACAATGAACCATCGAGTTTTTCCTGGGGTTTTGGGTAATTATGGGTATTTGGGTAGGTTTGGGTTGAATTCGAGGGTTTGCTTTGGAATGCGTTTGTGGATCGAGTATCCTTCCTATTGTTGTGTGTCACATTATGGAACGTCTTTACTCTTCTGTCAATTCGATTGTTGATGCCCTGGAGGAATTTGAGTTTTGGGTGGGTGTTTGGGTTAGGGTTATGGTTACCCTTCGGAACATCATTGACAGAAGTGAGTTCCTTGGATGTATTCGTTAAAAATACATCCACATAGGGTTTTCTCAAATTCTCTTCGGGTTTCCTTGGGTAATTTTGTCAAACAGAGATATACAATGATAGGATCGCAATTATCCGTATCTATCTCCAATGTATTTAAATTTGCAATACAGCAATTTATCTTTCTCTTATTCTTATTGAAACACTGCACATAGTGTTTACCGCTGGTAAATTTAAAAGGGTTTTAATTTGTGCCTTAATTTGCATTCTTTTATTCTCATACTGATTTACGGGTTTAGTCCAAGCAATAAGAAAACCGTCATTAGTCAAAGGGAGCGTTGTCGACTATTTATTTAGCCTCGCCGCTAGTCTTATTTTTGAGGTAGAAAAGTTTTTCTACTCTACTTAGGCGGGTGTTATTGCTATAAATAGCCTTGAATAGGTCTCTGAACGAGGCCCGACTTGAAATCCCCACTAAATGTTTGCATATCGCAAAGGGGTACGTTAAATACAACTGACTGGGTGGGTTGTGTGGGTTGTGAGGGTTCGGGTTGGGTAGGGTTTGAATTTTTGGGTTGGGTTAAATTGTCTATTGATTCATCTATAGAAATCATAGACGACCTATAGAACTTTTTGGCCGATCTCACATTCCTGGAGAGGCCATTAAAATTTATTGAATTAGATACTTCGGGGTCATTGAGTTGTGGCGACTCTCGGATCTGCCTGAACTTTCAATATTCGACCACAACTCTTCCAATTCATGCTTCATGAATCTCAATGCGGGTAGTGATTGAGACTTCTCTGTACTGGCCTTAAAATCTTCCTCAAAGGCACTTAAATCCTGCTGGATATAACGTATAATATCGGCGGCTAAAGATTTTAATTCCGACATATTTATTTTTTCTAAATTTAATACGCAGAGGATTGGAAAAAGTTATTAAATTGCGATAGTAAATCGAATTATCGCGGGTAAATTTGGTTCAAAAAATATTTATTTCAGAATTGAAATAAATCTACTTAGCAGACAAAATTGCCTATTGGGTAGTCTTTGTGTTTTTGTTGCACTACACGAAGAGAATGGCAATATGTGTTACTCACAATATTTTGAAAATATTATCGAAAAAAAGGGTAAATATTGGGTGGGTTTTATAAGATAATATTTCTTATTGTGAGTTTTTTTAACAAATTTAAAAGTTAGCGATAAAATTACACGATAATTTATAAAAAAAAATGTAAATTGAAAATTTTCAACATACCTTGTCCGCTGAGGGTAGGGTACAAACCAATTTAATTTTTCCAATTCCTCTTTGTGTGATGTTTGTTGTGTTGTGTTTGTGTGCAATGTTAATAATGTTAATTTGTTAGTAGTTGCCCTGCCGTCAAATGAGTAGCTAACTACAAAAAAAATTAATTTTAAGCTTGCTTGTATAGACTAACTTAAAGCTAACTACTACGCAATGCAAAATTTACATTAACCAAAGTGTATACAAACACTCCAATTCTTAACGCCGTTGGATATAGATAACTAACGTCTTAGACGTTTGATTAATAAACAAAACCGCTTGTCATCTTTTCGCTTTATATTTTTGGTTAAAAATTTATTGTTTGCGTAAAATAATTAAAAAAATACACTAAATTAAAAAATACATAAATTCGCAAGGTTTGAAGTGTTTTTATTTGAAGTGAAGTGCAACAATATTAAAGGGCCGCTTGCCAAAAAAGCTTACGGAAATTATGTCACCAAATTTGTGCATGGACATAAACTTGGATGGTGTTCATGGTAAAAAGCATTTAAAAGACTTTGCTGCTTTTTATGACGCCTTAACAGGTAAGTGCTAATTTGAAAATATAAGTTTTAACCAAGTCTTAAAACATGTAAAAATGTATATACATATTTTTAAACAGATGCCTGTCGATCACTCGGCTCTCAGGATGTGGAAACTGAGCTGCGCAACGCCTTAAAAATAATAAAAAAATCGTTGTATTCATGCTAAGTGCATTAAAAATAAGAACGCAAATCAAAAAAATTAAAATATTTGAAAATGTTATATTTAGAAACTCTTTTTATCTTTTTTTTACCAACAAATGTGCAAAATATTACTTGTGATGAATTGAAATGAATTTATTTTATGTATTAATTTTTTTTTATTTATTTATTTTATTAATTTATTTATTTTCTTTTTAAATGAATAAACTTTTGTTTTCTATTAAAATATAAATTTTAAAAAACTGTTTCATTTCGAATTTAAAGCCAACGCGTAAATAACTGACTTTTCATTCACTGAAATTTAGCTAACTTATAGTCAGTTTAAAAAAAACTAGCTTAAAGCTAATTAAAAGTAGTAAGTTTATAGCTAGCTACAAATAGGTTTACTTTAAGTTAACTGCTAAGTAACTAACTTTAAATTAATTTAAAAGTAATGCAGAGTCGGACAATTGACTACTTTCTAGGACATCGCAATGTTAAAATAGTTAGTCATTTCCATATAAAAGTAATCCAAGTGTCAACCACCACTGCTTGAGAAATAGTTGGTTTTAAGTTAATTTAAAGTCAACTGAGTGTACGACAGGGTGCTTATATTTGTAATTGTTTTTGATTTATTTTTTGTTAGTGAACTGTATTGGAATGCAATTGTTTGTGCACTTTATTTTCTCCAATTTTATAATTTTTGTCACTATGTATTTTGTTGTTACTTGTTTTGAATTTTGTTCAATTTTTTATTTTTCTTTTCTCACTTTTGATTTTATTTATGTATTATTTTGAAAACTGTGCAGGATGTGTTTCCTTTTAAAATGTGTATTTTGTTTCTTTTTTTGTGAACCTTTGTGAACGTTTATGTTTCCTTTTTAATTTATATTTGTTTTGGACGTTTAATTTTTTGCTTTTGTATTGTTTTGAAAATGTCTAATTTTTGTTTCTTTAATGTAATATGTGTTTTGTTTGTATTTTTTGTGAACTTTAGTAAACTTTTGTTCTTTCCTTTTGATTTTAAATTTGTTTTTAACTTTTATTTTTACAGTTCTATGTAATTTCACTTTATTTTTGTAATTTTAATATGTGTGATAATTTTAAATATGTGATATATTATTATTTTTGATTTTGCAATTTCTTATTTTTTACTGTTTTATATGTATGTTGTTTTTGTAATGCACTCTTTCTTTTAATGTGAACTTCTGTGATTATTGTTTGTGTTAATTGTTAATTTGTGTTTTCTGATTTATATATTTAAGTATGTTGTTGATTATCGAGTATTGATTTTTGTTTGTAGGATATTTGGTTGGTTTTTTTTTTATTATAGGGTGATTTATGTTTAACACTGTTTTTGTTAGTGTATGTGTGTTTAGTTTAATTTGTTTATTTATATCACTTTTGCACTGATTTATTTAATGCTCTATTATTGTTTTTAGATTTCTTTTTTGATTTTTATTAAACTTTTAAAATTAGGGTTTTATGGGTTTATATATTAAAGGGGGTAGGATTTTCACAATTTAGAGGGGTTGTGCGTTTTTTGTGGACTGTATATTTGTGTCGCTGTCTCTTCTTTTTCATCCAAGGACCATGAACAAACGGGTTATAGGGTAGGGTTAGTATGAGGGTAAGAGGGGGTAGGGTATATATGTAAATGTATGCAACAAACCTTTTAGTATATATGTTGTAACGACACGTTTCCGCTTGGGTGCTGGGGTAGTTCAGCGGCGTCCAGTGGTTACATAAAAAACACTTCTTTGTAAATTCTATGCTATTTATTATCAATAAGTAACATAACTTACGAACTGAACTACATGAAGGGAAGAATTAAGTTAAATATTATTTAATAAGCCCTATGCCGGCCAAACAACGGTTCGTCAAGTCATAGTGCCGAAGGCGTCAAGGGAGGGTTTAATCAGAACAACAGTCAAACGGAATGCGCCCTGGATGACTGTGGTTTCTACTGGTCCTTGCTATTACACCGGCACGGTCAGACAAGTCAACCAAAGGAGGATGTCAGAGCAACAATCAAACAGGCTACGTACAGGATGATTTTCGCTCCAAGATCTCCCTTTGTTCGTCCAGTCAGTCAAATTATCCGGAGGAAGATGTCAGAACGACAATCAAACGGCCTACGCACAGAATAATTGTGGTTCTGAGGTCTCCGGTGTCCGTCCAGTTACAGTCAAGTCAACCAAAAGAGGATGTCAGAGCAACAATCAAACGGCCTACGCACAGGATGATTGTGGCTCCAAGATCTCCCTTTGTTCGTCCAGTCAGTCAAATACCCGGAGGAGGATTTCAGAACGACAATCAAACGGCCTACGC
Organism: Sarcophaga subvicina; assembly: GCA_936449025.2. Taxonomy (NCBI): domain Eukaryota; kingdom Metazoa; phylum Arthropoda; class Insecta; order Diptera; family Sarcophagidae; genus Sarcophaga; species Sarcophaga subvicina. The sequence goes on from OW388081.2 coordinate 55,446,925, forward strand.
ACAGGATGATTGTGGTTCTGAGGTCTCCGGTGTCTGTCCAGTTACAGTTGCCGATGTTTTCCTGGCTGTAAATCTCTCACTAATGGGGACAACCACACCACTTATGATTTGATATTTTTTTTAGCATCAACCGATGTCAAAAGATCGACCTGCTTTACCAGCAACTCATTACCACCTGCCCCGACTGCTGAAGTCATGCTCGCTTTTATACACAAAAGTAACGAATAACAGATCAAACGTGATCGAACATCAAACATGTTGTGTCCTACTCTACAACTTACCAATGTGAGAGCAAGCACCGATTGAATTCAGCAGAGAGGTCTTGTAAGTCAAATGTAATGCTGGAGATATGCCTTGGTTACCCAAGCGTTGGAAACGTAAAATCGTAACGTACGTAGCCTTAAAAACGTTTGTGTAGTTAAAGAAACGTTTAAAACAGGACATATGTCAACGAAGAATGTAAATAAAAACGAATCAGAACACAAAGCCACACAAACAAACACAACACAATGCATAGAAATTGGTATACAGGCTCATCATCAGTGTTGCCGTTTTTTGTTTAATGTGTAGATTATTCCGGATTTGGTTATTATTTTTCTTATAAAAATAGCCTTTGTTTTGTTTGTTAAAATTAATTAAATAGTAAGACTACAATTTTATTTTGTTATTTTTTTTTTCAATTATAATTTAAATTAAAAAAAAAATAAAATAAAAAACTGCAAATTTAATTTTGATCATATTTTTCCTTATTTGGTGATTTTTTCACAAATGTTGGTGGCAACACTGCACTCTCTCTCATGTTCTGTCTCTTATATTCAAATGTCACGTAAAAACGTGGGAGAATTCTGTTTTATACATATCGTTCCGTTTAACTTCCGGGTAACTCCAGCATAACCCACACGTAACGTAACGTACCGTAGAAAACGTTCTCTTTTTAGCATATGGAGAACAATGTAAACGCTTACCCAAACGTTCTCTCTCGTTAGCAAAACGGAACGATCTGCATAAAACAGAATTCTCCCACGTTTTTACGTGACATTTGAACATGAGAGAGAGAAAATGAGAGAGAGAGCAGTGTTGCCACGAAAAAAAAATATTGGAACCAACATTTGTGAAAAAATCACCAAATAAGGAAAAATTTGATCAAAATTAAATTCACAGTTTTTTATTTTATTTTTTTTCAAATTTAAATTATAATTGAGAAAAAAGAAACAAAAAATAAGAAAACAAAATTATAATCTCTGGACGCGAAACAAAGAAACACGTCTTTACACATTCGTTGCTGAACACAAAGTGCCGTTTCTTTATTTAAAAATATGTTACACACATCTTCTACCAGCTAAGAGTACATTGTAAACAACAACAACAATAGCAAAGCAAAATCACTCAAGAGAGTGCTGTTTACAAGAATAACATAAAACACATGTTGGTAAATGCATAGTATGATTTAACTGTTAATTTTTGGTTAAAGAAAATTTAAGAAACATTAGGGTCGCACTTAGATTCAAAAACTTAAATAATAATGTTCATAAAAATATGTATAAATTACATTTGGAATAAATAAATAAATTTTGAAGGCAAAACATCGTCAACAGTCTCATAATTAATTAATTTTAACAAACAAAACAAAAGCTATTTTTATAAGAAAAATAATAACCAAATCCGCAATAATCTACACATTGAACAAAAAACGGCAACACTGATGATGAGTCAGTATACCAATTTCTTTGCATTGTGTTATGTTTGTTTGTGTGTTGCTTTGTGTTCTGTTTCGTTTTTATTTACATTCTTCGTTGACATATGTCCCGTTTTGAACGTTTCTATAACTACACAAACGTTTTTAATGCTACGTACGTTACGTTTTTACGATTCTTACGCTTGGGTAACCAAGGCATAAGTCGTACGACAACCGTTATAAAGAATAATACTATTTATAAAAATAGATCATAAGAAGCTTAACAAAAATTAATTTAAATATTTTAGGCACATTGGGGCCTGTTATAAACTTAAACTAAAATATTTACAATAATTTTATTTGCAATAATTCATATAGAGAAAAAAGAATATAAAAGAAAATGAACAATGCATCAAATCAAAAATATCATCCAGTGATATGGTGTGGGCAAAAACAAGGCCCACCGCCTTTTGTCGTCACAATGTATATATGTATGTGTCTGTATGTTAATAATAAATGTTAGTGTTGTTTTGTATGTGTATTTTAAAAAATATGTATATATGTGTCTGTATGTTAATAATAAATGTTCGTGTTGTTTTGTATGTGTATTTTAAAAAACGTTATAAATATGTATGTATTTTATTAAAAATATTATAGAGTGTATATATTTTTGTTTACAATGTTTATTTCGTTCACAATTGGGTTTTAATTTATTAATATTCACAATATTTTAGTTTTGTTAATTTTCACACTATTTAAAATAATATTATATATGGCGCACTCGCGTAAGGATTGTTGGGTTGTTCGTTTTGTGCTCGATGTCGATAATCAACTGATCTACAAAAGCTATGAATATTATGTTGAAGATGTTAATGCATTGTGTATATTGATGTAAGCTGTGAATGTTGATGTGTGTTGGTGATGTTGTTATCATTATGTGTAAAGGATATTGGAAGGCAGGATTAGAGATGAGTAAATTTGTTCACTCGTGTGAACAATATTTAAGGTCTCGCTTGCATCACTGTGATAATGTGTATTTATGTTTGTAATATAAGTTTCTACAAACAAAAAACAAAATTAAGTGAACAAATATCACAAAAACAAAAAGTCTATTACATACATACATACATAATTGGCCATTACAACCCTTCAGTCAGGATTACGGCCTAGCTTCTCACAGTCTATTACAATCTAGCCTAAATCTAGATAACTGCCAAATTAAATGATAATGAAGGGTCCTCGACTTCGAGTTTCACCACTACACATATGTAACGTTTCACCTCCCTTCACAACATCTTTCACTTTCTTATTTACCGCTACTATAAGTGTCTTTTCAAATTGATCGAGCTTAGATCGCATGTTCTACTCCTTTATTATTTTTTACTAACTTTTCTGTAATATCTCTATCATCTGCTTGGGATCCTCTTTTCGTAGCTCTATTCCCTTTTTAAGATAGCCAGTCTAAATTGCTCCTCACTTGTAGGGTGGTCAAGTCTATCACGAAGTAAATCTTGTAATGTCAATTAGCAACGAGTAACCAAACGGCACATAGTTCCAGTTTGAGCCAACTTGAAAGCACAATATATGCATTAGTAAAATCTGTAAATTACAAATTCATTAAGTAATATGAAGCATAAGATATTATAAATGCAACCCATGCGGCTACGAATTTTTAGGCGTGAATTGTTTTAAAATTTTGTTTCTGGAACTCATGTACTACTAATATCCAAGACTAATTTGTGGTCACAAAACTATAATTTACGATACAAGTAACACTCGAGATTATGTTGAGGATCAGTAGTTTCAATAAAAGGCACGGATATACCATACGCCTTGAATAGTTTCTCAAGTTACTCATCGCCTAGGTTTGCGAACGCAATAATGGATATGTGAGCTATATTTAAATCATTAGGCCTTCGACTTCCAACAGCTGAACATTACACAGCAGCAAAGCACACATTCTGGGGTTTTGAAAATATTGTGAATAGATTTAATTTGATACTTATATACTATAAACTGTCGTTAACAAATATAGAGTAATCATAACTTATATTAATACTAAAGACATTAAGAGGCAAATGTATTTATAAATAATAATGCAGAAATGTATAAAAGTTTTATTAGCATTACAAAAATTAATAATAAATGTAGAACAATCCAATAAGACAGAAATAACTTACACTAATATTACATAGGTTAACAGGAGGTAGACGTACCTATGCGAAACAATCGAGAAAAATATAAAATTCCAAAAATATGATAGATCTTTCACATCTTCTGAACCACGCGTACGTATTACAAGCTGACTAAACAACCTCATAAGACGTAAGAAATTGTTGAAATCCTTCTACGTCCTTATGGCTGTATAGATTAAAGGAGGATGACTTTGGAAGAAACTGAAGAGAATGGCAACTGCAAAGATTACCACAACTTAAAAAAGATTTCAGGAACAAACAAAACTGCTTCAATTCTCATTAAACTTCATCGTTAAGTTAATATTTGGGAAGCCGATTTTGATTTTGTTAACGATGATATTTAACAAATACCAGCCTGATCGGCTAAATTATAAAATTTGAGTTGCAACCGGTTCCTCTGGATATTGTAATATTTGCCTTGGCAGATCAACTAACTCTGATTCTGAGCCATTGGATACTAAAGTGGTTAAAATGCCAACTGCAAAGTCTATTCTTATAAATTTTTTACAAGTTGTGATTTGATAAATAATTTACTTAATTTTAGTTATAGTGCTAAATTATCTTCAGGATCAAATTCTTGAAGAGGCCGATTTTGATGACATAAAACTGCTTTTCGAAAACTGCTTTTTGGTCGTCGTAGCTGTCACACCTTCCTAAGCGCTTTTAAGAAAATATAAAGCGTTTTTGAAAGGTCTGATACTGATCCATTCAAAAATGGAAATTACTTGCTTTAAACTCAAATTTCTACAATTAACTTTAAAACTGTTGTGTATTACTTCTTAGTCTAGAGGTGGACAAACTGCAGTTGTATTTGCTGGTAAAAAACTAATAGTAACGTTTGCTAACGACAAATCCCTAGAATGCGATGCTGCATTGCCGGTATATGTAACTAGCAAAGTTTCCTTTTATTTATTATATATATATAAAATTATTATCACCTTCGTAATCTCTCAATAGCTTTAAAAAATGCATATGCCATTAAAAATTGCAAAATGGGACTCCCCTAACTACCTGATTACGATAATGTTGAAGATTTCTATTTTGCGTGCGCACGCGTATAGCGGACACTAGGTATGAGTTTATTTGCAACATATGAAGTGTACTTCGGTAGAAACCAAATGTTGTCAATATGTCTAATTTATCGGCACTCTACTTGTTAAAAGCTGATACGCCCCTGCTTAACTTCAGATATTTTTATTTTACTTATTTTACTTTAAATTGTTTTCATATCTAATGTTCTTTATTTTTTTTTTGCTTAGCAACAGTTCAATTTATATTTAGATACAGGCATACATACATACATACTTACGATCTCCACAATACTGTTCATACATGTATATGTTCGAAGTTGGAGACTTATGTTCGAAAGTCTCTTTTTACTTAGTAAATAAGTATGTATGCGTGTATGTAAGTACATTACATTAAACAAGATCAACAATATTTATTGTAACTTTGCATAAATTTTTTAGTGTTAAATTTGCATTATAATAAAGAGGTTCCAATCGGGGACAAATATTTGAAAATTATAGTGCGTTTATATTTAAAAATAGCTTTTTGTTTGTAAAAAATATTACAGGCTCGAAACACTACTCCTGCACTGAAAATCCCTACACCTGAGTCACAAAACACACAGAATTAAAACCTTTGAAGTTTAAAAAACGCTCAAAGCTGCAGCTTAACCTTCCTCGTAGAGGGAGATAAAAATATTATAATGTTTTGCGAATCAAATGTGTTAGAAGTAACAGATATACAGAGTGAAAACTGCCTGTTAAAGAAGAAAAACTAAATATAAATACATATTTATTTTGTGTTAAAAAAGGGATAATTTGGAATATTTTTTAATTCTTGCAATGAAAAGTTTAAAGATTCTTAAATATTTAGATATTAATCGAAATGTGTGTGATTTTCGGTCACAATGAATATAGTTTCTTGTGCAAGAGGTAATTAAGAAGCTAAATATTACAAGATCAAAATAAGACGTACTGCTCATAAAAAATTTTATTGCTGAAAGTTGCCAATATTTTTTAATTTCTTGAAAAAAAAAAGTTAAAAATTGTTATTGTTGTTATTAGTTGTTTTTATTATTTATTAATAGTTTTAGGCAAAAATTACATTTTTTATTAACTCTCGCCAATATAAAAAACCCACCCCGAAAACTAAAAAAAACATAAATAAACAAAACAGAGTTACAATCAGAGAGGGACAGGAATACTTTTTGGTAATATTTGCTGTTCCTTTTTCAATGGAAGGTTAACTGTCAAACTCTAGTTTCCATTCTGTGTATTTTGTGATAACGATTGGAATTGTTTGGTGTTCTGATTAGATCTATTTCTTACCTAATCTAACACACCATGTATCCAGTGATGACAATTATAACGTTTGAAAAAGGCTAAAATCAGCTACCTTAACCCTTCTTTTAGAGGGAGAAAGAAAATGTTAAAAAAATTTTGGAAGCAAATGTGTTAGAAGCAACATATGGACAGAGTGAAAACTATCGGATAAAGTAGAAAAATTAAATGTAAATAAACGTTTATTTTGTGGTAAAAAAGGGAAAATTTGAAATATTTTTAAATTTCTTCAATGAAAAGTTTAAAGATTCTTAAATATTTAATTATTAATATTAATTATTAATCACGGTCCGCCCTGGAATACTAAATACCTTTCAAGATTAAAAAACAAGAAAAATAAATGGTATAAAGCTTTAAAAAGGATAGATCAATAATAAATTATTCCAAATACTGCTTAGTAAGATCTGAATACATCATCGCCAACCAAAGGGCTTATAACATCTACTTACATAAGGTGAAAAACAAATTCAAGAGTGAACCTAAATCATTCTACAAATTTGATAATTCGGAATGTCGAGCAGCAGATTATCCTTCTGTTATGATGTTTGGTAGTCATGAATCTTCAGATAATAAGGTTATAAGTAACTTGTTTGCGGAATTATTTATTATCTACCTATTCATCATCTACATTTAACGCCAATAATCAAAATTATATTCTCGAAGTAGAAACCTTTGATATATATTTTATTCATCAACGTACTGTTTCCAAGTATATACAACAATTAAAATCTTCGCATGTTGACGATCCTGATGGGGTTTCTAGCAGTATATTAAAACACCATCCTCAATTATTGAGTACTCCATTACCCTACTTATTCAACAAATCGCTTAAATTGGGCTATTTTCCCTCCTTTTGGAAACAATCATTTATAATTCCACTGTTTAAATCACAATCTAAAAGTGTATATCAAATTATAGAGGAATTGCTAAACTCAACATTATACCGAAATTATTTGAAAATCTCTTATGTGATACACTGTCATTTCTAGCATCGACTATTTTATCTGCATCCCAGCATGGAATCTGTAAGTCTCGATCAACAATCACAAATCTTCTTGAATTTACATCTTTTGTAAATGATGAATTTATTGAGGGCAAACAAACTGACTTTATTTATATCGATTTCAGTATGGCATTTGATAAAGGAAATCATAACTTACTCGTTCATAAGCTTAATCAACTTGGTTTTAGTTCATCATAATTAAATTGGATTAAATCGTATTTGGTAAACAGAAAGCAGTGCGTTAAATTCAGGAATACGCAATCTAACTTTATAGATGCACTGTCAGGCGTACCACAGGGTAATCATCTTGGGCCTCCCTTCTGTTATCAAAAATTCAAACACAGTAATGTACGCTTGAAGACCAAGTACTTTCACAAGATGATATTAACTACTTAACCTCTTGGCGTAGTACTAATTTAATGGAGCTAACTGTTAAAAAATTTAAATATAAGTGCTTCACTAGATCAACTCCAACCAATGGATTTTATAGAATGAATGGCGCTGTTCTTGAACTGGTTGGTTCCTTTAACGATTTAGGGATAATTTTCGATTGTAAATTGGACTTCAGAAAACATATTACATCAACTGTTAGCAAAGCTACATGTATCCCGGGATTTATCAAACGATGGGCTAAATAATTTTCTGATCCTTATGTTACCAAACAATTGTTTACCACACTGGTTCGCCCAATTCTTGAATATGGATCTGTAATATGGGACTCTCAAATGCTGTACACTCTGACAAAATCGAATCAGTTCAAATACAGTTCTTATTATTTTGTCCTCGTGGTTTAGGGAATGGATGGGATCCTAATCAAAGGTTACCATCTTATGAAAAATGCCTAGCACTCATTAAATTACCATCTTTAAAAAGTCGTCGTAAAATGCTAAATACTGTCTTTATCCTGAAGCTGATTAATGGTGTTATCAACTCTCAATTTCTTCTAGAAAAACTTTACATAAGAGTACCTGTTCGTCCAACAAGATACTATAATTTAATAAATATAAAATATTACACAACTAACTATGCGAACTTCGGTCCATTTCGTAGAATCTGTAATGATTTTAATAATCTTTACCTTCCTATAGATTTTAACAAACATTTGGAATCCATTAAAAAAGCTATAATTTGTTACGCGCCGGTTATACCCGAATAAACTAAATTCCGATATACCGAAAAAAAATATCGAGGTTAAGGGCATGCAAAGATCTCCCCGGTAGCTCAGACTAAAGTGGTTCTTAACCCGTATTTTACGACGCGCAATCATATAAACACAGCCTGCATGCCATCAAGATAAGAAAAAAAACTGGACTGTGTGAATATAAAGAAAACACAACAATGTCAAAACGCGAAAGTATCCGGAAACAAAAGAAAACCGAGTCAAAACGAATTAACGGTTAGATGTTATCCCGCCTAGGGCATGAGTTCCCTCCCAGTGACAAAGTCACACACCATGACAGACGGACGCCCTAATCAAATACTACATCTGTCCCTAATATAACCACGTGCCCTTTTACCCTACCATGTTCCCAGCTTTCCCCCCCTCCGAAATAGCCGATTAAAGAATCATGTTGTCTTTTTCCTCTTATACCTCACAAAAGGGAATGATATATATATATATATATATATATATATGTATTTACAAAAGTATCGAAATTTATTAATTCAGAAATTGTGTAAAGATAATACGATAATAATAATAATATTAATAATACTAATAATAATCATATATAATAATAATAATTTTTTCCCAACTTATCATATAAGTTTGGGGTATTTTTTTTTTGCTTGTTTTATTCTTAATCGAATGTATTTTATTGAATGTTTGTTTGACTTTGTTTTTTCTATTTTTTTTTATTCGTAAAAAATTTCGAATTCTGATTGTTTTTAATATAAATTCTTTTGAAAATTTCGATTTTGATTGTTTTTAATTTAAATTATCTTAATAGTTTTTTTCTTTCAAGTTTTTACTTTTTGTCTGTAGTTTAGATATATCTCTTCTTTTTTAAATTATTTTGATCTGTAATTTTTTCGTGTTTTTCACAGTGTATTTTCGTTTTAATTTTATTTTCTTAATCATTATATTATTATTTTTTTTTAACTTTTGTCTGATAGGTAGAAATTGGTGTAAATGTTTATTTAAGTTCATATATATTTTTTTGTTTTGTCGCAGTTGGCGGTGCTTGTAATGGTAATGGTTGGTAGTGGTGTTTTTGCCCTTGTTGATTGGTCTAGGTTTCTGATTGTTTTTACATAAGGCGGGCAGATTTATTGCGGCTTCTATTGTTGTAAGATTATCTATTTCCCTCATCCTTGTTTACTGACAAATGTCACATTCCAATTGGTCGAACTGTCTAACGGTAAAATTTTAACGAAACAGACGCCAGGTGTCAAAATCTAATTGGTCGATCAGGACGCGCAAAAAAATATACCGTAAATATAAGTACATACATAGCAAAAGGGATAAAGATAATGGAAGAGTTGCAGTTGCATCGATAAAAACAGGGTTGCAATAAAGTGCATTATTGCCAACCATATACGCAAATAAAAGGGTGGGAGTAAAAGTTGCAATAATAATTCCAGGCAATCCATAACAAATTTTACAATTAAACAATGTTGTTTTCTTTTTTTAACTTATTTTTTAACTTTTTTTGTATTGAAATCATATTTCGAAAATGATTATAAAACTATTAGAAAACGGGTCGAAAATTACTCTAACCTAATATAGAAAATGACTCATAAGTGACTTTTTAGAAGAGTCGTCCGTAGTAACTTTTTTCTCCCGACAAAAGAGTATTTTATCATTAGAAAACGAATGCTTATTTTAGCTTTTCAATATTGCAGAAGAATCAAAAAAGACTAGATTTTGATTAAACATTTTTAATGATGCTGGCTGGGAATATAATAACTTTGTATTGAAATATAAAATGAATTGTCTGTAAGGATTTTCCATAGACTTGAAATAAATAAATAATAATCGAAATGTGGGTGATTTTCGGTCACAATGAATATAGTTTCGAAATAAGAACGTACTGCTCATAAAAAATTTTTTTGCTTAAAGTTGCCAATATTTTTAAATTTCTTGAAAGAAAAAATTGTTATTGTTGTTTTTATTATTTAGTTGTTATGTTTTATTGTTAGTTGTTTTTATTATTTGTTAATAGTTTTACACAAAAATTACATTTTTATTAACTCTCGCCAATATAAAAACCCACCCCGAAAACTAAATAAACATAAATAAACAAAACAGAGTTACAATCAGAGAGGGACAGAAATACTTTTTGGTAATATTTGCTGTCTGTTTTAAATAAACGTTTATTTTGTGGTAAAAAAGGGAAAATTTGAAATATTTTTAAATTTCTTCAATGAAAAGTTTAAAGATTCTTAAATATTTAATTATTAATATTAATTATTAATCACGGTCCGCCCTGGAATACTAAATACCTTTCAAGATTAAAAAACAAGAAAAATAAATGGTATAAAGCTTTAAAAAGGATAGATCAATAATAAATTATTCCAAATACTGCTTAGTAAGATCTGAATACATCATCGCCAACCAAAGGGCTTATAACATCTACTTACATAAGGTGAAAAACAAATTCAAGAGTGAACCTAAATCATTCTACAAATTTGATAATTCGGAATGTCGAGCAGCAGATTATCCTTCTGTTATGATGTTTGGTAGTCATGAATCTTCAGATAATAAGGTTATAAGTAACTTGTTTGCGGAATTATTTATTATCTACCTATTCATCATCTACATTTAACGCCAATAATCAAAATTATATTCTCGAAGTAGAAACCTTTGATATATATTTTATTCATCAACGTACTGTTTCCAAGTATATACAACAATTAAAATCTTCGCATGTTGACGATCCTGATGGGGTTTCTAGCAGTATATTAAAACACCATCCTCAATTATTGAGTACTCCATTACCCTACTTATTCAACAAATCGCTTAAATTGGGCTATTTTCCCTCCTTTTGGAAACAATCATTTATAATTCCACTGTTTAAATCACAATCTAAAAGTGTATATCAAATTATAGAGGAATTGCTAAACTCAACATTATACCGAAATTATTTGAAAATCTCTTATGTGATACACTGTCATTTCTAGCATCGACTATTTTATCTGCATCCCAGCATGGAATCTGTAAGTCTCGATCAACAATCACAAATCTTCTTGAATTTACATCTTTTGTAAATGATGAATTTATTGAGGGCAAACAAACTGACTTTATTTATATCGATTTCAGTATGGCATTTGATAAAGGAAATCATAACTTACTCGTTCATAAGCTTAATCAACTTGGTTTTAGTTCATCATAATTAAATTGGATTAAATCGTATTTGGTAAACAGAAAGCAGTGCGTTAAATTCAGGAATACGCAATCTAACTTTATAGATGCACTGTCAGGCGTACCACAGGGTAATCATCTTGGGCCTCCCTTCTGTTATCAAAAATTCAAACACAGTAATGTACGCTTGAAGACCAAGTACTTTCACAAGATGATATTAACTACTTAACCTCTTGGCGTAGTACTAATTTAATGGAGCTAACTGTTAAAAAATTTAAATATAAGTGCTTCACTAGATCAACTCCAACCAATGGATTTTATAGAATGAATGGCGCTGTTCTTGAACTGGTTGGTTCCTTTAACGATTTAGGGATAATTTTCGATTGTAAATTGGACTTCAGAAAACATATTACATCAACTGTTAGCAAAGCTACATGTATCCCGGGATTTATCAAACGATGGGCTAAATAATTTTCTGATCCTTATGTTACCAAACAATTGTTTACCACACTGGTTCGCCCAATTCTTGAATATGGATCTGTAATATGGGACTCTCAAATGCTGTACACTCTGACAAAATCGAATCAGTTCAAATACAGTTCTTATTATTTTGTCCTCGTGGTTTAGGGAATGGATGGGATCCTAATCAAAGGTTACCATCTTATGAAAAATGCCTAGCACTCATTAAATTACCATCTTTAAAAAGTCGTCGTAAAATGCTAAATACTGTCTTTATCCTGAAGCTGATTAATGGTGTTATCAACTCTCAATTTCTTCTAGAAAAACTTTACATAAGAGTACCTGTTCGTCCAACAAGATACTATAATTTAATAAATATAAAATATTACACAACTAACTATGCGAACTTCGGTCCATTTCGTAGAATCTGTAATGATTTTAATAATCTTTACCTTCCTATAGATTTTAACAAACATTTGGAATCCATTAAAAAAGCTATAATTTGTTACGCGCCGGTTATACCCGAATAAACTAAATTCCGATATACCGAAAAAAAATATCGAGGTTAAGGGCATGCAAAGATCTCCCCGGTAGCTCAGACTAAAGTGGTTCTTAACCCGTATTTTACGACGCGCAATCATATAAACACAGCCTGCATGCCATCAAGATAAGAAAAAAAACTGGACTGTGTGAATATAAAGAAAACACAACAATGTCAAAACGCGAAAGTATCCGGAAACAAAAGAAAACCGAGTCAAAACGAATTAACGGTTAGATGTTATCCCGCCTAGGGCATGAGTTCCCTCCCAGTGACAAAGTCACACACCATGACAGACGGACGCCCTAATCAAATACTACATCTGTCCCTAATATAACCACGTGCCCTTTTACCCTACCATGTTCCCAGCTTTCCCCCCCTCCGAAATAGCCGATTAAAGAATCATGTTGTCTTTTTCCTCTTATACCTCACAAAAGGGAATGATATATATATATATATATATATATATATGTATTTACAAAAGTATCGAAATTTATTAATTCAGAAATTGTGTAAAGATAATACGATAATAATAATAATATTAATAATACTAATAATAATCATATATAATAATAATAATTTTTTCCCAACTTATCATATAAGTTTGGGGTATTTTTTTTTTGCTTGTTTTATTCTTAATCGAATGTATTTTATTGAATGTTTGTTTGACTTTGTTTTTTCTATTTTTTTTTATTCGTAAAAAATTTCGAATTCTGATTGTTTTTAATATAAATTCTTTTGAAAATTTCGATTTTGATTGTTTTTAATTTAAATTATCTTAATAGTTTTTTTCTTTCAAGTTTTTACTTTTTGTCTGTAGTTTAGATATATCTCTTCTTTTTTAAATTATTTTGATCTGTAATTTTTTCGTGTTTTTCACAGTGTATTTTCGTTTTAATTTTATTTTCTTAATCATTATATTATTATTTTTTTTTAACTTTTGTCTGATAGGTAGAAATTGGTGTAAATGTTTATTTAAGTTCATATATATTTTTTTGTTTTGTCGCAGTTGGCGGTGCTTGTAATGGTAATGGTTGGTAGTGGTGTTTTTGCCCTTGTTGATTGGTCTAGGTTTCTGATTGTTTTTACATAAGGCGGGCAGATTTATTGCGGCTTCTATTGTTGTAAGATTATCTATTTCCCTCATCCTTGTTTACTGACAAATGTCACATTCCAATTGGTCGAACTGTCTAACGGTAAAATTTTAACGAAACAGACGCCAGGTGTCAAAATCTAATTGGTCGATCAGGACGCGCAAAAAAATATACCGTAAATATAAGTACATACATAGCAAAAGGGATAAAGATAATGGAAGAGTTGCAGTTGCATCGATAAAAACAGGGTTGCAATAAAGTGCATTATTGCCAACCATATACGCAAATAAAAGGGTGGGAGTAAAAGTTGCAATAATAATTCCAGGCAATCCATAACAAATTTTACAATTAAACAATGTTGTTTTCTTTTTTTAACTTATTTTTTAACTTTTTTTGTATTGAAATCATATTTCGAAAATGATTATAAAACTATTAGAAAACGGGTCGAAAATTACTCTAACCTAATATAGAAAATGACTCATAAGTGACTTTTTAGAAGAGTCGTCCGTAGTAACTTTTTTCTCCCGACAAAAGAGTATTTTATCATTAGAAAACGAATGCTTATTTTAGCTTTTCAATATTGCAGAAGAATCAAAAAAGACTAGATTTTGATTAAACATTTTTAATGATGCTGGCTGGGAATATAATAACTTTGTATTGAAATATAAAATGAATTGTCTGTAAGGATTTTCCATAGACTTGAAATAAATAAATAATAATCGAAATGTGGGTGATTTTCGGTCACAATGAATATAGTTTCGAAATAAGAACGTACTGCTCATAAAAAATTTTTTTGCTTAAAGTTGCCAATATTTTTAAATTTCTTGAAAGAAAAAATTGTTATTGTTGTTTTTATTATTTAGTTGTTATGTTTTATTGTTAGTTGTTTTTATTATTTGTTAATAGTTTTACACAAAAATTACATTTTTATTAACTCTCGCCAATATAAAAACCCACCCCGAAAACTAAATAAACATAAATAAACAAAACAGAGTTACAATCAGAGAGGGACAGAAATACTTTTTGGTAATATTTGCTGTCTCTTTCTCAATGGAAGGTTAACTGTCAAACTCTAGTTTCAATTCTGTGTATTTTGTGCCTGAGTGTTGTTAGACAAAAACTTACTATTTGATGTACGCCAAATGTACTGCATTCCATCTGCATGGTAATTTACTCTCATCAATAAAGAGTTAAAGCAATTTTCTTTATATCTCCTTACAAACAAATGATATGCCGAATGATATTCAAAATTACGGTTATTGTGGAAAATACCTCTAAATTATTCTGTTAAATGACAATGATCCGCTACTCTATTATTAACATCTAAATATTTAAACTAATTGTACATAAAATTCACAGCTTAGAAAATACATATAAAAACAATTTAAACATACAAAATTTAAAAAAAATTAACAACTGCCATACTGAAAACAGTTTAAATTTAGAAAAGTTCGAATAGTCAGTTAAGAGCAGTGGTCATCACAAAGGCAAACAGAATTAAAATGAGAGAACTACACTATAAGAAATGATGCCTGCTTATTTATTAGCATTGCATGCATAGTCGCCGTAGTCTACTAGGTAGTGTGTTGCTCTATTAGACGTAAGGTCAGGGTTCAAAGCCCAGGTCAAACATATCGAACAGAACGAAATATGAAAAAATATTTCTTCGTCGATTTCCTCTCAGCAGATTTCTGGCAAAAACTCTGAGAGGAAATAAAATTGCCATGAAAGGTTTCTCCAAAAATTTCTGTCGTTCGGAGTCGACTTCAAACTGCAGGTCCCGCCACTCATGTATAAAATTAACAAACATAAGTTGTGTGAGAAGCTATGTTTGTATATATGTTTTCTTTGTTGCCGTTATTTTATTTTAATAAATGTAACAAATTCCAACAAGTTTTATAAAGTCCCTATTGATTACTCTTTTAAAAAAAGATGATTCCAATTGGTTTTCTAACTACCGTCGCAATTTTATTTTAAATTTCACAATATTATTTAAAATCGTATAACTGATGGTATAACGTATGGGACAGTAAATACTGCCAAGTGCTTTTTCTGCCATAATGTCGGCTGCTTAAATTTTTTGAAAGCAGAGCAGAAACAAACACCTGATAAAAAACCAAAACAATAAAGAACAATTTAAATTATGAACAGTTGTTTCTATAAAAGAAAAAAAATCCTTTTCAGTGGTGTCGCTAACGAGTATTTTACGTACGCAAAAATAAAATCACACTTATAAAAAACCGCATACACATGCATATACACCGAATTCTGTTTTTACACGGTCTTTTTTTACACGGTTTTGATATAACACGGTTTGAAAATAAAATATTTTTAATTTTTTTAAACGATTCTTTTCCATTTAGCACGATTTAAAATTTTTTGTGCTTAATTTTTTGTTGTCAAATTTAATTTTTGCAAAGTATGTTCATATCACAAATTTAAGGGAATTCCCTTTTTGCGCGTACAAGCAAATTTACTGGTCAAAGCAAATGTAAATGGCATGAATTTAGGGGAATTCCCTTTTTGTGCATACAAGCACAAAGGTCAGAGCAATTGAAATGTGTTAATATTTTATATTTATTAAGTTATTTATGTTTTTAATTTTGTTAAATATTTTATGAATCCCTAAAAGAAAATGTCGAATACAAAACTTCTTAAAAAATCCTTGTTTTTCACTAATTTTAATAGGTTTTAGAGATTAGGAACCAATCACCTATTTTTGCATACGACTAGTGTCTTTTTTTACACGGTTTTTTTTACACGGTTTTTTCTGGAACCAATCTACCGTGTAAAAACAGAATTAGGTGTACATGTATATGTATATACAAAAACATTAAATGTAGCTTTAGTACTAATATAATATATATATATAATTTTAATAATATGTAATCTAATTAGTTAATTTATAAACGTAGTTCCTTTTACAATTATATTATTATAATTATAAAAAATATTTTTAATTATCAAACGAATTTACATACCAAATATGATTAATAAAACTTTTATAATTCAATTTTAATTTTTATGAATACATGAATTGTATTTGATTCATTGTTCGTTTTTCTTAAAGAAAATAAGAATTTTAAGCTCTTATTTAATTATTATTTTACGTTGTATTGGCATCACTAATCTGCTTTTAGCTGCTCACAAAAATAGAAATTTGACTAAGGGCCATTATTACAACTTGCCGTTAACTTAGGTTTAGTTAAAGGTAGCTTTAGCTAAAGGGAACTGTAAAGTTACCTTTAACTTCTTTTCGTTATTACAACCTAATGATAAAATAAAATTAACTGTTTGCAAAAATATGGCAGTGCCGGAGCAATGTCGATAGAACTGCTCAATTAAACAAGTTTTTTTTAACGCAGTGGCAATGACAGACTTCGTTTTTTTGTTGTATATGCTCATTTTGTTTAAATTTGAGGCAGCCATATTGAAAGTAATATATAATATGGCAAGTTCAAACATAAAGTGACCTTTAAATGTTAAAGGTAGGATGATCTTCCCTTTAGCTTAACGACCACTTCTATCTTATTGGGTACTTATAATAATGAAAAACAATTTATCTGTTCGTTAAAAGCCAGCCTTTAGTTAACGGGAAGTTGTAATAATGGCCCTAAGTTGGGCAGAAATAGCTTAGGTTGTTGTCTTAACCTTTTCTGTTCTGATGTCGAAATAAACGTTTTCATATAAACGCGTCCGTCGTCTGTCATCTATGTGTTTATACCTTTGTGCGTAACCACAAAGAGTAGAAAACCAGAACCCACAACCCAACAAAGATGCGTTAAAAACTAATCACTCAAAATTAATAACAAATTATCATTTGCTGCTAGAGACAATGGAAGAAAAGATGAAATTCTTATTCAAAAAGCAACTAAAATTACAATATCTCCTGTCACAGTTTTAAAATTTAAAATAGACCAGCTTCATAAAATAAGCAGAGTAAATGAAATTTCTGAATATTCAATAAGAAAGATTTAATAGGCCTTAAACTATATTGCCATAGTAGGAAAATCTTTGATAAGATCTGTGGTGCTCTTAAAGATACGTACGAATTTTTGATGAGTGTGAAGATAAATTCGAATCTAAATACCCACACTTTTAGCAGCGCCAGTTTTTGCCTTTAACAGAGTAAAATTTTCTGTTAAGGAGCACTGTTAACTGTTTAACAGTAGCAACAAGTAGATTAGTCTCCTATTTTACAATTTTGCAGACTATTGACAAAAATATAATTCTCATTATGATCATTATTATTTTTGAATAATAGAATTGAAACGTACGGAGTGGTTGGTGAGTGATTTTCTCCAATTGCACGGTTATCCCAGATATCCGATTACCACGTTTGGAAAGAGGACCGTCCGGACCACCATTTGTATATAGTGGGATATGTGTTCACTTCCATATTTTGTGAGACAATCCGATCCTCTCGACAAATTTTTATCGAAGTCAATTTTCTTAATAAATATCAGTTTGACATGAACTGTGGCATTGTTATTTTAATAGACCTTGGAGCTTGGGCTTGAATGTGGAACTGCACTCCTGGACCTCATATATATTCTATAATTAGCTCCTAAATCTAACAACTTTTTCAGATTGGTTCTGTTAAATGGATAATAGTGGGTTGTTAATAGCAAATTTTGCCCTGTTAAAGGCAAATTTTGCTCCGATAACGCCAAAAATGGCGATAATTGTAGGTTTGCGACTTTGGTTTTTAAATTCGAATTTATCTTTACATACATGAACTTTTCACATATGCTACTAAATATGAAAAACCTTTTAGACATGGGCTTAAAATGCTTAGACGTGAAATTAGTGGTTAAAAAGAACAATCATATAGCCGAATACTTCATTTGTGTTGCTTATTTTTAACCACTGTCCATAAGAATAAAGGAGCATAAAACACAAATCTATGTCCGAAAATTGTCCGAGTAAGATTATGTACTTGCAAATCAGATAATTTTTAAAACCAGCTCGTTACACTACACGAACACATGATAATATTTACTCTACTAACTACAATAGCTATTTTCCGAACATCTTACACCAAAATATTCCTGCTACTGGAAATGTATGGCAATGTAGCAACAGCAATTTAAACAGTGACACTTCAACCGAGTTATACACGTTACTACGTAATTACAAAAATAAGGCAGACTAGTTTGAAGTAATAAAAAATCTGGCGTGTAAATTTCTTTTGCAATGGCTAATGTCCTCAGTATTGTTACGTAGAACGCCAGAGGTATTCTCAATAAAAATTTGGAGTTGTTTCAGTCTTTACAGAATTTTAACGTTAATTATAGAGACGATAGAGAATCTACCAGAGGAGGAGGCGTTGCAGTTGTCGTTAAGAAAAATATTCATGACAATTTATTACCAATTGGTAACACTAAATTAATTGAAAATATTGGAGTAAAATTTTTTACTAATATAGGAAGAATAGACATATTTCGTTTTTTTTTTTGATTTGGTTTCGTGGTCCTGCTGGTGTGGTAACAATAGAAAACAGCATTTTTCTTCCGATATTCGCATATTTAACAGCACTCATGAAAGATATATTCTTGGGAGTGATATCAACTGTAGGCATCGGAACTGGGGAGAGAGAAAACTATTGGGAAAATCTACTAAATAAAAAACTTATATCGTATAAAACCAACATTATTATCCTTCTGAACAAACATTTTTACCAGCAAACGCCAGTAGACAGGATTCTAAACTTGATTTTTTCTTACCTAATGTGTCAAACATGATCTCACGTGCAGTTGTTCTGAATCATCTTAGTTCTGATCACTTACCAGTGAAAGTAAATCTTTCAACCGATTTTACACAATTGAGCTGTGCTTGACTATAGAAACGCAGATTGGTTATCTTACCAAGGATACCTAATAAGATATTCTAATTTAACTGACAAGGGAGATTTGAGAGAAATTGGAAACAGTGCCTTTTATTAACTGATTTTTATGAATTTTCCGAATAGAAAAATAGGGAGGAAATGGCAAAGTTTAAGAGTAATCACTGGTCTTATTTACTCTCGACAATAAACAAAGGTACAGCTCCGTTCTGGAACCTTACAAAAATTAGAAGAAAAAAGGTAGCACAATATTAATTTTGAATCACAATAATTCGTAATGAATATCGAAAAATGTTATCTAATGGTTTAGACTTTTGCATCTAGTCATTTAATTGGCTATAATCTAGGGGACTCTGGACCAGATATGGGTCAGATCAACTGAAATGGTACTATTAGATGTGAAAGCTGCCTTCTGTGTGGCACGATGGTCTCATTTATAAAATGATTCGTTTTAAGGTTCCTAGATTTCAAATTATTTATTATTTATTTATTACTACTATTAGAAAATTCATTACATATATTATTACAAGAATTGTTTACATAATTCAGAGTTACTTAATATGTATCTGCTAAGCCATTGGCTTGTCAGTAGGATAAAATAAATTATTTGCTCTAATGTGTTGAATTCAAATTAATAATACTTTATATACAAGTTCGCCGTGGTGTAGTAGGTAGTGTGTTGGCTTACTATTCGTAAAGCCCGGGTTCGTATCCCAGGTCAGACATCAAAAATGAAATATGAAAAATAAAAATGTTTCTTCGGCGACTTCCTCTCAGCAGATTTCTGGCAAAAACTCTGAGAGTAAAATAAACTGCCATGAAAAAAGTTTCTCAAAATTCTGTCGTTCGGAGTCGACGTTAAACTGTAGGTCCCGCCACTCACGTATAAAAATTAACGCACACAACATGAGTGGTGTGAGAAGCTAGGCCGTAATCCTGACTGAAGGGTTGTAATGGCCAATTATGTATGTATGTATACAAGTTCATTATAAAATAATTTTTCAAAAGTTTCTTCCTTTTTAATTTATGGGCTTCATTAATAATATGCACAGGTATTTTATAGAAAATTGTTGGTAAGGTAACGCTAAGCTCATTTCTGCCATAATCTTCCTTGTGCTCGGCGTCTTGTGTAATACTCATGATCAATAACTTTGAGAAATCTGTTGTCCTTGTAAAATTCATTAATTATTGTGCATTAAGTTTCGATGCAAGATTTAAATTCCTGTGATTCGGATTTACAATTTGTTGCGTTCTGTTATCTGCGTTGTTGTTCTCATTGTAGGGCTGCGTTTCACCGTTGTTTTGTGCTGCATATGTAGTGATATCTTTTCTTTCATTATCGTGTGTTATATTCATTGATATTCTGTTCGTTGTAGAATTTATTGTTGTATTTGTTGTGATGTTAGTTGTTGTATTAGTCATAGTTTCTATTGTTCTTGTTATGTCGTTGTTGGTTGTTATTAGTTATGTGTTTGCTGTTTGCAAATTAGATGATGTATATGTGTTGTAGTTTGTGTTGAAGGAAATATTATGTATGAAATGAAATTTTATATAAATATTCCTATTTGAAAGATGCGGCGGTTTTATATGCATTATTTTTGTTTTTGTTGCATAAATAACAAGTCCATTATCGTGACACAATTTCGCAGCTGTATTTAGTTGATCCTGCATCCCTGCTACAGCGTTTTCAATGTTTTTATCTGCGACCACTATTGCAGTATCGTCTGCGTAGGCGAATGTTGAGTTTCCTTTAAGAGCTCTTATCATCTCATTGGCGTATATTATGAACAATATCGGTCCAAGTTTAGAGCCTTGTGGTACACCACAATCTATTGCCACCTCTTCGCTATGTTTGTTGCTTATTTTCACACGATACGTTCTGCAGTGAATATAGTTTCTAAACCGGTCTAGCGTATTTCCTCTAATACCAATTCTCTCTAGGATTTGTAGAAGTCTGTCATGTGTGAGAGAGTTTCAAAAGCTTTACTGAAATCTATAAATATTACTAGGCAGTGAAGATGTTTACTGAGACTACTGTTGATGTAGTTTGAGAAATTTCACAATAATCTATTTTTGTTTTTCCCTTGTTAAAAGCCAAATTGATTTTCATTTATAATTTGATATTTTTTCAAAAACGATGTTAGTCTTCTAGTCACGATTTCTTCTAAAACTTTTTCAATAATTGGTAATATAGCAATAGGTCGGTAGTTGATGTATTTTGTTATACAACCGCCCTTAAACTATTTTCCAAAATTAGATTGATGAATTTGGTCAAGATAGACGTTCTTATTGTGGCATTGTGTTTTAAATCTAATGGCCTTATAGCGTCTACTCCTGGGCCCTTTTTTACATCTAAACACTAAAATATTCAAAATTTCCTCTTCATTTGTATAGTCTAAATCTAGCAAATTTTGTGGGCGTGTCACCCACTTATTATACATAAAAATGAATGTGTGTTTATTTTTTTTGTGGGTTTGTTTGAAGTCTATAGACGGCTAAACGGCTGGACCGATTTTCTTAAAATTTTAACAGTACCTTCCTGTATGTCTGGAAGGAACTACAGGCTACTTTTTATTTTAAAATGTCAAGTAGGTGACACGCCCACATACCCAATAAGTATTTAATGTCGCATATCTTATAAACTGCAACAGCTAGAGTCTTCAAATTTTGTATGGACAACTTTGACATCTATATGAACAGACTTGCTGTAATGGGCGTGACACCTCCTATAAAAATATTAAATTAATATATCTATGAAAATATAACAGTTGGAGTCCTAAAATTTTATCGAATCCACTTGAGCATCAATATGAATATTTTAGACAAAAATGGGCTGACTAGAAAAAGGGGGCGTGGTACTTCCCATATGAATTAAATTTAAATCTTTTTATATCTGGGAAATCATTATAGATAAAATCATCAAACTGTACACGGGCAACACTGAAATCCATGTGAATAATTTGTGAAAAAATTGCCGGACTAGCAATAAGAGCGAGACCCTCCCATATAAATATGATACAAAAGTTCGTGTACATGGAAAACTATTAGAGCTAGAATCTTGCATGAACCATTTTGACACACATGAACATTTCGGGTTAGGGAAATAAATGGACTCTTTTTATATGAATTCTTAGAAAGTAAATACTAAACATCATATATCTGATAAACTATTGCAGCTAAAGTCATGTGTATTGCCTTTTCATTCCAATACCTGTTTTATTATATGTTTGTAAAAATACGCATAGAGGAACATGTGTACAACAATGTAACCATTGATGACACTATACTGCTTTAATTTATTAACTACCTACAGCATACATCATTTTTTAAAAAACCAATTGTTACCTGTGGTTTATAATACAGACCAAACCTTTATGGTCACCCTAATTAAAAATATGAAATATTTTCTATTGCCCGAAATTTTTTTCTTGAAAATAAAAAAATTTGACCAGTTATGGTATATTTACCTAATAATGATTGAAAGGAAGTACTTGGGTTAGGTTAGGTTAGGGGACGTATACCTGTCAGTCAAGACAAGTACAGTACCCGGAGGTCGGATTGACCCATTGTACAACGTCCTAAAGTTGGGAAGGATAGTATAGGGGTTAGGATGAAAGGAGGGAATATGGGAAAGGCGGGAGTGGGAAGCGGAGGAATCACACAGATCAGACACAAAAAAAGGATGGGAGAGCGCGACTACACCGATGAAGTCCTAGCACCTCTCAACCAGCCTAAGCCACTAATGAATCTGTGGAGAGCCTTGATGTCGGCTCTCGACACAGAATTCAAACGCTCAAAGAAGGGTCTACCAAGGGTCCTCAACCTCAATCTACCAAGGGCTGGGCAGTTACAGAGGAGGTGTCCGATAGTCTCCAACTCCTCCTCATCGCAACACGCCCTGCAATAGTCCGGCTAGGATCTGTTCCAGATCCCCGTCAGTGACCTAATCTCGCAGTGCCCCGTGATAAAACCGACAAACAGCCTTAAGCTGGCCTTATCCAAGCCCAGCAACCAACCTGTTCTTTTACTGTCTACAGCAGGTCATAGACACCTAGAAACAAAACAACCCGATCCGTTCCCCCAACGCCTCTGCTCTTTCTCCATGACACATCCATTGATGAGGCCATATAGGTGGCAGACTAGGGGGTCAGGACCAACCATCAAATCGCCCCTGAAAGCTAACCTAGCCTAGCGAGGGCATCCGCCGTCTCATTGCGCAGTATTCCGCTTTGTCCCGGAACCCAGCATAGACGGATACGGTCCGGTCCAAAAGTCCTCAACGACTCCTTGCACTCGCGAACAAGCCGTGATTTGCACCAGACCGACGCAATGGCCCTAAGGGCAGCCTGACTGTCAACGAAGATCATGTAAGATTCGGAATCCGTAGCTGGGCCACCAGCTGCAGTCATCATTCAACCTGAAGCAGAGTACAAGACCGAGTTCCCTACAGAAAACCCCAGCACCTGTACGTCCACCTAACTTAGACCCATCTGTGAAGATGGGTATACCACTCTGCCCCTGGAGTACCCCACTATTACATTGTGCCCTATCCTAAATCCTATCCTATCCTATCCCTATCCATAAACCAGGCAGGAACATAGCCTAAGGCACAATATAAGCAGTGGCTTTTTCTGAAAGCGCATATCTTCAATCAGGAAAGACGACATTCAGAACTCTGGAGTGACATATCGAACGCTGTTTCCAGCAGCCCGATTCCCTCAGGCGTCTGGCTCTACGCGCTGCACACCGCTTGACATACAAGTCAAGCGGAGTCAGGCAGAGCACAGTATCAAGAGCAGCCTGAGGGCAACTCTTCCTCACTCCAGTGATACTCAAGGAGGCAATCCGCTGAACCTTATCTAAGATTTTCGGTTGAAAACTCTTATCTAAGGCACTCCACCAAACAACGCAGCCATAAGGAATAACCGGTCTAACAATCGCCGTATATATCCCAGCTCTTACCTATGGAGTTCCTACACTGGTAGAAAGCATTCAGTCCCTTCTTCATTCTTTCCTCGGTGTTTCGTTTCCAGTTCAGCTTACTGTCCAGGACAACACCCAAGTACTTGACCTCAGAAGACAACGGAAGCTCCCTACCGGCTAACCTCGGCAATCTGAAGGTTTAAATCTTGTACCGACGCGAGAACAAGACGAGGTCCGTCTTATTTGGATTTATACTCAGACCACATTTTGTAGCCCAAGAGGATAAAATTCCAAGAGCAGACTCCATCAGTTCCCCCAGCGTCGGCAAAAATTTTCCACCCACCAGAATAGCCACATCATCGGCATATGCCACAACCCTAAAGCCTTTACTTTCCAAAAGCCTCAGACCAACATTAGCTACCAAGAGCCACATGAGAGGGGATAGGACACCCCCTGCGGTGTACCCCTGGTCGCACGCTTGACGATAGAACATCCACCCAGATTCGATCGGATTAGTCTATTACCCAGCATGTGGGTGATAAACCGCACCAGAAAATCTGGGGCATGTATATCCCTTAGTGAATTCTCAATAGAGGAAGTGGTGACATTATTGAAGGCCCCCTCTATATCAAGGAAAGTCGACAGTGTGTACTCACCCCTAGCCAAATTCGCCTCAACAAAACCTGTCACATCATGAAGAGCACTCTCAGCAGACTTACCCTTAATGTAAGCATGTTGCTACCTACTCAACAGAGACCGGTGCATGTTTGACCTCAAATATAGATCGATAAGTCTCTCCAAAGCTTTCAAAAGAAAGTATGAGAGCGATATCGGTCTATAATCCTTAGGGCCGATGTGACTGGGTTTACCAGATTTTGGTATAAAAACCACAAGAATATCTTTCCAACCATCAGGTATATCCCACAACCGGAGACAGTCCCTATGCACGTCCACCAGACATTCGTGTAATATATCACCAGCATGCTGAAGTAGAGCCGGAAAGATACCATCCGGACCAGGCGACTTAAAGGGCTCAAAGCCACTTATAGCCCATTTGACCTTGTTTCTGGTAATGATATCCTCTAAGACGGGCATCATGCCAGCATCACAGAAGGGATCAGTTACGCCCAATGGGTAGCTTACTGGATCCTCACAATTGGGAAAATGAGTGCTCAATAGGACCTCTAGGGTTTCTTTTCCCGAGGATGTCCACGTACCATCATTCCTTTGGATGAAGCCTAGGACTTTGGGGTCTTTCGACAGCATCCTCCGGAAACGAGCCACGTCGGCAACATCCTCGATACTCGTGCAGAAACTCATCCAGGCGGTTCTTTTTGAGCGCTTTATTTCCCTTTTATAATCATTAAAACTGGATCTATATGCAGACCAGTCTAGGACTGCCGACCTCTTAGCCTTATTAAAGAGTCGCCTAGTACAGCAGCGGAGTCTCTGGAGTTCCGCATTCCACCAGGCTGGCTGGCTCCTCTTACCCGGGTAAGTGAGAGGACAAGCATCTCTATAACAAGACAACAAAATATCCGTCAAAGATCCAACTCGATCGTTGATGGCAGGAGAGGAACGACCCTTAAGGGCCCTAAGTTCCTCTCCACAGCCTTCTCATATCTGATCCAGTCGGTTCTTCTTGCATTCCTAAAGGGCTCTTTAAAGCCACCAGATAGATTAATATTGAAGGATATCAGTTGGTGATCAGAGAAAGAACACTCATCTGCAACCCTCCAGTCACTAATCATAGACCTATCCATATTAGAGAGTGTAATGTCAATTACCGCCTCCCTAACACGGTTCCTAAACGTTGGCGTATTACCAACGTTGCAAATAATAAGCCTATTAAGAATAATGAAATTCAAAATCGACTCACCCCTAGTATTTATGTCAGCACTTCCCCATTGTGTGTGATGAGCATTGGCATCACAACTCAAGACAAGGCGACATCTTTTCCTCTTCGCATGCTCCACTAGTAATTCAATTAAGTCACCAGGAGGGGATGGAGTCTCATACGGCATGTACACAGATGACAGCATCAAATCGATCCCAAGGTCATCTCTATACGCCACAGTTTTACGTCACCTGTACAAAGGGAAGGAGTGATTAACAAATCCAAATTACTTCTAGCTAAAATACAGGTTCTTACCTTCTCACTTGTTCTAGGAACAAGTAACCTATAATCAGGATCGCTCAGACCCAGAATCCTATCCCTAAGGATCCAAGGTTCCTGGATAAGAGCAATGTCAATTTCAAGGCGGCGCAGGGTGGTTATTATTATCTTTTATTTATTGTATTATTAGAAGTAATAGTAATAATAGTTTTATTTCAATATATTTTAATTGTTAACATTCCTAGTCATTTAGTTTCATTTATTTATTTAATTTAAATCTTTTAAATACTCTAAACAATTAATTTAATTAAATTTGAATTCAGTTCAATTTGATTTAAAAAAAAAAAACAAAAAAAATAGCAATTGTAATTAGAAATTATTTCACTTCAATTAAAGTCTTTTCTTTTTTCTTCTTACAACTTTTTTTTATCGACTTCTTTCTTCTTACAACTTTTTTAAAAAATCAACTTATTTTTTCTCTTACAACTTTTTAAAATCAACCTTTTTTACAACTTTTAAAATCAACCTTTTTTTACAACTTTTAAAATGAACTTCTTTCTATGCACTCTCTCACTTGACTTCTACCTTTTCTCAACTTATGCTTTAGCTTCCCTGTTTTAGCTTCCCTACTTTAGCTTCCCTACTTTATATGGTAAATTGGCGTTGCCATGTTAAATTCGGCCATCTTGACTTTCATCTGTCCCAGATGATAGGTAATCAGGTTCCACCTGCTTCCAAGGTTTCATCATATCGCTGCTTGTGGATGTCCCATGTGGACCTTCAACATTGGCTACTTTAACAACCTCATAACGATTATTGGACCCTATTTTATCGACTTTATACGGACCAAGATATTCTTGAGCTAATTTCCTTCCAGCAACGAACTGAGTTCTTTTTATCGCCACCAAGTCTCCAATCCGGTAACCGTCTGTCTTTTTCCTTTTTTTTTTATCAAAATTTTCTTTATAACGTTTTTGCGCATCTTGAATTTGTATCTTTGCTTCAATACGAATTTGTTGACGTTCTTCGTCAAATCGCTGTATTAGCTCGTCTTCCAGCATTTGTATTATATTATCATAAACTCCTGTCTTCATTTTAACGCCAACCAACAATTGCAAAGGTGTAACTTTAGTGGAACTGTGTACATGACTGTTAATGGCCTTTTGCACCTCTCCAACGTACTTGTACCACTTAGTTGAGTCATTGCTTGACAATTTTGAAATGATTGATATTATGCATCTATTAACACGCTCAATTTGTCCATTTCCACGCGGCACTCCAGTCGTCGTTACTACATGTTCAATATTACTTTCGTCGCAGAATTTTTTGAACCTTTCTGAAGTAAAGGCCGGGCCCTTATCGCTCACGATTCTGGTGGGAAACCCAAAGATATCAGACCACGTAGTTAAATGTCTGACCACTTCGTCGGCATTTGTTGTCTTTGTAGGAAACAACCACACAAATTTCGTGAAACCATCTACCATTGAAAAAATATGTTTATATTGCTTAGTTGTGGCATCCATTGGGCCCAAGTGGTCAACATGCAATGTGTGTAAAGGGACTTCACCTTTGTCAATGACGCTCAACAGACCTTCTTTTCTTCCCAGTTTTTTATTATGTATGATACATTTAATGCAGTTACCAATGATTCGACGTATTTTGCTCTCTAAGTGCGATATATAAAACTGTTGCTGAATTTCGTGCATTGTCTTCTCTACTCCATAATGACTTTTCTCATGTACACTTCTAATTATCTCCGTCTCCATCAACTTTGGAACCATAAGTAGATCATTGCCTTTTTCCGTCTTGTACATTAATTCACCTTTTTCCTTAAAGTTTTCGTATGGACCCAAAGATAGCGCATACTTTACCGCCTTTATATAATCATCCTCGCCCTGCTGTTTTGCCAGTCTTGCCGTTAACTCTGTTGATATTATCATTACTTCTACCGGATACCGACTCATCGAGTCAACATGTTTCATTCTATTTCCGCCTCTATGTTCTACTGTGAAGTCAAATTCTTGCAAAAAGACGATCCATTGTGCTACACTTCTGGGAACGTTCTTTTTCGCGATGGTTTGTTTGAATGCTGCACAATCTGTTACCAATTTAAATTTTATACCCAGAATGTATTGTCGGAACTTTTTCATCGCCAAGAATGCTGCTTCAAGGACATAACTGTGCAATTGGCTTTCTTGTACCGTAGCTTTCTTGCTCCAAAAATATATTTGGTGCATTTTATCCTCACTCTTCTGCATCAACGTAGCTACAAAACCCAGCTTCGACGCGTCTGTATGCAGTTCGGTTTCCGCCTCCCTATTGAAAATACGCAATAGTGGTTCGTTTGTAAGAATCTGCTTCAAATGATTGATCGCTTTTAACTGTTCCGTCCCAATTTTGAACTTCACATCTTTCTTCAGTAATTCTGTTAAAGGCTTCGCAATGAGAGAATACCCCTGCACAAACTTTCTAAAATAACCTGTGAGTCCTAAAAATGACTGCACGTCCTTAACATTCTTCGGGATAGGGAACTTCTGAACCGCCTTTGTCTTATCTTTTCCTGGACATATTTTCCCATCTTCAATAGCATGTCCAAGGAAGTTAATTCTTGTTTTCAGAAAGACGCATTTTACCCATTTGAACTTCAAATAAAATCTAGCTGCCTGTTCAAAAACTAACTGTAATTTCTGCTGACATTCCTCCGGAGTTTTGCCGCAAATAATAATGTCATCGACATACAATTCTAAAATACCTTTATTTATCATATCCTGAAATATATAATTGACAAGTCGAATAAAATTTGCCGGAGAATTACAGAAGCCGAAAGGTGCTTTATTAAACTCAAAAAATCCCCGTTTGGTTACAAAAGCAGTATACTTTCTACTTGTCTCTTCAATGGGTACATGGAAAAATCCATTTTCCAAATCAAGCGTTATGAAATATTTAGCACCACTGAGTTTGCCAGCACATCCTCAACTACTGGCACCGGAAAACAATCTTTTAAAACCATTGAGTTTAACTGGCGAAAATCAACGCACACCCTATAAGCACCAAATTTTTTCCTTACGACCACCAGGCGACTAGCGAAATCTGAATATGATTTTCTAATAATTCCATTTTTTAACCACTCTTGTATTTGTTCGTTGACTGCATTTTCCTCATTACACGACAATCTTGCAGGCGCATGACGAAACGGCTTAATCTCATTGTTCGGCACTATCTTCATTATAACTGGTGACTCTTCAATTTGACTTACCGGCTTATAACTTTTAATCATATCTTCGATTTGTCCTCTATATTGTTCATCTACATCGACTTCACTTGCATTAATATTATAGAGTTGCAGTTGGTTATCGTCCATATCTTTTTGTTTATATTCAAATGTATACCCGTTATTATATGTTAGAATAAAATCTCTTGTAAAGTCAAAGCCCAAAATGGCATCTACTTTGAATAAATTGTCCTTTACTACTAAAAAGCAATGCTCCTTTTCAACTTCATCGACGTATAATTTACCCGTTACCGACCCGATTGGATTTGTTTTATTACTGCCAAATCCAAATAACACAGCATTACTATTTTGCAACGAAATCAACGGAAAGTTTTTCTTGCAGACACTTTCTTTCATTACAGAAACATCTGCCCCCGTATCAACCAGACAATTTATATGTTTCCCATAAAATATTACCATTTTAAACCGTTCATTTGTCATTATTATGTTTAAACTTTTTCCTGACACATTATTTTTAACACAGTCTTTTGATATATGACCGAGAGCATTACATTTGAAACACTTAAGTC